>CAMZMU010000099.1:29872868-30472868 GCA_947311845.1 Poa pratensis
CTCTGGGGCCCCGCTTCGGCGAAACCCAGATCCGCTGGAAAAACCCTAACGTTTTCGTCTACCCCCATAGACGTGCGTCGAAAGGGGTAGGCCAGTGGAGTTTTTTTGCTTGGTTGTTTAGGTTAGGACATAGGAACATGAGAAACCAAAGTCTACCCCAAATCACACAAGATTCCATCCGGTTCGCCCGAAACGGGAGTTTCACCTCTAAGTGCAGAAACTCACTAGAGAGAAAGTGCGGTCGATGAAGCCGGTCATATCCCGGAGTAGGATCTTTGACATTTACAACACACAACACACTTGTATACAATGGTATGGCACAACCTAGGTTTGGGTGGGTTTCCGACGCTCGGGGCCCCGCTTCGGCGAAAACCCTAGATCCGCTGGAAAAACCCTAACGTTTTCGTCTACCCCCATAGACGTGCGTCGAAAGGGGGTAGGCCAGTGGAGTTTTTTGCTTGGTTGTGTTAGGTTAGGCCATAGGAACATGAGAAACCAAAGTCTACCCCAAATCAACACAAGATTGCCCCGGTTCGCCCGAAACAGGAGTTTTCACTCTAAGTGCATAAACTCACTAGAGAGAAAGTGCGGTCGATGAAGCCGGTCATATCCCGGAGTAGGATCTTAGACATTTACAACACACACACACTTGTATACATATGGTATGGCACAACCTAGGTTTGGGTGGGTTTCCGACGCTCCGGGGCCCCGCTTCGGCGAAACCCTAGATCCTGGAAAAACCTAACGTTTTCGTCTACCCCATAGACTGCGTCGAAAGGGGTAGGCCAGTGGAGTTTTTTGCTTGGTTGTGTTAGGTTAGGACATAGGAACATGAGAAACCAAAGTCTACCCCAAATCAACACAAGATTCCATCGGTTCGCCCGAAACGGGAGTTTTCACCTCTAAGTGCAAAGAAACTCACTAGAGAGAAAGTGCGGTCGATGAAGCCGGTCACACCCGGAGTAGGATATTGCACATTTACAACACACAACAACTTGTATACATATGGTATGGCACAACCTAGGTTTCGGTGGGGTTCCGACGCTCTGGGGCCCCGCTTCGGCGAAACCCTAGATCCGCTGGAAAAACCCTAACGTTTTCGTCTACCCCATAGACGTGCGTCGAAAGGGGGTAGGCCAGTGGATTTTTTGCTTGGTTGTGTTAGGTTAGGACATAGGAACATGAGAAACCAAAGTCTACCCCAAATCAACACAAGATTCCATCTGGTTCGCCGAAACGGGAGTTTTCACCTCTAAGTGCAGAAACTCACTAGAGAGAAAGTGCGGTCGATGAAGCCGGTCATACCCGGAGTAGGATCTTGACATTTACAACACACAACACACTTGTATACATATGGTATGGCACAACCTAGGTTTGGGTGGGTTTCCGACGCTCCGGGCCCCGCTTCGCGAAACCCTAGATCCGCTGGAAAAACCCTAACGTTTTCGTCTACCCCCATAGACGTGCGTCGAAAGGGGGTAGGCCAGTGGAGTTTTTTGCTTGGTTGTGTTAGGTTAGGACATAGGAACATGAGAAACCAAAGTCTACCCCAAATCAACACAAGATTCCATCCGGTTCGCCCGAAACGGAGTTTTCACCTCTAAGTGCAGAAACTCACTAGAGAGAAAGTGCGGTCGATGAAGCCGGTCATATCCCGGAGTAGGATCTTTGACATTTACAACACACAACACACTTGTATACATATGGTATGGCACAACCTAGGTTTGGGTGGGTTCCGACGCTCCGGGCCCCGCTTCGGCGAAACCCTAGATCCGCTGGAAAAACCCTAACGTTTTCGTCTACCCCCATAGACGTGCGTCGAAAGGGGTAGGCCAGTGGAGTTTTTTGCTTGGTTGTGTTAGGTTAGGACATAGGAACATGAGAAACCAAAGTCTACCCCAAATCAACACAAGATTCCATCCGGTTCGCCCGAAACGGAGTTTTCACTCTAAGTGCAGAAACTCACTAGAGAGAAAGTGCGGTCGATGAAGCCGGTCATATCCCCGGAGTAGGATTGCACATTTACAAACACAACAAACTTGTATACATATGGTATGGCACAACCTAGGTTTCGGTGGGTTCCGACGCTCGGGGCCCCGCTTCGGCGAAACCCTAGATCCGCTGGAAAAACCCTAACGTTTTCGTCTACCCCCATAGAGTGCGTCGAAAGGGGTAGCCAGTGGAGTTTTTTTGTTTGGTTGTGTTAGGTTAGGACATAGGAACATGAGAAACCAAAGTCTACCCCAAATCAACACAAGATTCCATCCGGTTCGCCCGAAACGGGAGTTTTCACCTCTAAGTGCAGAAAACTCACTAGAGAGAAAGTGCGGTCGATGAAGCCGGTCATATCCCGGAGTAGGATATTGACATTTACAACACACACACACTTGTATACATATGGTATGGCACAACCTAGGTTTGGGTGGGTTTCCGACGCTCGGGGCCCCGCTTCGGCGAAACCCTAGATCCGCTGGAAAAACCCTAACGTTTTCGTCTACCCCCATAGACGTGCGTCGAAAGGGGTAGGCCAGTGGAGTTTTTGCTTGGTTGTGTTAGGTTAGGACATAGGAACATGAGAAACCAAAGTCTACCCCAAATCAACACAAGATTCCATCCGGTTCGCCCGAAACGGGAGTTTTCACCTCTAAGTGCAGAAACTCACTAGAGAGAAAGTGCGGTCGATGAAGCCGGTCATATCCCGAGTAGGATTGACATTTACAACACACAACACATTGTATACATATGGTATGGCACAACCTAGGTTTGGGTGGGTTCCGACGCTCCGGGGCCCCGCTTCGGCGAAACCCTAGATCCGCTGGAAAAACCCTAACGTTTTCGTCTACCCCCATAGACGTGCGTCGAAAGGGGTAGGCCAGTGGAGTTTTTTGCTTGGTTGTGTTAGGTTAGGACATAGGAACATGAGAAACCAAAGTCTACCCCAAATCAACACAAGATTCCATCCGGTTCGCCCGAAACGGAGTTTTCACCTCTAAGTGCAGAAACTCACTAGAGAGAAAGTGCGGTCGATGAAGCCGGTCACCCCGGAGTAGGATATTGCACATTTACAACACACAACAAACTTGTATACATATGGTATGGCACAACCTAGGTTTCGGTGGGGTTCCGACGCTCTGGGGCCCCGCTTCGGCGAAACCCTAGATCCGCTGGAAAAACCCTAACGTTTTCGTCTACCCCCATAGACGTGCGTCGAAAGGGGGTAGGCCAGTGGATTTTTTGTTTGGTTGTGTTAGGTTAGGACATAGGAACATGAGAAACCAAAGTCTACCCCAAATCAACACAAGATTCCATCCGGTTCGCCCGAAACGGGAGTTTTCACCTCTAAGTGCAGAAACTCACTAGAGAGAAAGTGCGGTCGATGAAGCCGGTCATATCCCGGAGTAGGATCTTTGACATTTACAACACACAACACACTTGTATACATATGGTATGGCACAACCTAGGTTTGGGTGGGTTTCCGACGCTCGGGGCCCCGCTTCGGCGAAACCCTAGATCCGCTGGAAAAACCCTAACGTTTTCGTCTACCCCCATAGACGTGCGTCGAAAGGGGGTAGGCCAGTGGAGTTTTTGCTTGGTTGTGTTAGGTTAGGACATAGGAACATGAGAAACCAAAGTCTACCCCAAATCAACACAAGATTCCATCGGTTCGCCCGAAACGGGAGTTTTCACCTCTAAGTGCAGAAACTCACTAGAGAGAAAGTGCGGTCGATGAAGCCGGTCATATCCCGGAGTAGGATCTTACATTTACAACACACAACACACTTGTATACATATGGTATGGCACAACCTAGGTTTGGTGGGTTCCGACGCTCCGGGCCCCGCTTCGGCGAAACCCTAGATCCGCTGGAAAAACCCTAACGTTTTCGTCTACCCCCATAGACGTGCGTCGAAAGGGGTAGGCCAGTGGATTTTTTTGCTTGGTTGTGTTAGGTTAGGACATAGGAACATGAGAAACCAAAGTCTACCCCAAATCAACACAAGATTCCATCCGGTTCGCCCGAAACGGGAGTTTTCACCTCTAAGTGCAGAAACTCACTAGAGAGAAAGTGCGGTCGATGAAGCCGGTCACACCCCGGAGTGGATATTGCACATTTACAACACACAACAAACTTGTATACATATGGTATGGCACAACCTAGGTTTCGGTGGGGTTCCGACGCTCTGGGCCCCGCTTCGGCGAAACCCTAGATCCGCTGGAAAAACCCTAACGTTTTCGTCTACCCCCATAGACGTGCGTCGAAAGGGGGTAGGCCAGTGGATTTTTTTGTTTGGTTGTGTTAGGTTAGGACATAGGAACATGAGAAACCAAAGTCTACCCCAAATCAACACAAGATTCCATCCGGTTCGCCCGAAACGGGAGTTTTCACCTCTAAGTGCAGAAACTCACTAGAGAGAAAGTGCGGTCGATGAAGCCGGTCATATCCCGGAGTAGGATCTTTGACATTTACAACACACAACACACTTGTATACATATGGTATGGCACAACCTAGGTTTGGGTGGGTTTCCGACGCTCGGGGCCCCGCTTCGGCGAAACCCTAGATCCGCTGGAAAAACCCTAACGTTTTCGTCTACCCCCATAGACGTGCGTCGAAAGGGGGTAGGCCAGTGGAGTTTTTTGCTTGGTTGTGTTAGGTTAGGCCATAGGAACATGAGAAACCAAAGTCTACCCCAAATCAACACAAGATTCCCCCGGTTCGCCCGAAACGGGAGTTTTCACCTCTAAGTGCATAAACTCACTAGAGAGAAAGTGCGGTCGATGAAGCCGGTCATATCCCGGAGTAGGATCTTGACATTTACAACACACAACACACTTGTATACATATGGTATGGCACAACCTAGGTTTGGGTGGGTTTCCGACGCTCCGGGGCCCCGCTTCGGCGAAACCCTAGATCCGCTGGAAAAACCCTAACGTTTTCGTCTACCCCCATAGACGTGCGTCGAAAGGGGTAGGCCAGTGGAGTTTTTTGCTTGGTTGTGTTAGGTTAGGACATAGGAACATGAGAAACCAAAGTCTACCCCAAATCAACACAAGATTCCATCGGTTCGCCCGAAACGGGAGTTTTCACCTCTAAGTGCAGAAACTCACTAGAGAGAAAGTGCGGTCGATGAAGCCGGTCACACCCGGAGTAGGATATTGCACATTTACAACACACAACAAACTTGTATACATATGGTATGGCACAACCTAGGTTTCGGTGGGGTTCCGACGCTCTGGGGCCCCGCTTCGGCGAAACCCTAGATCCGCTGGAAAAACCCTAACGTTTTCGTCTACCCCCATAGACGTGCGTCGAAAGGGGTAGGCCAGTGGATTTTTTTGCTTGGTTGTGTTAGGTTAGGACATAGGAACATGAGAAACCAAAGTCTACCCCAAATCAACACAAGATTCCATCGGTTCGCCCGAAACGGGAGTTTTCACCTCTAAGTGCAGAAACTCACTAGAGAGAAAGTGCGGTCGATGAAGCCGGTCATATCCCGGAGTAGGATCTTTGACATTTACAACACACAACACTTGTATACATATGGTATGGCACAACCTAGGTTTGGGTGGGTTTCCGACGCTCGGGGCCCCGCTTCGGCGAAACCCTAGATCCGCTGGAAAAACCCTAACGTTTTCGTCTACCCCCATAGACGTGCGTCGAAAGGGGTAGGCCAGTGGAGTTTTTTGCTTGGTTGTGTTAGGTTAGGCCATAGGAACATGAGAAACCAAAGTCTACCCCAAATCAACACAAGATTCCCCGGTTCGCCCGAAACGGGAGTTTTCACCTCTAAGTGCAGAAACTCACTAGAGAGAAAGTGCGGTCGATGAAGCCGGTCATATCCCGGAGTAGGATCTTGACATTTACAACACACAACACACTTGTATACATATGGTATGGCACAACCTAGGTTTGGGTGGGGTTCCGACGCTCCGGGCCCCGCTTCGGCGAAACCCTAGATCCGCTGGAAAAACCCTAACGTTTTCGTCTACCCCCATAGACGTGCGTCGAAAGGGGTAGGCCAGTGGATTTTTTTGCTTGGTTGTGTTAGGTTAGGACATAGGAACATGAGAAACCAAAGTCTACCCCAAATCAACACAAGATTCCATCCGGTTCGCCCGAAACGGGAGTTTTCACCTCTAAGTGCAGAAACTCACTAGAGAGAAAGTGCGGTCGATGAAGCCGGTCACACCCCGGAGTAGGATATTGCACATTTACAACACACAACAAACTTGTATACATATGGTATGGCACAACCTAGGTTTCGGTGGGGTTCCGACGCTCTGGGGCCCCGCTTCGGCGAAACCCTAGATCCGCTGGAAAAACCCTAACGTTTTCGTCTACCCCCATAGACGTGCGTCGAAAGGGGGTAGGCCAGTGGATTTTTTTGTTTGGTTGTGTTAGGTTAGGACATAGGAACATGAGAAACCAAAGTCTACCCCAAATCAACACAAGATTCCATCCGGTTCGCCCGAAACGGGAGTTTTCACCTCTAAGTGCAGAAACTCACTAGAGAGAAAGTGCGGTCGATGAAGCCGGTCATATCCCGGAGTAGGATCTTTGACATTTACAACACACAACACACTTGTATACATATGGTATGGCACAACCTAGGTTTGGGTGGGTTTCCGACGCTCGGGGCCCCGCTTCGGCGAAACCCTAGATCCGCTGGAAAAACCCTAACGTTTTCGTCTACCCCCATAGACGTGCGTCGAAAGGGGGTAGGCCAGTGGAGTTTTTTGCTTGGTTGTGTTAGGTTAGGACATAGGAACATGAGAAACCAAAGTCTACCCCAAATCAACACAAGATTCCCCCGGTTCGCCCGAAACGGGAGTTTTCACCTCTAAGTGCAGAAACTCACTAGAGAGAAAGTGCGGTCGATGAAGCCGGTCATATCCCGGAGTAGGATCTTGACATTTACAACACACAACACACTTGTATACATATGGTATGGCACAACCTAGGTTTGGGTGGGGTTTCCGACGCTCCGGGGCCCCGCTTCGGCGAAACCCTAGATCCGCTGGAAAAACCCTAACGTTTTCGTCTACCCCCATAGACGTGCGTCGAAATGGGGTAGGCCAGTGGAGTTTTTTGCTTGGTTGTGTTAGGTTAGGACATAGGAACATGAGAAACCAAAGTCTACCCCAAATCAACACAAGATTCCATCGGTTCGCCCGAAACGGGAGTTTTCACCTCTAAGTGCAGAAACTCACTAGAGAGAAAGTGCGGTCGATGAAGCCGGTCACACCCCGGAGTAGGATATTGCACATTTACAACACACAACAAACTTGTATACATATGGTATGGCACAACCTAGGTTTCGGTGGGGTTCCGACGCTCTGGGGCCCCGCTTCGGCGAAACCCTAGATCCGCTGGAAAAACCCTAACGTTTTCGTCTACCCCCATAGACGTGCGTCGAAAGGGGTAGGCCAGTGGATTTTTTTGCTTGGTTGTGTTAGGTTAGGACATAGGAACATGAGAAACCAAAGTCTACCCCAAATCAACACAAGATTCCATCTGGTTCGCCCGAAACGGGAGTTTTCACCTCTAAGTGCAGAAACTCACTAGAGAGAAAGTGCGGTCGATGAAGCCGGTCATATCCCGGAGTAGGATCTTTGACATTTACAACACACAACACACTTGTATACATATGGTATGGCACAACCTAGGTTTGGGTGGGTTTCCGACGCTCCGGGGCCCCGCTTCGGCGAAACCCTAGATCCGCTGGAAAAACCCTAACGTTTTCGTCTACCCCCATAGACGTGCGTCGAAAGGGGTAGGCCAGTGGAGTTTTTTGCTTGGTTGTGTTAGGTTAGGCCATAGGAACATGAGAAACCAAAGTCTACCCCAAATCAACACAAGATTGCCCCGGTTCGCCCGAAACGGGAGTTTTCACCTCTAAGTGCATAAACTCACTAGAGAGAAAGTGCGGTCGATGAAGCCGGTCATATCCCGGAGTAGGATCTTAGACATTTACAACACACAACACACTTGTATACATATGGTATGGCACAACCTAGGTTTGGGTGGGTTTCCGACGCTCCGGGGCCCCGCTTCGGCGAAACCCTAGATCCGCTGGAAAAACCCTAACGTTTTCGTCTACCCCCATAGACGTGCGTCGAAAGGGGGTAGGCCAGTGGAGTTTTTTGCTTGGTAGTGTTAGGTTAGGCCATAGGAACATGAGAAACCAAAGTCTACCCCAAATCAACACAAGATTGCCCCGGTTCGCCCGAAACAGGAGTTTTCACCTCTAAGTGCAAAACTCACTAGAGAGAAAGTGCGGTCGATGAAGCCGGTCATATCCCGGAGTAGGATCTTAGACATTTACAACACACAACACACTTGTATACATATGGTATGGCACAACCTAGGTTTGGGTGGGTTTCCGACGCTCCGGGGCCCCGCTTCGGCGAAACCCTAGATCCGCTGGAAAAACCCTAACGTTTTCGTCTACCCCCATAGACGTGCGTCGAAATGGGGTAGGCCAGTGGAGTTTTTTGCTTGGTTGTGTTAGGTTAGGACATAGGAACATGAGAAACCAAAGTCTACCCCAAATCAACACAAGATTCCATCTGGTTCGCCCGAAACGGGAGTTTTCACCTCTAAGTGCAGAAACTCACTAGAGAGAAAGTGCGGTCGATGAAGCCGGTCACACCCCGGAGTAGGATATTGCACATTTACAACACACAACAAACTTGTATACATATGGTATGGCACAACCTAGGTTTCGGTGGGGTTCCGACGCTCTGGGGCCCCGCTTCGGCGAAACCCTAGATCCGCTGGAAAAACCCTAACGTTTTCGTCTACCCCCATAGACGTGCGTCGAAAGGGGGTAGGCCAGTGGAGTTTTTTGCTTGGTTGTGTTAGGTTAGGACATAGGAACATGAGAAACCAAAGTCTACCCCAAATCAACACAAGATTCCATCCGGTTCGCCCGAAACGGGAGTTTTCACCTCTAAGTGCAGAAACTCACTAGAGAGAAAGTGCGGTCGATGAAGCCGGTCATATCCCGGAGTAGGATCTTTGACATTTACAACACACAACACACTTGTATACATATGGTATGGCACAACCTAGGTTTGGGTGGGTTTCCGACGCTCCGGGGCCCCGCTTCGGCGAAACCCTAGATCCGCTGGAAAAACCCTAACGTTTTCGTCTACCCCCATAGACGTGCGTCGAAAGGGGGTAGGCCAGTGGAGTTTTTTGCTTGGTTGTGTTAGGTTAGGCCATAGGAACATGAGAAACCAAAGTCTACCCCAAATCAACACAAGATTGCCCCGGTTCGCCCGAAACAGGAGTTTTCACCTCTAAGTGCATAAACTCACTAGAGAGAAAGTGCGGTCGATGAAGCCGGTCATATCCCGGAGTAGGATCTTAGACATTTACAACACACAACACACTTGTATACATATGGTATGGCACAACCTAGGTTTGGGTGGGTTTCCGACGCTCCGGGGCCCCGCTTCGGCGAAACCCTAGATCCGCTGGAAAAACCCTAACGTTTTCGTCTACCCCCATAGACGTGCGTCGAAAGGGGGTAGGCCAGTGGAGTTTTTTGCTTGGTTGTGTTAGGTTAGGCCATAGGAACATGAGAAACCAAAGTCTACCCCAAATCAACACAAGATTCCCCGGTTCGCCCGAAACAGGAGTTTTCACCTCTAAGTGCATAAACTCACTAGAGAGAAAGTGCGGTCGATGAAGCCGGTCATATCCCGGAGTAGGATCTTAGACATTTACAACACACAACACACTTGTATACATATGGTATGGCACAACCTAGGTTTGGGTGGGTTTCCGACGCTCCGGGGCCCCGCTTCGGCGAAACCCTAGATCCGCTGGAAAAACCCTAACGTTTTCGTCTACCCCCATAGACGTGCGTCGAAAGGGGGTAGGCCAGTGGAGTTTTTTGCTTGGTTGTGTTAGGTTAGGACATAGGAACATGAGAAACCAAAGTCTACCCCAAATCAACACAAGATTCCATCTTCGCCCGAAACGGGAGTTTTCACCTCTAAGTGCAGAAACTCACTAGAGAGAAAGTGCGGTCGATGAAGCCGGTCACACCCGGAGTAGGATATTGCACATTTACAACACACAACAAACTTGTATACATATGGTATGGCACAACCTAGGTTTCGGTGGGGTTCCGACGCTCTGGGCCCCGCTTCGGCGAAACCCTAGATCCGCTGGAAAAACCCTAACGTTTTCGTCTACCCCCATAGACGTGCGTCGAAAGGGGGTAGGCCAGTGGATTTTTTTGCTTGGTTGTGTTAGGTTAGGACATAGGAACATGAGAAACCAAAGTCTACCCCAAATCAACACAAGATTCCATCCGGTTCGCCCGAAACGGGAGTTTTCACCTCTAAGTGCAGAAACTCACTAGAGAGAAAGTGCGGTCGATGAAGCCGGTCATATCCCGGAGTAGGATCTTTGACATTTACAACACACAACACACTTGTATACATATGGTATGGCACAACCTAGGTTTGGGTGGGTTTCCGACGCTCCGGGGCCCCGCTTCGGCGAAACCCTAGATCCGCTGGAAAAACCCTAACGTTTTCGTCTACCCCCATAGACGTGCGTCGAAAGGGGGTAGGCCAGTGGAGTTTTTTGCTTGGTTGTGTTAGGTTAGGACATAGGAACATGAGAAACCAAAGTCTACCCCAAATCAACACAAGATTCCATCCGGTTCGCCCGAAACGGGAGTTTTCACCTCTAAGTGCAGAAACTCACTAGAGAGAAAGTGCGGTCGATGAAGCCGGTCATATCCCGGAGTAGGATCTTTGACATTTACAACACACAACACACTTGTATACATATGGTATGGCACAACCTAGGTTTGGGTGGGGTTCCGACGCTCCGGGGCCCCGCTTCGGCGAAACCCTAGATCCGCTGGAAAAACCCTAACGTTTTCGTCTACCCCCATAGACGTGCGTCGAAAGGGGGTAGGCCAGTGGAGTTTTTTGCTTGGTTGTGTTAGGTTAGGACATAGGAACATGAGAAACCAAAGTCTACCCCAAATCAACACAAGATTGCATCCGGTTCGCCCGAAACGGGAGTTTTCACCTCTAAGTGCAGAAACTCACTAGAGAGAAAGTGCGGTCGATGAAGCCGGTCACACCCGGAGTAGGATATTGCACATTTACAACACACAACAAACTTGTATACATATGGTATGGCACAACCTAGGTTTCGGTGGGGTTCCGACGCTCTGGGGCCCCGCTTCGGCGAAACCCTAGATCCGCTGGAAAAACCCTAACGTTTTCGTCTACCCCCATAGACGTGCGTCGAAAGGGGGTAGCCAGTGGAGTTTTTTGTTTGGTTGTGTTAGGTTAGGACATAGGAACATGAGAAACCAAAGTCTACCCCAAATCAACAAAAGATTCCATCCGGTTCGCCCGAAACGGGAGTTTTCACCTCTAAGTGCATAAACTCACTAGAGAGAAAGTGCGGTCGATGAAGCCGGTCATATCCCGGAGTAGGATCTTTGACATTTACAACACACAACACACTTGTATACATATGGTATGGCACAACCTAGGTTTGGGTGGGTTTCCGACGCTCCGGGCCCCGCTTCGGCGAAACCCTAGATCCGCTGGAAAAACCCTAACGTTTTCGTCTACCCCCATAGACGTGCGTCGAAAGGGGGTAGGCCAGTGGATTTTTTTGCTTGGTTGTGTTAGGTTAGGACATAGGAACATGAGAAACCAAAGTCTACCCCAAATCAACACAAGATTCCATCTGGTTCGCCCGAAACGGGAGTTTTCACCTCTAAGTGCAGAAACTCACTAGAGAGAAAGTGCGGTCGATGAAGCCGGTCATATCCCGGAGTAGGATATTGCACATTTACAACACACAACACAGTTGTATACATATGGTATGGCACAACCTAGGTTTGGGTGGGGTTCCGACGCTCCGGAGCCCCGCTTCGGCGAAACCCTGAATCCGCTGGAAAAACCCTAACGTTTTCGTCTACCCCCATAGACGTGCGTCGAAATGGGGTAGGCCAGTGGATTTTTTTGCTTGGTTGTGTTAGGTTAGGACATAGGAACATGAGAAACCAAAGTCTACCCCAAATCAACACAAGATTCCATCCGGTTCGCCCGAAACGGGAGTTTTCACCTCTAAGTGCAGAAACTCACTAGAGAGAAAGTGCGGTCGATGAAGCCGGTCACACCCCGGAGGGATATTGCACATTTACAACACACAACAAACTTGTATACATATGGTATGGCACAACCTAGGTTTCGGTGGGGTTCCGACGCTCTGGGGCCCCGCTTCGGCGAAACCCTAGATCCGCTGGAAAAACCCTAACGTTTTCGTCTACCCCCATAGACGTGCGTCGAAAGGGGTAGGCCAGTGGATTTTTTTGTTTGGTTGTGTTAGGTTAGGACATAGGAACATGAGAAACCAAAGTCTACCCCAAATCAACACAAGATTCCATCCGGTTCGCCCGAAACGGGAGTTTTCACCTCTAAGTGCAGAAACTCACTAGAGAGAAAGTGCGGTCGATGAAGCCGGTCATATCCCGGAGTAGGATCTTTGACATTTACAACACACAACACACTTGTATACATATGGTATGGCACAACCTAGGTTTGGGTGGGTTTCCGACGCTCGGGGGCCCCGCTTCGGCGAAACCCTAGATCCGCTGGAAAAACCCTAACGTTTTCGTCTACCCCCATAGACGTGCGTCGAAAGGGGGTAGGCCAGTGGAGTTTTTTGCTTGGTTGTGTTAGGTTAGGCCATAGGAACATGAGAAACCAAAGTCTACCCCAAATCAACACAAGATTGCCCCCGGTTCGCCCGAAACGGGAGTTTTCACCTCTAAGTGCATAAACTCACTAGAGAGAAAGTGCGGTCGATGAAGCCGGTCATATCCCGGAGTAGGATCTTGGACATTTACAACACACAACACACTTGTATACATATGGTATGGCACAACCTAGGTTTGGGTGGGTTTCCGACGCTCCGGGGCCCCGCTTCGGCGAAACCCTAGATCCGCTGGAAAAACCCTAACGTTTTCGTCTACCCCCATAGACGTGCGTCGAAATGGGGTAGGCCAGTGGAGTTTTTTGCTTGGTTGTGTTAGGTTAGGACATAGGAACATGAGAAACCAAAGTCTACCCCAAATCAACACAAGATTCCATCTGGTTCGCCCGAAACGGGAATTTTCACCTCTAAGTGCAGAAACTCACTAGAGAGAAAGTGCGGTCGATGAAGCCGGTCACACCCCGGAGTAGGATATTGCACATTTACAACACACAACAAACTTGTATACATATGGTATGGCACAACCTAGGTTTCGGTGGGGTTCCGACGCTCTGGGGCCCCGCTTCGGCGAAACCCTAGATCCGCTGGAAAAACCCTAACGTTTTCGTCTACCCCCATAGACGTGCGTCGAAAGGGGGTAGGCCAGTGGATTTTTTTGTTTGGTTGTGTTAGGTTAGGACATAGGAACATGAGAAACCAAAGTCTACCCCAAATCAACACAAGATTCCATCCGGTTCGCCCGAAACGGGAGTTTTCACCTCTAAGTGCAGAAACTCACTAGAGAGAAAGTGCGGTCGATGAAGCCGGTCATATCCCGGAGTAGGATCTTTGACATTTACAACACACAACACACTTGTATACACATGGTATGGCACAACCTAGGTTTGGGTGGGTTTCCGACGCTCGGGGGCCCCGCTTCGGCGAAACCCTAGATCCGCTGGAAAAACCCTAGCGTTTTCGTCTACCCCCATAGACGTGCGTCGAAAGGGGTAGGCCAGTGGAGTTTTTTGCTTGGTTGTGTTAGGTTAGGCCATAGGAACATGAGAAACCAAAGTCTACCCCAAATCAACACAAGATTGCCCCCGGTTCGCCCGAAACGGGAGTTTTCACCTCTAAGTGCATAAACTCACTAGAGAGAAAGTGCGGTCGATGAAGCCGGTCATATCCCGGAGTAGGATCTTGGACATTTACAAAACACAACACACTTGTATACATATGGTATGGCACAACCTAGGTTTGGGTGGGTTTCCGACGCTCCGGGGCCCCGCTTCGGCGAAACCCTAGATCCGCTGGAAAAACCCTAACGTTTTCGTCTACCCCCATAGACGTGCGTCGAAATGGGGTAGGCCAGTGGAGTTTTTTGCTTGGTTGTGTTAGGTTAGGACATAGGAACATGAGAAACCAAAGTCTACCCCAAATCAACACAAGATTCCATCTGGTTCGCCCGAAACGGGAGTTTTCACCTCTAAGTGCAGAAACTCACTAGAGAGAAAGTGCGGTCGATGAAGCCGGTCACCCCGGAGTAGGATATTGCACATTTACAACACACAACAAACTTGTATACATATGGTATGGCACAACCTAGGTTTCGGTGGGGTTCCGACGCTCTGGGGCCCCGCTTCGGCGAAACCCTAGATCCGCTGGAAAAACCCTAACGTTTTCGTCTACCCCCATAGACGTGCGTCGAAAGGGGTAGGCCAGTGGATTTTTTTGCTTGGTTGTGTTAGGTTAGGACATAGGAACATGAGAAACCAAAGTCTACCCCAAATCAACACAAGATTCCATCCGGTTCGCCCGAAACGGGAGTTTTCACCTCTAAGTGCAGAAACTCACTAGAGAGAAAGTGCGGTCGATGAAGCCGGTCATATCCCGGAGTAGGATCTTTGACATTTACAACACACAACACACTTGTATACATATGGTATGGCACAACCTAGGTTTGGGTGGGTTCCGACGCTCCGGGGCCCCGCTTCGGCGAAACCCTAGATCCGCTGGAAAAACCCTAACGTTTTCGTCTACCCCATAGACGTGCGTCGAAAGGGGTAGGCCAGTGGAGTTTTTTGCTTGGTTGTGTTAGGTTAGGACATAGGAACATGAGAAACCAAAGTCTACCCCAAATCAACACAAGATTCCATCCGGTTCGCCCGAAACGGGAGTTTCCACCTCTAAGTGCAGAAACTCACTAGAGAGAAAGTGCGGTCGATGAAGCCGGTCATATCCCGGAGTAGGATCTTTGACATTTACAACACACAACACACTTGTATACATATGGTATGGCACAACCTAGGTTTGGGTGGGGTTCCGACGCTCCGGGGCCCCGCTTCGGCGAAACCCTAGATCCGCTGGAAAAACCCTAACGTTTTCGTCTACCCCCATAGACGTGCGTCGAAAGGGGGTAGGCCAGTGGAGTTTTTTGCTTGGTTGTGTTAGGTTAGGACATAGGAACATGAGAAACCAAAGTCTACCCCAAATCAACACAAGATTCCATCCGGTTCGCCCGAAACGGGAGTTTTCACTTCTAAGTGCAGAAACTCACTAGAGAGAAAGTGCGGTCGATGAAGCCGGTCACACCCCGGAGTAGGATATTGCACATTTACAACACACAACAAACTTGTATACATATGGTATGGCACAACCTAGGTTTCGGTGGGGTTCCGACGCTCTGGGGCCCCGCTTCGGCGAAACCCTAGATCCGCTAGAAAAACCCTAACGTTTTCGTCTACACCACGGAAACAGTGATGCTCGTGAAGCCGGTCACACCACGGGGCAGGATAAATTGAGCCATTTATTTAATATTTATGTTGTAGGTGTATATTACATGTGTTGTTTTTATTTTATTTTACATGTATATGTTGTAGGGTCGGGTTCCGGAAGACTCAAACCGTTATTTTATGCGGGTGGGATACCGAAATTGGGAGGGAAATGCTAGATCCAATATATATATATAAATTATATACCTACATTAAATATTATAGATCCAATATATATATAAATTATACCTAGATTAAATATTATATAGAGAAATAAATAAATCTAAATTAATTTATAATTATACGCCGACGGCCTTTTATACGCCGACGGTCGCCGTCGGCGTCTCAGGGCAGCAAAAGGCCTCCCGTTTGAGCACTGTCAAGGATGGCGTTATACGCCGACGGCTCTTTGTACGCCGACGGCGGCCGTCGGCCTATGTCGGGCTACGCCGACGGGGGTCGCTACGCTGACGGCCGCGTTCGTGGCTCCCCGATCTCGCCTCATACGCCGACGGCCCCGACATTTGGCCGTCGGCGTATAATAAGGCCGTCGGCGTCTTATGGCTTTCCTGTAGTGCGCCGGGTAAGAGTATTTACTGCGAGGGAGGTAGGGGTGCGTCTACTGTTATCATATCCGCATTCAAATCTTCTTCGACTTTTCCTACGGTATGTTCCTTGATTCGGAACGGGTCTTAGTATGTAGATTTACTTATGTCAGTCCATATGTAGTTCGTAGTTAAAACATCTTACCGTTTGGAACGGAGCGAGTACATCTTAATTTGTTTGAACCAGCATACACACGCCGGGTAAGAGTATTTACTGCGAGGGAGGTAGGGTGCGTCTACTGTTATCATATCCGCATTCAAATCTTCTTCGACTTTTCCTACGGTATATATGTTCCTTGCTTCAGCCAGTTTGTGCTTGTTATATGGTGGCCCGCGAATTTGCGCGTCTACATAAAATGTATTATATCTTCTTCAACGTACATTACATCATAAAAGATGTTCAGTGCAACTGGTATTTCTCTGGCCACGACTAATAGTAGACTATTTATTTTATTGGGTATAAATTACCATTATTCATGAAAAATAGTTTCACGGAAATATTATAATTATTTCACTTGTGCACACCAACAAATATTGACTTTCAATTTTCTCATCAAATAACAAAACATGTATTTTTTGTCGATTTTGGGAACAAATGGAATGTAATGTGATTTACTCATCTCTCATGGTTATTTTAATTATCTTAAGTCAGCTAATTTTATTTTAATTGACCATAGATCATTAATCGAATAACCAAATTCAATATACATCTTGGAAGAATATGATGAAAATTTGCTAGAAATATCAATTTGTATTAGATAAAAATGATGGCATGTACATAAAAATTGTTACTTCTCCATCCATGTTGCTTCAAGTTGGCCCGTAATCTACGAGTGAGCACATGGTTGTGCATTCCCTCTTCTCTATTGCTAAACAACATATAGCACGATACCGAATAAAACTCAAATTGCTTGCAATAGCTATTTTTCATATACATAATATTTCTGGCTTTAAAGGATAATTAATGCCACAATTAAAACATTATGCACGCTTGATACAAATTTTATACAATCCAGTAAGTGCGTGGATTGAGTAATGCTCCCGTTTAAGGAAGAGATGGAATGGCAATTTTATTAATCTTGTGCATTTCATATTTCGGTGGATTCAGATTCGGTGACATAACGTCAGGTCACTTTGAGAGACAGGCATGTGAGTCCGCCATATGGAGGGCCCACATGGCAATGACCCAAAATCATAGTATGTTTGAATCTTCCTCCGGCAGCCCAACAGATCAAAATTACCCAAATAATGGCAACCCACAATTTTTTTAAACAATCAGGACTTCCAAATTAAGACATTATATAATTTCCTATTTTAGATTTTAGATACAACTTTAATTCGGCATTTTCAATTAATTTCTACAAAAGAAATTATGGACATTTTGCTTTCATACAGAGATCATATCAAATTCAACATGTCGAAGTCCTTTCGATCTTATTCAAATAAAATGCGAACATAACCCTGTTCTGTTAGACTTGTAGCTAATAAGTTCCACATATATTCAAAATTTATTAGATTTCTTTTGGATTTTATTACATTGTTTTTGCCAAATCAAAATTCAAATTTTAGCTATTTTTGTACATAAACCAAGA
Organism: Poa pratensis; assembly: GCA_947311845.1. Taxonomy (NCBI): domain Eukaryota; kingdom Viridiplantae; phylum Streptophyta; class Magnoliopsida; order Poales; family Poaceae; genus Poa; species Poa pratensis. The sequence goes on from CAMZMU010000099.1 coordinate 29,890,582, forward strand.
CCACCAAACTTATTGGTCCAACTCACCATGCACCAACCACTAGTGGAAAAAGGACATATAGTCCCGGGCCGTAGTGGGACGAGCAAGTTTAGGATTGACACAAGCAACTTTAACATTGAGACGAGCAAGTCTAGTATTGACAAGAAATTGCCTCAATGACCAAAGTTGCTTCACGTCGTGCCAAAATTACTTCTAGTTGTGATTGAGTTGCTTATCGTTGTTGTGAAGTTTGTTTAGCACACACCAAAGTTGTTTACCTTTGTTGTGATGTTGTCTCAACGCATACCAAAGTTGCTTCCCCTTGTAGCAAAGTTGATTTTATTTGTTATGCAGTTGCTTTCTCTTGTGAGGTTGTCTGATCGCACATCAAAGTTGCTTACCATTTTTATGAAGTTGTCTTAACGCACATCAGAGTTAGTTCGCCTCGTGCCTAAATTGCTTTTAGTTGTTGTGCAGTTTGCTTACCGTTGTTTGTGAAGTTGCCTCATTGCACGCCAAAGTTGTTTATCGTTGTTACGAAGTTGTCTTATCGCACACCAATATTTCCAACCGTTATTATGAAGTTGCCTCAACGCACACCGAAATTAGTTTGCCTCGTACCAAAGTTGCTTTTAGTTGCTCTGGAATTTGCTTACCGTTGTGTTGACTCATTGAACACCAAAGTTGCTCATCACAGTTATAAAGTTGTCTCATCGCATACCAAAATTATTTTTTCTCGTACCACAAATTGCTAAGTGAGGTGTTGCTGGAAAAATTACAACTACTATATGACGCTAGGCAACAAAGTAACATAATTGAGAAACTATTATTAACTGACGTAATTGGCCAATTATTAGGCAACAAATTAACATGATTGAGCAACTACTATGCGCTGATGGGCAACAATATGGCAGAAATAAATAACTGCTCTACACAAAAAAGCAAAAAGACAAGAACATGTTTTTTGCTTGGTGCAGGCCTGGCATGGCAAAAGGCCTAAAGCCCAAGGCCTGACCTAAAAGGATCTTAACTCTCGATCTGCTATGGACATAGGTACTGTGTACGTGCAACGCACGTCTAAATTAACTAATGCAAATCGCAGTGCACATTTTGTACCGTAAGTTTTTGTTACGTCTTCCTTCATCATTGTGTGCTCCTCTCTGTCTTCGCTACATATTTCAAGACTACGCTACCATTTCCATGATCACATATTTCTATTCTTCTTATCTCTTTCTCTCAATCAGTAAGTTGTAATTCAAAATATTTTTGTAACAATACAACAATTTAACTAAAATTTAAGAGACTCATTTCAAATATTCACATGATTGTATAATTATAATCCACAATATACTCCCATTTTAAGTTGTTAACTATATCTCCCTACAAAAAATATCACAGTGAGTATGACAAGTACTCTCTTCTCAGCATTTTACTTTTCCCCTTGCTTGCTCGTGACATGTAATCTGTTTGAAAAATTCAGATTTATAATCCGATCCCTATATTGAATGTTGCAAAACCAGCAGAACGGATTGGGACATGATACACAACTGAAGGAATCCGTTAGTTTAGAAGATCTCATTGAATTTTACACAACATATATCAGTGTCATGAGCTGTGCAGTGAACTGCAAAGTTTGATCTCGTAATACAGATAACAAGAATGTCTAGGCTATAAATATATACCGGCCCCTTCGCTGTACTTGCTCAATATTGCACAACCCCACTATCGCAAGACCATTATCTCCGATTCAAATAAATATACGTATAGAAGTAAATGGCAGGCAATGTCAAGTTTGGTCTACCCTCACCTCTGGCAATGACAGAGAAGGTCACCTCCAGCTCCACAAGTTTCTCCCTCTCTGTCTTCTGTCGCCTCTGCCTTAAGCTCCACGTCTGCTTGGTGTAAAAAATCTGCATAATATAACTGTTTATATGAGAAATAAGAAAAATAAACTTGTAAGAATTCTTCAGCAGCTAGTACGAACCTAAAAATAAAATATATTCTAAAGTGGTAATCATAAGTAGCTACTCGCTCTGTTTTTTAATATAAGATGTTTTAGGTGGTACACATATTGTCTATATGCACACTAAAATGAGTGAACATGTACACAAAAATGTGTCTACATACATTTGTGTGCATGTGCATGTGGACAAAAGCTAAAACATCTTATATTAAAAAACGGAGGGAGTATGAGCTAACACAAATGGCAAATAACTCGAGCAAATGACACACATATGCCTACATCTGATTGCCATCTCCTAATACATAGAGCAACAGTTTTCGGACATGTCCAGGCATGCAAATTTATTCACTTAAATGTGATCAGAGGGGAGCATTCAACTCTTTAAATGAAGATTATGAAAATACATTAAGTAAAACCAGTGAAAATCTTAACATGCCAGATGATACATAGACAAAGCATTTCACAAGCTATACCTGAAGGAAGGTTTTTAATCACCTATATCCAAAAGACAACTTACCTAAAAAACGTTTTAGCTAAAGTTGTATTCCATTAAAAATATAAAAGAGAAGGAAAACCACAGATTACATTAGAAGAGAACACCAGTTGTTCTTTGATGGAAACCATTTGTGCGAACAAATTTGTAAAGATACCCGATGGCTTAATCAACAAAATAGTACCAGAGTTCTCTTTTGTAGAAAAATACAAAATAGTACAAGAATTCGCCTAATGTTGTCTCTGAGCTCACGGAGCATCGTCATAAGCGCCTCGGGGCGTGGCTGCCGCAAGTGAAATCGCAACCATTTAGACTTACAAAATCATACAAAAATGATTAAATAAACCTCCTGCCATACCAACTTCGGTGGGAATAGAAGTGAGTGAACATTAAATCGTTGAGAAATAGTAAACTATTTGAGCTCATCTTGTAGTCCTAAAGGTGAACTTTTTATTAGTTAAGAACCGAGTTTCAGGCTACAACACAAAATCATGAACATTCAATTTTCCATTCAGGCATTTCCCATATTGATGTTTACAATTGATACCTATCTTGCTATTTTTTCTATATACTTACCACATTTGTTTGTATTTACGATGGCCTTTGATCTCTGAATAACCATGTCCATCGCAAATAAACATCAAACTGTGACAGTCATGTAAATTAATGCATTCAATCAGAATCCCATTTTCTCTGAACAAAATATAGTGTAATTATTTTATTGCGTTGAAAATTAGGGTTATTATTCTAAATTATAATTAGAATTTCAAATGCATTAGAGGATCCCCAAACAATGGTTCTCTGTATGCATCCACAAGTACAGGTATTCATGTCAGAATCTGGTCACTGATCTGCAACTTACTCGCAAGCCAGCAAAAATCATGCATGATAGAGGTCCTGGTGTCCCATTTTCTGGCAACTGCACTTGATGGCAACACAGTTCAAAAACCACGCAACATGATGTCAATCAGTGACATGATCTTGTGTAGTGGTGCCTCAGAGCAGAATCAATTTGCATAGAGGAACGTAATGGATGGATTTGCATCTCACCAGTCCTCACAAGGGAAGGATTTTCGACCCCAGCACGACGTCGCCGGCATATTCCTCACCGCCCAGACGGCATGAACAGGGCCAGAGAACAAGCTCTTCTGCTCGCGCTACAGCTGCAGCAATTTTTCGTCCGCCGGCGAGATATTGGCCGTGATCCTGCATCTGGTCACCTGTGTCGCTGTCGGCGCTGTCCCTCATGCAGGCGAAGAAACCTTCCCCATCGCATTTCCTATTTCCTACATATTTGGACGAAATCTGCATTAATTAATGAACAAAAAATCTGGATCATGAAGATGAGCAAAACCGGCACTCCCTGGATCTTACGTGATGTCGCTCTATTGAGGAGGAGTTCGCGGGATGCCGCCGCATGAGGAATCATGTCCGTGTGAGTGTTCCAGCACCAGCGTACATCCATGGGGGCGGCGTGGAGAGGGGCTGGCGAGGGCGGTGCAAGGCTGATGGGGGCACACGGTGGAGGAAAGTGGTGGTGGTGGTGGAGCGTGCGGGGTTGAGGAACTGCCGATTGCGAAGATTGCGCGAGAAATCGGTTTCCTAATTTATCGATTGCTAGCGAGACGGTGTACCAAGGGTACGCGTAGCGCTTCAAAGTTCGCCAGGACATGTTCCGCCGGGTTGACAGGATCGATCTCGGCCGTCAGACCCATGTGAAAGGGATCAATGCGTTAATGACTCTCAGATTTGACTATGTGGGGATGATCTGATGGCCCTGATTGATCCGTGTACGTTTTGGTTTGGTGACTGTAGCAAAGATAATGTTCGCCCTTTTATTAGTAGCGGAGATTATCTACTCTCATACAGCGCTATGCCTGAATACAGGAAAACATGCAGCCGGCTTCGTGCGAAGGCTCCATGGACGGGAAGCTGGCTCGGTGCAGCCGTGCGGAGCAGCCAGAGGATGCGGTCTGCCAACTCGACAGCCTCGACGCAGCCCCGCAGCCGGAGGACGCAACCTCGAGGCACGGGAAGCTCGCTCAACGGGCGGCCGGAGGACGCGGCCTCGACGCCCAGGATGGAGGGCGGCGTGCGGTGGGCGGCGAGCGCGGGTAGGCGGGCGGCGCTCGTGGCCGGACCGAAGCGTTCAGTGGGGGGCGATTCATGAATGAGGAAGACGACGCATGTGGGCCAGTTGTTCTTTTGTCGACAGTGAGCGCTCGGGACGACGATTAGGCGCCTGGGCGCTACCTAGACGGGTCCTAATCTCATAGAACAAAGAGCATCTTTTTATTAAATTGACAAAGGCGAGACTTTTTATCCAAGAGTTTTACTCCAATATCATGTCAAGTTTTATGCACCAACCATTAGGTCAAAAAATTCGAACTGGTAGAAACTACATGGGCAATCCACATACTTTGTAATAAATTCGACAAGCCGTGTTCGCGGCCTCCGCGGAGAACCCCACAGTCTACGTGGGTGATTGGATATGAATCTGAAGCTTCCCGATCATTAAATAGTCTGGCCATTCGAGCTGACGCGAAAGCTTTCATCATTGGCAAGCGGTACCAGCCGTGTGTTGATGACGAGGTCATCGAGGAGTATTTTTGGTGGGTAGATTCTGATGGAAGATGCACATGAAGTGGCGCGCTCATCAACGACAATTACTCTATTTGTTTGGAACAGAATGTAGACAGTTAATTGAACACCTTGGAGATGGTTTTCTTGCAATTCTCCAAAACAAAACCACATCAAAGCTCGACTAGGCATAACATATTTCTTATGGTTGTGGAAACGATAGAGCTCCAATCCTAGCTCACATGCTAAAATGCTGCTACGCCTCAGCCAGCTGCCTGAAGGTGATCGGGCTGACGAACCGCACCGGACCGTCGAAGAACGCCCGGCCGGCCAGCCTAGCTCGAAGTTGCCTGGGTAGGGTGTAGGAGATCCCAGAACACAAACTTTCCTCGTTCACCACAATAGCCGGAGCTGGGAGTGCACCCTTCTTCGGCGTTCAATCTGCCGCCGCCACAGCACGCACTCTTCACCTCTGTAAACCCTGCACACAACAGAGTGACGGCTACCGTTACATGTTCAAGTTTCAGTTCAGAATGCCTCAGGCAAAGTCGTGGTAATTAATAGACCTTCTGCCTGTGGGTATTCGATCAGGCTGGAGACTAGCTCGTACGAGCTGCCGATGGAGTAGTTCATGCCCTGCATCTCGGAGCCGAGGTCGCGGAACATGTCCCGGATGCCGTCGTTGAGCTTGGAGGCGAGCTGGTTCAGCGGCTCCACGCATTCCCCGGTCAGGTTCCGGCTTCTCCAGTACGGGCAGCACCCGATCATTGGCACGTCGATCACCGCCAACTTCCTGGCCCCCAGATTGTACAATGTCTGCACAATCATGTGGTAGATGGAGTGTAACTAAACTGAGGTTGTAGTTCCTGTTCAAAATCTAAGACATGGCTCTGATTGAGTTGAAGCCTGAAGGAATTGATCAGGTATTCAGGTCTATTACTTTGACATGGCTATCAAATGTGGAGACCACAGCTTCGCAGAACTGCTGTATCGCGGTGGAGTCCGGCGACGTGTTCTGCGAGAAGAAGTCGAAGGCGTCGTTGGCGCCAGCGCTGATGAGGAACATGGACTTGGATAGGAGTGCCGAGGTTCCGTCGGAGCTCAGTCGTGCTGTCATCTGGTCTCTGAGGTCCGAGAAGTACTCGATCTGCTTCGTCATGTTGATTGTGGCTCCCTAATGTGATCATCATTTGGTAAATTGATTGTCAGTGGTGCTGGCGCTGGCTGAGGGTGTCAAGTGTAGTACAAGTTTTAAATCAGGAAGCAAAAATTGCTCCACATTAGGAAGTGTGGTTCATGACTTAGAGATGGAGTACGTATTGCTATGACTGAGGATGTGAGGAATTTTCTCAACTTTTGGTACATCTGCTCCACCAAAAATGCCCCTATCCGTGATTATTAAAATATAGACTAGGAGTTCAAATGTACTTGGGAGTAAGCGACAAAATTTAATCGAAAATTATGATCCATAAACAACATTTGAATTCGGAACATGTTTCTACAGTGCAAACATGCTCCCACACAACAGCCAGAAATGGTATACAGATACTTATACGTACCGTGGAATCAAGAACACCGGAGCCTCCAGAGGCAAAGTTGACCCCTCTCACAGAGGCAGCATCAACCATCCCCTTCTTCGTCATGTTGCTCATCACCTCACCACTGCCGTTGCCGCTGTTACCAGCGACGAGGGAGAGGTAGGGAGGCGGGCTATGGCTGAAACCCATGTACACGGCTGAAAATTGCACATTGATCAGACAAAGCCGCAGCATAACTTGAAGCATGATATCAGCTGTCGTGCCCACCCAAGAAGTCAACGCCAATGAGGCCATTGCTGAACCTGCCCATCGGCTCACCGCCCGGGAGGTCGATGCCGTTGTGAGGGAAGTCAGCCCTGGCACTGCTCCCTGGCAAGTGGTTGTTATTCCCCACATCGGCCGTGGAGTCCCCAAACACAAAGATCGCCGGAACCTTTGTCCCAGAGGCGACCCTGCTCGCCACGGCTACAAGCAGCAACCAAAGTGCCACCGAACAAGCTCGTCGAAGCATGGCCATTCCCGCAGAAGAAACTACTGATAATTTGCTCGCAGGTCCGGGCAATTTATTCTAGTGAAGAATGAAACTGAAGCTGGAATGCTCCAGCTAAGCTCAGTGCCTGGTACTGCACATTCTCCATTACAGTTACTTGCTCCATTTAAATTGTACTCAGGTAACTACCACAAGGTGCAAGAAAAAACAAGCCATAGTTGTCTAGGATTCTAGCTGCCCATCTTAGGACTTCTTTTTGGTAGCATCACTGTACTGAAACAAGTCGAAACAAATTCAGCAAAAACACACCAGCTATTCCATTCATATATGTTCGAATCAGAATGGACAAAAAGTCTCAAAAGTATGAGCACTGAATTGATGCATTGAAAACACACCAGCTATTCCATTCATATACGATATATACAATCATAGTCCCAAGCACATGCATAAAGGTGCCTGCCCAACTACAGTAGGAAAAAAATGCCAACGGTATCGGTATGTAAGAACATGCATAAAGGTTCATTGGGCAGAAAAAAAGCGTGCATAAATGCGGGAACAACATCATTCTTAAATAACACTAACCGCATCTCAGTTGATGTCACAATGTGACAATTTACAAAGGCATCATCTGCCATTCAGCTCAATGTTTGCCCCCCAAAAAGTTTCCTCGAGCATCTGCTCTACATGAGATACAACAAAATTTTGCCAACTTTTCACATCAATTGTTTTCTCCTCAGCACAAATTTCAAGGGACAGTGTCCCTGTAATGACAAATGGGGACAGTGTCCCTGTAATGACAAATGGGGATAGTGTCCCCGTAATGAAAGATGCAAATATGAAGACAAGTAGGTGTGTTTTTTGTTTGGTGGATACCATGTGATCACCGATTAGGCAACACACATGTACACTGACTGCTCAGAATTACGCCTTTTTCCTGGTGATTCTGTTGCCAGACAGAAATCATGTCAGAACAATCGGTGCAAAACAGTGGAAAAGAAATGCATAGTGATGATTAACAAACCTGAAGCAATGAATCCCAAGCGCGTTGGTGATTTCATGAATAACAGATGTAGCAAAATGCATGTACAGCGCCACTGTCAAATTGATGGAAGCAATGAGATTAAAGATATCTTAAGCATGGTAACATACATGTTACTTGCCTATAGCCGACTATGGCCTTGTTAGGTTTCGCCCACGGATCGATTACATTCAAATAGAGGAACGCATGCGCACAAAAACTTTGGGCAAAGGCATTTGTCGTGCCTTGTTTTTTTATTATTCTCTCATCTCGGTACAAAACTCATGTCCCGGCTGTTCTTATATATGCGTACAAGGACAGACCAAAGACCAACTAGGAAACTCACGTAAAACCTACACGGACACCTAGTAGTACCATCGTACATGCATGTCAAATACCAATCCTAAACAGACTCGACCCGCATGCATGCTACAACAGAAAACTACTAGCAAAACAACTATGACTCGTTTTGGTACTAGCACACCTAGTTAAACACACGGACAACTCATGGAAACCTTGCCAAATAATCAAATCCTAGTTTCTAATTTGACTCAAACACTAACCAAGATTAGCTACAGGCCTATGATGACAAACGTTTATTACTGTGTCCATGTCTCGTTTTTTTTGGTAAGTGAATTTTTTAAGATAAAGCACGAACAAGTGGAATGAAATGATCAAACACATGACAAAATTAGCAGCTTCAAACATCAGAAATAAACACAACTTGTGAGCAACACTAGAAAATGATCCATCTAGTCTTATGAATGCACAACTGCAAGCCATTAATAGAAATATAAGGGGCTACAGAAATAAGGCGATACCTGTAAATAAACAGTACATCAGGAGAACAAGCTGCTCATCAACAAGGGGATTTCTGCAACAATCAATGACCCATACAATCAGATGTCATACACAAACATTATTATACAGCATAATATAAAAGGTTCTGAAGCTCAAACCCGTCATCAAGTCGGGCAGTCAGCGCATTTGCAATTGCAAACGGGAAATATGCTAGGGACTGCAAAAGGGGAGCAGCAGTTGCAGTCAGCGCATTTTAACATAACAAAGTATAAACATACTGGCATTGGCTCGATTAAGAATGGTGCAAAAGCAAAACTGCAAAAGAAACCAGGTCATTAGGCAAGTACCATGCACATTCCTGTCTTAAGACCTTTGGGTTCATCACACAAGTGAGCCAGAATCATTCTTCCCTGTGCGGCAATATAAGCAGATACTCAGTAATGTCCATACAGTTACAAAAAAGAGAGAATCTACTACGACCGAATTATACCACTGTATACAGCTTATTTTGAGCATACCAAACCAGTAAGAGCATAATGATAATAGAGTAACCTAGTTCGGTTAACAGTTACTTATTCACACCTACCCACAACCCTAATCTCCAACTCACCATGGTATAGAGACTAAGAGACAGTTGGAGCTAAATCACTTAGCTCCCTTCCAATAAGGTTATGCTTCACACACACTAACACATATGCATATATGTCAGACACATATATGCTCTATATTTCATACATATGCTAGAGGCTACATCTTGGCTTACAAGCTTCCCAGCTTGGTTACATGGGAGGGGTGGTACCCCTATTTATACTTGTACATGACCCTTAAGATTGTTGCCATGTGGCACAATCCAAACCCTACACCACACTTCTAGAATACTCTATAAACTCTAGATATTTCATACTACTCCTAAATATCTTACTCTAGAACATTCCCAATTCTAGAGTTCTCCTACATGCCCTGAATACTTCATGATTAAGCTAGAAACTTCATGCATATAGATATGACAAGATTACTTCTAACAGAGACCAATCTAATAACCATCGGATAAGGAGTCAAAATAAGAGCAGAACTACAACAGTATGCCAATGCCCAGAGTATCAGGCAAGATGTCACATTTTTTTAAACATGAAAACATATTAAAGAGCAACAGCAGAAACCACAGATCTACACGATATTTTATTTAAGGTAATGGAGAAGGCCTTACCACAAGAAAGCCAAACGCAAAACCAGTTCCAATAATTAGCAGATGTGGTTGAGTTCTCATTATATCTGAAGGAGACACATAGGACCTGCACATTAATGCAATATATTTCAACAAGTGATATACTAGATGTTTTTTTGGGTGCTACTCAGTTGTCTAGCTAAAAAACAATTAAGGAGTATCAGATATATACACAATGGAACTCAGAAGGGTCAACAGGCATACCATACGAGAGTTCCAGCCATAAGTAAGCCAAAAGGGAAGAGCTGATAAAAATGAAGAAGGCGGAAAGTCAGCTTGAGAGAAGAGAAGCACAATATGACAACAAATTTAGATCGTACCATTGCTAGTGCTAGCAGCATGCTTCCTTTTCTTGCTTCGACGACTTTGTAAACATTGTGGGTGCTGTAGGTTAAAACATCAACTTAGTGCAAGCTTGATTGAGGTTTAAATGTTCGATCAGTTCTAAATTAAAAAATGTGATGCTTTTCCAACTCAAAAGCTCAGAGATTCATCCTAATCAAAATTAGAGCATATAACAGTAGAAAGATCCAATAGAATAAGAGCGAAATTCACATTTATTGAGCATTGGAATTATTTCAACGGGAGTACAATAAGAGGTGTTTCAGATCTATTGATCAAACAACACATAAGCTAAAACGAGAAACATCACAAAGTACTACACAAAATGGCAAACATAACTTACTTGGTTCCAATCGTCGGGATTACAGCAAAAGCAATCATTAGAAATAGCACAATACCATATAGCGGGATTTCTGGAAAAGAAGCAATTGACAATAAACCTTAGCATAGGGAATGCCAGCATTTGTAACTATCTGAGTCCACGTTACAGTTTTCACAGAGTATTAAAAAAATTACACCAGCATCACATGAAACAATTGGGTTCATGTTAAGGGGCTAAAGCTTGGTAGTCTACATACCAGGAACAAGAGGCACCCAATTTAGAAGGGGCACTGATTTCCGGAAATCCTGTGCCCACCATTCAGCTCCTATGGAAGGAAAATGGAAGAAAAGATGTGCAGTTAATATCAGATGATTATATGGCTTGATGTGAATCACATGTGAGTAATGATGTATACATATGCAGAGTATATTAGCGGGAGAAAACTACAAGATTGACAAGTTCGGCATGGATTCAATTAGTGTGGAGGTAGACAGATGTTAAGTCAAATAGTACCTGTGAAAAAGGTGACAATATGGCACACATAGATAAGCATAAGCCCTTCAGTTGGCCCATTGACTATAGGAAGAACAAGTGTATTTGTAAAATAGCTACATACAGAAAAAATAGGTGTGAGATGGAAAGAAGATACTCAAAAGGAACACAACAAAATTCTGCTGAGGTCTCATCAATGCAGACATAGGAACAATCATTAATTTACAAAGCATGAACAGTTTGAAGGTTTCAGAGTCAAGAGTAGTGCTTCTATGCTCTTGTGGAAACTAAATTGCAAGATCTTAATGTGGTGAGTGGTTCCAACATGCAAATCAAACCGTCAATTTTGTTCACAATTGTTCTTTCAATGAGAGCAATAAAATACTTCCAACATAAGGAACAACATGAAAAGAGCTAGTACGAGTAAGGCACATGAGGTTTTAAGAACCATTCTAAAAAAGGATGGCAGAAGCATTGCGAAACATGCTCAGCATTTGAAAAGTAGACTTCACAAGGGTAACATTATCCAATGAAAAGTACTACCTGTTTAGTGATATATGTACAAGAGTATAGAGCAATGCTTGCTCCCAAGATAGTTTAATGTTGTAACATATGCATCAAAGAACAACTGAACTCACTGTTCCCAGGTTGCGAAGTAGAAGGGGACAGCCGAAATGACCCAAAACCAGAAGGTAGCCTTTCCACACATTGCTGTGCTTCCAAAAGCCATGGACTCAAACTAATAGATAAACTAATCAGTTCACAACAATTTTAGTATCTTTGCATATGTAAAAGATAAAGTTGATGAATAGCCTTACAGCACATGCAAGTGCATCGCATCCTGTACAAGATAAAGATTGTCAGTCTCACATGCATGTTGTCTGAAAACTGAGTTCAGTTAGCTGAATTTACAATGGAGATTACCATGATCAAAAAGTTCGCCTAAAGGACTTGATGAGTTGGTACGCCTTGCTTGTTTACCATCCACAGCATCAAAAGTCTGTACGTATTACAACATGTATATTACAATTCTAAACCCGGTAGTGACTGGAAACTATACATGGTAGAATCATGTATAGTTAATAGCGGGCCCTTCATAGCATGGGTCATAAATGCTTTAATAATATTGCCAGAACTGCAGGTTAATGACTATGACACTACGAACATTGGTTGGATGCCGTAATTATCTGTTCTATAAAGACAGCATGCATATGTTATGCTGGAAAAGGGAGAAAAAGGTCTAATATTGCATAGGTGGGTGAGCGTATAAAGTAGTACCTGGTAAAGGAAGAGAAGGATTCCATGCGCAAGATGAACCCATCTAGGGGGTGCTGTATCAAGCTGAGGAGAATACAACTGCGACAAAATGGAGATAGAAATAAGTTATAAGCTTGCTAGAATATTACTGCGGTGGCAATTAACAAGCAGCAAAACCCTGAAATATATGCAGGTCTCAAACATTTTACTGACGAAACACTTACAAAGCCAAGGAAGGCCGATGTTAGTAGAAACATGAAACCTGTCAGTGTAATCTGGAAAGAAGAAGAATCAATGTATTAGCAGGCCTTCAGACAAAATAGCATAGCTTACGGTAACAGCATGCGCAGAACTCTCACCATGTTCGGTCTGCAGATTATTGCGACGTTGAAACAAAAAGAGAGAAAGTTAGTGTTCGGTCCACATATTTGAACATACAAACCAAGTCAAAGGCAAAATGTAAATATGAACTTGCTTTCGTTTAGTAACTAAGCTACAATTTACCAGTGCCAGCATTTTACTACAAACGGTAAATGACGACGTAAACAATTTTAGTATGTTTTGGGCTACCTGCTACACCGACACGCTTCCTTAGAAGGAAAAGCATGGATCACTCCCATCTAATAAAGGAATTAAAAAGGATATCCGCGCTGAAGTTCTGAACCACCCACTTTTAAAGAAACTACACAGAAACCTTCAGCGTGACCGACAACATTAAACAACTCCTATCTAGCATGTGCACGAAAACGAGTAACTGATCCACTGTTAGACTATACAATATGTGCAAGATAGGCTTTCCGGAGCATCACGAGCGACTCCACTAACCGAAAAGTCAGGAGCACTTTAGCGCTGTCTGCAGCCCCTGCAAGATGCTCCCCAAGCTTGCTATAGACGATTCCTCTCCTAATGCTGTATGCTACATGCTATAGTATACTGAATATCTCAGTCTAGTGGATCAAATTAACATACCGAATATCTCAGTCTAATGGATCAAATTAGAATGCCAAGATGCTAGCATTATCCGCGCTTAAATAACGGAAGAAAAAAATAGACGCGTTTGAATCGGGTCAACAGAGACGCTCCCCGGAACCAACATCCTGTGCATTGCGCATTGAGCTTGGCAGAGGAATGGATCGGCACGAGACGCGCTCGTGAGGAAACGGAGCAGGAAATCAGGCGGGGTACACGAGGGTGGGAGGGAGGGTGCTTACGGGAACCAGAGCGGGAAGAGGTGGACGAATCGCGACCAGAAGGGCTGGAGGATGTACTTGGCGACGATGGAGTGGTCGACGCCGCTGTACTTGTAGCGGCGCAGCGTCGCCACGCCGTGGCTCCCGACGTACCCCATCTCTCTCTCCCTCGTTTGAATCCCCGAATCCGAGTCCCCAGCCGGAGGACGGAGGAAAGAATGGCGGTGGGAGGAGTGGAGGGAGGCTGTGCGCGTGCGCGTGCGCGCGAGGGTGTGATTGGTGGAGAAATTTATGCAGGATCTGTCTGTCAATAATGGTGGTGGCCGCCGGTTTGTATGGGTGGTGGTGCTGGTAAGACGAGGAGGGAATCTGGGGAGAGAGGGAAGGCCGGGACGTTTTGCGATTCGGCCCCTCCAATTAAACGACACTGCGAATGGGTTAACGCGCATCTCATGTTAAAATACTAGGTTAACTCATGCTCACTCGTGGCTTGGTATCGTTTGGACTTTGGAATCATGACTTTGCATAAATTCATTTTTTTGGTTTCGTAACTCGTTCTGTGCCAAATTAACTGTTATCTTAACTTTGTCTTGGGCCAAAAAATAAAGAAGTTGACTGGATTTATCGAAACATATGTTAATATTTGCGACACCATGTATTTCCCGATGAACTGGTCAATCTAATTTGGTGTTTTTGAAAATGATATTCTTATACGAACCTGATCAGGCATATAGTTTTTTTACTTGGCACAAAGCAATGATCGACTTTGGTTAATTCAGAACAAAGTTTAGTATTTGTAGATTATGATCAAATGCAAGCATAAGACATGGAAAACGGCCTATCACCTATCATGTTGCCATTTTTTCTGGTACAAATCATGTATGCCCTTTTTTTCTCCGTGTCGGTGTAACTTTGTTTAGCCGCAAAGCTTAAGCTACATCGATTCATGTTCTATCGATTTTTATCTTTATTAATGGCATACCTCAGGAAGGTATTTTTCATGTTTTATTTCGTTTACCATTACTCGTGTAAACTCATTCCTCTAGGTACTCATTACTTAGGTTAATGCGCATCTCATTTTTAAATACTGGGTACCCATTCCTCTTGGTTAACGCGCTAACTCGCTTGTATCATTTGGAACCATGACTTTGCTCAGCAACTTGTAGTGGATGGCACACAACATTGTTGAATTTTTATTGGGTTTCTTACTCGTTCTATCCAAAATTAACCGATTCTTCCTGGCTTTGTCCTACGTCATAAAACATAAATAAGTTGACCAAATTTATAGAAAAATACATTAATATTTACAACCTGAGTATATAGTTTTGTAATGTGTTTTCCAATGAATTGATCAAACTAATTTGGTGTTGTAATGAACTTTTCTATGAACCTGTTCAGACTTGCAATTTTTGACTTAGCACAAAGCTATAATTAACCTCAATTAATTTGGAATATAGTGTAGTATTTGGAGACTATGATCAAATGCAAGCACAAGGACATGGAAAAAGGCGTATATGCATCGGAATTTGCGGCACAAGTCTGTTTTCAACAGTGTAGGTGCAACTTTGTTTAGCCATAAGGCTTTAGCGGCATTGGTTCATGTTTTATCGATTTTATTATCTTTAGCGTCATACCACGTGAACTTATATATTTATCCTCTTTTTATTTCGTCCACCGTTACTCATACTTTGTAGTGATCTGTTATTGAATATTGCAAATTCATATTTCAGACGAATGTACCGGGAAGAAGGAGTAATCAAATGTAAAGCACATGAAGAATTATGTGCCATATCTCGTGTTGACAAAACGTAACGAAAACCTCAACGCAGAAAAGAAAAAGAACATACATTGGCATGGTCCAAGAAAGTTGTTCGTTTTGGAACTAGAAGCAGTTTATAATGCCAACGAACATGTCTCTCTCCACGAAGCAAATCCTCCCACATGTGACGAACCTTTCCACAAAACATCGCCATCAAATTACAAAAGTAGCAACAAGAGATCGATGTAACCACACACACACACACACACACCGGCGAATCCAGCCACCCCTATGCCCGGGCAGCCGCCCGGGCTTGCCAACCGCGCACACCTTGTATTTTAGAATTTTCTGTATAGATTTTTCCCAAAAATTTAGCATTTTAACCTAGTTTGCCCCGGCTTCCGGAAGTTTCTGGGTCCGCCACTGCACACACACCGCCCGGCAATCTCGAGTTGTCGGACCGTTTGCATAGTCGTGGAACCTAGGCCTAGATCTAACATTTGCAGAAACGTGGAGGGGTCCAACGGGATAAACGACGACATAATTTCCGCGTCCTTGTCATCGTGTCCTCTGCGTTGACCTGTCAACTTGGGCCAGGCTTTCCCTTTCTGTTTCTCTCTCTGTCCCGAAATCAATGGAGCACGTGAGAAACCTAGCCCATTAACGGAGTGGGCCGATTTCCCGCCGACAAAACTCTTGTTCCGAAGCCCAACGAAGAGCTCCGGAATCGTACTCCCATTCCCATTCCGTTTCCTCGCCGCCCTCCCGCCGCCGCCGCCGCCGAGGATGGGGAAGGTGCAGCATGCCATGCGCGCCGCCAAGCTCCCCCGACATGCCCTCGTCCCGAAGCCCTCGACACCCTCCACCCCACCCCCTCCTTCTCCACACGGGCCTCGTCCCGCCAACACTAAACCTTCCCACGGCAAGCCGCCCCGGAGAGCTCCCGGTGCCGCCTCCGAGCCCACAGCGGACCTGGAACCTGTCCGCCCGGCGCCGCCACCGGCTGAGAAGCGGCGTCCCATCACCACCCCCGCCGAGCTCTCGGCCGCCATCCGCGCCGCGGTGGACGACGACGTGGACGCCGCGGCCTCGCTCGCGCTCAAGGCGGCACCCACCATCCCGCTCCCGGCGCAGTCCCTCGCGCTGCTCCTCCGCCGCCTCGCCACGCACCGCTCCGTCGCCGCGGCGCGGGACCTCCTATCCTCGCTCCCGTACTCCGCGGACTCCCCGGCCCCGCGCCTGGCGCTGCTGGCCCTCGCGGACGCGTGCTGCCGCCGCGGCGACCCGCGCGAGATCGGGCAGCTCCTCCCGGTCCTCGCCAACCACGGCGTCCGCGCCGACGCACACGTCTACAACGCGCTCATGAAGGCCCACTGCGGCGCCTCCGACCCCGAGGGTGTCCTCGGCGTGCTCCGCCGGATGAAGGACGACGGCGTGGAGCCCGACCTCGTCACCTATAACACCCTCGTCTACGGCCTCGCGCGCGCCGGCCTGGTCGCCAAGGCCAGGACCTACCTCGACGCCATGGCCGCCGCGGGCCACTTCCCGACGTAATCACCTACACCTCGCTCATGAACGGGATGTGCGTCAAGGGCGACGCCCTCGGCGCGCTCAGGCTGCTCGAGGAGATGGAGGCCAAGGGGTGCGAGCCCAATGACCGGACCTACAACACGCTGCTCATGGGGCTCTGCAAGAACAGGAAGCTGGACAAGGCCGTCGAGGTTTACAAGTCCATGGTAGGGGCTGGGATGAAGCTTGACACGCCGGCGTACGCGACGTTCATCAGGGCGTTGTGTCGCGCGGGTAGGGTTCCGGATGCGTACGAGGTGTTCGATTACGGGATCGAGAGCAAGAGCCTTCCGCAAGCGACGGCATACAGTGAGCTCGAGAGCTCGCTCAAGTGGCTGCGCAAGATCAAGGTGTAGAATGAATAATGGCGCTAAGGATTAAGGCTGTAAGCCAGTGTCTTCTATTGCTTGCTGGTACTTGCTTCAGACTTGATTCACTGAATTGTTTTGTCTGGGTTAATTTGTTTCGATACTGCGAATTGGGCAAAAGCATTTGAAACTACTGCTACTATGTTTGTAGGGAGTGATGTATTTTATCAATCAATCATAATGTAAGATACCATTTCAAAAACATGAATTATACCCTGTGTCCTCCAAGAAGTGAATATGTCATGACATATTACTCGTGTATCACACTTTGGTGGCATGATGTAGTGCCTTGGTGTAAAATAACATGAGAGGAAACATTGCCATTCACATTGCAAGTGAGAAATTGTTTATAATCTGTTTGTTGAACTGGTTGAATTAGCTTGTATATTGAATGTACGTGCTGTGATTTTTAGTGCCCCAAGACCATATCAAGTTGTGCTTTCCTAGGTACAAAATTGAATATGATTCTCATGCGCCTTCAACAAATGATCCTAGAGTTGGACTGTTGGAGTCAGTGTATGATTAATTGATATCCAGGATTTGCTGTCTTCCCCTGCTAACAATATCTGTGGGTTACTAACTCCTTGAGTTTAACTATGATCTCTTCAGAAAGACCTCTAAGAAACGTCATCCCAAATAGTTTGTGTTGTATCTAGTTTCCCTTTCAGCTATTCTCATGATGACCTTGACACATTTTTCCATCCCATTCTTTATAGAAGCTGAAACCAAAACCATGTTTCTCTTAATTTACAATCATGATGCTTCTCTTGAACAGAGCTTAGCACCTCTGCAACTACCTGCAGTGTTAGTCATTTGCAGCATTGTTGTTAATTTTCACCAATAAGTAGCGAGCTCGAGCATCTGGGGCAAGCAACACAACCGCTCTATCGTAGGTCAGGTAACTCCAGTGAAGCATAGTTTGTACAAGGAGTTCCACGGCATCGTGAAGAGACAATGATCATTCAGCACGGTATGCGGCTGCATGGCAAGAAACTGTGAACTATCATCCTGCGATTTTCCACGGCGCATGAGCTCAGTAGGAGAAGCGCATAGAATTGCGAGATTTTCATGTCGCTGTTATTGCACTAATTCAATTTGTTTTATTTTTTTCCGCAGAAAAGAATGGCCTGACCGTTCCCCGTACCTGCCCACGTGGTTCAAATTCTTCTTCGTCGTATTTTGGAGCAGGTAAGAGTGGTGATGCAGCACAAGACGTGGTGATGCCACGGGAAGGACGAACAACATTGGACTTCTGCTATTATACCATCTGATACACATTGGAGTATCAAATTTGCTGTACCTATCTGAATATCTTTGTAACTCTCCTTCTTAATTAATAGATTGGGGCAAAGCTTTTGCCCCTTTCAAAAAAATATACTATGATCTGACATATCAATTTTTTGAAACGACCCATGGAACGTCAAGAGATGCCTGTTTTAGAAACAGAGCCACTCTGTTGTGTTGTACTAGTATAATTCTTCATGATTTGTTTCCCTGCTGTTATAAATTCTGTTGGACTGCAATCTGACTTGTCGTCTTGACGGTCTGTTTCCCTGCTGTTATAAATTCTACTATATACTAGCAAACGTGCCCGTGCGCTGCAACGGGCTGATTTTAAAATTTTAGACCATGGGTATGGACAATGTGCATGAACAAGCACATTGTCTAGCATCATGTTAACCTGGTAATGATCTAACTAAAGTAAAAAGGAATGACGGGCGGAGGATAATTCGGAAACATACTGAAATTTTGATCGACTCTGATTAGTGTGGAAGGACTAACTGAAAGCTACGATAAATCGCTATATACACTATTCGTTGTTTTGAACACTGTCTTCTCAAAATTGCAGACATCTATTAGAAGTTTCGATGAGCTACGGATTTTTGCCCTTTAAGTATTTTAATGTTTTAGGTAAACACATATGCAGATTTGCTTCTTTGATGTGAGAATTATAATTTTGTGTTACATGTTTCCAGGGCAAAATCTAGTAAATACACATGACACAAACTAATCCGAACTTTTCTTAGAAAAATGCCAGAGTTGGACATCGAGAATTGACAGTCAATATCTCCATATATATTCATTGAAAGTAAACTGTCGTAGAAACCAGAGCCGAGTTGAGCAAAAAAATGGAGAGCAGATACCATACTCCATGACTGAACTTGCAGTAGAAGTACTATACCAACAAATAGAAGCATCAGACAATCACCAAAGTTTCATATTTTGAAGCGCCATAGCAGCCGGGGTTGTTTGCCAGTAGGTATAGGTATAGATATAGATATAGATATTTGATAAGTATTGATATATATAAAACGAAAATATATCTTATGAAGATTTAATAATGTTAAAATGTTGGTGTAAATGTTTATATATTTTTCTGTATATTTGATTAAATCTCACAAAGTTTGATTTTTACTAAACTCAAAATGCAAAGTAATTATGGGAGCAAGGCTCTAGCTTAAATGAAAACGTGTTATACAAAAACCACCAACGGAAGAAGAATACGAAGAGTGACCAACAAAAACCATGTGCTGGTGCTGGTTGGCAATATCTTCCATCGCCCCCGATTTGTCCATGGCGGGGCTAGGGGAGCTACAGGTGTCGAGCTTGGGGAGAAAGATGACCATGTGGGCCCGAAGGGCAAGGTCAGTCAGTCAAGAAAGCGGAAAGGTGGGGGAAAAGATCCCCACGTTCTTTCTTATCCGGTACGAGCGGAGGCCGCAGCGGGTTTCTCCCCAAGAAGGTCGAATCTTCTGTTAATCCTAGACAATGTGTCACCCGCACTGAGTATTTAGGGTCGAGGTGGTAGGGTTGGCGGTGGAGAGAAGCATTCACTCACTCGCTCATCACTCCACTTGCCACTTCCCCTTTTCCTCGCTTCTTCTCCGAGCTCCCGAGGTAAAGAAGGCCGCACCCCCAAAAAATCCTTTTTTCCTTGTTCTTTCTTGTTTGGTACTTCCTCTCGGGGAGATCCAGGCAATTTTGGTGTGGTTCCTCTGCTACGGATCCTGTTTTGCTTGTTGGTTGTGTTGGGGTACGATCTGGAAGAACATCGACCTCCTCTGTTCTTGTTCCCCCACCCTCTCTGCTTGTGCCCTATGTTGCTCATGTTTGGTCTTCGTTTTGTGAAGTCTCCGGTGCGAAGTCTTTGCGCGTCGTTGAGGTTCTCGCGCAATTTCCCCCTTGTTTTTTTAATTCTTTGTTACGTTCCCTTTACTGTCTCTGTCTCGAATTAAAAAGAAAAGAAGATGAACCAAGCCTCGGAGATGGTTTTTGTCCTATCTTTATCCGCGCGCTGTTTCCATCTTGATGTCTTGTGCGACGACTTCAGAGTGTAGTCGCCCCCTTGATCCCTATCCACTGCAATTTCCTGATAATTATAACTGAAAGACTTTGTGCGATTGAGTGATTTCGTAGGCAAATTTGTGTTTTTGACAGAACCAACAACGAATGAATCTACCCGCAAAAAAGCAATGAATGAATCTGGTCTTTATTTTTCTTCCGTTGATTTTTTCCATGGAAGGAATGAATCTACCCCGCAAAAAAAAGCAATGAATGAATCTGATCTTTATTTTTCTTCCGTTGATTTTTTCCATGGAAGGTAGGTCTGGGCTGGATATGTTTTCCCCTAGTCGATATGCTTTCCCTAGTTGATTTTTCTTTGCTTCTAGTTGGAACAAAGTGCATTTTCATGGATGCTTGCCAGCCGAAATTGCGGACTTCTTTTATGTGTGGTAGGAGTAGCCGAGTGGGAACCATAAAATCGTCTGCCAATTGCACATCAATTCATTGGAAATTTGCAGTTGTTAATGATTGCAGGAAGCAAACGTGCCCGTTGTATGGGAGCAGTGTTTGTATAGGATTCTGGCCGTTTGGGTTGAGTTCGCGTGTAGTCTGGTTTGGGCCGAGTTGAGTTCGCGTGTAGTCTGGTTTGGGCAGGGCCCAGATCGCGACGTTTGGTCTGGGCTGAGATAGCCAGACGCGCACGAGCGACAATGTTTTTATTTTTTTTTTTGAATTTTCCACCACGTATATTCAACATAGAACCACAAACAAAGTACAATACGAAGGGGAAGAAGAACAAAAACCGAGATCGGCAACTACACCGGCGCCGGAGACGAAGAACACCTGCCGCCTTCTTGCCACTGTCAGGGAGAAAATTTCCCTATGAAAGACGAAGCCTTGAGCGTCCGCCGCGCCGCGACGACGACGGAACCTTTGACGCTGAACGACCTTGGCAAGCGCCCTCCTAGCCCCGCAACACCACTTTGCCCGGCCATCTTCGGAGCCGCCGCCGGTAGAAGCCGAAGGACTCGAAACTTGATCTCGACTTGGAGGCTCCGCCGTCCTCGGAGCCGCCCAAGGGAAAGACGCCCACGGCACCTCCGCGGAGATGCGAGGGCGCCAGTGGCGGTGGATCGAAGACGCCGCTCCGCAGAGCGCCGCCGCCGGAGAGGAGATCCACCGCCCGCAAACACCAGCCGCCGCGCCTCCACCTCCAGACCGCCGGCGACCTGCAACCAAAGAGCACCTACACTATGTACAGGACACGAGACGGGATCCCCCGGTCTCCGCCGCCGAGGCGGCCGGCGGAGGCCGAGGGATCCAACGAATCGAGCCGGCGAGGGTGGAGATCTCCGGTGGATCCAAAAATCGCCTTCCCGGCACTGTGGACGGGAGGGGATAAGTCTCGGGGTTGGTAAGCGAACACGTCCTGCGACTCCTGCGACGTACGAGACGTACGTCGACTAAGGATATTATATAGTAGAGATATATATACTATATAATATGAGTAGACGACTGTACGTACGTACGTCGCGGCACTTTTGCATTTTGGCCCCTCGGAAATAAGGTAATCAACCCGCAGTCCTATTTTTAGTCGTATACCGGTTCGATATTCACTTTGCAAAAACACGATCCCCTGCATCACGCGTCGGCGTCGCCCCGTCCTCGATCCCCTGCATCCTGTGGATCTGGCGGCAGCTCAGCCGATGTAGAGGAAGGAGCAGGGGAGGTCGCCGCGGTGATTCGGGGAGGAAGATGAGGTCCGCCGGCGTCGGTCGGTGAAGGCGCGCGCTGGGACTGTAGGCAGCGCTTCTGCCGCCGCCGCCGAGGTCAGGATGGACCGTGTAGCACCCATACATCCCGCGAGCAGAGCCGCCTCCATCCTCCGGCGGGACAAACGAAACGAATTGCCACCAGTCATCCCTTCTCCAAGCTCTGGGACCTCCCATGGGCGAGCCACCGTCTCCGACATCCCCAGATTTGGTCGCCGCCAACCTCTGGATTTGTCGCCGCCGCCACGAGCTCCGGCTTTCGACGCCACCAGAAACTCCGCCCCGATATCCTCTTGCTCTGCCGCTCTGCGACGGCCTGCCGAGACAGCGCTGCCCGAGCAACTGTCATCTGTTCTCTCTCTAGGGGAGGTATCCGGCGACATTGGAGGGTTGGAGCTGGGCAGTGACCCGCAACTCGAGCGAGCGCGCGGCCCAGGCGGCTCTCTGTCGGTGAAGCCCCTCTATCTCCCACCAAAGAAACAACGCGGTCGAAAACTCGCGCACGCGCTGCAGGAGGAGCTCGCCCAGGTCGCCATGGCCGAGGCCTCACGGACCTCCTCCGCTGACGGCGCTGCAGGAGGAGCTCGCTGTGGTCGCCCTATCCGAGGCTCTTAGCCCCTTCTCCCCGGCAAGAGATGCTGCTGGTGGCATCGGCCTCGCACACACACTACAGAAAAGGGGATCAGATGGGAAATATCTGTTGAACTGTTGATCTGGGTGCATTCGATGGCACGTTTCTTCAGACTGAAGTTTGACGATGTGCAGGTCGGCCACATCTTCGTGCCCCATCTTCTGAGCTCTGATAGCTGACAACAAGATATGGATGTACTTGTGTAGTTGTGTTGTGACTTTCAGTGCTGCAAGGATACAATGTAGGCTTCAACGGATCCATCTTCTAAGACAAGTCCATCAGAATAAACATGTTTCCAGTGATAGTAGTGAACATGTTGCATCGCTGCCACGATGACAGTGGGGAGCACGGTGGGTTCTTGAGCAGCGGTGCCACTGTAAGAGAGATTTGGGGAGTGGAGGTGGTGGGCGTCAGCGCCTCGCTAGCTGCTGGACCAGGGCGACACGCCATGACAGTAGCTTAGTGTCCCTCTCATGTTCAATTCCAATGCGAAGTTTTTAAATTCTAGTTTACCACTAAACACAGTTGCAGTAGCAAGGCAAACAATTGATTGAACATCGGGCACAGTGCCGAATAGAATTACGTACATAGAAGATAGAAATTTGGTTTCATGCATATTGTTCACCCATAATATGCACCATCCCATTTTGCACTCAAGTCTTTAGTTCAGTGAGTTTATAGCTTCAGACCTTTATGTTCTGGTGTGCTAACAAAACAAATAAACACTGAAACTAGTTATGCCCAATCAAATATTCAGAGTTAACTTGTTCAGGGAAGGTCGATGTACTCTTGCTTAATATGTTGACTGAGATTCAGCAAATTAGTCTCTTCATCATTGGGTACTTGCATTGTCCATCATCGTACAAGATGCGCGCTTCTTATAGGTACAAAATGCTAAATGTTCAGTGCAATTCTATATTTTTTTGGAAGAAGTTGTCTGGCAAGATGAGCAAACTAAGGAAAGGGTTTCCTGTTAAGATCTTATTCTACATTTCTCACTGATACAATTTTATTGTGTCAAAGAATTTGCTATCATCATTGGACAAACATGGGTCTGGGACATAATTCGGTCGGCCTTGCTATGCCATCGTCGAGGTAATATGTGCTCTCATGTAAATTTCTTGAATCATGCAATAAGTAGGTTCAAGTTTGAAATGACATCATCTTTTTTGTAGCAAACACAGAAGTTGTGCTAGACCGAACCTGCATATTTAGTTGGTGATGTTTTTTTAATGCTATTTTGTTGGTGATGTTGTGCTTGGGGAATCTTAGTGTATACAATATTTTGTGTATTTCTGTGTGGATTTTTATATGAGAGTTTGTGTATATTTTGCGCATTTGGATAGGGTAAATTTTATGTAATCTATGGCAGTAACAGCGACAACTTACTTTATTTGCCTTGGTGAGATGGGTTTTCTCCTGTTGCAACGCACGCCCAATTTGCTAGTTCTACTACTACTGATTTCTTCCTTGCTGAAGTCTCACGAAAACTGAAAGAAGTCGAGCTTGTTTATGTTGCACCGCATGTCAGCACAGACCCTTGTCGGTGTATATCAGAACTCGGTCGGAACTCCGGCTCTCCGTGTCCTGTCCAGGTTAAAGGTTAGGTTAGCATGCGACAATTGAACACCAGCCGCCGCCCCAACGTCGCAACAAAAATTCACAGCGAAGCGATCGCCGGCCAGCCACCGCATGACCTCGCCGAGGATGCCCGGGGACCGACTGACCAGGTTGCCGGACACCGTGCTCTGGCAGGTGCTCTCCCACGCGCCGGTCAAGGAGGCCATGTGCACCGGCGCGCTCTCCCGGCCGTGGCGCTCGCTCTGGCTCTCGTCGAGCATCTTCAACCTCGACTCCGGCTCCTACGGGGCGGCCGGATGGGCGACAGCCGGAGTGATAGGGAAAAGGTGTCCGATCTTTCGATAAGATGAAGATACGTCGATTCTGGTGGAGTTCGACCTTGACGATCCGACTACTACGCACACGTACGCATCGCCAATGTAATCGCTAAACCAATCTCCGGAGGTTACCGATCCTGCAGAAGCACGATCAGCCTGACCAAGAGGTCTAGTTCTACTTGCGATCGAGGAACAAGTAAGAACCAATAATGCAATCACGAATTGCGGATATATGAAGAACTTTATTGAAAGAGGTGGGATTCCGTAAGCGGTCTTGAACAGGCTGTTGAGCACTGGACGAGTACACGAAGATGCAGCGTTACGCTAGGCAATCTTTTAGCTAAACAAAATCCGAGTCTAAACGTAACCCTAGACGAGGTATATAAGGAGGAAAGGAGGGGGGTTACGGCCAGCCTTGGGGGTTGGCCGAATCCAACCCTAATTGGACTTTCCTTCCGTAATACGGACTCTAAAAACGCACTAAAACTTGTGGTCCGAAATTACATGGGCCCTGGCCCACAAATAAAGGTGACGCAGCACCATACGTGACTATGGACGAAATTATGAAGTGTAGTCCTGAGGAATTCGTCCAAGTCTTCAAATGTCATCATGGTGGCTTCAAGTTGCGGCAGTCTCCCTCGGTGGCATCATCCTCTCCCTTGTTTCCACTCCTACGACTATCTCCATCCACGTACATGCTCCATAGCTTGTCCTTCTCGTCCATGCTTGGTCCATCATTCCTAAGAGAAACAAACACATCTACTTTAGGCAGCATCATATTCTCATGTACATTAGGAGTAGCTTGTAGAAACGAAAGTACATGCTGTTGTAGTTGACGTGCACGAGCCCTAGTCAACGGTCCTTGTAATTGAGGTGGTGTAGTAGTTGTGGTTGCGTCAATGGTAGGGATGTCCTCATCATGCTCCCCTTCTTGAATTGAAGTCGTCCTCGACGCCATCTCATCATTTTCTCCCAAGTATGGCTTCAAATCTGCAATGTTAAATGCGGGACTAACCCCAAACTCTGCAGGCAGCTCAAGTTTATATGCATTATCATTTATTTTCTCCAACACTTTAAATGGACCATCAGCTCGTGGCATTAGTTTAGACTTGCGCAAATCAGGAAAACGATCCTTGCGCAAATGCAACCAAACAAGATCTCCTGGTGCAAACACAATGTGCTTTCTTCCCTTATCCCCATACATTTTGTACTTAGCATTCATACGTCAATATTTGCCTTAGTAGATTCATGCAACTTAACAATCATTTCAGCGCGTTGTGTAGCATCAAAATTATTTTGCACCGTAGTAGGAAGAGGCAATAAATCAATAGGTGCATGAGGAACAAAACCATACACAATCTCAAATGAGCATAATGTAGTAGTAGAATGCAGCGAGCGATTATAAGCAAATTCAACATGAGGCAAGCATTCTTCCCACTTTTTTAAATTCTGTTTTAACACAGCCCTAAGCATAGTAGATAAAGTTCGATTTACTACTTCAGTTTGTCCATCAGTTTGGGGGTGACATGTAGTACTAAACAATAATTTCGTCCCCAACTTAGCCCATAAACATCTCCAAAAATGGCTAAGAAACTTAGTATCACGATCAGAAACAATAGTATTTGGCACACCATGCAAACGAACAATTTCGCGAAAGAACAAATCAGCAACATGTGTAGCATCATCAGTCTTGTGGCAAGGAATAAAGTGTGCCATCTTAGAAAATCTATCCACAACAACAAAAATGCTATCCCTCCCCTTCGGAGTGCGAGGCAATCCCAAAACAAAGTCCATAGAAATATCCTCCCAAGGAACACTAGGAACGGGTAGAGGCATGTATAAACCATGTGGATTAAGGCGAGACTTAGCTTTTTGACATGTAGTGCAGCGAGCAATGAACCTCTCAACATCTCGACGCAAGCGTGGCCAAAAGAAGTGTGCAGCAAGCACGTCCTCCGTCTTCTTGACTCCAAAGTGTCCCATCAATCCGCCTCCGTGAGCCTCCTGCAACAACAAAAGACGAACGGAACTATCTATGCATAGCTTGTTAGCACGAACACAAATCCATCATTGAGTACGAATTTGTTCCATGTTCTACCTTCTTTACAATTCTGCAATACATCTTTAAAATCAGCATCATGCACATATTGTTCTTTGATGGTTTCCAAACCCAAAAAATTTAAAGTCAAGTTGAGATAACATGGTATAACGACGTGACAACGCATCAGCAATTACATTATCTTTACCCTTTTTGTATTTAATAACATAAGGAAAAGACTCAATAAACTCCACCCACTTAGCGTGTCTACGATTCAGTTTTGCTTGACTACGAATATGCTTCAAAGATTCATGATCAGAATGTATAACAAATTCTTTCGCCCATAAATAATGTTGCCAAGTTTCTAAAGTCCGAACAAGAGCATATAATTCCTTATCATAAGTAGAATAGTTCAGACCAGCCCCATCAATTTTTCACTAAAATATGCAACAGGTTTGCCCTCTTGTAATAACACACCTCCCAACCCAATTCCACTAGCATCACATTCAAGCTCAAAAGTCTTATTAAAATCAGGAAGTTGGAGTAATGGAGCATGTGTTAACTTATCTTTCAATGTCATGAACGCATCCTGTTGTGCCTCACCCCAAACAAAGGGCACATCCTTCTTTGTAAGCTCATTCAGCGGCGCTGCAATAGACCCAAAATCCTTGACAAAGCGCCGGTAGAACCCAGCAAGGCAAGAAAGCTCCGCAATTGGGTTAACGTCAAAGGTGAAGGCCAACTCGAAGTTGCTTCAATTTTTCCCGGATCCACTTCAATGCCCTGCGCTGTAACAACATAGCCAAGAAACGCAACTCGATCGGTGCAAAAGGTGCACTTTTCAAGATTACCAAACAAATTTGCAGCACGCAAAGCATCAAAAACAGCACACAAATGAGTGAGATGATCCTCTAAAGACTTGTTGTATATCAAGATATCATCAAAGTATATCACCACAAAACGTCCAATGAAAGCACGTAAAACTTCATGCATCAGTCTCATGAAAGTACTAGGAGCATTGGTTAACCCAAAAGGCATAACTAACCACTCATAGAGGCCAAATTTAGTTTTAAATGCTGTTTTCCATTCATCTCCCAATTTCATACGAATTTGGTGGTAACACTACGCAAATCAACCTTAGAAAATATGGTAGAACCACTCAACTCATCAAGCATATCATCCAAACGTGGTATAGGGTGTCTATAACGAATTGTAATGTGATTTATAACCCTACAATCAGTACACATGCGTGATGAACCATCTTTCTTAGGTACCAATAAAATCGGAACAGCACAAGGACTAAGAGACTCACGAATATAACCTTTATCGAGTAGCTCCTGAACTTGCCGTTCAATCTCTTTAGTCTCCTCTGGATTGGTACGGTAAGCTGCACGATTAGGAAGTGAAGCTGCTGGAATCAAATCAATTTGATGTTCTATTCCTCGAATTGGTGGCAGCCCCGGCGGCAACTCTTGTGGAAAAACGTCCGCATATTCCTGCAAAATGTTAGCAATGACAGGGGGCAAAGAGGGAGGCATATCCTCAAATGAAAACAGTACCTCTTTACAAACAATTGCATAACAAACAAAAGTAGAAACATCCAAATCAGCAAGATCAGATTTGCTAGCAAAGAAACATGGTTTTTTTCAACCGAATTTCATTTGGAAGTTCTGCACTAGATTTATTATTTTAGAAGGTGGCATTACTTCATTAGCAACAATCTGATTCTCACTTTGTTGTTTCTTCTCATTTTTTGCTCTACTAGCTCTAGCAAGATCATCCTTCAAAATTTGTTCAGGAGTCATGGGTTTAAGGCCAATTTTCTTTCCATTGTGCATAAGAGTATAATGATTAGTTTTACCATTATGAACAGATTCTATCAAATTGCCATGGTCTACCAAGTAACAACGAACAAGCTTGCATGGGCACAACATCACAATCAACAAAATCAGAATATGTACCAATGGAAAAGTGCACGCGCGCCGTACGTGTTACCTTGAGTCTACCTGTGGAGTCGAGCCATTGAATATGGTATGGATGGTGATGTTGTCGCGTTGATATAGAGAGCTTCTCCACCATCTCCATGTTGACCAAATTTTACAACTCCCACCATCAATAATGATCCGAATAGCACGCTCCTTCACAACCCCACGAGTCTGGAACAAATTATGACGTTGATCATGCTCAGCTTGTAGGTATCCACAGCTTCAGCGGCCATGAAGTCTATGTCTTCATCAGAATGGCCATTGTCCCCTTGCTGCGCGGATATAAGGGCAAGTGTCTCCTCATCATAATCACTTGCAGAATCATACTCACCATCTTCTCGCATGATCATCACCCGCTATGTTTTGCACTCTCGCTCAACATGACCGTAGCCCCAGCATTTGCGGCATTGAATGTCCCTTGTTCTGCTCGTGGAGCCCATGGAAGACGCCGAACTCCGGGCAGGAGCAGTAGATGTCGATGGTGGGGGCGGTGCTGGTGTGCGCGAAGGCTGCATGGTGGACTTGTTGGCGGAAGAAGGTGCGGTACTGCGGGAAGCCGTATCCAGTTGGCGCGGCGCCCATGACGATGTACGACCTGCAGAAAAATTAGTTTGAGGCCGCGGCTCCCTATCCTGCACTTCACGTTCAGCTTTGCAAGCAAGATGAAACAGACGAGTGATAGAATTATACTCCTTATATTCTAAAATCGTTTGAATTGGTTTATTCAGCCCCCCCCCCCCCAAAATCGTGCAAACATAGCTTCATTTTCCTCAACAAGAGCACAACGAATTAGCCCGGTTTGCAATTCTTGATAATATTCTTTTACTGATTTTTCTAACTTGTTGCAAACGTGTCAGTTTTTGAAGCATTTCACGCTGATAATAAGGAGGTACAAAACGAGTACGCATAGCAACTTTTAAAGTAACCCAAGTAGTAGGAATATTATCATGATACAGGCGACAATGTTCAGACCACCAAACTAAAGCAAAACCTGTAAACTCACAAGTGGCAGCACAAACACGTCTATCTTCAGGGTAATTTAAACATGCAAAGCGTTGTTCTACTTCTAATTCCCAGGTAAGATATGCATCAGGATTATATCTACCCTCAAAAGGTGGAATTTTCAATTTTAGCTTAGCGACATGTTCGACATGTTCTTCAGCACGCACCTGAGGTTGCCGCTGCAAGTTGTTCCTAGGGTGTTGGTGTGGACGACCCCGCAGTTGTTGAAGAATGTCTACCTCTGATTCATAGCCGTCCAAGTTAGCGTCGGCGCCAGGGGCATGAGCAGACGCCGCCGAAGCTCCTCCTGGCTCCTCAAGGCGAACCCGACCGGCACGAGAAACAGCGTTGTCGGGCACGTGATGCTGAAATATTAGCATCTAACATTTTCAGATAAATCCCTAAAGGCCCATGTTGTCACGCCTCGTCTCGTCACGACGCGCTCGCGCGCCGCGGGTTGCGGGAATCTCGCACGCTACAAGTTGAAACAGATGAACGGTAAACTGAAACGTTTGCCTTAATGGAAAATGAATATGCACTGAAACGTTTCGTCTTAAGTGCTCTTAAGTACGGGAGTTTTCAGAATTCATTGCACTTAATGGAGAATGAATTTGAGCTGAAACGTTTTGTCTTAAGTGCTCTTAAGTACGGCTGTTACCAGTCTCTCAATTCTCTCCTTAATTGCGTGCGTTTCCGTTGGCCTTCTGCCTGCGTGTGTGCCTATAATAGAGAGGTCGCTCCTCTCCATAAGTGACACCAGAAAGATAGCATCTACTTGCGCCGCCACCATAGTTCCACCTACTGTTGCTGCCATCGCTGATCCCATCCCGTCCACCGCGTACACGGCGGGAGAGCAGGCCTCCGAAACTCCGCCTCTCTAGATCCTGTACGGGAGAGGGGAGATTAGGTTTTTGGGGAGCATCTCTACGCGACTGCTCGCTCAAGTCCGTCTGCTTCATCTACATCTGCGTCGACTTCGTCATCATCATGAGCACCGAGGACGCCGCTGCTGCTGCCTCCGCTGCTGCTACGGTCAACTGGTCTACTGGAGGGTATAATATGCTTATCCCTCTCTTGATTATTTCCTTTTATGTCGTACTAGTAATTTTTGTAGATGTTTCTACTATCTGTCTAGTACATGGTTTTATCATCAAGTTTCAGCATGTCATTAGCACTGTCCACATCTTGTTCATGATTTATTCTTGGATTGATTTAACCGAACAATTGCTTAATTACTCAACAATCCAAAAACCTAATATGTGTAGGCAATTTTCGATCCAAGGTTTTGCTGCTGCACTGAAACCAGCCCCGTTTACGGGGACATATTTTAAGCGTTGGCAAACCAAAACCACCTTATGGCTCACTGCGATGAACGTGTTCTGGGTCGCCGGTGTACTCCCACTGGAACGATTGCTCCTGAACAGGAGAAGGCGTTCAGGGATGCCACCGTCGTCTTTGTTGGAGCCGTTCTGAGCGTGATCGGAGATAAGTTGGTTGATGCATATTTACATGTGCGGGTTGCCAAGGACTTGTGGGAGGCGCTCGAATCTAAATTCGGCGCAACCGATGCTGGAAGCGAGATGTACACTATAGAGCAGTTCCATGATTACAAGATGGTTGAAAACCGTTCTGTATTGGAACAAGCTCATGAGATACAGTGCATCGCTAAGGAGCTTGAGCTTCTCAAGTGTGTGCTACCGGGCAAATTTGTCGCGGGATGCATAATCGCTAAGCTGCCTAATTCCTGGAGGAACTTTGCTACTACTCTGAAACACCAGAGGCGTGAATTCTCAGTTGAGGATGTCATCGGCCATCTGAGTGTCGAGCAGAATTCGAGAGCAAAGGACTCGCACGGAAAAGGGAACGAGGGAACTTCTGTCGCCAATTTTGTACAGAAGAACTCCAACTTCCACAAGCCCAAGGGGAAACCTGGTGTCCAACAGAATACCGACTTCAAGAAGAAGGGTAAGAAGCCCTTCAACAAGGATAAGAAGAAAGGAGCCTGCTTCACATGTGGTTCAGAGGAACATTGGGCTCCCAAGTGCCCAAAGAAGTTCAAGAAACCAGGACAGGACTCCAAGTCGTCAACATGATTGTGAGCAACAATGAGAATGGTGCATCTGGGTACGGTAATTTGTTTACTGTATTTTCTGTTTGTCAGTCTAACGATTGGTGGATTGACACAGGTGCAAATATTCATGTATGTTCTGACATCTCATTGTTTTCTTCTTATCAGGTCACAGGGAACGGATCCGTACTGATGGGGAATGGCGCAAGTGCTTCTGTTCTTGGTGTTGGCACGGTCGATCTGAAGTTTACTTCGGGAAGGATCGTGCAGCTCAAGAACGTGCAGCATGTCCCCGCCATCAAGAAGAATCTCGTTAGTGGCTCCCTTCTATGTAGAGAAGGGTTTAAGTTGGTATTTGAGTCTAATAAAGTAGTTGTTACGAAATATGGACTATTTGTTGGAAAAGGTTATGAATGCGGAGGCTTGTTCCGCTTTTCCCTCGCTGATTTTTGTAATAAAGTCGTGAACAATATTCATTCGAATGTTAATGAAACAGAAGTTTGGCATTCACGTCTTTGTCACATTGGTTTCGGTTGTATGACGCGGCTAGTAAAATCGAATTTAATCCCGAGTTTCACTTTAGCCAAAGGTTCTAAGTGCCATTCGTGTGTGCAAGCAAAGCAACCTCGCAAGCCCCATAAGGCTGCGGAGGAGAGACACTTGGCACCGTTAGAACTTACATTCTGATCTTTGTGAGATGAATGGTTGTTGACTAAAGGTGGAAAGAGATATTTCATGACACTGATAGATGATTCCACTAGATATTGCTATGTATATTTGTTAAGCACCAAAGATGAGGCTCTACACTACTTTAAAATCTATAAGGCAGAAGTTGAGAATCAACTTGAAAAGAAAATTAAGCGATCCGGTCAGATCGTGGTGGAGAGTACTTCTCTAATGAGTTTGATTCTTTCTGTGCGGAACATGGTATTATTCATGAGAGGACGCCTCCCTATTCGCCCCAGTCAAATGGGGTTGCCGAACGGAAAAACCGTACTCTAACAGATTTGGTTAACGCCATGTTAGATACATCGGGTTTATCCAAGGCATGGTGGGGGAGGCTATATTGACATCATGTCATGTCCTGAATAAAGTTCCGACAAAAGACAATGAATTACTCCCTATGAGCAATGGGAGAAGAGAAGAACGACACTCTCATACTTACGTACTTGGGGCTGTTTGGCGAAAGTCAACGTGCCGATCCCCAAAAAGCGTAAGCTTGGACCAAAGACCGTGGACTGCGTTAATTTGGGCTATGCTAAGAATAGCGTCGGTTATAGATTTCTAGTAGTGAAATCTGAGGTACCTGACGTGAAGGTCGGTACAATTCTGGAGTCTAAAGATGCTACATTCTTTGAGGATATTTTTCCTATGAGAGATATGCCAAAGCACTTCTAGACAGGAATCTGATGAGACTCCTGAACCTGCCATTCCTATGGAATATTATGAACAAACACATGATGAAAATCCTGAGAAGGATGACGAGGAAACCCTTGGTAGGGGCAAGAGACAGAGGACTGCAAAGTCTTTGGTGATGATTTCCTTGTGTACCTTGTGGATGACACTCCCACTTCTATTTCAGAGGCTTATGCGTCTCCGGATGCTGATTACTGGAAAGAAGCGGTCCGTAGCGAGATGGACTCCATCATGGCTAACGGACATGGGAAATTACTGAACGTCCCTATGGCTGTAAACCATTGGGATGTAAGTGGGTGTTCAAAAAGAAGCTTAGGCCCGATGGTACGATTGAAAAGTACAAGGCTAGGCTTGTGGCCAAGGGTTATTCCCAAAAGAAGAGGAAGATTTCTTCGATACTTATTCACCAGTGGCCAGACTGACCACCATACGAGTATTACTCTCGTTGGCGGCCTCGCATGGTCTTCTCGTCCACCAGATGGATGTTAAGACGGCTTTCCTGAACGGAGAGCTAGACGAGGAAATCTACATGCAACAGCCAGATGGCTTTGTATTAGATGGTCAGGAAGGAAAGGTGTGTAAGTTACTGAAATCTTATATGGCCTGAAACAAGCACCTAAGCAATGGCATGAGAAGTTCAATACAACTTTAACCTCTGCTGGTTTTGTTGTTAATGAAGCTGACAAATGCGTATACTATCGCCATGGTGGGGGCGAAGGAGTTATACTGTGCTTGTATGTTGATGACATACTGATATTTGGGACCAACCTCAAAGTCATTGAGGAGGTTAAGTCTTTCTATCTCAGAACTTTGAGATGAAGACCTTGGTGTGGCTGATGTTATTTTGAACATCAAGCTACTGAGAGATAATGAGGTGGGATTACACTTTTGCAATCCCATTATGTTGAGAAGATTTTGAGTCGTTTTGGATATTCGGACTGCAAAATTTCTCCAACACCATATGATCCTAGTGTGCAATTCGAAAGTTCAAAGGCACAGCTAAGGATCAGCTGAGATACTCTCAAGTAATTGGTTCACTCATGTACCTAGCAAGCGCTACAAGGCCTGACATCATGTTTGCTGTGTGCAAACTGAGCCGGTTTGTTTCCAATCCGGGTGATGTACATTGGCATGCTGTTGAAAGAATTATGCGCTATCTGAAAGGTACTGAGAACTATGGACTTCACTATTCTGGAAGCCCGTCAGTGCTTGAAGGGTATTGTGATGCGAATTGGATCTCTGATGCTGATGAGATGAAAGCCACAACGGGTTATGTGTTTACCCTTGGAGGTGGTGCTGTTTCCTGGAAGTCTTGCAAGCAAACGATCCTGACGAGATCGACAATGGAAGCAGAATTAACAGCATTGGACACATCTGGTGTCGAAGCAGGATGGCTTCGAGATCTGTTGATGGACTTGCCTGTGGTTGAAAAGCCAGTACCGGCTATCCTTATGAACTGTGACAATCAGACAGTGATTACCAAGGTCAAAGTTCAAAGGACAACATGCAGTCCAACAAACATATAAGAATGAGATTAAAAGCTGTCAGACATTTGAGAAACTCCGGAGTAATAGCGTGGATTATATCCAGTCGGCTAAGAATCTGGCAGATCCCTTTACTAAAGGGCTATCACGTGTTGTGATAGAAAATGCATCGAGGGAGATGGGATGAAACCCACATGAGTTGCCATGGTAGTAACCCAACCTATGTGATCGGAGATCCCGTGAAGTAGGACCTGGGAAAACAAGCTAGTGGTTAACTGAGGAGAGTACTTTTACTAACCCACTCCGTTGGAGATGCAACACTCTCGGTAACTGTATGGCAGGTTGACATTTGTCTTAATGTGTTCCAAGGCTTTGTATAAGCAAGATGCTATCCTACAGAGCGATCTTTGGAGGAACACACCTATATGAGCCTGACTGCTGGTCACAGTCTATGAGATTGGGTTGATCTCTAGTAAGTTCATGAATAGGTCAGGAGTGTGACTAATATGCTCCACCCGAGGGGTCAGCCTTCGCAGCCTAGTACTAGTAAGACGTTTGGTGAAACTACTTTACGCCAAATTGACAATTCAAGGCATAGTCCATTGTCAGTTGTGAAGGAGTGTAGCTATTCGCTCTAGGTGGAGCTCAACCTTAACAGGTCTCCACTGAAAATACTGGTATATCAAAACAGTGTTTGGAACAGAAACAACATCATGGGTCTTTGGGATCTGGTGGGGGATTGCTGAAATATTGTTGAAATATTAGCATCTAACATTTTCAGATAAATCCCTAAAGGCCCATGTTGTCACGCCTCGCCTCGTCACGACGCGCTCGCGCGCCGCGGGTTGCGGGAATCTCGCGCGCTGCAAGTTGAAGCAGATGAACGGTCAACTGAAACGTTTGCCTTAATGGAAAATGAATATGCAATGAAATGTTTCGTCTTAAGTGCTCTTAAGTACGGGAGTTTTCAGAATTCATTGCGCTTAATGGAGAATGAATTTGAGCTGAAACGTTTTGTCTTAAGTGCTCTTAAGTACGGCTGTTACCAGTCTCTCAATTCTCTCCTTAATTGCGTGCGTTTCCGTTGGCCTTCCGCCTGCGTGTGTGCCTATATGAGAGAGGTCGCTCCTTTCCATAAGTGACACCAGAAAGATAGCATCTACTTGCGCCGCCACCATAGTTCCACTTACTGTTGCTACCATCGCTGATCCCATCCCGTCCACCGCGTACACGGCTGACGGGAGAGCAGGCCTCCGAAACTCCGCCTCTCTAGATCCTGTACGGGAGAGGGGCGATTAGGTTTTTGGGGAGCGTCTCTACGCGACTGCTCGCTCAAGTCTATCTGCTTCATCTACATCTGCGTCGATTTCGTCATCATCATGAGCACCGAGGACGCCGCTGCTGCTGCCTCCGCTGCTGCTACGGTCAACTGGCATACTGGAGGGTATAATATGCTTATCCCTCTCTTGATTATTTCCTTGTATGTCGTACTAGTAATTTTTGTAGATGTTTCTACTATCTGTCTAGTATATGGTTTTATCATCAAGTTTCAGCATGTCATTAGCACTGTCCACATCTTGTTCATGATTTATTCTTTGATTAATTTAATCGAACAATTGCTTAATTACTCAACACGTGAAACAGCTCCGGTATGCGCGCCTGGAGCTTGTCCAGCAGGCGATCAAACTTGCCAGTCAGATCAGTCAAGAAGGTGTTGACGCCATCAAATTTGGTGTTGAAAGTGCCCTCTAGACCATCGAGACGGTCCATGGCGCTGCCAACCCGTGTCTTGATGTCCAGAGAATGGTTGGACACCATCTTCTTGAAGTGCTTGTACAGCTCTTTGTTCGTCATCTTGTTCATCTCATCGCCCGACATGGTTAGAGACAGGAGACAAAACACAAGTATATGTTCCTAGGACTACAAAGATGGTGGCAAATCACGCAAACCGTAAAGCAATATACAAAGCCCTTACAAATTCCTTACCACGCAGGAGAGCATCATGGCAGCTGCGACGACAAGTACCTCGAAGATTGGCAAAGCGATTACCAGGAAGGCACAATGCACGTAGTAGAAATCTGTGGAGCTGTAGGAGGCTTTATGGTAGCAAGGATTAGCAATAATCAAATCAGGAATGCAAGTTGAATAAACGCTCAAAGACGGTACTGTGCTGGTCCTAGGCTAGACCGGATTAGAGACGCGAGCCTATAGCACCAACAAAGTCAAGGCGCGACAATAACAAGCACAAATGCAGAGCTCAAAAGCAAGATATAAGTGAAGATCACGGAAATTTCCGAACTTTTTTCACAAAAGTGGCAAAAACTAAATGTTCCCGCACTCTTTTGGCAATTTTGAGCGGTCCGAAAGCCAGGAATACACAAAGTAACTTGGGTTGGACAGATCTTTTTCTCCTGAAAATTTTGATAGGTCGCACGTCAAAAACGGAGTTCGTATGCAAAAGTTATGGCTAGTCAAAGTTTTGGCAGAAAATTTGACCAATTCGGACTAAATTCGGACTGGACTAGTAGAAATCCGGGTCAATCCGACTTGGATGCAGATTTGACTTTTTTTTTCCTGATTTTTTTTCCTGATTTTTTTTCCTTATTTTTTTTAACTAAACCGAAACAGAGACGAAACAAACTTGATCACGACTTGATGTGGCCGAAGGGGATATGAACCGAATACGTGAAGGGAAAGGAAACACAAACCCTAACTCGAATTGGTGTATGGTGGCGGCGGCGGTATGGATGGTGGCGGCTGCGGTGTATAGATGGTGGCGGCGGAAGGCAATGGTGGACGGACAGTGTGAGTCGTGCGGCGGCGGCAAGACGAATATGCAAAGAACTCGAAATTCTACGGAACTAGACACTAAGACCAGCAACTCGACACGACGATGCAGGCGAAAACTCAACGATACAATGCACTGAAAAGAAAATGCGACAGGCCCGAACAGGTTGTAGGACGGGATAATCTAACCCTAACTGTATTGTTTTTTTGGCTTTTTCGTGGACTGTAGGTATGAAGATGCAATCTAAACTAGTAAATAGTAAATCTCACCGAGCAACCTGAAATCTGATACCACTTGATAGGGCAAAGGTGTCTGATCTTTCGATGAGATGAAGATACGTCGATTCTGGTGGAGTTCGACCTTGACGATCCGACTACTACGCACACGTACGCAGCGCCAATGCAATCGCTAAGCCAATCTCCGGAGGTTACCGATCCTGCAGAAACACGATCAGCCTGACCAAGAGGTCTAGTTCTACTTGCGATCGAGGAACAAGTAAGAACCAATAATGCAATCACGAATTGCGGATATATGAAGAACTTTATTGAAAGAGGTGGGATTCCGTAAGCGGTCTTGAACAGGCTGTTGAGCACTGGACGAGTACACGAAGATGCAGCGTTACGCTAGGCAGTCTTTTAGCTAAACAAAATCCGAGTCTAAACGTAACCCTAGATGAGGTATATAAGGAGGAAAGGAGGGGGGTTTTGGCCAGCCTTGGGGGTTGGCCGAATCCAACCCTAATTGGACTTTCCTTCCCTAATACGGACTCTAAAAACGCACTAAAACTTGTGGTCTGAAATTACATGGGCCCTGGCCCACAAATAAAGGTGACGCAACACCATACATGACTATGGATAAAATTATGAAGTATAGTCCTAAGGAATTCGTCCAAGTCTTCAAATGTCATCATGGTGGCTTCAAGTTGCGGCAGTCTCCCTCGGTGGCATCATCCTCTCCCTTGTTTCCACTCCTGCTACTATCTCCATCCACGTACATGCTCCATAGCTTGTCCTTCTCGTCCATGCTTGGTCCATCATTACTAAGAGAAACAAACACATCTAATTTAGGCAGCATCATATTCTCATGTACATTAAGAGTAGCTTGTAGAAACGAAAGTACCTGCTGGTGTAGTTGACGTGCACGAGCCCTAGTCAACGGTACTTGTAATTGAGGTGGTATAGTAGCTGTGGTTGCGTCAATGGCAGGGATGTCTTCAGAGCATCGTCTTCGTCCGTGACGCCAACGCCGCTCTCCGTGCCCTCGCCGCCAGCGACGAGGGTATCCGTCTCGGTCTCAGGAAGCTAACGTTTACCTACCTCGCGCTACAAAACAACGAGGAAAGTACTGGTCGCTCCGCCACATCGAGCTCGGGCTGGACGCCCTGCTCTCCGGCGCCCCGGCGGCGCGCGGCCTCGAGGAGCTCCACGTCCACGTCTCCCCACCGCAAGAGTACAGACTCCGCCTCGCCACCCTGCCGTACGACGCCCTCCGCACGCTGCACCTCGACGGCCTGCTGCTCACGCGATCTGCGTTGCTGCCCTGCTCGCCGGCGCCCGTGTCATTCGCGAGGCTGGAGACGCTGCGGCTGCGGCGGTGCACCATGTGGCTGACGGACCTCCAGGCCATAGTGGATGCTGCGCCCCTGCTCGCCGTCCTGGAGCTCGACCGCGTCAACCTGTCATCCGTACGGTCTAGGGCTTCGTCATCGTCAGGTGCCAGCACCGGCCACCAACAGCTCCGCTGCCCGCAGATCACCGCAATCTCGCTCGCCAACCTCCGCGGCTGGTGGTACAGGCTGGAGATCGACGCGCCATCGCTGCGGCACTTCGTCTACAGGGCCTTCCGCCATGCGGAGGTTCTGAATATGAGCTTGGAGCAGCTGGGAGAGCTACACAGGAGGAGCAGATCAAGGAGCTGAACCTTCGCATGATGATGGACGCCGTGCTTCTCAGGCTATAGCAGTACTGATTATTAGATGTCGTTACTCATGTACTCAGGGAGTAGAAGAACCTCAGAGTAAAGGCTTTTATTAAGATGCACACGGGCAAAATAAAACCATGCCAAGATTTACCTATCCCTGTCATGAATCCTTCAGTCAACACATCTCAAAGACAAGGGAAGTGGCACCAGGCAATGCTGATGGAGTTAAATGTTCAGCATCTTATCCAGGACCAGATAAAAGTTCCAGACAATAGATAGACTCGGGTTGATCAGTAAATTAAGCCATTAACTAATTCCACTTCGCAGTTCACCAGCAAATACAACATAGAGGTCACGCACACACGAATCGGAAGAACCTACGCCTAAGAAGCCACTTCTGCATCGCTAGATACCTGCGGACCAAACGGTATCATCAGCCAAACAAATTTGTACTAATAATTCAGAAAGAAACAAGTTATTTCTCATAACTTTTGTATGACAGCATTAGTTTCAACATTGTGGAAACTGGATCCATAGTTGAAACATCTACACTACTGGCCAGAAGTACAAAACCAATAGAACAGTTCATTTGTAGTGGCTGATCTTCAACTTCTAGTTTTTTTACCAGAAACCTTTAACTAAGCAGAAGATATTTGCTTTAGGGGCTTTAGTCTGAATGGACAGAAGGGATGTTTCCGAGGAGAATGTCAGAAGAAGTTTCTAACAATGGCATTAGGAATATCGTGGTCCAGGCAGCCAAGGTAAGAACCCCTAAGAATTCGTATTTTTTATTGTTTTTCAGAAGATGAAACACAGAACCTTCACATAAAAGGTAATTAGTTCTCACTTTGTATTTAAATCTATGCATAATTCAACCATCTGATTTGGAAAAGTTACAATAATTCTACCCCTCAGCCACCAATATCTCTAGTTCTTTCCGGTGGAAGGACATTGTTAAACTACTAGAGGCTGGGCCGCTCCTTGCTGCTGCTGACCGCCCCGATTCCATGACAAATGAAACATACAAATATATTCCTAAATTTAAACGATAATGACTATGTTCACTACACTCGTAGCTACTTGCAACAGAAGCATAATAAGTCATCTAAACTACCATAGTAACCTTGACGAACGGACATAACGCTATGAAGGAAACCAAAATACCAGCATACCCAACAGTAGTACCATGGAAACAAAAAGACATGTTTAGAATGGTCAGGCAATGGAGATAACTGCAGTAATAGTAAGTTCGCAAAACATGAAATACAATTTATTTATCTTAAGAGGACACTACGGGAATCCCACAAGACGCCGACGGCCGGAAACCGTCGGCGTAGACCAGAAGGCCGTCGGCGTTTTCGCCTGTCGCGTAGCCTAGCTGCCGTCGGCGTAGAAAAGCCGTCGGCCTATGAATTGGCAGAATTTTTTCAAAAAAAAAAAAAATTCAAATTTTTTTTCCCAATTTTTTTATTTGAATTGTTTAACCACTTAATCGCACTATACACACATTTATCACTAACCATTCTTAATTTCAATCTAAATTACTTGCTTCTACTAACACTTCCCCACAGATCACCCATACTCAGACTACTCCAGCCCCAGCACGCTTAACTTCTTAGTTCATTCCCTATGAGCTACCTATAAACAACAGATGCTTTACTGACAATAGTATCCTATCAATCCTGTTAACTCATGGACTATGATGTCACACACCTTTATTTTATGAATCCAAATAATTATTTAAATAAAAAGAAATGAATCATTAATAATAATCTTGAATTAAAATATTCTTGAATTAAAATATTCTTGAATGCAAATAATAATTAACTTATTTGCCTTTTTCCATTTAATATTGAATAATTCATATCTGTAAATCCGTAAATCGAAATTTGACAAATAATATATCTAAATCGATTAGAAAAATGAGAGAAATCAAAATATGACATCCATATCATCCATAACCCAACTCTTGACAAGTTTCCCTCCGGCTTGTCCAATCGGGGACTATCACGCTATAAGTGCATGTAAACTCCCTAGAGAGAAGTGGATGCCGGTGAAGCAGGTCACACCCCGGAGTGCAATCTTTGCAATCCAAAACCTATAAAACACTTTTACACACATGGTATGGAACCCACTAGCTTGTGGTGGGAACCCGACGCTCCAGAGCCCCTCTCCGGTGAAACCCTAGCCCCATTGGAGAAAAACCAGGCTTTTACGACTAAAGCCGGTACCGGCGTCAAAATGGGGTAGAAAAGTGTAACTAGTTGCTTGGTTGTGTTAGGCTAGGCCATAGGAAGTAACAAGACAAAGGTGTAAACCAACTCTTGACAAGATTCCCTCATGTTTGTCCGATCGGGGACTATCACGCTATAAGTGCATGTAAACTCCCTAGAGAGAACTGGATGCCGGTGAAGCAGGTCACTCCCCGGAGTGCAATCTTTGCAATCGAAAACCTATAAAACACTTTTACACACATGGTATTGAACCCACTAGCTTGTGGTGGGAACCCGACGCTCCGGAGCCCCTCTCCGGTGAAAACCTAGTCCCGCTAGAGAAAAACCAGGATTTTACGACTAAAGCCGGTACCGGCGTCAAAATGGGGTAGAAAAGTGTAACTAGTTGCTTGGTTGTGTTAGGCTCCACTGGAAGTCACAAGACAAAGGTGTAACCCAACTCTTGACAAGATTCCCTCATGTTTGTCCGATCTGGGACTTTCAGGCTATAAGTCATGAAACTCCCTAGAGAGAAGTGGATGCCGGTGAAGCAGGTCACACCCCGGACTGCAATATTTGCCATCCAAAACCCATAACACACTTGTACACACATGGTATGGCACCCCCTAGCTTGTGGTGGGATCCCGACGCTCCGGAGCCCCTCTTCGGCGAAACCCTAACCCCGTTAGAGAAAATGCCTTCACCCTTTATTATTGGTTCCGTCTTTGCTCATGATTTTTTTGAAAAATATAGCTTTAACAATATGTATGATGATGTTGATTTGCTTCTCCTCTTCGAAACGAGCTAAAGAACATCGAAATCCGAGTTCGAATGCAAAAGTTATGCTCAAAACGGTGAGTAAGTAAAAAAAAATTGGAGCTACGCCGACGGCAGCCGTCGGCGTAGCTAAAAAAAAAGCTAGGCCGACGGCATGCCGTCGGCGTAGCTCCAATTTTTTTTTTTGGGTGGCCTGATCGGTGTCTACGCCGACGGCCCCGACATTTGGCCGTCGGCGTAGAGACTGGCCGTCGGCGTCTTGGCTGTTTCCCGTAGTGGGACAGGAAGGGCGGACTCAGAATTTCATCACGCCCGGCCAGGGCCACCTTCGTTAACTGTAGCTACACCATTGCATAGTGTCTGCTACAGTGTCGTCGTCAAGCTTGAGCACCGTCGCCACGCCCAGGGCCATGGCCTTGGTTGCCCTGGGCGTGGATCCCCGGACAGGACATGTCCTTGATCATTGCAATTCGAGTATTGGAGACTGGGTCGTTAGTTACTGTGGCGGATGTAAATAGACATCAAGATTACGCCACCAAATTAAAAGAAATCCTATATACCCACGAAAATCTTCACATGAAGTGCAAATACAAGTGTAGGAAAGGCTAACTGGTAGAAAGTACAAGCCACACAAGTTAAGTTTTAACTCGGTTGTATCAGAGGATCAAGGAGAGGTGGAACTATCGACAAGAATGACAAGTACTAAACTTCAAAGGGCGTAGATTTTTTTCGAAAAGGGAAATGTCCCAGCCTCTGCATCAATCTGATGCATATGGCCGCTTTATTAACTTATTCAAAAGTATGGATCGTAACTTATTACATCTCATGGGCCACTCAAAGTTGAGACATGTATCAACCATCGAAACAAACCTAGAAACATGAGAAGCCTATGTTTTAACATGATATTCTATAGTTAAGCTGCCAGCCGAATTGGTTGAATAAGTCCCGGCGGGCAACCGATTCCAAACGGTTGCAACCAAAATCCATGTCCTGGCGGCGATCCACCGGTTGGAGATAAGACCACATATGAATCCAGTGCGTGGCCAAAGGGATAACCTACATGAAAGAAGAAGCTTTTGAATTGTTAAAAATAATATCATTCCGCACATGCCAAATAGCCCATAATAAAGCACAAACTCCTACTCTTATGTTGGATTTGTCTTTTTTTGTTACTCCATTTAGCCAATTCCCAAACAAATTCGTAATACTTGTTGGTGGAGTAATATTAAAGGCTATGTATACGATGTGCCATATGACCTGGGCCAAGGGACATGATATAAAAAGATGTTGGTTTGTTTCAGCTTTGTCACAGAAACAACATTTTGTGCTGCCTTGCCAATTTTTCGTAGATAAGTTAACCGTTGTTAACAGTACTCTGCGATACATAAACCACATGAAGATTCTAATTTTCAGTGGTACGTTTAACTTCCAGATGTACTTTCTAAGAAAGGGAGTATTCCCGTTTAGAAGATCAAGATACATAGATTTAGTTGTATATTTCCCTGCCGCTGTGAGACCCCAGACAAAGCTATCTTTATCATCGGAGAACTGAACATCCATTAACCGGTGAAATAAATGTAACCAACGCTCCCATTTATTCCTCATTAGCGCTCTTCTAAAAGCTAAATTTGGATGTTCACCCTGTAGAATCAAAGCCACCGAAACGTTTTTCCGTTGGACTATATTGTACAGGGATGAATATTGTTGCGACAGAGGTGCATCCCCTAGCCATTTGTCCTCCCAGAACCTTGTGTTCTGTCCATTGCCTATGACGAAAGATCCCTTAGAGAAGAACTCTTCCTTAACTCTCATTAGACCCTTCCAAAAAGCAGAATCAGTAGGACTAGCTTGCACCTGGGAAAGTGGCTTAGTGTGTAGGTATTTATTTGTAAGTAATTCTTGCCAAACGACTTCCTCATTCAACAATTTAAATAACCACTTACATAATAGGCTTTTATTTTTCAGCTCCAATACTTCCACACCAAGTCCACCTTGATCTTTAGGTCTACAGATTATGTTCCATTTTGTTAACCGATATTTCTTCTTGTGCCCATCCCCTTGCCAGAAAAAACTTGATCGGTAGTAGTCTAATATCTTACATACCCCTTTAGGTATTTCTAAGAAAGACAACATAAACATAGGCAAGCTTGTGAGGACTGAATTAATTAAAATGAGGCGATCCCCATATGAAAGTAATTTTTCTATCGAACAAGCAAGTTTTTTCTCAAATCGATCTTCCACCGGCTTCCACTCTCCATTTTTAAGCCTTCTAAAATGGATCGGTATGCCCATGTATTTAATGAGCAGGGCACCCGACTCACAACCAAAAAT
Source organism: Poa pratensis (assembly GCA_947311845.1). NCBI lineage: Eukaryota > Viridiplantae > Streptophyta > Magnoliopsida > Poales > Poaceae > Poa > Poa pratensis. The sequence goes on from CAMZMU010000099.1 coordinate 29,935,576, forward strand.
CTGCATGTATTCGTTTTGTACCTCCTTAGCTTTGCCGAAACAATAAATTTCACTCTTGTGAAAGTTTATTTTAAGGCGAGATAGTTGCTAAAAAATACAGAGGATCAACTTCATATTCAAAGCTTTCTCTAAATTGTGTTCCATAAAAATAATAGTGTCATCGGCGTATTGTAGAATAGACACCCCTCCATCAACTAGGTGAGGAATAAGACGTTCTACCTGGCCATCTTCTTTTGCTCTTGCAATAAGAATAGCAAGCACATCTGCTATTATATTAAAAAGCATAGGGGACAAAGGATCACCTTGTCTCAAGCCCTTTTGAGTTTGAAAATAGTGACCTATATCATCATTCACTCGGATGCCCACACAACCTTTACGAATAAAATGGTCTATCCAAGAGCACCATTTTTCGTTGAAACCTTTCATGCGTAACACTTGTTGCAAAAAAGGCCACTTGACTTTGTCATACGCCTTCTCAAAGTCAATTTTAAAGAGAACACCATCCATTTTCTTCCTATGAAGTTCGTGGATAGTTTCATGGAGCACCACTACCCCTTCGAGTATATGGCGGCCCGACATAAAAGCTGTCTGCGTGGGTCTAATTACTTTTTGTGCTACCAAGGAGATGCGCAAGGTGGCTACCTTGGTAAAAAATTTGAAACTCACATTAAGGAGGCAAATGGGTCTGTATTGCTGTATTTGAACAACATCTTCTTTCTTGGGAAGTAATATGATGGTGCCGAAATTCAACTGAAAGAGAGGCAAGTCCCATTGCTGAAATTTAATCACCATCGCCATAAAGTCACATTTTATTACCTCCCAATTTTTTTGATAAAATTCAGCAGGGAACCCATCTGGTCCCGGTGCTTTGTTCCTTTCCATTTGCATGATTGCCTCGTGAACTTCTTTTTCAGTAAATTCAGCAGTGAGAATATCATTCTCCTCTGAGGATAACTGAGGAATATCCTCTATCTGAGACTCTATCAAAGAAAAATTATTTGTGGCCGGCGCCCCAAACAAATTTTTGTAGTATTCGGAGATAAAAACCCTGAGATTTTCCTCCCCAACAATAGTCCCTTCCTCTTGTTCTAGCTGAAATATTTTCTTTCTTCTGTGTTTGCCATTTGCAATCAGATGAAAGTACTTAGTATTATTTCCCCCTTCCTGTATAAACTTCACTTTAGCCCTTTGGGCCCATTTTGTCTCCTCTGTTCAACGCTGTTTACTGAGTTTATCATTAGCACTCCTCAAAGAAACCCGCTCTAAAGAAGACAAAGTGGACAACTCGGCCTTTTTATCTAGAGAATCAATAAGGGCGATGAGAGCATCGCGTTCTTTCTTATAAACGCTACTTTGGTTACGCGCCCATCCTCTCAGAAATTGGCGAGTGTGACGGATCTTATTCTGCCACACTTCCATGGGTGAGTTACCTTTAGTAACAGCCGCCCACTCTTTAGCCACCATCTCATAAAACCCCTCCTGTTGAAACCATGATAGTTCGAAAGAGAAGACTGATTTATTACCAACGTGGGCCTGTTCACCCGAATCCAAAAGCAAAGGCGAATGGTCTGAACCTGACCTGGTAAGAGCCTGAACTGTTGCAAGAGGAAACTTATTTTCCCAGTCCACGCTTGCCAAGATTCGATCTAATTTCTCTAGTGTTTGAACCTCTCTATGACTAGCCTATGTGTATTGTCTACCTGAAAGTCTCAGCTCCTTCAAACTAAGACTTTCGATGATTGCATTAAAAAGAAAAGGCCACCGGGAATTAAAATTATCATTGTTCTTTTCATCTTGTCTACGGAGAATATTAAAATCTCCTCCACAAAGAAGTGGCAGCGTGTCCACTTCACACATCCTAACAAGCTCCGCTAAAAACTCAGGGTTTTTTTTAGCATCTTGAGCTGCCCCATAAACTGGTACAAGGAACCATTCGAAACCGTCTACTTTTGACTTAACATGGAACTTAACACAAAAGTCGCCTGCAACAATCCCCTTGACCGAAAAGGAAGTAGCATTGAAACCTACTAAAATGCCTCCAGAACGCCCTTGTGGCGGGAGACAATACCAAATAAAATCATAACCCCCTGAGATATGTTTCAAAAAAGGAGCGGAAAAACTTGATCTTTCGGTCTCCAAAATTGCAACAAAATCAAGTTTATTTTCTCTTATCATTTCATTAACTGCGAGATGCTTAGCTGGGTCACCAAAACCATCACTATTCCAAAAACACCCTCTCATGTTAAAAAATTGGTTTCTTTTTTAGTCTAGCACTTCTCCTAACAGCTTTTTTCTCTAAAGCCTTGGTTTTGACAGCCTTTTTGACTTTGATCCCGTGAGTTGTTGGATCCGTTTGATCCATAGAGCCTATTTGCTCTTCCAACTCCAAATCTTCACTTAAAAATTTCGCTTTGTGCATACTAAACTATGAGAATCAAGTTCATCTTCTTTAGCTTTATCCTCATGTTTTTTAAGAATTGTTAATGTGCGCGTGAGATCTATATCTTTTATTAGATTAACTGAATGTAAACTTCTGTTGGTGATCTACCCAAGGACACTCCTAGCTTAGTAGCTCTAGCCACAGCCACATCGTTTGGAATAGAAGCTATTGAAAACTTGGGAATGGTTAAATTACCTGAGCTGTAGACGTCAGCGCGAGAGGCTGCACGCTGTTGTGCCCTCTCCAGTTGTGTGGCGTCTGCATTTGGCTGAGCCCGGATGCGACTGCTCGATCGCACGCCCAAAGCCGCCGCCTCTGAAATGCCCCCAAAGGCGATCACCTCCTCCTGAGAATATTGCCCTCCCAAGAACACTCCTGTTCCTCTAGGAGAGCACACACCCGAAGCGGAACTCAAGCTGGCCCTCCCTCCTGGAGTGCGAGGCGAGCTTGGATCATGCGCACCGGCAAGGTCAGAAGTAGGTACGACCTCCTGTCGTAGCCCATTCTGAACTTGCTTGTCCTCTCCGCTGGAATTAGCCTGTTTGTCAAAAGCGACCGAATCCATGTCCATCGAGTCATGTCCAGTACAAACACCGGACTACACAACTGAGTCCATCATCTTATGTGTCAGGTCAGCCGATGTACCCTCGGCAGATGTTGTTTGTGGTTCAAGAAATTGCTCAGCTGCGTCGTAAAAAAACTGAAGCGCAGCACGCCCTGCTGGCGTTTGTGCGGCGGCAGGGAAGACCAAGGAAAATGCTGCCGTGGAAGCTTTCTTCGCTGGTGGAGCCGAAAAAGGTACCCTGCGGTTTTCCTCTTCCTCCTCTTCTACCATCTGCCACCATCGTTGCCTGGGAGCAGACTCACATTTCTTTACAGGGTGGAAACACCATAGAGCGGGTGTAGAAGGTTCCCAAGTAAAAGTCCCAAAAATGATAGGATCTGTTTGCAGCGCCAGTGTGTCCATCAAGCCTAAACCTTGTTTGGACTGCGGCTGTGCTCCGCACTGTTTTTCAACAACCGGTTGTTTCTCTTGATTTTTGCTTGAACCATCCTCCTTCTTATCAGCCAACATATTTGTATCATTGTTCTGCAAATCATCCTTATGATCATTATTTTTGTCATCTCCGTTATTATCATCATCCGGGTCGACATCATCCATAACCTCATCAACCCCATCCTCTCCTTCCACCTCAAACTGTAACATGTAGCCTACACCATCATAGGTATGATCTATCTTTCTTGGAATGGCCGAGGGTTCAATGCAAGACACTAGCATGCGAACCACTTCATGAGCACGAGTAAATTCCATGTCCACATCTTTGGTCATGCCAATCAGCGAACCCACTGCAAAGAGAGCTAGGTAATCCCTCCGGAGATCATCAGGGCATCCCCTAACATGCACCCACAGGTCCACCAGCTCATACGTATTGTCCATCTTTTTGGACATATCTTCAAAATGCATATGCATTCATGTCTTTTCAATCTGAATCATGCCAATCTTCCTCAGCCTGGCCATGTCTATCTTAGTTGGGTACACAACTCGAAAGGAAGATATGTCTTAGACGTATCAATAAACACTATAAATTTTGTTATTATATAAGATAATGTACATCAACAAAGCTACAAATGGTTTAGAAAATCTAAATTTGTGCCTATAACAATGCTTTGAATTGTTGTGCTTATATGTTTCTGGCTCTACGACTAAAAAGAGTCGGCTCATATAAACTTCTTCCTGACCATTAAAACGGGAGTTTGATTCTTTAATATCTTGTTATTCTTTATCATCCAAATTTTCCAGGATGCCAAAATTATTATTTCCATAAAAAATGAACTTGCAACTATCCTTGAGATAAAAAAAAGGCTTCTAGCACTTTGCTTGTGCGTTGTGGACATAAAAAGTCCCAAAATTGTTCCCATATGGACATGTCTAGAATAGATGGATGATGTTTTCTGCTAAATACACCGTAGAGTTACATAAAGGTATTGGGGCAACCTATTTTTTCCTTGCAAGCAATTTCTTGGTATTCAGTCGGTAATGGAGCACTAACTAGAAGATATCTTTATGCTTAGATTGACATGATTATTTTCAAATCTAGGAGAATATTTTTTAGTTATTATTTCCACAAAATTTTCGTAGACTATTTCTGTTGGTAAACTTTGAGGGCAATGGAAAAAATACCATGCCTAAATACACACATGGATTTATGTAAGGACAATGCACGCATTACTTTAGGTTTTAAGGGCACAACTACTGAGGGATGAGTTCTGCCTCTGGTAGCGATTGTAATGTACTCCACGAGGAAATTGCATACATTCTATAAATTTAAGGACTAAGAAAGTAACCATTCATTAAAAGGACTTTGCACACTTGGGAAATGCTAATTGTTGGAAATTTTATAACCAAATGTTGGCATTGTTCTTGGTGAATGTTTTGGTGAAAAATAAGAAGATGATATTGTATTAAGTTTTTTGTAATTTGCCTGATAACTCTACTCGTCAAGCAATATGTGCGACTATATATGATAATATTGTTGGAATGTATAAATAATAAGAAGAAACTAGTTAACGTTAAAGTTCAAATAAACCTATGTGTATAGCTACAGATATACGCGCCACGTTTTGTATTAACCGCTAAAAAGACTACCACAACAGTAGTATAATTATAGTAAGTTTAATAACCCCTATTTGATCCTATAAAGTAGCCTATCTAGCACAATTGGTTCCCCTGAGTGAACTTTTGATCCATGAAATGTAGCAACTGTGGTATTTTCGACATGCCACCATTCGGACATTTGAAGCTTCACTTTGCTGTCCTGGCCATTGCCTAGCTCCGCGCACATATATATGGTTTCCAACGTCTCCTATTCCCATACTACAAATTGATGGGAAGTATCATTAAGTAACTCTTGCTCCTACATTATTATTACTAGTCTTGAAGCGTCACTTTCCAGTTCCTACCTTCTATAGCTTACACTCTTCTCCTCATTCACTTCCGGATTTGCATGTTGCCTCGAGTACTGGAACACAAACAAGGTGCTTGATATTTATCAAGTATATATAGTGGTGATATACTGATATGTACTATCATGTGCATATTATTTCTTTGTAGATAAACATGTACCACAACATTACTGATTGTGTAAAGAGAAACAACTAGCATATGACGACGAAGACACATAAAATTAATTCCCCTAGCAACCACGTGTTATATTCATCTTTCTGAACCACGATAAGACTAACTAGCACACCTGCATAGCGACCAACCTACGTCCTCTACGTCTTGCTCACATGAAAAACCAGACCATTAGACACGAGCGTGTTAAAAGGAAAGGTAAAATTGTTTTATAAGTCAACAAAGTGCCCCCACTTTGCAAGGTATATCCCGACATTGAAAAAAAATCGAATTGACTTTAAGTTGTCACATTCTACTGCCATATCAAACACCAATTCTCGTTGACACTAATGGGCCAGATTTACTTCAAATAGATCAATATAATATATGCAAAAACATCTAAAAGAATTGCCACTTTTGACTTGTCACATGATCCCTTGCAACACCAATTCTCCTATTCACTAAAAACTGGTGCTGAGAGCAGGCCAAAATTCGCAGGGCAAAAGCAATAATCGATCATTACAAGAGGCTGACTTGGCACTTTGATTAATACTCCCTCCGTTCACAAAAAGATGTCTCAACCTAGATCAAATTTGCATGTTGATACGTCTCAAACGTATCTATAATTTTTGGTTGTTCCATGCATATTATATATCATTGCCACATGCTTCTATAATGTTTTTATATCATTTTGACATATTTTATGGTACTAACCTATTACCAAGATGCCAAGTGCCCGTTCCTGTTTTCTGCTGTCTTTTTGTTTCAGAAAAGCTAGTCGGGAACTTTCTCGGAATCAGCTGCAAATTTACGTGATTTATTTTTACGAAGAAACAAAGACGGAGACAGGAGGGCACCTGCAGGGGGGGGGGGGGGGGGGGGGCACAGGGCCCAGACGACCCCCAGGCGCGGTCAAGCCTGGACTGCACCTGGGCCCCACCTGACCGACTCGGGAACCTTCTCGAGTTGCCCTTTCGCCTATAAATTCAGTTCCTCCCGAAAACCCTCGGTACCCGATCATATTTTCTAGAAAACGTCTGAGGCCGCCGCCATCACCAACCCTAGATCAGGAGAGGTCTGAAGCTCTACCCGGCACCCTGCCGGAGGGGGAGATCGTCACCAGAAGCATCTACTGAAGGAGATATGCCCTAGAGGCAAATAATAAAGATATTTTATTTGTCATATCTTGATTGTTCATAATATGTTTTATACCATGCTATAACTGTATTGAGCGGAAACATTAATACAAGTGCGATATGTAAACAACCAGGTCCCTAGTAGCCTGTTTACTAGTCCATTGAGATCAGCAGATGATCAAGGTTTCCTGATCATGGACATGGATGTCAATTGATAATCGAGTCATGTCATTAGGTGAATGATGTGATGGACGCACACCCAATATATATAGAGAACATAGTACTCAAACCTTCGACCGTGAGATCGTATTTAATCACTATCTCTGGAGGCTGACTTGATTGCATCAAACGTCACACCTTAAATAGGGTGGCAATAAAGGCGTCCCTCTCAGGTATCCGAAGGAATAGGTTGAGGCGTATGATCAAGAGCGGGATTTGCCAATCCACATAGCAGGATAGATACTCTGGGCCCACTCGGTGAGATTGCATCAATGAGCTTGCAAGCATGTGACTAGGTCACGAGGATGTAATATCACAGACGAGTAAAGGGTAACGAGATCGAGCTAGGTATCATGATACTGGAGATCGAGTCTCGGACAAACCAAGTATCGCTAGGCAAAAGGTAGGGGACTTGACGTTTAAGGTTCAGACGACAAAGATATTCGTGGACGCACATGGGCTATCATGGGTTTTCAGATCCCGCTGTTAGTCATTGATCGGAGACAGGTCTCGATCATGTCTGGAGTGATCCGTGGCACACTTAAGGGTAGGCGACGTTTAAATTAGATTGGACACCAAAGAGAAAATAGAGAAGAGCACCGGAAGTGTTCCGGGATCTAATCGGAGGGCAACGAAATAAGTTTCGGAGCAGGAATAAATAAGATAATATGTATTTATTATTAATTAGAGTAATTAATAAATATATTTTATTTTATTTTTAAAAGGCTGCACACCCTAAATGGGCCTCTCCCAGGAGGAGAAGACCTATGGGGGGGAGATCCCCCCTTTGGGGGAGGCGCACCAGGAAGGTGGCCGGGTGGGCCACAAGGGGCCCACCTAGGGCAGGCGCACCCTTGGTGGTGCGGCTGGTGTGGGGGTTTAGTTCCACACCGCCAAGCCACCAAGCCTGGCAGCTTCCCTCCTCCTTTATATAGGGGTGTCCCCATGCCTTGGGAATCATCCATTCCTCTCTCTTTCTCCCCTACATCAAGCGTGGTTCCGTTTCTGGAGCTGCACACGGGGAGAGAAGTTTCTCCACCATACGCACACCGCCGTGCAGCTGGGTCCAACTCTTCTGCCTCCGCTGCTTCGCTGGACTGGAGCCCGGGGGTCGTCGTCTACACCGTACGTGTGTAGAGCTACGAGGTGCTGCACTTGCGGCACTTGGAGAAATTCGTCTACTCGACCTTGAGGTCAACGTCGCCATCGTCATCGCCAACGTCCTCTCGGACGTAACGCTTTCTGTCTACAAGGGTATATATACCGATTCCTCCGTTACTTTTTATCTGCATAGAAATAGATCTTGGCTATTTAGGTTATCGTTGTTAGGAATTTTTTGTTTTCTGCATACGATCCCCATCATCTACACCACCATGCCTGCCTCCTGAGTGATGCGTGAGTAGTCCACCACGGAACTACGGGTCCATGACAGTAGCTAGATGGTTGTCTCTTCTCCTTGTACTCCATTGTTTAGATCTTGTGAGCTGCCTTACATGATCAAGATCATCTATTTGTAATGCTACATGTTGTGTTTGTGGGGATCCGATGAATTATGGAGTCATTGACATTATTCTTTAGTTTATCTATGATATGTTTTATTTATGATCTTGCATGCTCTCCGATGCTTGTGTATGCTTTGGCCAAAATAATTACTTGTGTCAGTAGAGGGAGTATTTATGCTAGATAGTGGGTTCATGCCTCTCTTGTCTGAACTCGAGTTGACAGAAACGATTAAGGCTTGAGATGTGTTGTTGCTACTAGGGATAAAACAACGGTGTTTATTGCTATATGTTGTAACCATTGCTTACATTACGCACCATGGTTATTGCAATTATCTGTTGCTTGCAACTTAATATTTTCGGGTGACATGCTGGATAGCGATCCCGGGGTGGATTATTAGTCATAGATGCAGTTGGATAACGGTGTATGTATTTTGACGTAATGCCCATATTAAATGAAACGGTGAACTTTGTGTCTTGATAGTAGTGTGTTGCGCCCATGTTTGTCAATTGCCCTGCTATAATTTGTTTACCCAACATGTTTATATTTCGGAGAGACACCACTAGTGAATTGTGGACCCCGGTTCTATTTTCCTATATTGCTTACAACTGTTTTCATAGCTTTTCCTAGCGATTTGCTTGCTGGTTACTTTTGCTCTCATATTATTTTCCACCATACGTTTAATCCTTTGTGTTCAGCAAGCCGGAGAGATTGACACCCTCTCTGTTTCGTTGGGGCAAAGTAGTTTGTTTGTGTGTGTGCACGTCCACGTCAGTAATCGTAAGCGGCGCCACTGACACCTTTCTGAAGCCTTCTCCAAATCCTAATGTATCGATAAACCTTGGTTTTGCAATCAAGGGAAAACTGCTGCTACGCTACATCATACCTTCCTCTTGGGGTTCCCAGCGAACGTGTGATCCACGCCATCGAGCTCTTTTGTTTTTGTCTTGCTTAGTTTTGCACATCCTTACACTCTATTTTGTTTTTGTCTTGCTTAGTTTATTTTATTTTATCTTGTTTGCATTAAAAATAAAAACACACACAAAAATTAAAAATTCCAGCAACTAGTTTCTCTTTGTTTTGCTTAGTTATTATGTCTAGTTCTTTACTTGCTATAAATGGTTAATTTATTTGAGACTAGACCTTATTGGCAAGGTGGGTTCACGGAGGAACAAAAAAAATTATTATAAGGAATATCGTTTGTCTCAAAAAGGGAAATATTTATGGGGACAAATAAATACATTGAATGGTTTTGCTAGAAACTTGTGCTCTACATATGATGATGTTGGGGATCGTTGACAGAAAACAAAAAATTTCCTACCGACGATAACCTTAAACTAGCCAAGATCTATACTATGCAGATATACCATATGGAGGAGAACGGAATACATACCCTTGTAGACCGTAAGCGTCGACGATCAAAAGATCTGTTTTGATGACGACGCGTGATGAAGACGACGTAGCCGACCTCAAGGTCGTGTAGAGGAAGAAGACAGCTCCCAGCGCCAAACAATGGCGCCTCGCGGTTCCACACACGTACGGTGTGGATGACGACCTCCGGGCTCCAGATCCAGCAGAGCAGCGGAAGCGAAGACTTGGACCCAGCAGCACGGCGGTGTGCATATGGTGGAGAGACTTCTCTCCTCGTACGCAGCTCCAGAAACGGAACCACGCTCAAGGTAGGAGAGAAGAAGAGGGAGAACTTCTTGTATTTACAAAGGCAAGGGGGCACCTCTATATAAAGGGGGAGGAGGGAGTCCAACCTCCTTGGCTCCCCCATGTGGGACTAAACTCCCACATGGGGTGGTGCGGCCAAGGGAGGGCAGCCGCCCCCCTGTTGGGCCCCATTCGGCCCACCTAGGGCTGCTGGCCCTCTTCCCTCCTTTTCTTTATTTGGGATTTTCCCCTAATGGGCCTCTAAGGCCCATTTAGCTTTTAATGCCTTTTAAATTCGAATTTAATTAAATAAAAATATATTTAATCATTAATAACACTTATTAATATTAAATACATATTATTTAATTTATTCGGACCCCGAAACATATTTCGTTGCCTCCGATCAATCATCGGACAAGTTCCGGAACACTTCCGGAGTTCCGGAACACTTCCGGAGTTCCCGGTTTCTTTTCTCTCTAAATCCAATCTAATCGTCACCCACCCTTAAGTGTGTTACCCCACGGTTCGGGATCACTCCAGACATGATCGAGACGCTCTCTCCGATCAATGACTAACAGCGGGATCTGGATATCCATGATAGCCCCTGTGTGTCCACGAATGTCTCTTTTTCGTTTGAACCTTTAGACGTCCAGTCTCATCCTCTTGCCTGCGATACTTAGATTGTCTGAGCGTCGTTCTCTGGTATCACGATTACCGAGCTTGACCTCATCATAGACAAATCTATCTTTACTCGTCTGTGATATTACATCCCCGTGACTTAGTCATGACTCAGTCACTGCTTGCAAGCTCATTGATGTAATCTCACCGAGTGGGCCCAGAGTATCTATCCTGCTATATGGATTGGCAATTCCCGCTCTTGATCACTCGCTTCTACTGCTTCCTTCCGATACCCGAAAGTGTCACCTTTATTGTCACGCTATATAAGTCATGCCGTTTGATGCGATCAGCCATATCTTTCAGAAGCAGAGATTTGATATGATCTCACGGTCCAAGGTATGAACACTACGTTTCTATCTTTTGGGTATGTCCATCAAATCATTCACCTAATGATATGACTCCGTTGTTAACCGACGCCATGTCCATGATCAGGAAACCTTGATCATCTGTTACCCAACGAACTAGTTAATTAGAGGCTACTAGGGACCTGGTTGTTTATATACCACACGTGTATTATGTTTCCGCGTAATACAGTTATAGCATGGTATTAAAACGTATTATGAACAATTGAGATATGACAATAAAATCTCTTTATTAATTGCCTCTAGGGCATATCTCCAACAGTCTCCCACTTGCACTAGAGTACCAATTAATCTAGTTTACAACTTGGTAAAAGCTTAACACCTATAGCAATATGGTGCATGCTCGTCTCGTGGAAGAGGTTGAGTCATCAGATCTTCCCACATTGAGATCTGTATGTGCTTTGCAACACTTCTATGTCACCTAGTTTGACATCATCCCGTATCTTATGATAACGGTGAAATATATGTTTTGTCGATGGAGTGAGACTCAAAATTTCGCATAGCATGAGCCTTAAAAGTCAAGAGATCTATTAAGGGAAACCAGTCATGCTGGGAAAACAGCACAGTCCAATCACACTTGCTATTTCCGAAATAGCCATATATTTCTATACCTATGTAGATCATGCGACAGTGCATTCATATGCAATTTCGCAAGCTAACCCTTCTTCGATAGTGCATTCATATGCAACTTCGCAATCTAACCCTTTCTTCAAAACAAAGGACTTCTCCTGTATGAGATTTCTAGCCGTATGGGTCAGTGTCATAACTTGCATCATCGTAACCTTTTACGGCAAGTTGTCTCTTCACTCTCACCCATACAGAAAACATATCCTCAGTTCTCTTTAGACACTGAAGGATCTACTTAACGTTTGTTCATTGATCCATCCAGGGATCACTCTAGAACCCGTTCTTCAACCAAGAACTTGGGTCACACCAAGTCGAGCTTTCAGTATGATAGAATCTATGTCTGAGGCATAGAGGATGTCGGACATCCTTTTTCAATAACTATCGCTGAAACTTAATATTTTATCTAGTCATACAACCAAGAACCTTTTTCTTTTGTTCTATTCTGAAACATTTCAGAATATTGACCTAGAAAAATATTCTTGACCTAATGTTATTAAGCCCTCTTGATCTATACAAATTACAGATCTAAAGCCTAATACTCTAAACTTCATTCATAGAAAATTTAATCACTTAAATAATCATTCATACTTTACTAGAGGATCTGTATCATTCTCTATATGTCATTACATATAAAGTTTGGAATGACACCTAGCTCCCACTCAAATATGCCTTCCGCATATAAGACAAGGGAATTTACTTTTAGCTCCCACTCAAATATGCCATTCACATATGAGATCAAGAAAAGCTACTTAGCTCCCACTCACTTCTTTATAAATGCAGGTTTCTTCAATTATTTTGGACGACTCCAAAATCCTTTGATCACATTATCAAAGTGAAGATTCCAGCTCCGATATGCTTGCTTCAGCCCATGAATGGACAACTGAAGTTTGCATACATGTCTAGCATCCTTAGGATCAACCAAACCTACCTGTTGTACCGATTACAACTCTTCCTTAATGTTGCCATTAGGGAACACGGTTTCTTTATCCCCTTATCAATTTCTTAATTGAAAATAATTGCTAGAACAATCCTAAACAGACTAGGCATCGCCACTTGAGACACAATCTCGTTGCGGTCAACTTTTGAATTTGTCAAAACTATTTTACGACAAATCGATCCTTATAGACGGTTGCCTTTCCGTCAGTGTCTATTTTGTCATAAAATCCATTTACCTCAATGGCCTGAATGCCATCAAGAATATTTACCTAAGTCATTACTTAGTCATTGTACATGGATTTTATCTCGGATTATATATGGCTCATAGCCATTTCTCGGACTTAGGTTCACCATCGCTTCTTTGTAGTTCGTAGGTATTTTCATGTTCCATTAACATGACGTTTCATAACAAGATAGTCGTAGCACATAGTGCGTAACCATTCTCGTATGCCTACGATTTTAGTACGAGCTTAAAGCATCATCATCATTATCATTAGCTTTCTTCATTGTGGAGGACGGTACCGGAACGGTTTCCGTTGCGCCACTCTGATGTCTGGAGAGGAAGTTCATTAACTCCGTCTTGCTCTACTTTCTTTCCCACTTATACCTTCGGACAAGAAACTATTTCTTTAGTAAGATATATTCCAGCAACAATTTTGCCTTCTTGTCGTGAGACACGTACCCAACTAATTCTTTAGGTACACTACAAAGATTTATCCATTTTAGGTTTGATCGTATCAAAACACTAAAATACCGAAACGACAATCTAGGCTAAAAGCCATGCCATAACTCATATGGTATTGTCTCCATGGATTTAGATGGTTTCCCTATTATCTAAAGTGAATGTTTTGTTCCTACCATACGACTCTAATGATCACAAAATTCGATAAGAGATTTTATTGATCACACACAATCCAATATCGTGTGATTACGACGTCCTAACACACCATAACATTGTGGTGTTCCATACGGCGTAATTTGTGAAACTCTTTTCACAAGTCTTTCAATGATATGCCAAACTCATAACTCAAATCCTTGTTTCCTCGATCTGTATCGTAGGAAATTGATTATCTTGTTAAGTTTATTTCCTACTTTACTTCTGAACTTATTTGAATTCATCAAACTTTCAGACCAGCATTTCATTAAGTGGATGCCCATACATCTACTTAAATCAATCATTGGTAAAGTTTAAATAATGATTTCCACTACACGTTGAAATACTTCATTGATCCACACACATCGTTATGTATGATTTCAACAAGTTAATGCCCGTTTCTAGAAACGGTGTCTTAGTTATTTTGCAAGTGTCATAAGATCAAATCTAAAGACTCGTAGATCCATCAGAATGGAGCTCTTTATGCTTATAACTTTGACATGACTCAAAACGTGAGTGCCACATGAATGTGGTGTCATTACTAATTTGTATCTTTGGCATTAATATTATAAATGTATGAACTACTACCATCGAGATCACATATGAACATTCCATTCACGATCGGTGTATGATCATTAAAGATATCACTCATAAATGTAGGATAACGATTTATCACTAACATATATGAATGATTGTCTCGCAAGGGAGACACACTTATAATGATCATGCTAACAAGCGATCAAATGGAATTTGTTCAAATCAAATTTGATCTAAATGGTAGATACAGAGAGAGTGTCTATGGCCATCACAACATATTCACAATATATTGCCTGCCATCATCAACACACATTGTCTCTTCATCCTTCCAAGCTACTCAAGCAGAAAATCTTGTTTTCATAAAACATGACTAGTATCAAATCTTAGTCACTGCTACAAGTACTTGTTTAGGTAAAACATTCATAACTTGTATATCATATATACACCATCATCATTGATGACTTCCGGTGATTCGTTTCATCTTCTTGATTCTTCAACGTAATCAAGAATTCATGAAGGTGAATATTCCCCTTTCATGACATAGTCTATGACAAACATTTGCACCTGGCAACGTTGTCTGTCATCCAGTGATCGAGTTGAGCGAGGCATCTCAATGTCATCAATATGACCAATGTCATCAAGTATGACAATGTCATCAAGTATGACCAACGTCATCAAGTATGACTGCCACGTGCTCTTTAATGCGAGTGTTCTCTTCCATCTTAGTTGAGCAGAAAACCTGATTTACGGTGCATACAGATCATCAATCTCAGCGACCATTCGCGATCTGTCAACATGCACCCACAGTTCAATCTCAACGGCAGAGATCATAGCATACACTGGAATGATGAAATTATCCGCACAAAACTTGATAATCTGAATTATCTTTTGTCAGCGGAATCTCCGGTTTTATCTCCTAGCGGGTTTTGTATCGTATAGAGCTAAAAGGTTTGAAACAAGGAGTATCCTCAAGCTACGGTATAAAAATATGAAGTTTGGACCCAACCTTTTAAGTTTCTCAAATCGCAGGAATGCGCCTAAGTTAAAGGATAGAAGAGGTTATCATCTACAAAGGTTTTGCAAAGCATAAAGACTTTTGTTCATAATAAAATATGGGTTCAAGTTTTCAAAATAAAACTAAGTTTTCAAAATAAAACTACTAGAACTCCCACTCAAGACGAGTATCCCTCGCATCGTCTTAGTGATTACACAACCCCATCCATTATACTACCCCCATCGATCAGGCGGATAGCATAACTTCAAAGGTAGACATCGTATATCAATCACATCACCGCATGTGACTCGTGCTTAACCTTTCGGTACTTGTGTTCCGAGGCCATGTCTGTACATGCTAGGCTCGCCATAACACCCTTTGCCGTATTCGCGTGTGCAACGTGGCTTACACCCACTTATGCGAACGAAGAGACGAGTGTAACCGCAAGCGGCGTACCCCGTAACGTAGAACTTTATTGGTGGTGCACGACAGAGGGAGAACACTATTATCGGAATTTTGGAGGGATCATCTTATATTACTACTGCCGTGTAACTAATATATAGACATATATATATACACAATATAAGATGCACACAATCTACATAACATCTAAAATGAAATGTAATGCGACATGATATGGTCTCCTCCGCGCCGATGGTCTCCTTCGCGCCAACAGTTTATAAACAATTTAATAAACCTACCTTGACCATATCACATTGCCCCTGCAAAATAAAGTTAGACGCTTTCTACTTTATCTTTTGCATGTTTTACGTGGCTGCTAGGGCTTCCGCACAAGAACCGTTTCTTACCTACGAAAACAACCACAACAGCGATAAGACAATTGTCTCTATTACACCCCTTTCGGGGCCCTCCATTGCAAATGCTATATCAACTATTGTAGGAGAGACAGACACCCGCCAGCCACATATACGGAACAGCCGTATGTCAGTGTGGAACCAGTCTCGCGTAAGAGTACGCGTAAAGTCGGTCCGGCCGCTTCATCCGACAATACCGCGATATAAACAAGTACACGCGAGAGGGTAACAAATGTAGAATCGATGCCCATATTCAACATGTGTTCTAACCGTACAGATATATCTACGCATAGATCGGCTCTGATACCACTGTTGGGGATTGTAGACAGAAAACAAAAAATTTCCTACCGACGATAACCTTAAACTAGCCAAGATCTATACTATGCAGATATACCATACGGTGGAGAACGGAATACATACCCTTGTAGACCGTAAGCGTCGACGATCAAAAGATCTGTTTCGATGACGACGCGTGATGAAGACGACGTAGCCGACCTCAAGGTCGTGTAGAGGAAGAAGACAGCTCCCAGCGCCAAACAATGGCGCCTCGCGGTTCCACACACATACGGTGTGGATGACGACCTCCGGGCTCCAGATCCAGCAGAGCAGCGGAAGCGAAGACTTGGACCCAGCAGCATGGCGGTGTGCATATGGTGGAGAGACTTCTCTCCTCGTACGCAGCTCCAGAAACGGAACCACACTCAAGGTAGGAGAGAAGAAGAGGGAGAACTTCTTGTATTTACAAAGGCAAGGGGGCACCTCTATATAAAGGGGGAGGAGGGAGGCCAACCTCCTTGGCTCCCCCATGTGGGACTAAACTCCCACATGGGGTGGTGCGGCCAAGGGAGGGCAGCCGCCCCTCTGGTGGGCCCCATTCGGCCCACCTAGGGCTGCTGGCCCTCTTCCCTCCTTTTCTTTATTTGGGATTTTCCCCTAATGGGCCTCTAAGGCCCATTTAGCTTTTAATGCCTTTTAAATTCGAATTTAATTAAATAAAAATATATTTAATCATTAATAACACTTATCAATATTAAATACATATTATTTAATTTATTCGGACCCCGAAACATATTTCGTTGCCTCCGATCAATCATCGGACAAGTTCCGGAACACTTCCGGAGTTCCGGAACACTTCCGGAGTTCCCGGTTTCTTTTCTCTCTAAATCCAATCTAATCGTCACCCACCCTTAAGTGTGTTACCCCACGGTTCGGGATCACTCCAGACATGATCGAGACGCTCTCTCCGATCAATGACTAACAGCGGGATCTGGATATCCATGATAACCCATGTGTGTCCACGAATGTCTCTTTTTCGTTTGAACCTTTAGACGTCCAGTCTCATCCTCTTGCCTGACGATACTTAGATTGTCTGAGTGTCGTTCTCCAGTATCACGATTACCGAGCTTGACCTCATCATAGACAAATCTATCTTTACTCGTCCGTGATATTACATCCCCGTGACTTAGTCATGACTCAGTCATCTGTTTGCAAGCGCATTGATGTAATCTCACCGAGTGGGCCCAGCGTATCTATCCTGCTATGTGGATTGGCAATTCCCGCTCTTGATCACTCGCTTCTACTGCTTCCTTCCGATACCCGAAAGTGTCACCTTTATTGTCACGCTATATAAGTCATGTTGTTTGATGCGATCAGCCATATCTTTCAGAAGCAGAGATTTGATATGATCTCACGGTCCAAGGTATGAACACTATGTTTCTATCTTTTGGGTATGTTCATCAAATCATTCACCTAATGATATGACTCCGTTGTTAACCGACGCCATTGTCCATGATCATGAAACCTTGATCATCTGTTACCCAACGAACTAGTTAATTATAGGCTACTAGGGACCTGGTTGTTTATATACCACACGTGTATTATGTGTCTGCATAATACAGTTATAGCATGGTATTAAAATGTATTATGAACAATTGAGATATGACGATAAAATCTCTTTATTAATTGCCTCTAGGGCATATCTCCAACAGATGAATCATGGTGCTTTAAGAGCATCTCTAGCAGATACCGGATAAGGTCCGCGGCCTGAAAAACTCCGGCGGATATAGGGGCCGCGGCCTTTTTTCGGCCCGACAAGATACCCGATAACGCGACGGCCCGGATAAAATTATCTGGGGTACATGATAAGAGGCGCGTCGGCCAGCATATAACCGGGCCGGAGCGGCGGATGCGGTACCAAAACCCAATCCCTCCGCCGCACCTAGGCTAGCGCCGCCGCACCTCGTCCCTTACTCCGACGAGCAATCGAAGCTCCACCGTGCCTCCGCTTCCCCCACCACCACCGGTTCTATGGCCGGCTCCACCATGCGCCCCTTCGGCGGCCGAGGCGGAGGCGGAGGAGGGCGAGCCGTCGGAAGAGGAGGCGGTGAGGAGGGCGGCGGAGAAGGCGGCCATAGCGAAGGCGAATCGCTGGAGGGGCGCCGCCCTACGCGCCTCGTACAAGAACCGGCGGTTCATAGGGCTCCGTGCGATTGACTTCGGGGAGGGAAGCTCGTCCGCCGGTGGTGGGGCTCCGCTCGAGGGCGGCCGGAGGAGGAAGAGGGAGTAGCCGGCTGACGTGGTGCGCCCACGGCAATCCCAGGGTCGAGTACCCCAGGTAGATTTAGAGGGAGAAGATATGCGCGCTGGTAGTATCGGACGGCTGACAAGCAAGGATTTACCCAGGTTCGGCCCCTCATTGTGAGGTAAAGACCTACTCCTGCTTGTCTGATTATGATGATATATGAGGTTACATGGTGGCCATAACGGCGATATGGTGAGACGTGGTCTCATTATGCCTATGCGAGTTGTGGATCTAGTCTTGATCTGCCTTGGATCTATCTATGCGGGTGCCCCTGCCTAGCTTTATATATGCAGCCAGGTAGGGTTTACATGAGTCCTACTAGACTACGCCTTGGAGTCCTTGACTTGTGCTTGAAGTAATTGATGTGCTGCTAGGTGGGCCTTCGGTTGGGTCGCATCAGGTATACCAATAATAGGGGACCCGAAGGGTATAACTCCGTCAGTAGCCCCCGAGTGTCTGGTCGATTCGAAGTATCGGGCAGAGACTCAAAACAGTATGTCGAGTAAGCATAGTCGATGCGTCGGGTGTGTTTGATAACCATATGATGACTGTATTATCCATTCTTCGTGCGTTGAATCATTTATGAGAAATCCAGTATATATGTGTATGAAATCCAATAATAATAAATCCTGTGCGGGCTATAGAAAACCCGACTTTGATAAATCCGTGCGAGCTATAGAGAACCCGACTTTGATAAATCCGTGCGGGCTATAGAGAACCCGACATTGATAAATCCTTGCGGGCTATAGAGAACCCGACTTTGATAAATCCGTGCGGGCTATAGAGAACCCGACTTTGAGAAATCCGTGCGGGCTATAGATAACCCGACTTTAAGAAATCCGTGCGGGCTATAGATAACCCGACTTTGAGAAATCCGGCGCATCACTCGACTTTGAGAAATCCATGCATCACTCGACCTTAAGAAATCCGTGCATCACTCGATTTTGAGAAATCCATGCATCACACGAGCCAATGGCAAATGCGCTCCCGATGGGAGTAGTCGAATGAATTTCGAGTTGTCCAAGGAGATTCTCAACTTGGGCTCAGTTTTCGCGTCATTTGCTGCGTTTTCTGGTACTTTTGACTCGGTAATTCGTCGGGTGCGCGTCCAGCGCTCCCGATGGGAGTAGCCCCTGAGTACCTGGTCGATTCGAAGAATCGGGCAGGGACTCATTTGCAGGTGTATTTCACCATCTGATTCTTTGCTCATTTTGCTATGTATATTGTGAGTCGAGATTGTCTCGATTGTGCTTGCTGAGTCGGTAATTCGTCGACTGATCTTTTGCTTTGGAGTCGAGATCGCCTCGAACGTGCATGCTGAGTCGAAAAACACGTCGACCAATGCTTTGTTTATTTTGCCTAGGGATTATGGCATAGCAGGCCTGGTACGCTCGACGGATCGGGACCCGTTAACTGCACTTTTGGGCAAAACCTTACTAGCCTACTTCAAGTTCGAGTCCCCGGACTCGAACCCGGAACAAGCTGGTCAGGTTCGACTCAGGCCGCGGAGGTCTTACTGAGCCAACCTACAGCATAATTTTGCGACCTAACGCGTCCGTCAGGATTTTCATCATGTCTGTTGACATGGAAAGTTGCAGGGAAAACGCTGTAGGAGCGGGCCCCGGCCCAGCTCGACGGATCGGCGGGTCTTACCTATGCACCATGTATGCAGCTTGCGAGGATCGTCTGATGCAACTCGGGGAGATTATGACTGTGAATTTGCCTTTATGTAAGCAGCTAAGCAGCTGAGTCGAGTAAGTTTCGACTGTGAAATCTGCAACTTGATGTCTTTGCCTGTATTTTATCGGGTGCGCGGCAGCGCTCCCGATGGGAGTAGCCCCCGAGATTGTGCTTAATTGCTTGCAGTTGAGTATAATCTCAAAACTTTGAATCTTTTGCAGGAGTCATTAAAATTTTGATCCGCTCCTTGTTTATGAAACTGTCAAGTGACCAATTTGTCTCAGTTTGATTGCCATCCTCAAAATCGACGAGGCGGTCGAGTGACCGGCCTTGGCTTAGTTTGATTTTCATCTTCGAAATCGACGAGGCGGTCGAGTGACCGGTTTTGACTTATTTGTTACGACCTGTGCAGCGCAGCCCCCGAGCATCGGGTGCGTCAAGCGAATTATGAAGTTTTTACTTTGCACAGTGCAGCCCCCGAGCCTTCAGGTGTGTCCGATGTTTGTGTATTTGCTTTAACCTGCGCGGCGCAGCCCCCGAGTGTTCGGGTGCGGCCAAGGCTTTGCGAGTTAGGACCTGTGCGGCGCAGCCCCCGAGTGTTCGTGTGCGGCCAAGGCTTTGCGAGTTAGGACCTGTGCGGCGCAGCCCTCGAGTGTTCGAGTGCGGCCAAGGCTTTGCGAGTTAGGACCTGTGCGGCGCAGCCCCCGAGTGTTCGAGTGCGGCCAAGGCTTTGCGAGTTAGGACCTGTGCGGCGCAGCCCCCGAGCGTTCGAGTGCGGCCAAGGTGAATTTGCTACGTCCTTTCCAGCGCAGCCCCCAAGCATCGGGTGTGGCCACGTCTTGCAGTGTTTAGTCGGAAGAAATCGACGCGGCGGACCAGAGTCGACACGGCGGAGTGGTGCTACGCGGGGAATCGACGCGGCGGACCGGAGTTGACGCGGCGGAGTTTTGCGACTGAGGGACTCGACGCGGCGGACCAGCGTCGACGCGGCGGAGTTGTGCGGCGAAGGGACTCGACGCGGCGGACCGGAGTCGACGCGGCGGAGTTTTGCGACTGAGGGACTCGACGCGGCGGACCAGCGTCGACGCGGCGGAGTTGTGCGGCGAAGGGACTCGACGCGGCGGACCGGAGTCGACGCGGCGGAGTTTTGCGACTGAGGGACTCGACGCGGCGGACCGGAATCGACGCGGCGGAATTTTGCGACTGAGGGACTCGACGCGGCGGACCAGAGTCAACGCGGCGGAGTTTTGCGACTGAGGGACTCGACGCGGCGGACCGGAGTCAACGCGGCGGAGTTGTGCGGCGAAGGGACTCGACGCGGCGGACCGGAGTCGACGCGGCGGAGTTTTGCGACTGAGGGACTCGACGCGGCGGACCGGAATCGACGCGGCGGAATTTTGCGACTGAGGGACTCGACGTGGCGGACCAGAGTCAACGCGGCGGAGTTTTGCGACTGAGGGACTCGACGCGGCGGACCGGAGTCAACGCGGCGGAGTCGAAAAGCGCCAGCCTGAGCGATGAAAATCTGTAGACTTTTGGTTTTTGCCGTTGATGACGAAGCGCCAGCCCCCGAGTATCGGAGGTGGAGTCGAGGATGCAAAGTCGAAGAAGTTACGGGTGTCACCAGTCCCCGAGTGTTGGAGGCAGAGCCGATGAAGGCGTAGGGTGTCGGCGCGACAGTCCGCAGACGGTGAAGTAGGGTCGACGAAGGCACTCGAATCGCCTGTCGGGTGCGGTGGTGAAGCTGCTTTTTGTTGTTGATGTCGAGTGCGAGAGCGGGCTTTGTGTGCCGATGCTGATCGCCACCGTGGTGGTCGATGATGTCGAGGGAGTCGAAGTTTGTCGGGTCGGTGATGATTGAAGCCGATGTGCTCGCGGACGATGCTGACCGCTTCCATCTTCCCGAGTCGCCAGTTTATCGGGTACGCGCACTCGAAGTCGATGCGCTATTCTGCCATTGCTGCCCCCGGGCAGCGCCGATGCTGCCCCCGGGCGTTGATGTTTGTACGACGTCATAGTCATCGCCGTTGTAGATTTGTTCATGCAAAATATCACCGCAATAAAAGATTTGCACTTAGATAGAATTGGCTATGTATATGAGGTAAATAAACATGAAGGATAGCACCTGATCAATTTTTGCTGTGACCTTGACGTACAGAGTACTGCACCCGACTGAAGATGCGAGTCTGACGCAGCGGCGCCTGGAGGCGAGCGATGATGGTTTGTCCTGAAGCTGATGGCAGCAGCGGCTGTGTTCTCCATACCCTCGTAATACCATCAGGGTAATTAGTACCTTAAATAAAATATGCAAGGATAATTGAAGGTAGTACGTGAGAGAGATTTGAAGAGCGAGTTGAAGGAAAGGGTCGATCGATCCATGATGCATGCGCATGCGACCATGTGCTTGGCTGGATTTGTCTAGCTTGCCGTGAGTTGGCAATTTTGATTTAGACAACTTCGGGATTTGATCCCACGAACGGCTGCTATTTGCTTCCTCGAGATCATGTGTTTTCTTGGTCGATACATGGTCAGGCGCGCGGAGGAGTCTCGATCGCCCAGCCCCCGAGCCGTCATATGGCCTTCGGATCCTGATCGGATCTGCGTCGGCAGCCGAGGAATTGCGACGCTGCCTGAGTACGCAGCTTCGATCTCGTTGATCCGACTTCAGAGCGGCCGCGCGTGCGGGCAGTATGGAAGTAAAGATCTCGTAATAAGATTAGTTCATGCGAAAAATAATCTAGATTAGTACGATGAAATAGAAAAGTTAGCTAATTGAAGGAGAAGGCCGATCCATCCATGCATAATGCATGCGCATGCATGGGACCATGTGCCTGGCTAGACGTGAACCCGACGCGGGCATGTGCGGGTTGAAATCAGCAGTAGCACTTTTATCGGCTGGCCAGGAAATTGGGCCGTGTGTAGATCTGCGCGCCGTCGCCGCTCTTGACGAGTTCGTCGGCTGCGACGCAGGTTGGATCGCTCTGGACGACACCGCCGGATTGGATCGTGGTTGCTGCGTCGTCGCTGCCGTCACCCGACGAAGTTGCCGGCTGCTTGTTGATGACGAATTTGATCGCGTCGCCTGCGATTGTGACTTAGATTGGATCTGCTATGTACGGAGCGCCGCCGCTTTTGCTGATGAAGATTTTGTCGTTTTTGTCGATGAAGATTTGCCGATGATGGAGCCGCCAAAACCGCGATCCAGCACGCGTCCTTCCCACAGACGGCGCCAATTGACGTGGTGCGCCCACGGTAATCCCAGGGTCGAGTACCCCAGGTAGATTTAGAGGGAGAAGATATGCGCGCTGGTAGTATCGGACGGCTGACAAGCAAGGATTTACCCAGGTTCGGCCCCTCATTGTGAGGTAAAGACCTACTCCTGCTTGTCTGATTATGATGATATATGAGGTTACATGGTGGCCTTAACGGCGATATGGTGAGACGTGGTCTCGTTATGCCTATGCGAGTTGTGGATCTAGTCTTGATCTGCCTTGGATCTATCTATGCGGGTGCCCCTGCCTAGCTTTATATATGCAGCCAGGTAGGGTTTACATGAGTCCTAGTAGACTACGCCTTGGAGTCCTTGACTTGTGCTTGAAGTAATTGATGTGCTGCTAGGTGGGCCTTCGGTTGGGCCGCATCAGGTATACCAATAATAGGGGACCCGAAGGGTATAACCCCGTCACCGGCCGAGGAGGAACTGCCCGACCTCTGGGCCGAGATAGTGCAGCCGGCGTGGAGCCGCGTCCGCAAAGCGGAGGACGCGGTCAGGGACGCGACGGCGGCGTGGGAGGCCGGAGCTCCCGGTGCCGTTGACCGCCTGAGAGAGGCCGTCGACGAGCAGGAGCTCCTCCGCATCGCCGAGCAGGAGGAGCGCGCCGCCCGCCCGTAGATCAACGAATGTAGTTAGTTTAATTTCGCATGTAGTGTAGTTTAATTTCAGTTCTAGTGTAGTTCATATGTAAAATTAACGCACGAAGACATCGATGGTTCAATCAGTTCGAATATCCGGTACTAGTTTCGTGTATCTGTTCTGCAAAACGGGGACTCGTACCGGATAAGGATTATCCGGGGAACAAGATAATGATTATCCGGTACGAGATTATAGTGTATATGCTAGAGATGCTCTAATGAATCTTTCTGTTGTAGAAGACATAAACACCTCTGATACGTCTCAAACGTATCTATAATTTTTGATGTTCCATGCATGTTTTATACCAATTTTTACATGTTTTATATACACTTCATATCATTTTTATGCATTTTCTGGGACTAACCTATTAACAGGATGCCACAGTGCCAGTTCCTGTTTTCTGCTGTCTTTTTGTTTCAGAAAAGCTAGTCAGAAAATATTCTCGGAATTGGAAGAAAATCAACGGGGACGAGTTTTGCACCGACACGAAGACGAAGTCCGAAGGGCGATCGAAGAGGCGCCCCGGGGGGCCTAGATGCCACCTGGGCGCGGCCCCACCTAGAGGCGCGCCGAGGGGTCGTCTGGCGCCCTCGGGTGCCTCCTTGCGCCGCCCTTTCGCCTATATTCTCCTCCTCCCGAAAACCCTATATACCCGAGAATTATTCCACGAAAAGTTCCGTCGCCGCCGCCGTCGTCAACCCTAGTTCGGGAGGGTTCTGAAGCTCTTCCCGACACCCTGCCAGAGGAGAAGATCATCGCCGGAGGGCTCTACACCACCATGCCCGCCTCCGGACAGATGCGTGAGTAGTTCATCCTTGGACTACGGGTCCATAGAAGTAGCTAGGTGGTTGTCTCTACACTTTGTGCTATCATGTTTAGATCTTGTGAGCTGCCTAACATGATCAAGATCATCTTATTGTAATGCTACATGTTGTTTTTGCTAGGATCCGATGAATTGTGAAGTTATGATCAAGTTGTTTATCTATTTATCTACTGTTTTATTTATGTTCTTGCATGCTCTCCGATGCTAGTTGATGCTTTGGCCAAGTAGATGCTAGTATCTCCAAGAGGGAGTATTTATGCTAGATAGTGGGTTCATGCCTCCAGTAATCTGGGCTCGAGCGACAGAAACAACTAAGGTTGTGGATGTGCTGTTGCCACTAGGGAGAAAATAACTTTGCTTTGCTTATATGTGTTGCTTATATGTCTCATGCATTGTTTACATTACACACCATGCTTAATGCAATTATCCGTTGCTTGCAACTTAATACTCGCGAGAGACACTGATGTTATCTCGGGAGTGGATTATTAGTCATAGATGCAGCTGGTAAGCGGTCTATGTAAAATGTTGTAATGCCAAATAAATACTACAATGAACATCTTGTCATAATATGCATTGTCATGCTTTTGCCATATGTCAATTGCCCAGCTGTAATTTATTTACCCAACATGCATGCTATCTTTTATGGAGAGACACCACTAGTGAACTATGGACCCCGGTCCATTCCTTTACACTGATAAAACCACCGCTTCCGCCACGCTCTACAATCACTTGTTCGCTGTTTCTTTTTGCATTTATAATTATTTTCCACACCATACGGTTAATCCTTTGTATTCAGCAAGCCAGGGAGATTGACAACCTTCCTGTTTCGTTGGGGCAAAGTACTTTGATTGTGTTGTGTGCAGGTCTTCGTCAACAGCATTTCAACGGCGCTGTTGTTGACACCGTGTTGAAGCTCTTCCACCTCCTACTGGTTCGATAACCTTGGTCGATTTCAAGGGAAAATTTGCTGCTGCACTACTTCATACCTTCCTCTTGGGGTCTCCCAACGAGCGTGTGTCTTCACGTCATCAAGCATATTTTCTGGCGCCGTTGCCGGGGAGTTGGAAGCTACAGCAAGGGGAGTTACACGCCACCAATCTCATTACTTTGTTTTTGTCTTGCTTATTTTATTTTTATTTTATCTTGTTTGCACTAAAAATTAAAAACCACAAAAAAAATTAAAATTTCAGCAACTAGTGTTTTTTTGTTCTTCTTGTTATTATGTCTAGTTCTTTACTTGCTATCAATGGTTACTTTACTTGAAACTAGTCCTATGGCTGAAAACAACATGAGAGAGCTTTATAAAATTTATCTTGAATTGGGACATGAAGTGTTTGAAGAGAAAATTAAAAAACCTATGAAAATATATTTGCACGATGGTAGCAATGTTATTACTATAAATTCTTTGTACTCTATTATTGCTAATGCTATGGAAGACTTTAAGCTTGGGGAGGTCGGTTTTGATGAAAATAATCTTTTTAGTCCCCCAGGTATTGAGGAGAAAGTTTATGTTGATTATGATATGCCTCCTATATATGATGTTTACAATGATGAATATGATATTTTCAGTCCATCTACTATTGAGGATAATATTCATTATGATTATTCCATGCCTCCAATTTATGATAATTATAATGATGGATGTGCTAGTTTTACTCCCACTATTACTAATGATTATGCTTGTGTGGAGAGTAATGATACTTTTATGCATGTGGATCATGATAAGAATGCTTTATGTGATAGCTATATTGTTGAGTCTATTCATGATGCTACTGAAAATTATTTTGAGAGAGGAAAATATGGTTATAAAAATCTTCATGTTATTAAATTTCCTCTCTTTAAGATGAAAGTTTTGAGCTTTATCTTGTGTTGCTTTTATTGTTTGCTTTAAGACCTAATGGTCAGTATGAGAGAGTGAGACACGGTTTCATATATCTCAATAATATTAAGTCTCCTCTCTTTATGTTGAATTTTTTGAAGTTGCACTTGTTTTGCCTTCCTACGCTAGTCACTTTGTGCTTGAGTGACTTGTTTTCTTACAAGGCTCCTATGCATAGGAAGAGTGTTAGATTTAAACATGTTTTATATATGCTTTTAGATGCTCTCTTTTATGTTTCAACTCTTATACTTATGTGATCATCATAAAAATTACTATGCCTAGCTAAAAGGCGTTAAAGAAAAGCGCTTATGGGAGGCAACCCATTTTATTTTCTGATGTTTTATTTTATTTTGAGTCAAGGAATTTGTTTCTACTGTAACAATTCCTTTGTATCTTTTTATTTTTCGTTTGTTGTGCCAAGAAGAGGCTCTAATGGCAAGAAAGTGTTAAAGTTTGGTTTGCTATCCAGAAACAGATTTCTGAGCTTCACCGTAAAGTTCGTGAAAAATTCACAGAATATCTTTTTGATCTTTGATTTTTTGTGCAAAATCCTGAGCTTTATATCTATCTTTTGTTAGTTCACCATTTTCTGATTTGAGCGACGTAAGTGCCTCGAAACAATTTGTCTTTACGGACTGTTCTGATTTTGACAGATTCTGTCTTTGTTTTGCATTCTCTCTTTTACGAGTGTTAAGTGAAATTCTTTAAGGGTGGAAGAGCTTCACGTAAGGCTAGTAAACAGTAGCTAAAGTTTAAAATAAATGTTTATAATGTGTCTCATGAGTGAACTTTTGATCCCTGAAATGTTGCAAGTGTGGTATTCTCGACTTGCCACCATTCGGGCATTTGAAGCTTCACATTGTTATCTCGGCCATTGCCTAGCTCCACTCACATATATTTGTTTCCCAACGTCTCCTATTCCTATAGTACAAATTGATGGGAAGTATGCTTAAGTAACTCTTGCTCCTACATTATTATTAGGAGTCTTGAAGCTTCACTTTCCAGTTCCTCCCTTCTATAGCTTACACTCTTCCTAATTCACTTCCCTATGTGCATGTTGCTTCGAGTACTAGAACGCAAACAAGGTGCTTGATATTTATCAAGTATATATAGTGGTGATATACTGATATGTACTATCATGTGCATATTATATCTTTGTAGATAAATATGTACCACAACATTACTGATTGTGTAAAGAGAAACAACTAGCATATGACGACGAGGACACATAAAATTAATTCCCCTAGCAACCACGTGTTATATTCATCTTTCTGAACCACGATAACACTAACTAGCGCACCTGCATAGCGACCAACCTACGTCCTCTACGTCCTGCTCACATGAAAAACCAGACCATTAGACACGAGCGTGTTAAAAGGAAATGTAAAATTGTTTTATAAGTCAACAAAGTGCCCCCATTTGGCAAGGTATATCCGGAGATCGAAACAAAATCGAATTGACTTTAAGTTGTCACATGCATTCTACTACCATATCAAACACCAATTCTGGTTGACACTAATGGGCCAGATTTACTTCAAATTGATTAATAGAAAGTATGCAAAAAAACATCTAAAAGAATTGCCACTTTTTACTTGTCGCATGACCCCTCGCAACACCAATTCTCCTTCTCATTGAAAAGCAGGCGCCGAGAAGCAGGCCAAAATTCACAGGGCAAAAGCAATAATCGATCATTACAAGAGGCTGACTTGGCGCTTTGATTAATAATATAGAAAGGCACATAATCCTTCTTACAAGGGATTATTCAGATCAATGTTTGTATACGATCACAACCATCATGGCCAATTAACATTACTTGAATTTAAGGGGAAAATTATGTTTCAGAGTTTCAAAAACATCATGAATGTTCTCAACGATGTATATAGTAGAAGTGTACAGAACTTCAATGCAAGAATCTTTATATTATAATCTACAAAAAATAGATAAAGTTCGGAGATTTTAACTATGCACTGGTAACTATAATCAGATCTGTAAATTTTTCATTTTTGTATAGGTCAGAATACAAATTATTTTACATTGTGATTTTACACGTATATAGGATACATCAACGAGAACATGCATGCTTTGTTTCATTTTTTTAACTTTTAAAAATATCTTATGATTTTTTTAAATAGCTGGAGCTCGGGTGCAAGAAATCTGTACTCCTACTTGATCCTAAAACTTTGCCTAGCTATCTAGCACAATTGGTTCTCATGAGTGAACTTTTTGATCCCTGAACTGTTGCAAGTGTGGTATACTCGACATGCCACCATTCGGACATTTGAAGCTTCGCTTTGTCCTAAAACTTTGCCTAGCTATCTAGCACAATTGGTTCTCATGAGTGAACTTTTTGATCCCTGAACTGTTGCAAGTGTGGTATACTCGACATGCCACCATTCGGACATTTGAAGCTTCGCTTTGTTATCTTGGCCATTGCCTAGCTCCACGCACATATATTTGTTTCCCAACGTCTCCTATTCCTATAATACAAATTGATGGGAGGTATGCTTAAGTAACTCTTGCTCCTACATTATTATTACTATTCTTGAAGCTTCACTTTCCAGATCCTCCCTTCTTTTGCTTACACTCTTCTCCTAATTCAGTTCTGTATTTGCATGTTGCTTCGAGTACTAGAACACAAACAAGGTGCTTGATACTTATCAAGTATATAAAGTGGTGATATGTACTATCATGTGCATATATTTCTTTGTAGATAAAATATGTACTACAACATTTTTGATTGTGAAAGGACAAACAACTACCATATGACGACGAGGACACAGAAAAATTCTCCTAGCAACAACGTGTTATAGTCATCTTTCTGGACCACGATCGACAAGACTACCTAGCACACCTGCATAGCATCCAACCTGCGTCCTGCTCACATGAAAAATCAGACCATTGGACACAAGCGTGTGAAAAGGAAAGGTAAAATTGTTTTATAAGTCAACAACCCTACTTGGCATGTATATCGCGAGATTGGGAAAAAAATCCAATTGACTTTAAGTTGGCGCATTCTACTGCCATATCAAACACCAATTCTGGTTGCCACTATTTTGCCTGATTTACTCCAAATCGATCAATATAAAGTATGGAAAAACATGTAAATGAATTGCCACTTTTGACTTATCAGATGATCCCTCGCAACACCAGTTCTCCTCCTCAATTAAAAGCAGGTGCCGAGAAGCAGGCCAAAATTAGCCGGGCGAAAGCAATAATCGATCATTACAAGAGACTGAATTGGCGCTTTGAGAAAGTCGCAGAATCCTTCGAAACATAGGGATTATTCAGATCAATGTATGTATATAATCAAAAAGATTAATAACAATATACGGCCAGGCAATCATATATCATGGCGAATTAATAATACTTGAATTCGAGAAAAAAATAAAATCGTACTTCAGTTACTTAATCAGAAGGAAACATGCATGCCGCTACCGAATGAATTCCATTCTTTGAGAAGGAAGAGCAATTCGTCTACTCTCGGTTCTTTGGTGGGTCGGTGAAGAAGCTGTTGATCCCCACAGAAAAATTAATTATAGTCATCTTTCTAGACCACGATTGACAAGACTGCCTAGCACAACTGCATAGCGATCAACCTGCGCTCACATGAAAAATCAGACCATTGGACACGAGAATGTGAAAAGTAAGGTAAAATTGTTTTCTAAGTCAACAAAGTGCCCCCACTTGCCAGCTAATTTTTTTTTAATAATACATTTTTTTAATCAAATTCAAAAAATATTACGCAAAATAACGAAATGTCAAAAATAATACGGCCTCGCCCCAGCTTGGGCCGATAAGGGCCCGTCGGCCAGGCTTGGGCCGATTGGGGCCTGTCGGCCGCCCTGCTCGTGACAGCGAAACCTGTCGGCCAGAGCTGGGCCGACAGGAAGCTGTTGGCCCAAGCTGGGCTGACTGGCTCTTGCTTTTTTTTTTCACCTCTCCCTCCTCTTTTTTAGCCACAAATGCAGACAAATTACAGATGAAATCAAACTCCAAATTTAAATCACTGATGCACACATATAAAACATAGTCTACAAACACTGATCCACACATATTACAGATAAAAACATAGTCCAATTTTAAAACATTGATCCACATTATTACAAATAAAAGTACAGTCCAAATTTAAAACATCCTAGTTTCTTCCCCTTCCTCTTGGTCCTCGGCTGCCTCGTCCACGTGGAGCAGCTGCTCTAGTTGCCGGAGCAGCATTCGTAGGTGGGAATTTTGTACAAGCAGTGTCCCTGTGACCAAAATCATTGCACAAGAAACATTGCACTGTCGGGCCTCCGGCTTCAGATTCATCCATACCATTTCTGATACGCTTGCACGGTCGTCTACCTCTACCAGGACGCAGTAGCCTTGGGTCGGGGATGTACTGCCTTTCATTAGGATCAACCGTGTTAAAATTACCCACAGCTCGAAATCCCACCATTTCACCGGTCCAGGTATTAAGAACAGACTCGTTCAAATAATATGGTGAAACGAACGAGATGGCTGATAGTCCGAGTTGCCCACACGCAGCCAGTACATGGGAGCAGGGCAGGTGAAGCAATTTTGGTTTATTGCATGTGCAGTCACATGTTGGTCGGGCTTCATTTCCAATTCTCACCTCATGCGTTCTGAGCTGATTTCCGCAACCAAACTTGTCAGAAGGTAAGCGTACCTCGAACCTCCTTTCTTGATTTCCTATGGCCTGCACAGCATGAGTACGAGCTTTTGCCATCTTCCTATCCATGTACTCCGTAATCTTCTCACAAAAAGGTGTGTTTGGGTTGTTAACGATATGCATGTGAGCTTTCTGGCGTCTTTCTCTGAAGTACTTGACTGTGCCCTAAAAAATACCCTCCACAATGGCTGTAAGTGGCAATGCCCTATTTCCTCTAAGAACGAAGTTGTATGTTTCAGCAAGGTTGGTAGTCATAACACCGTACCTGGCTCCATAAGTGTCGTGCAGCAAAGACCACCTCTCAAGAGGCTCGTGCTCTATCCACTGCTGAAAGTTTTTGATCAACCTCCCAGTCTTTCTCCTAACACCAGGCGGATCAAATCCTGGCAAGTCGCAAAGCCCAACAGGTACATCCTCAGCTGGTGGAGGTCCGGTTGCTAGGTGTTGCGCCACAAGTTGCACATGTGCTGCTACTGCAACATTTCTTGCAGCTCTCCTCTGCCTAACATGCTGGTTAGTGAAGTCATCAAGCTTACCACGTACGAATGTGTATTTCCAGAATTGGTTCTGCTTGCACAGTTTTTTGAATAGATTCATCAAAGCCTTATCTCGGAACTGTGAGAAAAAATTGGCTCCCAAATGGCGCATGCACCAACGACTCTGCAGGTCTAGCCACGGCGTTTGTTCCGCGGCCACAGGGTTTGTGAGTGCCTTGACGGCGTTCAGTATACCAGCATGGCGGTCATGAAGGATGCACACGTTCGGCTTATCTTTTACTACTGCTATTTTAAGCTGCCTGAAGAACCAAGTCCAACTTTCAGTGTTCTCGCTCTCCACAAAAGCAAATGCAAGTGGCACGATCTGATTGTTGCCATCCTGACCAATGGCAGTCAAGATCTGTCCCCTATACTTGCCAGTAAGAAATGTACCATCAACACAGATAACTGGTCGACAGTGAGTGAAAGCTTCTATGCATACACCGAAAGAGAAGAACACACGATGCAGCACCTTTACGTTTGGAAACTCTGCCATCCAAAAGTGTTTGACGTCAACATATGTGCCTGGATTACGGGCCTGCAATGTGTAGAGGAGCCGAACAACTGAGTCATATGAGTCTAGGAACGATCCGAATCTTTTCTCAAGTGCCATCTGCTTAGCCCTCCAAGCTTTGCCATAAGATATTGTGTACTTGAACCTGGTGAACACCTTATGTATAATAGCCTTCGCTTCCATAGCTTTGCCCTGTACTATTTCTGAGTACAGCAACCGAGCTATAAGCGTCGACGAAATGTTACGATGATCTTGCGGAATACTCTCAATTCTACATGTGTGCTGTACTACGTCGCTCACTTTCCAGTTTATGCCGAAGTGAGGACGATAACCGTGCACCCTTCCAGGACACCCTGCTACCTCACATTCCATTGTCAGATATTTTTTACTCGACACCTTGGTTTTGAATGTCTTGCAAGTCGACATTGCCCACTTAATGATTGCATCTTGCAAATGTTGCTTGTCGGTATATAGAGCACCCGCAGAAACCTGGTTCTGATGGTATTCCCATGCAGAATCATGACCATCGTTCACTGTCATTGACGACGAGAAATCATGACTCCATGACGCAGGATTTGGCACCACATGTTCGTCATCCGACTCGTCGGAATCATGCCCATAAGCACTACCACCATCTTCGTCTTCCTCTTCCATCATTTCTTGGAATACATCGTCTGCTGCTGCCTCAGCAGCATCTTCATCTCCATCTTCCATATGCTCTGTCTGACTATTTTGGCCAGATTCATAACTACCACTTCCAACATCTTCCTCTTCCATCTGCTCTGTCTGACTATTTTGGCCATAGTCATAACCACCACCTCCAACATCTCCCTGATTATAATCATGTCCAGAAAATTGCATCTCCTGACTACTCTGGCCAGGATCGTGCCCTCCCTCGCCTTCACGCGGAATCACCTCCTTCGCGACAGGTATCAGTAAGGCATGAGGGGTACATCCCCTGGTTGCGCAGCCTTGCAACCATCGCACCATCTGAGAGGTCCGTTCTATCGGCCTCAAATAAAAAAACACCGGGGACCTTGTCTTCGTCCACAGTGCATGCACACCGACGGTGTCTGTTTCAGGAAGCCCTAAACACGCTGCCAACCAATCTTTCATTGCTCCAACCAAACAACACGAAATCACACAATAAACGCATACCCTTGAAGCGTGCCGATTCAATGGACCAGCAACGTCACCACCACCACCAATGCAACACCGCTGCACCACCACCACGCTGCACCATCCACCACCTACAGCAACCTCCACCTAAACTCCACCATTGCTCCAACCAAACAACACGAAATCACACAATAATCCAACACATGTGTAGATCTGAGCTGCCTTAACTCTCTAACACTTCTAGGAGGAAGATTTGGTGGCTGGATGGACAGATCGCCGCTGAAACGCAGTAAGGAGCTGCTGGTTTCGACAGGAAGAAGAAAAGGAGAGAGAGGACGCGAGGAGGAAGATGTGGACAGGGCTGGTTTTATCCAGCGTCCTGTCGGCCCAGCCCTGGCCGACAGGTCGGTCGGCTGAGTTCTGGCCGATTAGTGCCGCACCACGGCCTGTCGGGCGCAGGCCTGGCCCACCATGCGATCTGGTCGGCTTGAACAAAGCCGATATGCCCCAATCGGCCCAAGCCTGGCCGACGGGCCCTTATCGGCCCAAGCTGGGCCGAGGCCGTATTATTTTTGACATTTCGTTATTTTGCGTAATATTTTTTGAATTTGATTAAAAAAATGTATTATTAAAAAAAAATTAGCAGGTATATCGCGGGATAAAAAAAATCGAATTGACTTTAAGTTGGCACATTCTACTGCCATATGAAACACCAATTCTGGTTGCCACTATTTTGCCAGATTTACTTTAAATCGATCAATAGAAAGTATGCAAAAACATCTAAAAGAATTGCCACTTTTGACTTATCAGATGATCCCTCGGATCACCAATTCTCTACACCGAAAAAAACGTTCCGAAAGCATATAGCGTAGAAGTATCTAACGAAAGCATAACATAGAATCAGGTGCTGAGAAACAGCACAAAATTGGCAGGCGAAAGCTAGGATAATCGATCATTACAAGAGCTGAATTGACGCTCTAAGTAATAATAAACGAACACTAGTAGAAATGGGCCTATGGTCCCGGTTCGGTTGGGCCTTCAGTCCCGGTTGCCCAACCGGGACTGGCCAATCGGGACCAATGCTGGTCCCGGTTGGGCCAAGAACCGGGACCAATGTGGTCCACGTGGCCAGTTCTGGCTGGGCGTGGGGGAGACTCATTGGTCCCGGTTCTTAATACGAACCGGGACCAATGTGTGCTTTTTTTTTTTGGTATTTAGGGTTTAGGGTGCCCCCTCTCGCCGGTTCCCTCTCGCCGGTGCCCCCTCTCCCTCTCGCCGGTGCCCCCTCTCGCCGGTGCCCCCTCTCCCTCTCGCCGGTGCCTCCGTCGTCTCCCCCTTCTTCGCATCGCCGACGTGCTCTCCATCGTTTCCGTACGCATATTATACGCTCTACTATATACACAGTACACGTTGATGCATATATAATTAATATTCGATCTCTTGCGAGAATACAACTATTTAATTACATGGAGATAGATCAAATATGTAGTTCATCGTCCGAAGCATAATGTTCTCCCTTTCATCGATGACCTCCCTAAGCAGAAATCCCGCCAATTCCTCTTGAATTGCTCCTACGCGCAGTTCTGGGTCGATCTTCTCCCGCATTTTGCTGAAAGCAGTTGTTCTCCGCTCAGTGGTCAACTCGCGAATGAACTCGCAAACGTAGAATCCACATAAATTACTCCCCGGTGGCTGCTGCGGACTTTCACCGTTTTAAAGTTAGCTCATCTTTGAATGGACCTTCTACCTTCTGTTTGAAAATTGTCCAACACCTGCTTTGGCAAAGAAAATGAACAAAGGAGTTATTAATTACTTGACATCAGGGAACGAACGAAAGAGGGCGATATAATGCGATAATGATTGAAATTACTTGTTGAGCATTTCTTTCATGTCGGACCACAACGCTTGGTCCCAACTTAATGAGTCGTGGACTTCAACTGTGGACTTGTCAGGTTGAATGCTTAGCAGAATCCAGTGGAACCTGCGGACGTTTACATAAAGCAGACATGCATAGCTCATCAATTACACTTAACATCGAGAAAGCCAAATAAAAATATGTACAAGACAGAAACACTCACCTGAAGTTGTAAGGAAATAGTATTTCCGTACAGAAATGTTGCATGGTTAAAAAGGTGGTCAGGTCATGCTCCACGTCTTTGGGGTGATTGACTAACGTATGTGAATTCACGATATATGGGTCAACGAACCCAACCTCAAAAACTTTAGATCTTTTGCATTCCAGCATCTTCATTCTGCATAATAGCGTACAAAAGGATATATATATAGTCAGGATAATATAATACAGGCAATGAACGAGCTGAGCTAGAGACTTAATTACGAAAATAAATCACTTACAGACAATAGCAAGAGAGGATAGATTTGTCGAGGGCGCGCTTTTGGAATAACTGGAACAGTTCAGTCAGTTGAACCTGTATAATGTAACGTTTGAAGAAATGCTCCACTCTAACGTCCAGCGGAAACCACTCTTTCGCGTCCTTCTTTGATGTGTGCACCAGGTACCAGGTATGCAGATTTCGCATATGTGTTGATAGACCCGTCAGCTCCTCATTACTGACCATAGGCTCCCCTTGGACATATTTCCGTGCCATCTCTAACATTGGCGCATATTCATAGCCTAAAAGTTGACCAAGGCTCATACCCAAGGCGGTAGCCTGTTCCTTGGCCTGCGATACAGTGACACCAAGTTCTTTAGCAGCAGCTATGGCTCTGGGGTCCAATAATTCCAGGTCCTTATCCATAGCGACTCTGAAGTCCTTGTCGACATCGGAACACACTATGAGCGGGGGGACCGATTGATTTTTCTGCTGTCCGAGCTGGGCAATTTGTTTCCCGCTTTTTGCACTTCTTCCCTTGTTCTGCTCAGACTGGGCACGTGCTAGCTTAGTAAGTTCACGACCATAGTCAGATGGCAGATTCATCGATATCTGGGATGGCTGCTCAAGGAAGGACTTTCTCCACTTTTTGGATTTTTCATCGTATACCGGCTTCTGCTCGGGCTTTTTTGGTGCAAAAAAAGCCTTATTGTAGGCAGCCACCTCCGCGGCGTTTTCCGCTACAGTCCTGTCATAAGGTCTAATGGGAAGATTCTTATGAGGTACTGTTGGGAGGGGCGACCTTTTACGTTTCGGTGATCGCTTACCCCTCATAGTACGAGCGGTGGGCGGAAACGGCTGACGCGGCGGCGGAGACGGCTGACGCGGCGGCGGAGACGGCTGCGCTGGAGACTGGTGAGGCGGTGAAGAGGACTGTTGCGCTGGAGAATGCTGAGGCGGTGAAGAGGACTGTTGCGCTGGAGACTGGTGAGGAGTCGATGGCCTTGGCTGCCAGTTCGGAAGCACGATGAATTCCTTTGGCCATAGAATGGTCGCTTTCTTGGCTTCTCCAAGTTCAAGCACCTCCCCATCTTCACCTGCAGGGTGTTGCAGCTTCAGCTCCTCATAATCTTTCATCACTTCATCCACCGCGACAACAGCGTAGCCATTTGGAACCGGAGAGAAATGGTAAGTTGGATTAGGTCCAATTGGTACGACATAGCCGACCGCCACCTTCACGGTTAAGTTAAAAACTTTCACATGCATCTCACAAGGTGTGCTCTCCGTGATATCATCCACTGGGTAGCGACGAAGTGGAGCCACTGCATCATCATTACCATCCTGGAGCTCCGTGGAAGCCACGCTGCTTTTCCGATTCGATGGGCCACCGGTACCATCGCATGCAGCTTCTACCATGTGCCGTTGAGATTGGCCGCTAGTACCTTGCTGGCTAAGCACGGCAATTTGTTCCTTCTGCAGCTTTAATTCTTCTTCTATATTACGCAGCCGGTCTGCAGCAGCGCGTGCTTCCATTGCCTCCCTTTCCTTTCTCCTCTGATGGCTTCTATCAGGAAATTTCTTCCTGTGCTCGGGAATCGCAATTGTCTTGGGCTTGGAGCCAGGTACGCCTCGTAACCGTCCGTCGTGTTCCTTATTCCCAAGGGCGCGTGTGAGCTCGTCATCCTCTCTATCGGGAATGAACCGTCCCTCTTCAACATCCTTTACTGCATTTCTAATTTCTTGGATGGGTAGTAGGGGATTATCTTTGTGTCTTCTGTTATATATGCACTTCCCTTCTGCGTCCAACGTGCCCCCATGCCCGTAAAACCAATTTCTTGCCCGTTCGATCCACTTGAGTGGCTCTGGAGTGATCCCATTAGCCAGCAGGTCCGCCTCAAGTTTCTCCCACTTAGGCATGCTACCAGCGTAGCCACCAGGCCCCATAGTATGGTGGTACATCTTTAGAGCAGCATTTGCCGCATTTTTTGCAGACTTTTCCAGAGCTTCCTCTGATTTCTTGTACGCCACAAATTCTTCCCAGTAGTCCTTTATCTTCTCATACCCTTTATCGAAGTCTGGAGTCTTATTTTTCTTGACAAACAGTTTGTTCAATCTTTTCTTCCAGTTCTTGAATAGCTCGGCCATCTTCTTAAGTGCCCAGTCCTTGACTTTTTGCTCCATGATTTTCCGGGCAATCTTTTCTGCCTCATCTGGATCCTCCTCATCTGAATCCACCTCTGGCGCCGGCAGGGTGAAATTAACCATGAGCTTTCTCCAAAGTCTTTCTTTGCCCTCATCGCTGACATATAGCTGTCCTTTCTCGTTTGGCCGATGCCATTCTCGAACGGTGATCGGGATGAAGTCCCTAACAAGAACTCCGCATTGCTTTACCATTTTATTTTTAACACCAGGGGGAGCAGTCGGTGTGCCGTCTTCAGCGACTCTTTCGATCGTGTACCTTTCTTGGTCGCCCAACTTTTTGGCTGGGCCTCGTTTTGTCCTTACAGAAGATTTGCTCGATCCGGAGGGCTAAAAGAAGAAAGAGCGTTAATATATGTATATAGACATCAGAGACTTAATTAATACAATCTTCGGCTTCATTAATATATGTATATGCACCTCGCCGGAGTTTGCAACATTTAATGTTCCACCGGAGCCTTCGGCTTCTCCCTCGTCGGCTTCTCCCTCGCTGACTTCTCCCTCACCCCGGCCGTCGGGTTCTACCTCACCGGAGCCGTCTCTTCGGTTGAGAGACTCATCTCCCTCACCGGAGTTGTTCAAAAACTCCGTGGTGACATCGACAATATCTTCCGGCCCGCGGATTATATCCTGGAGGATATTTTCCTGATCTTCGTCTCGTTCCATAGTTTCTGCAAATTAAGAACAATGCACAAAACTTTAGTTGGGTAACTTGTTCCATATGTCAAGATACATCTACAATATCATAAACCCGTAAACTCGTATCGTAAACCCGTAAACTCGTATCGTAAACCCGTAAACTCGTATCGTAAACCCGTAAACTCGTAAACTCGTATCGTAAACCCGTAAACCCGTAAATTTGCATCTTTGCATATCTAACACAATTTACCGGGTCAACTTCCGAACCACGATCTACCGGGAAGAACAAATACCGGACAAGAACACAATCAATACATGGCATTGATGCAATGCGCAATATGTATGCATGATCAATTTAATGCATTGACATGGAACTCTAAATCATGTTTGAAATGTTATTGAATTAGGACAAGCACAAATTAGGACTAACAAAATTTTCCTATACAAAAAAATCCTAACACTAACAAAATTTTCCTATACAAAAAATCCTAACACTAACAAAATTTTCCTATACACACTAACAAAAATCCTAACACTAACAAAATTTTCCTATACAAAAAAATCCTAACACTAACAAAATTTTCCTATACACTAACAAAAAATCCTAACACTAACAAAAAAATTTCCTAACACTACATTTTCCTAACACTAACATTTTCCTATACAAAACAAAAAAATCCTAACACTAACATTTCGTATACAAAAAAAATCCTAACACTAACATTTTCCTAACAATTTTTTTTCCAATACTAACATTTTCCTAACACTAACATTTTCCTATACAAAATAAAAAATCCTAACACTAACATTTCCTATACAAAAAAATCCTAACACTAACATTTTCCTAACAAATTTTTTTTCCTAACACTAACATTTTCCTAACACTAACATTTTCCTATACAAAACAAAAAAATCCTAACACTAACATTTCCTATACAAAAAAAATCCTAAAATCCTAAAATTCTAACTCACCGATCGATCGAGAGCGGCCGGTGCGGGCGGCGGTGGGACGGCGGTGGCGCTGGGCGCGGGACGGCGGCGTGGAGGCACGGGAGGTGTGCGTGGAGAGGAGGGCGGGGTCAGGCCGGCGTCTGGGGCGTACGTGCGGGGAGGAGGCCGGCGCGTCGGGCCGGGCGCGTGGCTGTGCGGGGAGGAGGCCGGCCACGTCGTGGCGTGTACGGGGAGGAGGCCGGCCGCGTCGGGGCGGCGTGCGCGCGGGGAGGCGGCGCGTGGAGTCGGCGGCGGGGCAGCCTGACGGCGTTGATGCGCGGCGCCCTTCTTGCTCCTGCTCGTCGATGAAAACCGTCGCGTGCGTGAGAATGGGGAAGAAGAAGAGGCTGGGGGTTAAGTAGCAGGGGGCCATTGGTCCCGGTTGCTTCAAAGAACCGGGACCAATGCATCTTTGGTCCCGGTTCTTGCCAGCAACCGGGACCAAAGAGTGCGTCATTTAATGCAGATCGCTGCGCGCGTCCAAGGATCTTTGGTCCCGGTTCTTGGTAGAAACCGGGACCAAAGAGTCCTTTTTCAAACTTATTTCGAACTTTTCAGTTCTGAAATTTTGTTCCCGCCTTTTTTTTTCTTATTTAGGTGTTTGGATATGAATTTCAAATGGTTTTGAATCTGAAAAGACTTTCAACATGAAAAGTTTTTAAATTTGAATAAATAATCCAAAACCATTTTCTGTTTTCTAAAATAATTATTCTAACTATACAAACTATTAACCATTTTGCCATTTTCAATTAAAAATGCATTAACTTTATTGCATATTTTGAATTGACAAAACTTTCAACGTGAAAAGTGTTTGAATTTGTATAAATAATCCAAAATCAATTTTACATTATTATTGTCATTTTCAATTTAATATGGATAAATTCATATCTTTAAATCCGTAAGTCGAAATTCGAC
Source organism: Poa pratensis (assembly GCA_947311845.1). Lineage (NCBI taxonomy): Eukaryota > Viridiplantae > Streptophyta > Magnoliopsida > Poales > Poaceae > Poa > Poa pratensis. The sequence goes on from CAMZMU010000099.1 coordinate 29,976,255, forward strand.
AAATAATCCGTAAGCAGAAGTAAATGCAGAACAATTTCAGAAAACCTATATTTGTAAGATGAATGTTTGGTGTTGTAAAGTGCAGAAGAAAGCAGATAAAAATTATTAATTCATTTATCTTAATGCATTACATAAAAGGTTTAATACATTATTACACATGATACAACGTCTCACAAGCGCTTGAAAGAAACACACCCCTGATCCAACATCACCAACATTATTCTACATAAACGGACTTGCTGGCTCGAAGGCCGTAGGATTAGGGGGAACGGCGGGAGGAGCCAGCCCCGTGGGCGGCCGCCCGGTTCTCGCGCGCACGTTTGCGGCGGAGGGCAAGATCCATGGAGGATGAGTCTTTCAGCGCCCAATCCAGATCGGAAGCCTCCTTCGCCTTGAGCTGGTAGGAAGTCTTGGCTCGCTGGACAGGGTAGTCGCGGACAGACTGGAAGGAGGCTTCCATGGCCTCCTGTATCTGCAACCCACAACCTTCTTCCCCGTCGTCGCTCCAGTCGAAGTCGTCGTCCTCCTCCTCCTCCGCGGGAGGAGCGGCGGCGCCTGGTGGAGGTGCAGCGGCGCCAGGTGGAGGTGCGGCGGCACCTGGTGGAGCAGGAGGCCGGTAGCTGGGCATTCCTCTCCACGCCGGGCTCGTGGGCATACGGCGGGATACTCCCGCGGTTGCGCCCAAGCGCGCTCTGCCGAGCACGCTCGACCTCGTCCAGAAGGCGCCGCGGCGGGCGTGGCGGATCCATCTCGTGGAGACGATGCGTTCGTGGCTAGGAATGGTGGATTAGGGTTTACCCCGTCGGCGACAATATATAAAGACCTCCAGGGCAGCGCTGGGGGAGGACACGTGCCCAGGGAAGCGCTGGGGGAGGACACGTGTCGTGACCGCAAAGCCCGTCTTTAGTCCCGGTTGGTGTTACCAACCGGGACTAAAGAAGCACACAGATCGTGTGTTTCTTTCAATCGCTTGTGAGCCGTTGGATCAGGGGTGTGTTTCTTTTGAGGGATTGTGAGCTGTTGGATCAGCAGTATCAAGACCACTTCGTGAACCACATGACCTGGTTGGTGTTACCAACCGGGACTAAAGAAGCACACGGATCGTGTGTTTCTTTCAAGCGCTTGTGAGACGTTGGATCAGGGTGTGTTTCTTTTGAGGGATTGTGAGCTGTTGGATCAGCAGTATCACGACCACTTCGTGAGCCACATGACCCGGTTGGTGTTACCAACCGGGACTAAAGAAGCACACGTACCCTATATATAGCCGCCCTCCTCAGACAAGTTACTCACTCACACAAAACATTCCAGCGTCACTCGGAGAGGCATCTTTGGGCAACCAGCGGCAAGACGTCTCTGATGACCTGCGACCGTTCCAAACGGTTGCAGATCATCAGAGATGTGTTGCCGGACGGTTGTAGATCATCAGAGACGTCTTGCCGCTGCTTGGATCGAAGTGGTGCTCAAACACAAAACATTCCAGCGTCACTCGGAGAGGCATCTTTGGGCAACCAGTGGCAAGACGTCTCTGATGACCTGCGACCGTTCCAAACGGTTGCAGATCATCAGAGACGTCTTGCCGGACGGTTGTAGATCATCAGAGACGTCTTACCGCTGCTTGGATCAAGTGGCGCTCAAACTCACGAGCCACCGTCGGGCTGTATGCAGGGGGAACTGTGTTTGGACGGTCGAAGCTGAGGTTTGAGAGGTTCCCACGGGAGGTGTGGGAGCCGACAACCACCTACCACGCGTGTTTCACCACATAAAGGTTTAATACATTACTACACATCACATAAAGGTTTAATACATTACATTGATTTACATAAAAGCCATGAACCCTTCTTCGCGTATGTCCCTGGCCTATGATCGCTTCAGCCGTAACCATGGAGCATCTTCATTATTTAACGGGATGCTTGGGTCAGTTCTCACTGTGAATGGCGGAATTTCATCAAACTTATCATAATCTGCTGACATGTCTGTCTTGTCCTCGACTCCCACGATGTTTCTTTTCCCTGAAAGAACTACGTGACGCTTTGGCTCATCGTATTCGTTTGCTTGTTTTTTCTTTTTTTCGGTATTCGTTTGCTTGTTTTTTCTTTTTTTCGGTCTGGAGGACATGTCCTTCACATAGAAAACCTGAGCCACATCATTGGCTAGGACGAATGGTTCGTTCTTGTAACAACCAAGATTCTTGAGATCCACTGTTGTCATCCCGTACAGCTGGTCTACCTTTATCCCTTCTCCATTCATGTTGACCCAACTGCACCGAAACAAAGGGACCTTAAAAGTAGGTCCATAGTCATGTATTCCCATTTATCTCGTACCCTTGGAAATTCAATACAGTCGAAGATGGTGACGCGGCCAACAAGTAGAGCTGATCTCCGACAGTGGTGTCATTCATGAGCTGTAATCGCAACCAACTGCCGAAGGTCTCCATCTGTTTTTCTTTAATCCAGGAGTCATCCTTCCCCGGGTTCTTGGAGCGTACATAATTCTTGTGTTCCTCGATATACGGAGCCACGAAGGTGGAACTTTGTAGAACTGTGTAGTGTGCTTGAGTTAAAGAATGCCCGTCCCTACATATCAGTGCTTTCTTTCCTAGCGTGCCTTTTCCACTCAGTCTCCCCTCATGCCGCGATTCAGGAACACCAATCGGCTTAAGGTCAGGAATAAAGTCAACACAGAACTCAATGACCTCTTCTGTTCCATAGCCCCTTGAGATGCTTCCTTCTGGCCTAGCACGGTTATGAACATATTTCTTCAAGACTCCCATGAACCTCTCGAAGGGGAACATATTGTGTAGAAATACAGGACCGAGAATGGCAATCTCGTCGACTAGGTGAACCAGGAGATGCGTCATAATATTGAAGAATGATGGGGGAACACCAACTCGAAGCTGACAAGACATTGGACCACAGCCTTCTGTAAACTTGGTAGAGTTACTGGATCGATGACCTTCTGAGATATTGCATTGAGGAATGCACATAGCTTCACAATGGGTACTCGAACATTTTCCGGTAGAAGCCCCCTCAATGCAACCGGAAGCAACTGCGTCATAATCACGTGGCAATCATGAGACTTCAGGTTCTGGAATTTTTTCTTTGCCATATTTATTATTCCCTTTATATTTGACGAGAAGCCAGCCGGGACCTTGATACTGCTCAGGCATTCAAAAAAGATTTCCTTCTCTGCTTTGGTAAGAGCGTATCTGCTTAAGTATTGACGCCCTTTATCCGTCTGCTTGTTGTATGGGTCTTTCATACGTTGCTGGTCTGCCCGTGCTTCCGGTGTATCTTTTGTCTTCCCATACACGCCCAGGAAGCCTAGCAGGTTCACGCAAAGATTCTTCGTCACGTGCATCACGTCGATTGAAGACCGGACCTCTAGGACTTTCCAATAGGGTAGCTCCCAGAATATAGAGCACTTCTTCCATATGGGTACGTGGTTGTCAGCGTCATTCGGAACAGATAGACTGCCAGGACCCTTTCCAAAGATTACTTCTAAATGCTTGACCATGTCATATATAACATCACCATCAGGGAGGTTAGGCTTCTTCCGGCGATCTGCCTCACCGTTGAAATGCTTGCCGGGCTTTCTTACGGCATGACCGTTCGGAAGAAATCGACGATGCCCCAGGTACACATTCTTGTTTCCCAAATGTATACTTTCAGTCTTATCTAAACAGTGCGTGCATGCATTGTATCCCTTGTTTGACTGTCCTGAAATGTTACTAAGAGCAGGCCAATCATTGATGGTTACGAACAGCAACGCTCGTAGGTCAAATTCCTGTTGTTTGTGCTCATCCCACACACATACACCTGGTTCGGACCACAACTGCAAAAGTTCATCAACTAATGGCCGTAGGTACACATCAATGTCGTTGCCGGGTTGCTTCGGGCCTTGGATGAGCACTGGCATCATAATGAACTTCCGCTTCATGCACAACCAAGGAGGAAGGTTGTAGATACATAGAGTCACGGGCCAAGTGCTATGACTGGAGCTCTGCTCCCCAAAAGGATTAAAGCCATCTGTACTTAGACCAAATCTTAAGTTCCTTGCGTCATCTGAAAATGTCGGGAACTCTCTGTCGATTTTTCTCCACTGGGACCCATCGGCGGGGTGTCTCAACTTCCCGTCTTTCTTACGCTCTTCTTTGTGCCATCGCAACAACCTGGCATGCTCTTTGTTTCTGAACAGACGTTTCAACCGTGGTATTATAGGAGCATACCACATCACCTTAGCAGGAACCCTCTTCCGGGGGGGCTCGTCATCGCCCTCAACATCACCAGGGTCATCTTGTCTTATCTTGTACCGCAGTGCATTGCATACCGGGCATTTATCCATGTTCTCGTACTCACCGCGGTACAGGATGCAGTCATTAATGCATGCATGTATCTTCTGCACATCTAATCCTAGAGGGCAGATAGCCTTCTTTGCTTCGTATGTAGTCTCGGGCAATTCGTTATCCTTTGGAAGCTTCGGCTTCATTATTTTCAGTAACTTCTCAAATCCCTTGTCAGAACAACCAGTCTCTGCCTTCCATTTCAGCAGTTCCAGTGTGGTACCGAGCTTTGTGCTGCCATCTTCGCAGTTTGGGTACAGCAACTTTTTGTGATCCTCAAGCATGGCCTCCAACTTTAGCTTCTCCTTTTCTGTATCGCATTCTCGCTTTGCATCAGAAATGACCCCACCAAGACCATCAGCGGGCTCATCTGATGCCCGATGTTCACCTCTTTCTTCTTCAACGTCTTCCATAACAGTATCACCGCATTCCTCAGGGAACATAGGATAGTTGTCATCATCCTCCTCTTCTTCATTGTCTTCCATCGTAACCCCTCTTTCTCCGTGCTTGGTCCAACAATTATAGCTGGGCATGAAACCTTTCCGAATCACGTGGTCTTGAATGGTTCTCGGGTCAGAGTACTCCCTGACGTTCCGACACTTCTCACATGGACAAGGCATAAAATTATTCACTTTGTTTGCCTCAGCCACATCGAGAAATTTATGCAGGCCTGCAATAAACTCGGAACTGCGTCGTTCGCCGTACATCCATCGCATCCGTGCATCCATCTGCATCATATATATAATTAAGTTTATCAAATACCATTACAATAACATCTTGAATAGTGAAATGACCACCGTACATCGACACGTGCAATATTTCTGTATCAATTACAGACGAAAAGGATAAAGTTGCTAACCTCGGTGCAGGTCGGGCATTTCATCGAACACATCTTGTGCGTGGCAAAGAGAAAAAAAACTAGCACCCCCACTTCCCACCAATCCAGAAAAAAAAACAGAGGAGAGGGGGGGGGGGGGGTGGGGGCAACAATATATAGGCAGGGGAGGGGTATTGGTCCCGGTTCTTGGCACGAACCGGGACCAAAGCTCCGCGGCATGCCACGTGGTCCGGCTCTGGAGCTTTGGTCCCGGTTCTTGGCATGAACCGGGACTAATGCCCCCAACCGAACCGGACCAATGCCCCACGGGGTCCTGGCAGCTCGAACCGGGACCAGTGCCAGGCACTGGTCCCGGTTTTTGCCTGAACCGGGGCTAATGGCAAACAGTACTCCGGACGAAAAGTCCTTTTTCTACTAGTGGAAGGGCACAGAATCCTCCTTCAAAACATAGGGATTATTTCAGATCAATGTTTGTACTACATGATCAAAAGAGATTAACAGTATACAGCCAGGCAATCATCATGGCCAATTAACAATACTTGAATTCGAGGAAAAATAATGAGGGCAATTCAGTTTTTTTTAATCAGAAGGAAACAGCAAGCATGCCGCTAACGAATGAATCCCCTTCTTTGAAGGAAGAGATCCGTCCGTCTACTCGTCCTTTGGTGGGTCGGTGAAGAAGCTGTTGATGCCGGGCATGATCTCCGAGGACTTGCCGTCGATGAACCTCCTGAAGGGGTGGCGCGAGTAGCGCCTGCCCTCGTCGTGGTTGTCGAGGATCCCGGCGGCCCTGTTCTCCTTGGTGACCCGGACCTCTGGGTTGGTTGTGATGTTGCGCACGAGCTGCATGACGCAGATCGAGACGGCGACGCCCGTGGCCGCGAAGATCGGGTAGGCCTGCACACCAACAACCGCAACGTAGTGAGATCGTCGATCAAACGAACACAAGCGAAGATCCAGCGGATCGATCGAGGATCGAGTTCACGAAATCCTACGGAATCTACATCAAAGATCTTTACAGCGACAGATAGATCGAACCCTGGTGGAGGGAGGAAGGATTTCGAAGTTACCTCGGGGCGGAGCCACCTGGTCTTCCAGGCGCTGGAGGCAGCGGCCGCCATTGGTGTTTGTCGGTGCCTTGGCTTGCTTGCTCCGCTGCCTGGCTAGGAAGAATCGATCTGCGCTGCGAGAAGCCAACAACTAGCAAGGGGTTGCTTTTCGGCGAACCCAACGGGTTTTCCCTTTATATACAGGACGTAGAGAGGAAAAGAGAGGTGGGCGGCGGCGCGTTTGGTTGACGGTGGGTAGTAGGGTTACGTTTGAAAGCGGGTGGTTCCTTTTTCTAATCGGCACGCGGGGTAGGCTGGCACCACTCCGTTTCTGATTCTAGACCAGCACGCCAACGTGAACGCGAAAAGCCAGCGTGCCGGTGCTCTGCTGGCAAAATCAGACTTGGCGACTTGGCAAAGGTCCAGGATTGGACGCGTACATTGGGCCCTTTTCTTTCGCTTTCGGAAGGTCGTCTGACTTGACATCTCCTCCTCAATAAATGGAGTAAAAACTGCGATGCTTCTTAAGCCAGCCGCCAAGCATCCTATATGCCTCCGTCTCTGCTTTGACCTCGTTCTTTCTTTCTTGAAGATTTCAAGGGACGGGCCCAATCGATTAATTAAGGAGAAGGTTTTTACAATAAAGTAAACTGTTTGTTACAAAATCCTACTCTTCTGGCATGAATCAGCAAAGTGCTTAGCACCGGCGAGAAACCACAACCGGGCCTCTTTCTTTATCTTATTAAAAAATGACTAAGGGAGACGCATGATTGTTGTGGAAGACCCGGGCACTACGCTCATTTCCAATTTCTCAAGCGGTGAGCACAACGTGAGGGAGGGCTAAATCCTTGCGCTTTAGGGAGGAGACGCTTGCCATCGATAATTTGTAGGATGAAGCGCATAATGACCCATCCAATCTTTGTCCTCATTCTTAATACTACATAGTACTAGGAAGGAAGATTAGGATGATATATCCATGCTTGCAATGTCGTTTGGAGATCGGAGAATATATGCTTAGAGAGTGTCTTTGGCTCCTGGGCACCAGTGCGATCTCGATGATATAGCCTATGATATATCCTTCAGGTGTAGATAACCGCAATGCAAAATTACTCTTATTATGTGCTACACAAAAATGATAAAAATATGCATACTTAGATACACACTTTTGTCATTTTCTTGTAGCTCAAAATAAAAGGTATTTGATATTGAAATTGTGAACCTATAGTCCTATACACATATTTAAATTCCACAGCACATGCACAGGCCAGGGAAACTATTCTGCAGGTTGTCTGCCACGATTTCGGGGATGGATCACTTTTCACATGCTGAATATTCTGATTCTTGAGCAGCACGTGCCGGCGCGATGGCAAAAAAGGACTTGGCGACTACGCATAGATCCAGGATGGTTCGTGAACACCAGCCGCCGTCGGTCCCAACGTTGCAAGAAAAATTCAGAGCTAAACGAGCCGATCGCCGGGCAGCCACCGTGCCACCATGTCCGGGGACCGACTGACCAGGTTGCCGGACACCGTGCTGTGGCAAATCCTCTCCCACGCGCCGGCCAACGAGGCGGTGTGCACTGGCGCGCTCTCCCGGCCGTGGCGCTCGCTCTGGCTCTCGTCCGACGTCCTCAACCTCGACACCCGGTCCTATGGTGCCAGCCGGAGCCTCGTCTTCCTCGGCGACGCGCGCCCTCGGCGCCAGCAACGAGGGTAACGTTTACCTACCTCGCGCTCCACCGCACAGATACAGCCGACGCCCTCTGCACGCTGCACCTCAACGGCCTGCAGCTCACGCCACCTGCCCCCCGGCGCCCGAGTCCTTAGCTCGGCTGCAGACGCTAAGGTTGCGCCAGTGCCACGCGCGGCTGACGGACCTCCTCCAAGTCATGGTGGACGCCACGATGCTGCTCGCCGTCCTGGAGCTGCACCGCGTCCACCTCTCGTACTGGCTTCGTCCTTGTCAGGCGCCGGCACCGGCCGCCACCTACGCAGCACTTCGCCTGATGAAGGACGGCGTATGCATCTGTTTTGCTTCAAAGTTTGTCAACACCTACCTATCCATGCCAAGATTTACCTATCCCTGTTTGGATCACAATATATAACTCATGAAAATTCTCAGAGGTACGTAGCCAACTAAGCGAATTCTTCAGTCACTGCATTTCAAAAAAAAGTTAAGAAAAGGGGGGGGGGGGGGGGGGGGGGGACTAGCACCAGGCAAGCAGGTGAAGCCAAATATTCATCATCTACAGCCAGGAGCAGATAAAAGTTCCAGATAACAAATATACGCAGATTGATTAGCAAATTAAGCGAATAATTCCGCAAAGTCCAGTTCACAGGTGCACGCAACATCCAGTGTCGACTTCCGCGCGCACGAAGTAGAAGAGCCTACACCCGAGAAGCTACTCCTGATACCTGCGGAGCTATCGATGTCATCAGTCAAATCAATTGGTACTATTCTTTCAGAGAAAACAACGGAAGCTATATCTCATAATTTTTTAATGACTCGAACAATTGTTGAAACTGGAGCAAAAGCTACAAAGTTGAATCATGTATGCTACAGGACAAAACCAATCGAACAGTTCATTTGTAGTGGCACGTCTTCAACGTCTATCTTTTTACCAGAAACCTTCAACTTCTACTGTTGACATGTTCTCAACTATTAGGCTACATCTGATCTCAGCGTAACCTAAGAGGCCAGCTGTCCAAATACCCACTAGAGGGAAATGCTGAACTGCCTAGAATTCTAATCATTGAAAATATTTATCTAGTTCAAAGTGCAGTATCTTTTGGCTTGTTGTGGAGGATATCAGATGCCTGAAAATCATCACAATGGCTGTAAAAATCGTCTTAAATGATAGGCTAGCATCTCTTGATGAAAATAGTGTTAAAGCCTTTCAGAAAAGGGGAACGGATGAGGGAATTTATTTGACCATACATTATCAACCTCCTATCTAGAGAAGGGGGCTGAGACAGCCAATCTGTTACTGAACCTTTTTCAGATGATAGCAGCTTTCACCTCATGATCAGGAGTCCTGTCGGTCGGAAAGAAATAGAATGGGATTTCTGGCAGCTGCATGAAAGAATTTCGATATTTCATCTCGGACTCATCTGACAGTGCATATATTTTTTCCAGTACAGCTGCTTGTACTGGAGGAGCAGGTCATCTCTGAAGCGGACTCATCTGCTAGTGCAATCAGCAACAATAGGCAGGAAAAGATGCTCCGGATAAAAGGCTCTTCTAATACTTTTGAAGTTAGAAGAGAAGTGCCACTGACGTCTTTGTTTTTACAAGGAAAACTCCAAGCTTGTTGAAACACCTCTATGAAGCCTCGGTGGTCAAGCCAAAAGTTCTCAAAGCAGAATATATTTCCTTCAGGGACTTTGGTCCAAATGGACAGAACATGAGGGATGTATACGAGGTGAATCTTAAAAGAGGTTTTTAATGAAGGTATCAGGGAACACCATGGTAATCAATTCTCAATACTATTTCGAAATTGTATTGTAAGAATTAATGCTTTGCATGTTTTCACTCTTATATATTTAGTGAAGACATCCGAAAATAAATTAAACATGTTGAAATTTACTGCATATAGCAAGACTACTATCGTCCATTTCCTTGAGAAGATTATCGTATTTTATTAGATACTGTGGTCACGATTTTATTGAAATACTCCATGTTATTCTATTCCTTATTAATTATGTACTAATAGTTGCCAGCCCTTCAATGCTATTGGATAAAAACCTTGCTTGTGGACACTTACAATGCACAATCCATGACTCTAGTTTAAACATCTAAAAAATTCTAAAGGTTGATGGTCGATTACATATGTGACTTGAGTGACAAACGCAAGTATGCTGAGAAAAATATTTAAGCAAGCCACCTAAAAGACTGTGATTGCAAATACCTGCAATCAAGCGAGGATTAGGTACTATAATGATCCCAAATTAACAGTCATGCCGAATGGCACCATAAGCCTGAAGGAAATTCGAAGCAATATGAGCAGGTACTGTTTTGTATCGATTACTCGCATAGAGGGGACAGCATACAGATCGCAATCGCACTCGATAGATTGAAACAATGTAGCAACTAGTAGAAGTAAACAGGAAAATATCCAGGAACAAAGGAAATCAAAATTATATTTCATTCTGCTACTACATAAAGATAAGCTTACCTACTGAATCCAGTACATCATGCTAGAATATTTATCTGACCAATCATCTTAGGCACTGTGAGAAAGTTCAGCCTCATTATGACCACCACCAATTCTCATATCTACAAACGCAAGTCCAGGAACAATTGACATTCCAATGAAAAATCAAATAGATACAATGGCATCAATGAGGTATTGAGATAAACTAGCTACTGTAGTTTGATAAAAATCGCTCAGGCTGGGTAGAACATTAGGAGTAGATAAATAAAGCTCCATCTACTACCAAATAACAGAATATTCTTAAAACAGTATTTGATCACTAGTGTCATAAAGATGGAGAAGATGTACACTCAAGACTAATGCTGAATAGAAGGGAGAATTTATCCAAAATTATTCTTAAGCTTGTTCCCATGCCATATTGTTGCATAAAATAAAATATACTCATACCAACAAATTCTAACAGTCAATATGATCATGACTATTCATATTTAGATTATCTAAAAATCAGTTTAGCTTGAAAAATATGAAGTAAACTCAATTACTAATTTTGTCTGGCACAATTGAACTTCCACTTACAGCAGGACTCTTCTAAAGTAATAAAAGGTAAATATGAACGAGTGTAAATATCAGACCATCATTGTTATGAATTTAAGATTATTAGCAAGATCAACAAAGTTAACAATATCAAGTGACAGAAATATAACCAATTAAGCTATATATTTGACCTTTTATTTTATTTCACGCTAGGTTTTGTTCATTTAGTTACCTCCAATTTCAACTCTTATGTATCTCATCTCGGGAAATATCCTCGCTGCAGCAATGCACTAATACTACCATTGTTACACAGCTACAAAATATGCCAATAGGCAGGCAATAAATTTAGTTATACGAAAAATTGCCTGAAAATATCAGCATTGTTTGTTTTCATTTTTATTCTATGGATGTCCATAGAATGCCGGAGATTTGCTGCCTTCGACAAACACCATAGCTTTAATTTATTTTGTTTTTTTGATAGAGGACACACACCCAAGGGCTCAATTAAGCAAACTCAAAATTACGATATAACTTGCTAAGAAGCATAACACGTTAAAAGCCAAACAATAGCTATAGCTACAATAAAGAGATACTTTTTCAGGTCATAAACATCACATAGAACGCAGCACACAAGCATCAAAAGAGCAAACTTCAGTCTTCATAGCATCATTGCCATATGTTGGAGAGTTCATCAAGCAGCAAAAGAAACAATTGATACCAGATTGTTGACATTGTTAGTTAACACAAAAGGATGCACACAGCATTCCATCCTCCAATTATTAAAAGACTGGTGTTGTTATATCCACAATGTGAAGGCTATTACCTGCAGTATAGACACTTTCAAATGGATGATAGATAGAACTGCCGGTGGTTTCCGAAATCTTCCTGTACTGCAATGACTCGAGCTGGATCATGAAGACACCGAGAGCTGTCAACAGGAACATCACATTATTTTCCTCAGCAAATCCTCGAATCTTTAGGGCGTCCTCTCTTCAGGGGAATTCAGGGAAAGGAGCTTGTCCAGTTCAATGGTTCTTCCTAGCACCCATAAAGTAGCACCATCACAATCGGTCTTCCTCATCCACAATTGGGCGCTGAAGTCTGACAGAAAGAGGAATCCAAGCCCACCCTCGTTTGCCCGCATTACTGAGAACTGGTGATTTCTCCAATGATCCACTGGGACCGCTGTCACAGCTAGGCTCTGTCTCTCAGATCAAACTCAATAATTCGTATGAAAGTCCCAGCGACCAGCCAGCAAAGGGAATTCCCAATAAGCACACTTGGCTTCATGTAAACCAAGGTGGGAGCTCGGGGCATATGAGGCATGGGCAGAAGCGGTGTCGAGATGAGATCACCCCAGCCGCCAGTCTCGACAGGTAAACGCGGGCGGTCACTCGTGTAATTTTCCCTTTAATGTCTTTCTCTAGGCCTACCAAGATCACCTGGAAGTGCCGCACGTCTGCGGCAGCGCGGAGCACCGCCCCCTGGATGTGGATCGGGACCCCCACCATGTCAAACCCCGGGGGAAGAGCGATGCGGTGCTGGCCACCGTTGACGATGTCCCACACCAGAACCTGGAGCCGTCCCCAGCAGAGGATCAGCACGAGGCCGTGGCGGCATCCGAGGGGAGGAAGACGTCGCCGCGGAGGGACTGCGAGGAGAAGCGCTCGCGCGGGACACAGTCGGGGGGCTCCATGGTCGGCTCGAAGTAGAGCTCGTCGAGATTTTTGACGAAGCAGCCGAGGAGGGGAGGGCTGCGGCGGTGGTGGAGTCGGAAGCGGTCCGAGGAAGCGGGGGTCGGAGACGAGGCCGCGCCAGCGCTTGCAGACGGCGGAGGCGCGCGGGATGGAGGACGGCTTCGGGGAGAGGCGTATGAGGATCTCGGAGAGGAGGTCGTCGTCTCCAGTGGCGGCACCGTCGCCGGCGCCGGCGAACAGGGGCGGCGGCGGAGGCTGCTCATCTTGTTGTGGGGAACGTGAAGTGAGAAATCTCGATGCTGAGAGCCCGTGACTATTTGTTCTTTCGAAGGCCTGAGAGCCCACGATTAGCTAAACGCTGAAGCCCACGATCTGCGAGGGAAAGCCCATGATAATAACTGATGAATTCCTTGCACGTTTTTTTAGGGGATTCCTTGCACGTTTCTACCCAAAATCATTCCCATCCCTAAAAAAATCTACATACACAGAACAGATAAAAAAAGTTACAATTATCTAAAGCAGTTACACATATTTGTATGCTTCCCTGCGTATGGAATGTGAACTCATAAAAAGAGATTGAGAATACCACCATGTGGTGTAGAGGAGGTTTTGGCCAGATTTTGCAAGAGCCGTGATGCGATTGTTTTTTGTCTTTTCTTGGAAAAAATCCTTTCCCCCTTAATCCACTAACGACGTCTTTGGGATTCTCTCCCCTTTCGCACACCACTTCGGGAGGGGAACCACGACCCTCTGCTTTTGGTTGTATACTCAATATTAGTGTTTGTATTCCGCCGTTGGCATTTTGATAGAGGCGGTCTCGGCGGTCAAAATAAAGTTTCCCTTACCGTATCTCCATTTGTGCTCCTGGTTGTTACGGTGACTACAGCCTCGTGACTAGGGTTTTTGTTTTGGACTCAGTTCGACCAGTCGCTTGCTTCGTAGTTGTTGACGAGCTATGGATAAGAATGTATAACGAAGGAAGTGTGAGGATAAAGGATCTGACGGGCTGCCTTGGCAATGTTAGTGGCAGGTGGTGGGTTCGGACAAGGGGAATGAGTGGATGATCCCTGACGCATCGCGGCAAGGTCGCATCCACGACGGACCCCTTCTTCATCTCGCAAACCCTCTGAGGGCGAATGTTTCTGGAAATCTCCATCGCCAATTTTTCTTGTGGTTTGCACACTTGTGTGTTGTACATTGATACGTGCCAAAGAATGTTGGGAACAAATTGTCAAAAGAGTGTCATATGCTTTGATTTTTCTCCCATCGCTAGCGGCAAAGAAATCCAGCGAGGCGTTGTGATGTAGCACAAGATTGCTATCCAGCATCGGATTAGTAGGGTTTCATGTCACATGAAAGAAGAAATATTATGCTGCTGCTATTGATCCCTGGTGGACCAGATTTGTTGCTCTGCATTGAAAGATTACCATCTGACATGTCAAGTTTCGAAGTGACCCATGCAACGGCGAGGGATCACCCGTTACAAAAACAGAGCCATATTGGTGTACATTCTTCATGATTTAGTTGGACTGCAATCCAGCTCGTCATATTGACGGTCTCTTTGTCTGGCGTCAGAAATTCTGCTATTTGAGATGTGCCTAGCTGATTATTACTACTTGCTTGCTGAAGTCGGATGAAACCTTCACGTTATGCGCTGCTGGTGACCTCTTCTTTAGGTGATGTGCCACGTCAAGTAGACAAGAACTGAAATAAAATACTAGAGCACTTGTATATGTTGGTGTGGTTCGATCAGAACTCGGATCGGGTCTCCGTGTCCTGTCCGGGTTCGGTTTAGCATGTGTACAAGAGAAACTCACAGCGCAGCGATCGTCGGCCAGCCACCACGCAGTCCTCCATGACGATGTCCGGTGACCGCCTGACCAGGCTGCCGGACACCGTGCTCTGGCAAATCCTCTCCCACGCGCCTGCCAAGGAGGCCGTGTGCACCGGCGCGCTCTCCCGGCCGTGGCGCTCGCTATGGCTCTCCTCGGGCGTCCTCAACCTCTGACTCCCGCTCCTACGGAGCCGGCCCGATGTGCTACAGCCGGAGCCTCAACTTCTTCCGCGACGCCAACGCGGCTCTCGACGCCATCGCCAACAACGCTGCCCGCAACGAGGGTAGCAGACTCAGGAAGCTAACGTTTACTTACTTCTCGTCCGACTATGCCGGGGACTGGTTACGACGCCACATCAACGACGGGCTGGACGACCTGCTCACCGGCGCCCTGGTGGGACACGCCCTCGAGGAGCTCCACGTCCACGTCTCCCCGCCGGACAACTACAGCCTCCGCATCGCTGCCCTGCCGTTCTACTCCCTTCGCTCGCTGTACCTCGACGGCCTATACCTCTGCTTGCCACCGCCGTCGTTGTTCCTGCCCCTGCGCCGATTCCCACGGCTGGAGACGCTGAGCCTGCGGCGGTGCTCCGTGCCGCTGAGAGACATCCAGGCCATCGTGGACGTCGCTCCGCTGCTCGGTGCCTTGGAGCTCGACCGCCCCCACCCTACGAGCTGGCTTTGTCGTCGTCAGGCTCCCGACTGCTCCGCTGCCCGCAGGTCACCGCTCTCTCGCTCGCCAACCTCCACGGGCTGGAGCTCGACGCACCGTCGCTGCGGTTATTCACCTACAAGGGATCCGGCGGTGCGGAGGTTCTGAATGTGATCTTGGAGCAGTCAGGAGCACAACGTAGGGCGGAGCAGATCAAGGAGCTGAACCTTCGCCTCATGAAGGACGCCGTACTTCTCAGGCTATAATAGTAGTATTGATTAGATGTCATGCTCATGCATATGCATTTGTTTTGCTTCAAAGTTTGTCAACACCAAAGCAGAGGCTTTTAGAGATGTACACAAGCAAAATAAATCCATGCCAATATTTACCTATCCCTGTCTGGATCACAATAAATAACTCATATGAAATATCTCAGAGGTACGAATTCTTCAGTCACTGCATTTCAAACAAAGGTAAAAAAAATTGGGGAAGTAGCAGCAGGCAAGCTTGTGGAAACTCGACCAAAAGCTCCAAACTGAATCATCTCAGCTATTGGAGAAAAAATAGAGCGATTTAAGCTTCCAAGTTATACTGTTTTCATATTTTCAAGACTTTGGCTACATCCGATCTCAGAAGACAAACTGAAAACCATTGGTTCAGATACCTCGATTAGAGAGATATTCTGAACTGCCTAGCTTATCAAAAAACTTAACAATTTTTCTTGTCATGGACATCTAGGGGCTCATGGAGAATAAACCAGAAACATATCCATGAAGCAAGGGAATGATAATTATTTCATTCTGCTACTAGTTAAAGATAAGCAGCCCCCTAGTGTTGAGGTGGTCTGGTAGAATAAGCCAAACAAAGACTTTTAGCTTGGGAGAACATCTCCATTTCCATATTTCCATATCATTTGGAGGTGATAGGGGATGGCAGATTCACAAAGGTCCAAGAATATGATCTTTTAACTTGGTATGTATCCGTTTTTTTGACTCTTTTAAATGCGGTTATCGTTGCTGGTATCACTACGGGAAAGCCACGAAACGCCGACGGCCGGAAGCCGTCGGCGTAGGCACGTTTGCCGTCGGCGTATGCCTACGCCGACGCCGTCGGCGTATGCGAGGCCGTCGGCGTACGCCCTCATACGCCGACGGCAATGCCGTCGGCCTATGAATGCAATTTTTTCTAATTTTTTGAATTTTTTTGAAAATTTTGAACTTTTTTTAACTTTTTTAAACTTTTTTTTTCTATTTTGAAATTTCTAACTCAGCTGCATACTAAATCTCTATTACACATTTAATCATAGGTCAAAGTACTTACGCTGGTCAAAGTTCCCGTTCGGTCACCCATCTTCAAATTGCTCCAGCCCAAGCACGCTTAACATTCGAGTTCCTTCATTGTTAGCTTCCAAATGAGAAATGAGAACTTACTGATACTTATATCATATCAATCATATTAACCCCTGATTTAGGATATTACACTTTTTCATTGTTTAAATTTAGAAAATTCATTTGAATAAGTAAAAATGATTGTAAAATAGTATATTTTTAATAAATGAAAAAATAAAATTATTTTTACTTTTATTTCCTTTTTACATTTAATATGGAATAATTCATATCTTTAATTCCGTTAATCGAAATTTGAAAAATAAAATGTCTATGTCAATTAGAAAAATGAGAGGAATTCAAATATGACATCCACATCATCCTTTGCATTGTATAAACATCGATGGTTTTAGAAAATTGATTCATGGAACCCATCAAAATTCAAATAGTATATTTTTAATAAAGTGAAAAACCCTCAAAAATGACTTTTGTTATGGAGGAAATACAAAAAATATGTTGCAAAAGGCACCCATCTTATTGTCACAAAGGGTACTACATATTTTATGGATAATACCCAAGTATAGGAATTTTCTCGATTTTTACCTAATTATTCCTATTTAAATGACTTTATGCCGATTTTCCAAAAGTAATTGAAATTGAACTACAAGTGTGTGATAGTTTGGTCTAATTTTTTTACAAAAATACTTTCTAGGTACAAAAGTAGTGACTTTATCACAGAAACATCGATAGTTTTGAAAAATGTGACCCCTTTCAATGAATAGACACGACGGTCATTTTGACCGTTTTTTCACAAAAATAAAAGAAATTGAGAAATAGTCAAAGATGAATTCCTTTGACATGGAGTCCTTTTATGTGTACTAGTTGCTAGAAAAAAATGATAAACTTGAGTTTTGACAAATATTTCAAAAAAATGCTTCACAAAAAGGTCTATCATCTATAAACATGTATAACTTTTGTGTCAAATGACCAAGTTATGGCCATCTCCATGCCATAGTTTGTGATAATGTGTCCATACTTGACACATAGGTGTGTCTTGGTATGGAAAACATTGTTGCCAAAAACAATTTCCAAAATATTTTAGTAAATATCATTTTCCATTTTTTAAGTGTAAAAAATGACTTTTTAATTAAGCAAGTAACAAACATATGTTACAAAATGTCATGTGCACGGTGAAAAAGATTTTATGGATGTCATATTTGGATTCCTCTCATTTTTCTAATCGATTTTAGACATTTAATTTGTTAAATTTCGATTTACGGATTTAAAGATATGAATTATTTCATATTAAATGGAAAATAGAAAAAAGTATATTGCCGTCGGCGTATCAAATGGAAAAAATTGAAAAAGTATACGCCGACGGCTGCCGTCGGCGTATCAAATGTAGAAACTTGAAAAAGTATACGCTGACGGCAAAAATCTACGCCGACGGCCAAAATCTCTAGGCCGACGGCAATGCCGTCGGCGTAGCTAAAAAAAGAAAAAAAGATCTCGGTTGGCCTGGTCGGGGTCTACGCCGACAGCCCCGACATTTGGCCGTCGGCGTATGTCCTGGCCGTCGGCGTTTTGTGGATTTCCCGTAGTGTATCAGCAAGGTGCGCACTCAGCCCATGATCTCCTCGTTGTGAACATGAAAGCTTACACTCAATGGCGAGACAAGATTTAACAACATGAATTTTCCTCCTTGAGAGAGGAAGCTGGAGGATGAGGCAACACAGTGGTCTGCTCAATGCGGACCATCAATAGTGAGAAGTAATTAATTCAAGGGCACAACAGGCTCATGGGAGCCCAAGATAGGTAATGAAGGGATGCTACCTTACAACCAAAACAGTCCAGCAAGTTCCTCCATGAAGTCATCGTTAACACTGACTGACTGACACATGACTTGCGTTAATTCAACCACAGTCCACAGACCCGTGGATTGCCTGAATGCCCAAACGTTTCAAGTAGCCCTCTCAGACTACTTGATTATACAAGCATTTTATTGGTAATGGATGAAAACCTTCTACGAGGAAAGATCGATGTGGACTATTTGATCATCAAATCGACTTTCCATACCTCGAGAGGCTAATCGCCAATTACATATGCGAGTTACAGTGCCAAACAAAGATATGCTAAGAAAATATTTAAGTAAAACCACCTAATAGGCTAAGATCGTACAATAATGCAAGGCCGCACTAGCTAGGTATCATAATGGTCCCCAAAACATAAACATATCCATGAAGCAAGGGAATGATAATTATTTCATGGTAATTTCATTCTGCTACTAGTTAAAGATAAGCTTACCTACTTAATTAATACATTATAATAGTAGATCGATCTGACTATATTCTTATGTCTTGCCCAAAAGTTGAGCTCCATGATGTCCACCACAAATGAATGTGCCTACAAGAATATGAAGTTAGGGAGCGAAAGGGCATTCCAACAAAAAGCCAAATAGATACGAGGGAGGCATCAATGAGTTATTGAGACAAAATTACATATGTAACTGAGAAAAGAACCCAGGTTTAACGACATTAGGAGTAGATAAAAAAATATGTGCTAGTCAATAAAGAGAATATTCTCAAAACAGTATGTAGTGTTGTAACTGATACAAATTGACTTGCCACTGGCAGCAGGACTCTAAAGTGTTATAATTGAACAACTGCTTTTTACATATCAAACCAGCTCATCATTTTGGATTTAAGATTAGAAAAAGATCAACGATAATAATATTGAATAAACGGAAGTTCTGAATATGCCAATTGAGCTACAGTTTTGACATTTCATCTGGTTCAAGCTAGATTTTCTTTATGTAGTATCGGTGCATACCAAACCAAGTCATTATTGTTTTCAGTTTCCAGCCCTTATGTATCTCATCCTTAGAAATATCTGCCCTGCAGCTATATACAAATATTACCATTGCAATTATTTGCTTTTGCTATATCAATAGGCAGACAACACTAAAATTGAGCTCACTATTATACTAAAAATTGCTGATCTTTTTGTTCGTCATTTTATTATCTAGCATCCATTAGCAGTACTATAATTCCTTCACAATAATAATACGATTACTAGCAAAAAAAGGCAGCATTTCAAAATCTACTTTATTTTTTGACAAAGGAGGCACATCCACCTGCTTCTCTAGGGAACTCACAATCACAATACAATAGAATCGCCTGGCTAGAAAAGTAAAACTAGATGGCTAACACTGTCTTTCGAAATCATAACTATCACTTAGAAATACACTATACAAACATCAGAAAAGAACACACAACCAAAAATTGCTATACGTTCACAAGATTATCAAGCAGCAAAAAAAAACAAGTGTTGAGACTCTACAAAAAATTATTACCTGGATTATAGACACTTTCAAATGGATGATAGCAACACCGGAAGTTGATGTCAATAAATTTGTTGAACTGTAATGACTGAAGCTGGATTGTGAATCGGCGGTTATCTGTCTGCACAATCACCACACTATTGCCCTCAGCAAACCCTAGTATCTTTAGGGGCCGTCTCATCTTATCTGGATTCATGGAAAGAAGCTTGTCAAGTTCGATAGTTCTTCCCAGAACCCATGTAGCAACACCATCACAGTCGATCTTCCTCTTCCATATTTGGGCACTGAAGTTCGACAGAACAAGGCAACCAAGCCCACCACCATCTGCCCGCATAACCGAGAACTCGGGATTGTTTTTGTCATACGTGTGCACCGCCACTGGTAGAGGTACCACAGCTAGTCTCTGCGTGCCCAAATCAAACTCGAGGATAATTGATTTCCCAAGCACCCAGTAAAGGGAATCCCCAACTAGGACATCGGGGACACAATTAGGCGTGCCGGGAGGAAGGATCATCTTAGAATCGGGTGGAATCGATGTTAATATTAGATTCCCCCATGTGCTGGTCTCGGACGAGTAAACTTGGGCGACCACTCGCGCATTGTGTTGTTGTTCTTCGTCTTCGTCGTCTTCTTCTTCTTCTTCTTCTTCCTCCTCCTCTTCTTCTTCGTCTTCTTCTTCTTTTTCTACTACTGTGCCTACCATGACCACCTGGAAGTGCTGGACGTCTCCGTCAGTGCGAAGCACCGCCCCGTGGATTGGGCCGTAGTCCAACGAGGCTCCGAAGCCGGGGGAAATGGTGATGCGGTGCTGGTCGCCGGTGACGGGGTCCCACACTAGGAGCTGGCGACGCTGTGGAAGGAATATGAGCAGGAGGCCATGGCGGCACGCGAGGGTGTGGAAGAACAGATAACCGTCGTTTCTGTAGTGGTCGAGCTTCAAGGAGAAGCAGCCATAGGGGAGACGGTTTGGGGGCTCCATGGTGGGCATGAAGTCGAGGCCGCCGAAGAAACCGAGGAGGGGAGGGTTGTGGCGGTGGTGGATACGGAATCGGCGGATGAAGCGGAGTTCGGAGACGAGGCGGCGCCAGCGCTTGCATACGAGAGAGGCCCGAGGGAGGGAAGACGGCTGTGGCGGGAGGCGGAGGAGGATCTCTGTGAGGAGGTCGTCGTCCTCCAGCGCCGCCGCCGACACCGGTGACAGAGGCGGCTCATCTCCTCGCGCGACACGGGAGAGAGAAAGAATCACGCTGCGGGGGTAGATTAAAGCCCAAAACTCCTTTTGTTTTCTCGTGAGTTAGAGCCCACGATAGCTAAACTAAGAGAAAGCCCACTAAAGTACGGTACTAGACTGTGTTTTTTCTTCTAAGTTCTCAAAAAAAGTGTTTTTTTCTACTAACTGGATGCTTGGATGAAGGGAAATAGCCCTGAGTTTTAGCAAAACAATTACTGGAAGATTTGTTGGAATACAAGTTTTACTAATAATTTTATTAGGAACGTTCCCGTGAAGTTTCATTCTTCCTATATATTGTATCTTCTCTAAGTTTGGTGCGGCCACTCTTCTCTTCGTTTCTTTCTTCTGTTCTCGCGAAATTTCTTCGCGGCGGTATATGATAATGTAGGGTTTGACATCATGTCTTACAAGGGGTGTATCTTGCGAGCCGCGACACAATGCATTCAACAATCATAGGTTCTCACCTATTGAGATGGGCGACTCAAGCCAACATTCACAACCTTTGAGGTAAGTCGAGCTTGTGCAGGTTTGATCTTCGTGATTTTATATGTAGAGTTTTAGGTGGACGTCAAGATGATAGCAGAGCTAGCGATGATGGTTTTGTGTTTTATTTTCGCGTTTGGATGTATGGTGATTTATTTATCTATAAAGTTGGACCATTTACTTAACAAAGGTGTTTCAGCCATGTATCGGGAGTTAAGTTTTTGAGTGAGATAAAAAAAGTCTAAAAAGCCCAAATCGGGGGTGGCTATATTTATGTGATTTTCTAGAAGAGATTACTAGCGACATTGGGGCTGATCTTTGCATCAACCCCTACATACTGATCCAAGGGGGTCTTATCTCAGCATGTGTATTAATTGTCACATGTGGAGACCGTTACGGGAAGTCCCAAGGAGTATCGAGGAGGAAGAGTTGCTTTTTTTTTTTTTTTTTTTGTGAAGAAAGGAGTTGCTTTCTTTAGAGAAGGAGTGAGAGTTGCTGATCAAACATGACCGTGAAGGTCAGGCCACGAACTCGCGCAATCCAGGGCCTCGCTGTTTTTTTATCAAGCACACTTACCCAAAGTAGAAATTCTAGAGGACAGTGAGTAAAAATAGAATTAGGCCGAAAAAGCAACCTTAGATGGTATCACCCATCTTAACCTTCCATGCATCCACTCTTAGTTTGCATTCCACTAACTTTTCTCCCCCGTATTTTGTACGTCGAGTGTCCCCATTTTCCTGTTTTTAGTTCAGCGAGAAAATAACGCCGACACTGCTAACAAATTCAAGTGGCTTAAATTGGTCACTCTTGTTTCTACCAGGTATTTCTTCCTGATAGCCTTAGAACCTTGCTACTTAGTTTTGGAGAGGTGTTTCTTTCAAAGGAAAAAGAATGTGGGAGCAGGTAGCGTCTACTAAGACAAAATGTGCCCCGCTTCGTGACAGCGCTTATGCAAATAGTAGTATTTCTAAAATCCCACAGTAACCAAGTGCAGGGCATGTTACTTCTTCTGATCAGAGACTAACTTCTTCATAATGGAATAAAATATTTCGGACCGTTACAAACCAACTCATCAAACCATTCAGTCGCCACATCTCAAAGAAGAAAATAAGTAGCGCCAGGCAGTCAGGTACAGTTCAACATTCAGCATTCATTTCACAGTTCACAGGGTGCATCAGAATAGGATGAAAATTCAACATAAATACATAATAGACACAAGTCAGCAAATTCAGCGATTAACTCCAACTAATCCACTTCACAGTTCACAGGGTGCCTACGAGATGAAATTCTACAAAGTCCACCCACAGTTCACGAGTACATGGTACATAGCGGGTCGATTTCCACGCAAGATCGAAGAGCCTCCACCCAAGAAGTCATTTCTGCATCGCCAGATACCTGCAGAGCAATCGATGTCATCAGTCGATCAAATTTGTACTCCCTCCGATCCGGAAAGAGTGTCGGAGGGTAGACTTACGATTTGTGCTGGCTAAGCTGTTTTCTCATTACAGTAAAAAAAAAGCTGTTTTCTCACGACAACTTTTACGGACCAGAGGGAGTATATTAATTCAGAAAATATAAAACGAAGTGTTATATCATAATAATTTCTATTGCTCAAACATTGACGTGGAAACTGTACAAAAAGCTTCAGAACTGAATCATCACGACAATTGAAAAAAAAAATAGAACAATTAACTTGTAGTGCCACACCTTTTACGTTCTACTGTTTTCAAATTCTCAAGACTCTAGGCCAAAAGGACAAAGTATCTATTTGCTTGGTGCATCATATTTAAGACTTGGTACTACAGAAAAAAAAACAGCATGGCATGAAAGAGTTCATTCCAGTAAATCATAAAAGTGAGATAGCTGATGAAAGAGTTCACCTACACACATCCATCCGAGGAAAGTTAACTTATAAACCTGGACAGTGGATCTCGACCTAAAGCAGATCTCAGAAAAGACTAGAAGACCAGTGGTTCAAATACCTCGATTAGAGAGAAATGGTGAACTGCCTAGCTTATGAAATCACTTAAAACATGTTTAATTCATGCACCATCAAAGATAATACTTCAAGTCTTTGACCACTACTCATGACAAAAGTAGCTTTTACGATGAATCTAGTCATGTCATTTTTATCAATTATTCAACTGTTTAATCTAAATGGTGAATTATGAAGCATCTACAGTGACCGAAAAAAAAAATTCAGACTGCAAAGTAACCATAGCAACATGTACTTGAACTTATAGCAAGGGTGAATTGGCTGTTCCACTTATAGCAAGTTTTACTGACTTCATTCAAAAGGAGATATTTCATTTGATGTAATTAATCCTCACTGTATAAAGATTCACTCCACCGATGACTCACATGCATAGCAGATTACATTTGGCCAAACAGTTGACGATGCAAGACATGCCTCGTTCTTTAGCATCAATGTTTAACATTTCATGTTATTCATTTTTTACATAAAATTGTAGAAGTCGTAGAGGAACCCTGACAGTAAAATCTACGGAGTATTAAGCAAAAAAAAGGAACCATACAAAGGAGCACAACAATAATTTAGAGGAGAAAAAACACCCGTGACAGATGTACAAGTATTTTACAAAGGGCCTGGTATAAAATGTAGAAAGGGTAAAACATGGATTAGCCCAGTGAATCAAGGATGATGGGAAGAGGGTCTCTGGCCTCTAGAGTATCAGATCTACAGGGGAGAGATGACGTTTAGCTTCGCCCACTAGATTTTGGTGGATAAGCAGACCACTAGTGTTGAGGCTGTGCTGTCTGGTTGCTTGAGAGAACATCTTCAATTCCACATCCATTTAGAGGTGATGAAGGGATGGCAGGTTCTGAAGGTCCAAGTATAGTATCTTTTAGTGTATTGGTGTTTTCAATGTAGTTATCGTCGCTGGTGTCATCAAGGTGTGTACCACATCCATTTACGAGGAATTGTACCAGATTGTGAAAATCATTGAAGGCCTACTTGGAGAGAGAGAGAGGAAGGCGCAGATGAATCCTCCTTGTTGTGAAACTTGTGAAGAAATTTGAGCATGAGAGCTTCCTCTGAAGGGTACTACAGACAAGATTTAACAACCTGAATTTGCCTCCTTAAAAGAGGAAGCTAGAGGATGAAGCAAGGCTCACGACCAGCCCAAGAAAGATAATGGAAAGGATGCCACCTTACAACCACAGAGCCTAGCAAGTGCCTCCATACAATCATCGTCCACACTAATACAGGACTCACGGTAATTCAACCTCAGACCCTGTGGATTACCCAAACATTTCAAGTAGGCCTCTCAGACAGAGCGATTGTCAGGAAGAAACTTGCATGATGAGTAGATAGAAGAGAAGCCCATGGCTTCTCAAGCCATATTGATTATGAATTGGAGAAGAACATAAAGAGGTTTGACAATGGTATCAAGCAGCTGAGGTCAAAAACCTGATGTACCAGTATCTTGGATTTATTTAATGTTTTGTTGAAATGAAAAAAGGAACCTTCACGTAGTATAAGGCAATCAGCTCACTTTGCTTATAAATCTCATATGTAAAATTCAGTTACAAACTGAGGGTGAAAAACTATAATGTGAATATTACAGGTTCACTACTATTTCGAAACTGGACTTGGAGGGTTTAATGCTTTTTTGTTTCAATCTCAAATATTTAGTGACTTCTCAACATAAATTATAGAAATGTTGAAATTATTTACATAATCAAGTAAAATTAGTATCAAGTATCATCTATGTCCTTGAGAAAAAGATTATCGTATTTTATTAGATATTGCGGTCATGCTAAATATAGCATGGTATTGTCTATTTCGGTATTCCGTAATTTATTAGGTGGCAGTTAACTAATTGACTAAACTCGCCCTTTAATGGAAATGCATTGAGAGCCTTCTATGAGGAAAGAATTATTTGGACTATTTGAGCATTGAATCGATGGTCCATAATTCTAGAGGCTAATGGCTGATTATATATGTGAGTTAGAGTGACAAACAAAGATATGCTCAGAAAACATTTAAGCAAACCACCTAAAAGGCAAAGACTGTACAATAACTGCAAGGTTATACTCGGTATTATGATGATCCCTTGAAAAGAAACATATCCATTAGGCAAAGGAATGAGAATTATTACTACTTATAGATGACCTTACCAACTCAATGAATACATCATAATAGCATATCTATCTGACCAATCATCTTATGCGTTGGGCAAAAGTTCAGCTCCAGCATGTCCATCACCAATGACTGTGCCTACAAGCATATGAAGTCAGGGAGCAACGAAAAGTCAAATAGATATGAGGAGGTATCGATGAGATATTGAGATAAAATTGCATACGTAATTGAGAAAATAACTCAGGTTTAACAACATAAGGGGTAAATAAACAAAACATATACTAGCCAATTATGGAATACTATGAAAACAGTATACACTCACTAGTGTTGTAACTGATACAAATGAACTGGCCAGTGGCAGCAGAACTCTCAAGTGTTATAATTGAACAACTGCTTTTGACATATCAAACCAACTCATTATTGTGGATTTAAGATGTTAAAAGATCAATGGTAATAAGAGAAAGTTCAAAATATGCCAATTGAGCTACCTATTTGATATTTCATTCGGTTAAGCTAGTCTTTCTTCATGTAGTATCAGTGCATATCAAACCAAGTAATTATTGTTTTCTATTTCCAACCATTATGTATCCCATGTTTAGAAACATCTGCACTGCAGCTATGCACGAATACTACCATTATACAATTTAATTTAGCTCAACAGGCAGACAACAATACGATTTAGCTCAACTATTATACAAACAATTGCCGCTTTTTTTTGTCCATTGTTT
Organism: Poa pratensis; assembly: GCA_947311845.1. Classification (NCBI taxonomy): domain Eukaryota; kingdom Viridiplantae; phylum Streptophyta; class Magnoliopsida; order Poales; family Poaceae; genus Poa; species Poa pratensis. Next base: position 30,002,560 of record CAMZMU010000099.1, read on the forward strand.
ATTATAGGATGTCCATTATTATAGTTCTACTACAATCAAGGTTCTATAAAGTGCTAGGCATTGATTGAGTGTCTTGCCTATGGTTTTCCCTTTTCTGAAGGATTAAAGCGCTAAGCGCAATTAAGCGTGTGTTTTAGCGCATTTAAGCGCTATGTATTTTGCCTCCCCTCAGCGCCTAAGCGAGATTAAGCGTGTGCTTAGGAACGCTTTTTGTAACCTTGGAGAGTCTTGCTGCCAGTGGCCAGTTTACAATAATAGTAACAAGAGTAGCAAAAAATCAGCATCACTAAATTTTACTTTGTTCTTTTACAAAGGATAATAGTAACAAGAGTAGTCCACCCGCTTCAACTAAGGGAACTCAAAATCACGATGCAATAGAATCACCTTGCTAGAAAAGCAGAAATAGCTGGCTAACACTAACATGTCTTTTCAAATCATAACTATAACATAGAACGCCCCAATCAAACATCAGAAAAGAACACAACACACAACAAAAAAATTGCTATGTTGAAAAGATTATCATGCAGCAAAAGAAACAAGTGATATGAATGTACATAAAATTATTAGCTCAATGTGAAAAGATGTGAGCGGCATTTTTATCATCTAATTATTGACAATAAACGTGATATTACTAAACCATCAATTTAAAGGCATGCTATTACCTGCAGTATAGACGCTTTCAAAGCATAGTAATGACACATGATCCTGGTTTGGAAAATATTCTTGAACTCCAATGAGTCGAGCTGGATTGTGAATAGGCCCATCTCTGTCCAGAGGAGCAGCACATTATTATCCTCAGCAAACCCTACCATCCTTAGGGGCCTTCTCATCTTCTCTGGATTGATGGAGAGTAGCTTGTCAAGTTGAACAGTTCTTCCCAGCACCCATGAAGCTACACCATCAGAATCGGTCTTCCTCTTCCAAAATTTGGCCTTGAAATTTGACAGAGTGAGGCAACCAAGGTCACCACCGTCTGCCCGGAACGGGTGACCGGGCAGATCTATCACAGATAGTCTCTGCTTACACAAATCAAACTCGAGGAGACTCCCACAAAGCCGCCAGTAAAGGGAATTCCCAACTAGGACACCGGGAACCTCCGTGTTGATCACTTTGTTACGTGGGACTACCATGGATGGAATCGATGCTGATATGGAATCCCCCCATGTGCCGGTCTCGGACGAGTAAACTTGGGCGATCGCTCGCGCATCGCTGTTGTTCTTCTTCTTCGTCGTCGTCTTCTTCCTCTTCGTCTTTCTTCTTCTCTCTTCTTTTTCTACTACTGCGGCTACCATGACCACCTGGAAGTGCTGGGATCGTCTCTGTGAGTGCGAAGCACGCCCCGTGGATCCAGGTGTCCTCGTCCAACTGGGCGAAGCCCGGGGGAAAGGCGATGCGGTGCTGGTCGTTGGTGACGGGGTCCCACACCACGATCTGGAGAAGGTCCGGAAGGAATAAGCACGAGGCCATGACGGCATCCGATGAGGCGGCGCAGCGGGGGAGGGTCATCTCCGCCATGGAGCTGCAAGGAAATGGCCCTCCGGTAGACGATTGGGGGGCTCCATGGCGGGTATGAAATCGAGGCTGAAGCTGAAGAAACCGAGGAGGGGAGGGCTGCGGCGGTGGTGGGTGGGGAATCGGCGGATGAAGCGGGGGTCGGAGACGAGGCCGTGCCAGCGCCTGGAGACGGGAGAGGCGCGGGGCAGGGAGGAGGGGTGCGGGGGGAGGCGGAGGAGGATCTCGGGAGCAGGTCGTCGTCCCCAGTGGCGTCGCCGGCGCCGGCGAGCGGGGGCGCGGGCGGCGGCTCATCTCGTCACAGCTCATGCGGGAGGCGGTGGAGTGGAGACGAAGCAGCAGCCCTAGACTGAATAGTCGAGTGACCACTAGAGAGGAAAAACACGCTGCGGGTGAGATTGAAGCCCAAAACTCCTTTTGTTTTGTCAGAAGACAAAGCCCACGACAACTAAACTAGTAAGAGAAAGCCCATTATAAGTACGGTACTACGTCTAGGTGCCCTAGAGGCAAAGAGTCCACGACTAGTTGTGGCGTAGCACAGCTATTTTTTTTGTGTAGTGTAGCATACCCTAAAAAAAGGTTACGGTGATACTGTAGAACATTAAGAAGAAGTACAGTACTAGGAACTGTGCTACCTTATGGGCAACCACCACCCCCCCCCCCCCCCACCCCCGCATTAATTTCGATACAGCTTGCTTGCGAAGGAGAGGAGCCGACGCCAGAGAAGGAGAAGAGAGAAGGGAGGAAGAACGCTTTCACAATACTGCCATCCCAACCCCAGCAGCCATCCCCCGTCGCAAAAACCGGCTTAACCACCGGCCACCACCACACCATTCATTTCGGCGTTGGCCGCATCCCGCACCCCACAACCTAAGTGTTTTGCTAGCCGTGAGCCTCGCTTCTAGCTTGCCGACGTCTTCTCCGCCGTGTCGCCTCGGTGTCGCTGGCGTAAGGTTTGATGCACATCTTAGGGCATTTTTCCATAAAGAAATGCCCATTTGGGGATTACAAGCATATGTACGACGGGAAGCCATTCATATGGCACTTTGTGAATGTATTGACCACCATTTTTGCGGGTTAGAATCTAATATTAACACTTCCTCACAAAGTTGTATGTCTTTCCTTCCTTGTATACTTGATAAATATTTCTTTAAAAAACCCTGAAATTATGAGGATAGTTGTATATGATACGTTGTTGAAACTCCTGTAAACCCACTGAGAATATATTGCAATGTATAATTGTTATTATCTCCATGGTAACTCATATGAGAAAACTTACGCGGGCATAGAGAATAATAAATTTTTCTTGTATTTTTTAATATATCGATGTGGAAAATATGACATGAAATCTAATTTTATGTTGATATTACTCCATCTGTTCCAAAAAAAACATGGGATAAATTTAGCCAATAATCTAAGTTTGACCAAGTTTATATGGAAAATATGAACGTCTAAAATACTAATCAACATCATTAGCTCCATTATAAAACATGTTTCGATATCTTATATGTGCAATATTATAAATGTTGATAATTGTTTTGATTGGAATATAGCAATATTTCACTACAGATGGATACACGAGTTGAACCCACTTGGTTGTCTTGTTTACCTCGATCTCAACATGAAGTGTGGATCCTTGATTACTCCTATTTTATACTAGCAGTGTACGTTCTGTACGTACATGATGGTACGTATGAATCGTCAACTTGCATGTGTATGTAAAAGTTAATCATGAGATCTTTGAAGTCGCCTCTGCACTATCATCTGCTAAACTATTTAACCAATTGGAGGCATCATTGAATGCTCGTGGTTGAGTGTTCGGATTAACATGCATCTAAAAAGTTTATTGGCTCGTCATTCAACTTGTTCCACCAGTCGATGGCTCGTTCTTGGTTCGTTGCACTTTTGAGTTATTATTGTTTGCATACGGAAGATATTGTGTCCCCCATACAGAGATGTTGAAGATCGTAGTCATATCTTGTCATCAGTTAGTTACTTCTAGTGATCTTTACGTCATATGAGTTGCATGCAGTTGTCATATGGTGATGTCATGCTCAACTAGCATGGGGACGACTTCATTTTGTAGTAACCCTTCCCCCTCCTGGATTTCGAGTATAAAACTATAGGACCAAAGAGTGCATACAATGACATAAAACAAATACGGGTTTAGTATGTACTATACCATGCATGTATATGAAGCCTTAAGGCTAAGTGAATATTGCAGGTGGCACATCACACTTACTAACACCAATTAATCAACACTGCTGAAATAGAAGCAAATCGAGAGAGAATGAATGAGCTTATTTGTTTCATTGGTCATCAAGTTGGGTATTTGTACAAGGTTTGGTGCTCATCTAAGGAAATTTTTTACATGAAAAAAAATGCCCATTTGGGGATTACAAGCGTTTGTTCAATGAGAAGCTGTTTGTATGACACTGGGAATGTAGTAACCACCATTTGCGGGTTAGAGTCTAATATTAACACTTCTTTTTGCACAAAATTACTTCGTGTATGTCTTTCATTCCTTGTATAATCTTGATAAAACTTTCCTTCAAAACCCCCGGAAAATATGAGGTAAGTTGTTTATGATACATTGTTAAAACTCATGTAAACCCAATGAGAATACATGGCAATCTATAATCGTTATTATCGGGCGACTCGTGAGGCGACACACGTTTCCTACCCTAGCCGCCGCCATCGCCGCAGGCCACGCAACCGGCGCAGGCCACCGCGGAAGAGCTGGGCCCCTCTCCTTCCGCTTGCCGCTCCGGCGGCAGGAGGGAGGGGGACCCCGTTTTTTGCATGGTAATTAGGGTTAGGAGTTTCTTGGCATGGTGCGTCGTTGGGGTGGTGGGAGCGGCGCCCGGGCAAATAAATCTGCCTCAACTCTTCTCCCACGCCGGCGTTGTCCTTCATGGCGGCGTCTCGGAGTTGGTGGCGATGTGTGCTTGCCGATCTTTCAGATCGGTGGCGGTCTGGTTCATGGATGGTGTCGGCGAGGCGGCGGCGATGACTCCATCATATGGGTTTTTCCTCCTGCTTTGTCCCCGTTGCTGCGGCGTTGTCTCCGGCGCCATGGTGGAGCAGAGAGGATTCGTCTAGGAGTACGTGCAGACGGTGGTCTGCACTGGTGACAGCTGGAAGATGGTGCACCTTGTGGTGGGTTCGTGGATGGAGGCTGACGGTTCTGGTTCCCTACTCCGACATCGTTGTGCGGGGGTGCCAGTGCTGAAGTTCGATGGCGTGTCCGGGGTCGTGCTGCCCCGGTCTGATTCTTTCAACGGCAATGATTTGTCCTATGGCAAACTACTTTGGAGGTCCGAAAAGCTGATGATCAGCGATGGAGCCGCGTCGAGCTCAGGTGAAGAGGTGATCTGTCTATTTTCTCCTTGGTGGCTGCTACGGTGGTGCCGAAGAAGATGGATAGGTGTTGGTTTATCACATAGGTTTATCCTATCTTTTCAGATCTGTAAGATCGGTGTATACGTACTTTGTATCGCGTGTTTTGTTTATCAATGAGAATCGTATTACCATGCAAAAAAAAATATATATAATCGTTATTATCTCCTTGATAACTCATATGAGAAAACCCCCAAAAGAGAAAACTGATAATCGATTATAGAGAAAAATAAATATGTCGTGTGTATATTCTTTAAAAATATCGATGTGGAAAATATGATACGATATGACATATAATATTATGTTGATATCACTCCACGTGTTCCAATAAATAAGGCAGATAAATTTAGTGAAAACTCAGCATTTTCTAAGCTTGACCAAGTATATATGTAAAGATATGAACAGCTGGAATACTAAATCAATATCATTAGGTCCATTCAATATTGTAAATCTTGATAATTGTCTTATATATATTTGGTTAAACTAGTAAGCTTTGACCTTTCAATAAATTTATACACTTTGTTTAACTTGATGGATCCTTGAGAGTAAGCTTGTAGAAGAAAATACTGTAATATAATTTTTGGATATGTATAGTTAAAAGGCATGCACATATCTGATCCTTGTAAATCTCTAAGTTGACGAATACCGTCTCGGTGAACATAGTTTTGAAATCTTAAAATTAGTAAGGACGTTCTTAATATATCAGATTTTAACTTGCGAAATATTCATCTCCCCGCTCTTTTATAATATATATGAGGATAATTTAGTGGCAATGAAGGGTCGTTTCATTGGGCTATTTCTTTGGCAACTAAGTCCAGGCATACGTATTTTACCGGGATTTCTGACCCTAAGCTAATGGATTTTACTTACTGTTTATTTTGAAAAATAAAGCAGATGTTTCTATAGAAAATAAAGTCATGAAGCAGCTATCACAACCTGTCGAGCTTCTCGTTGCCTTTTATCGAAAATAGCAACCAGTTGTCCACTTGTCCAAACAGAGAGCAAGTTGTGTGCGCAAGGTCAAATAATCGCCGATCGCATCATGGCTTGATCATCCAGCTAATCAGATCGATCTTCATGGAATCATGGTTACTTGGCAGTAAGATAAACCAAAAAAAGTACTGATCATGTAAGACGGCATAGGAAGATTGATTTAATTAACTAGTCGAAGCACGGGACGTAGAGGATTAGGTTGAGCTCTTCCTTTTGACAAGATAGCCGATCGTGCAGGTATGTGTGTGGAGAGTTTTTTTTATAAAGGGGATAAAAGTTGCAGTCATGATTTTACTCCTATAGCGTGATTGGTTGTGCATGCAGCCTTTTTGTGGCTCACTATAAGAACATAGCTCGACATGGCCTGCGGAAGAGACACCCTAAAATCATGATGTGTATTTGGTTTGGTCGCCTCCACCGTATCGTTAGGACAATTTTCTATTCCTGTACGCAAGCAGAAATTGCTATGATGATGCAATGTGTTGTGTTTGGTTGCATGCCGCCTCACTCTATGATGGGACCTTACCATGCGAACTCGCCAACGGCAAATAGCCGATGGGCCAAATCAGGATGGACCCGACTGAAATAGACCCAATGCAGCAACACCTCCATAGTCTGACAAGACCTCCACGAGCAGGAATAGGGGAGGGGGGCTGCCACCCCAACCCATCATGACACGCCGGACCGGAGTACCAGCCATCGGGCGACAAGGTGCTGCAAGAAGGACGCTAGCCGTGGCCAGAGGAGCCTCGCGCTGTGTCGCCGCACCGAGCTCCCTCACGAGATCATCTCGCCGTTGTGGTGGGGACTGAATGCACAAGGAGAAGCCGGGGCACCCACGCAAGACTTCGCCATGACCGTGCCCTAGATGTGCGATGGAGGAAGGCCCCGCCGCTGCCATCACCCGCCGCACAAGCTTTGCCGAGCCGCGGCGACGATTATAAGAGGCGGCAACTAGGTTCGGGGGTGGGGGAAGGTTGTCGAACGTAGCCAACTCTTGAATAATTAGTTATCACAAGCCCTAAATAAAGGGGTAGGCCTAAGAAATAAGTGTACATGAGACACACTGTTACCCACGATAATTAGCTGGATGGACCCCTCTATTTACTGCTCGGGGGACGCTTACCCTAGCGTTCACCTAGTGGGCCGAACTCATGACCTAGGAATAGGAAAAAATGACACGTCTATGTCGATGCTTAGATGACAACGGATTGCACAATGATTTCCATACATACGAACTCTTTTATAGGACTTTCCAAGCCTAAGCTAGCTATGTTATTATTCTGTTCTGAAGCAGTTGTTTTAAAAGTATATATATCATAAAGAAGCTATCATTATTTGTCGAACTAAAATCATCTTCTCTAAATTCTTTAGCCCAAACTGTCAAATATACGCTTGGAGAAAAAACTACGCTCATCCTCACTTCGCAAGCCATTTACTACTTGACGCCCCTCATTGTCCCCTGGGTCTCATTACCTCTCTAAACAAGATTGACCGCACTTTCCTTTGGATGGGCACCGACATGGTCTCAGGGGCCAATGTAAAGTCAACTGGGAGACCGTTTGCCACCCTATCTCTCTTTGCGGTCTAGGGATTCTTCACATCGACAAATTTGCTAGGGGTTTGCGGTTGAGATGGCCATGGCTTCATTGGAGAGACCCCAACAAGATTTAGGCCGGCTCAACTAATCCTTGTACAAAAGAAGATATGGACTTATTCTATGCTTCCACAACCATCACGGTTAGGAATGGGAGGAAAACATCTTTTTGGGAGGCCCCTTGGCTAGAGGGTCAAAAGTCTAGAATTATTGCTCCTCTAATTTTCGGTATTTCCTCCAACAAGAAATGGACAATTTTGCAAGCCCTCCTCAATAATGCTTGGATTGGGAAAATTGCTATGACCGAAGACTTCACCATCCACCATGCGCGCCAATATGTCGACCTTTGGATCAAGCTCCAAAACGTGAATGTTGACGACAACATGGAGGACACCAAGATGGCCTACAAAGCGCAATTCTATGGGGCTCACTCCTCCGATATGAAGACCTTGGTTTGGAAAGCTTGGGCGCCACCCAAAACAAAAAAAATTCACTTGGCTTTCTCTCCAAAACCGCCTTTGGACGGCGGATCGCTTGGCGCATCGTGGCTGGCCAAATTGTGGACTTTGCCCGCTTTGCAAAAGGGTGCTGGCCAAGTCGGCTTCCCACCTCCTTGTCCATTGTAGGTTCACTACTAGGATTTGGACCTTTTGAAAGATTGGCTTGGGTTACAACACCTTGATCTCTGACCTTGGCTGACCCTCTCCCTCAAGGAATGGTGGTGTTACATGTCCGGTGCCGGTATGACCAACCGCAAAGCAATGACATCCCTCGCCCTCCTCACCTCTTGGGAAATATGGAACGAGCGGAATGCTCGGGTGTTTCTCAACAAATACACCTCATCTATTAGCATCCTCTCCAAGATAAAAAATGAGGCAAAATTGTGGGTGATCGCGGGTGCAAAGCGCCTTGGAGAATTAATGCCGAGAGAGTAATCCATTTGTAATTTTTGTGTTGGTGTTGTTTGAACTTTATGTCCTAACTCTCTCTTAATAAAGAAAATGGGGCAAAAGTTGTTTCTAAAAAAACTACGCTAGCTTACACAACAAATTAATCCACGGATGCCATGATGGATGTGTACTGTATCCATATTTCTCGAGTGTCGAGTCGATTCAGAATCGATTATGTCAGCGGGTCGTTGTCGTTCCAACTCTTACTTGGCATCAGAAGTACAATGAGAGAACACATTGACACACTATAAATTGTCAGCATTATAAGGGATATTGTACACATCCTTGAATATAGTGGGGCCCTTTATTGATTGCTTCTAAATACATCAAGCATAGGATTAAAAAGGTACAAACTAACAGGACCTAGGTGAAAGACGACATGACGTGAAAATAAAAGGTGAAAGTGGAAAATGGGCTCCCTTCCGGATTTACTTCTCGACAAAATTTTAGAGGTGACCATCAGCGTAACCATTTCCACCTCCCGTGCCACCTCCGCTCCCGCCATCTTGACCACCTCCCGTACCTCCACCATTAGCATCAGCGTTAGCATTTGCATATGAACCGTAGCCATTGCCTGCTGAACTATAACCAGACCCAGTGCCACCACCAGACCCGTGTCCATTGGAGCCAACAGGGCCCGCAGCTTGTCCGCCTCCACCGCCTCCACCATTACCTCCAGCGCTAGTAACGCCCCCATAACTTCCGCCATAATAGTAATACCCCCCATCGCTCCTTTGGCTTGAACTTGAGCCGCTACCAGACCCAGCGCCAGACCCAGTGCCGCCTTGCCCCGACGAACCACCCCCACCTCCGCCGCCTCCAGCACTTGCATGTACTGATCCACTATCACTGTTAGCAGCTCCAGAGCCACTTCCGGCTCCTCCGCCGCTGCCGTTTACAGCCCCGGCGCCATTTCCCCCGCCCGTCCCCTGAGAACTAGAGTATCTTACTACCCTCACGGCGCTGGCTAACCCCAACGCTCAGTAGCAGAACCAAGCTAAGCGACACAAGCTTAATGGCAGCCATAGCGAGCTTAGAGAAGATCTAGATAGGATAGATCGATGGTAGACCAAGGCTAGCATAGGTATTTATAGCGCTGCAGTGATACTGCAATTTTTTTTTTTTTAGAATTAAGGAGCCTCGCTCCCGATTTTATTTCATAGAAAAGAAACCGATAATACAATATTCAGAGTTTTCACCAACCCCAACTCAATCAATCCAAACTTCCGCAGAAACACTCTACTGCTAGCTCAAACTTTTTCTTAACCATTACAGAACTTAAAGACTCCTGGAACACCTTTTTCTGAACATACCAGACCTCAAATTACAAAACTAACAGAGCAAAGCACTACAGCAACAACGGAGACCAACTACTCGACTAAAACTACCAGCCCAGCAACAATGGAGACCAACTACTCGACTAAAACTACCAGCAGCTCTTCTTTTTCTGCAGCAACACCAAGCTTCTGAAGATCACTTTTTATCCTTTTATTCGCATCACCATGGGTGCCCCGCCGCTTCGTTTGCTGAAGATTTCAGCTGCCATCCACAGTAGCGCTCTTGCACCTCTACGTTGCAAACCTTGTCGTCCTCGTATCTGAAGAGGTACCCAGAAATTCAACCAATGTGCAGCTTTAGCAATAATACAAGTAGGATCATAAGGATAAACTTTATCGAAACAAGCTGCATTCCTAGTCTTCCACAAAGACCAAATTATTGCCGAAACACCTACAGCTACAACCCCTCTCATATTACCCGGAAATCTAAACACCCAGTCAATTAAGTCCGAAACTGAAACAAAATCTGTACGAATATCAAAAGCACACTGTACCACTCCCCAAGCATATCTAGCCATAGGACACTTTATAAACAAATGATCAATGTTTTCTTCCTCGCTACAAAAAGAACATCTAGTATTTCCTTCCCATCCCCTTTTCTTGAGCACATCTCTAGTCAAAATACTCTTTTTAAAAACCAACCAAAGGAACACCTTAATTTTTAGAGGGATCTTGATGAACCAGAGTTTTTTAAAAGGACAGTTAACTTGATTCATCTTTAATGCAGTATAAAGCGATTTAACCGTGAATTTACCAGATTTTTCTAATAACCATACACATTTATCTCTGCACTCCTCACTAAGGGAAACCTCACTACACATACTTTGGAGCTCTGCAAACATAACCGCAGTCTCCCCAAACAAGGTCCTCCTAAAACGCAAACAAGCCCATCCTTCGGTAAAAACTTTAGAAACTAACACACCAGTACTAAAGGTAAGGTTATATAAACGTCTAAACTTTACCATCAAAGGAGTTTCCCCTATCCAAAGATCCTCCCAAAAACGAGTATTTCTGCCGTCTCCTACTTGTTTTCTACAGAACTTATAAAAGAAATCTCTAACTCCTAAAATACCACGGAAGAAATGTGACTGCCCAGGTTTTTTCTTAACTACTACAAGAATATCTTTACTACAATATTTTCTAAGCACAAGATTCTGCCATAAACCCTCCTCATTCTCTAATTTCCATAACCACTTACAAAGGAGACTAATATTCATTACTCTTAAATCTACAATACCCAAACCCCCTTGATCTATCGGCTGACAGACACTTTCCCAATTTACTAAATGGTATTTGTTATCATCCTCATTATCTTTCCACAGCATACGCTTCCTAGGTATATTTAATTTTTTCTCTACTCCTTTAGGCAAAGTAAATAAGGACATCATATAAAAAGAAATATTACTTAGGCTACCTCTAGTGATACTGCAAATGTGAGTAGAGTTTGGATCGCCAGCTGCAAACCTGCGCCGTCGTGAGCTAGTGGCGTTTTTAACTCAAGTAGATCGGCATCCGATCGATAGGGGCAAAGTTGACCTAGTGGAGCGACGACTTGGAACGTACGTCTGAAAAGATAAATTTGCTAATCTCTCCATCGCTTCCTTCATCGGGCTACGTACGCATACTTGCATGAATCCTGTCAGATTAGACAATTTACTGTAATCGATAGATAGCAAATGTTACGCAGATTTATTTATTTATTTTGCGGATGGAGCTTCCTCGAAGTAGAAGGCAGCATCATGTGCTAACTAAGAAAACAATTTCCAACGGGTTCTGTCAGCAGCTAGAGAGAACACGTACATAAAATTAATCTCCAATCACTCTATTTACCAATCAAAGTAACTTGATTAGACAGAAGGGTAAACCGTACCATGGTAAACATAGTTTCACCAAATATTTAAGCAAACCAACTTTAAGTACCCTGGTAGTTAAGTAGTAATCGAGTTCCTAATAATTCAACTAACATGCCCACAACCGACATGTGAACATGTAAGGAGATGTCGACGAACCGCAACAAAGTCCACTGAGGGCCATGACCCATGAGAGCCATGTATCCGTGTTTACCCTATCATTTTACCTTTGTGTTTGTGTCTTATCACTGTCACTTCACCGATGGCGTTTGGTTCCTGTGTTACTATAAAGTGTTGGGCACAACCTAAACATAAGCCGATTTGGGGGTGCCGGACAATTGTCCGGTATAAAGGGGTATTTGGGACGGCTCCTTCAGCAGCGCCCCCAAACCGAAACAAATAAAATATTATCTTCAAAATTTGTTGATATTTTACATGAATTTGAATAAAATTTAACCCTAAACTACTCTGCACCATTTCGGGCCGTGGTGATGGCGTGGTAGCTGCTGCCACTGCTCGTTCGCCGACAAGCAACGGAAGAACGTGAGGCCGGGCAGCCCTTGGGATGGCGCGGTGGCAGCTGCAGCGTGGCCGCCAAGGCGAGCATGGCTTTCATGAGGCTGTGACAGTCCAACAGGTTGACAATGTCCAAGTATGGCAAGGGGACGCAGAAATCCAAAATTGGTCGTTAAATCCTCCTCCTTCGGCGCTAGTTTCGGCTTGTGAGGCATGCGCATCGAAGGTGAGCCAGGCATCCTGGCGACGCCGCTGCGTCCTTGCTCACTGGCATTCTCCACCATGCGGCCGAGCATGATCCCCTAGGCGTTATATCGCCACACGGTGAGAAAGCGGTCGTTTATCAAAATGTTTATCTCCTTACTCTTTGTATATTCATGAGCATAATTTTTTTTGAGGGTGTGACAGCCGTCACTTTATTGAATGGGTAAAAACATAGGAATACAAAAAAGATCTGGTGGGTGTTGGAACCAAAAGTGACGACCAGTATCTAAATAAGCAGAGCTTCGTGCTAAGCCATGGGCCTCTTTATTCGAAGTCCTCCGCTCATGTCTAAACTCCACCGAGGTGAAGTCTGCTTTTCTTGCCTTGATCTCAACTAGGACTGAACTGAATCGTCCCAGATTGACATCCTCCATGCCTTTAATCACCTCAAGACAATCAGACGCTATGCAAACTCGCTGTAGCTGCAGATCAGCTGCCAGGGAGAGCGCCTCGCGGCACGCCAGCGCCTCCAATATGCCTGGCTCACTGATCCCAGTAATTGAGATAGCCGAAGCTCACTGATAAAAATTGTTCTCTTATGCAGGTTATCTACAGGACTACAGCTACACTCCGTTCGTGGTCTCAGTTGCAACGTGTGGGGCATCGAGACCTGTTTATGGAGGTCTGTTCAAGACTGGAGGATACGGCGAGAGACTTTTTATCCCAACATGGATGGCAGCATAATTTGCAGATCGGGCCTCCAACATCTTAGGTGTGATTACAATTTCTCATTCTGATATGTAATCGCTACCCTTTTATTTTTCAGACTACCGTACTCTTTTTGGCTGTGTGCACCTTCATTGTGCAGAGGCTGGGTGTAATGCTTAACTCTTTAAGTAATAAAGCTCCCTTTATCGAAAAAATTGAGCATAAATTAGTTCAGTGGCAATGAAAACGGTCGTTTAACTAGGCCTTTTCTTTGGCAAGTCAGCCCAGGTACGTATTTTATTTGGGCTTCCTAGTCTAAGCTAATTGGCATTTTATTTTATGTTTATTTTTTTAGAGAAAACTATTTTTTCTGTTTATTTCATAAATTAAGCATCGGTTTCTCAATAAAATAAATTCATAAGTAAGCTATCACAACTTGCGGAGCTAGAGCATCCTGGCGAAATTCTCTAGCGCGATCTCCTTCGCTAGCTGATGGAATCCTGAATGATATGCACGGATAAAGGCAGCCCCCAACTAGTTCTGCTTCATGAGGCAAGCGCCCGCGTCGCTCCCGGGGGGCGGCTCGGCTGGAACCCTAGCCGCCGCCCCTAACCTCATATCTCCTACCTCCCGCCGCCGCCGGAGGAAGCAGGATGACAAAGTCCCTTGCGGACAGCGGTCCTTCGTCTCCTTGCCCCGGGGTCTTCTCGAGGCGGGGGACCTCCGGTTTGAGTGTGGCAGCGGCCCTGGACGGCGGACGTGCGAGGCTGAGTTGGATCTTTGGGGCGGCGGCCTCAGAACGGTGGTGGCGGGGCACACGCGGCTGCGATGGCAGCGGCGGGATTCCCGGCAAGGCTCGAACGTGGTGGCCGTTCCGACGACGAAGCGGAGTTTGGCATCGACTCTTATCCGAGCTGATCTTCGGGTGTAGGGGTGGTAGCGGTTTTCCCTTCTGCGGCCTCGACACGCGGGTGGAGGTGAGGTAGCTACGGACGGTGAGAGCCGGGCTCCGACGCGGTCGGAGCCAACGATGGTGGCGTCCTCGGTCATCATCACCTTGCTGAAGGCATCGTTGCTGCGAAGCCTCCGCCTTATGCCTAAGGTTCCGGGGGAAAACCCTAGATCTGGGTTATTTCCGGATCGGACGATGACAACACTTCCGGTGTCGTTCACCCTCTTGAGGTCATCGTTTTGGAAGACGAGACGCCTGGAGGGGTTCTATTGGTGGAGCGGTGTTTCCTGTACCGCGTTGATGGCAGCGTGGCGCTGCGGACTTTCGGCGTGGGACGCTGGATATTGGACACGTGCTGGGCGGTGGCGTTGTCTGGCATCGTGGTGGCATCGATGGACGGTCTGACAAGGTCATTGCGTTCGTCTCTCCCGAAGATGGGTTTGCGGAAGACTGTGGCGGCGACTTCTTAATTAGTGTGCGCATGCGGTGTGTGCTGAGTGTCTGCTGGTCAATTTTGAGCCTCCGGTTTTATATGATGTGCGTCGGTGTGTGAGGTTAGAGCATCGACTCCGATTGGTCCACTCCCATCATCATGGTTGTAGGTGTAGCGAGTTTTTATCTCGATGGTGGCTTCTTACTGATTGATGTATTTCCTTATAAGGTTGTGTTGGTTTCCTGTTTTAGCTTTTATTAATAAAAACCTGTGTGCATCGTTTCGATGCGAGTCTTGGGTTATCCTTCATTTCGAAAAAAAAATGCACGGATAAAGGCTGCTAGCTTAATCACACACACGTATGGTCAGCCAAGAACCAAAATTAATCAACTGTCGATGGATGGATGTCCACTACATGCAGAAGCAATGTGGTGCCGAAGTCTCGTGGCTCAACAAGTCGATCGATCGACTAATTAAGTTGGCGGGGTCGTCTCTTGCATTGATTCCAATGCTTTAGCATCGAATATGTCCAGACAGAGAGCAAGTTGCATGCGCAAGGTCAAATTATCGTCGATCACATCATGGAATCGTGGTTACTTGGCACTAAGATAAACCAAACAAGTACTGATCATGTACGTACACGTACGACGGCATAGAGCAGATTGATTTATTTAATTAGTTGAGGCACGGGACGTAGAGGATTGGGTTGAGTTCTTCCTTTGGACAAGATAACCGATCGTGCCGGCATATCTTGCATGCCTTGGTTCTTACGTAAAAGTTGACTATGAAAACTTCGAGGTCGTCCCTCCGATGTCAACTGGAACCGTAGATGCTTGCATGTGTTGTCGAGATCTGAATGTGGATGCGACCGCGCGGTTTATAATGAAGATGAGGGACAGTCGGATCGTTATTTTACCGGTAATCTTTTACTTTCTACGGCTAGTAACAGTATTGTGACGACGTTTTACTCATTTAGAAAATATTTATAATTAACCACTTTTTTTGGGCACACATAGGTCTAAATTAAATACACCCATTACGAAAAATACTTTATTGCATTTTAAAATGTCAAATAATTCAAAACAAAATTCTGGGTGTACATCCAAATATCTTATGTTTGTACAAGAAGTTTCACGAAATAAGACATTTTTTGTGGTCTGTGTAAGACAACAAAAAATGTCTCGCGAAAAGTCATTTTGTAGCACTGAAATTTGTCTTTCTTACACAAGCCAAAAAAAAATGTCTTTTGCCATGAAACTTTATATGTAAACATTGAATATTCATATTTACACACGAAAAATTTTATTTGGATTTTTTTTGACATTTTGAAATGCAAATTTTGAACGGTGGGTGCATCTACACCAATGACCATGTTTTCCCCCTTCTTAGGGATTATATTAACCACTTGGTTATGACATTGTGTTGTGGTTGCGTGGCATACTATCCTGGTATACGTCATGAGTCGTGACTCGTGACAGCTAAATCGTCGGACAACTCACACTTGTATCCACTAAGGGAAGCAATGTGGTGCATCTAGCTGCAAAACTGATACGTACAGTTTCATAAACTTTAACATATTTTTTTACAAACCCCCCCCCCCAAAAAGGCCAAAAAAAAAGTTGAAAAGGACCTAACAATTGGAATAAATAAAACTTTAGGGGGGATTTGCAAAAAAAAACTGGTCTGCCACGTCACAGAGTGACCAAAACGCTCACTTGTGACAACTTGGTGACCTGCTTTTCACGTTTTGCAACTTGGTGACCAAAACGCACATTCGCGGCAAGTTGGTGTACTAAACCTGCGTTTTTCTCTATTTAGAAATGCACCCAACGACTATGCGTGCAAGGATTCTGCCAAAGTCAGTTCTTACGTCGTTTCAACAAATTGATTCGCATTCTTTTTGCTTGTTTGGATAAATATCAAATAGGGTAAATCTGTCATAATGTCATTTCTAATTAAGCGGTAGAATGTGTATCTTTTTTTGAAATTTTATAAAAGTTGCCATCATTATTAGGGAGTGAAAGGTGGAATTACTCCTCTGGCGTGAGTGGTTGCCCGCAACCTTTTTGGAGTTCCTTAAAACATGGCGCGCTAGAGCCTACTGAGAGCCGCCCCTAAAAAATCATGCTATGTATGTCCAGGAAACAGCTAATCACGTTGGATAATAATCTACATATCTATACGATTTACCCTTGTAACTGGTAAGATAGAAAGCCTGACAACTTTACTAAAACGTTGTGGAACTGTTTAGTTTTGTGGAGGTGTGAAGAAGTTGAACCGTTATTGGAAATATGACAAATCATTCTGGTTTGATAAATCCTAGTTCTTAGTCGAAGGAAAGACTTGATGCTGGCCGCACATCACCCCTTCTATTTGGGGTTCCCGGCAACTTCTTCGAAAGTAGCAATATGAAGCGCATCAAAAATCGCAAATGTTTACCTCAATTTGGACTATCGACCTTGCTGTCACGGGCTTGTTGGCGAAAAATCTGGCATGAGGGAACCCCATAGGAGGTGGATCCTGCAACCCTTAACCCATTCCCATACTCCTGGTACCTTCCCAGAGCTCGATCTGTGTGGATGGCTTCCATAACTCGAACTTAAATCCATGGCAGGAGAAATCTTTCGTCATATGGATCTGGATGATCAGCTGTAGACAAGCGCTAGAACAAGCAAAAGAGCAGCCGGTTACCTAGGATACGACCTAGGAAGGAGTTGGGGTAGGAGAGCATTCGAGTCGATCCGGATCAGAACTAGATCCTAAGTTGGATATATCCAAAGTTAGAGGACACCACCTCGAAAAAATGTGACCTAGCCGCCTCCCGGGTCACCTCTGGGCGACTCCGGAGGCCCCCAGGTGCCGCCCAAAAAAGCTCAGCTCCGCCGCCCCGCTCACCCTCTGCCGCCGTCGGAGGAGGCCACCAGCGGACGGCGGCGGTGGGGTGCCCCCTTTCTTTAGCCACGTTCCCAGCGTTTTTCTTCCGCCGCCATCGTGAACTGGCCTTTGCCGGCTCGATGGCTACCGTCGGGTAGGACCTCGCGACGAGATCAGAAGTTGAGGATGCAGCCCAGCAGCGCCACCATGGATGTGGTTACCACGGACTGTCCTCGGCGGGCCATGAGATCTGAAGCAGAGGATCCCAACAGTGCCACCATGCAATCGCCTTGGATGCGAGCAGATCCTGCAACGCTGACGTCCAGCCGCCGCATCGGGTTGTGCCGAGGCCACCGTGCAAGGCGGCACCGTCACTGGTGGCGATGGCGTTCAGGATGGCGCAGCTGCGGTCGGGTCCCTCGTGGGATGCATGCTTTGGCCGGGTGCGGTTCTACAGAAGCCTATGTGCCGTCGTCGTCATTTGCGATGTGTAGATCCTTGTTCCTGGCTTGTGGTTTTGCGGAGACCCATTCACGTTGGATCCGATTAACTGATATCCAATGTGTTGATGGGAGGATCATGGCAGTAGTGTTTGAAGAAGATTGGACACTCCCTGGTGCTTCTATCTCGCATACTCAGTGAGTCGAGAATTAATGGAGTTTCTAGGGAGTACTTGCGGCGGGTCGGAAGAAATATGCGTGTCAGATGATCAGTGTTTTGCAACAGTGGTCTCAGAGAGTAGTGGTGGCAACACTGGCAGAATTGTTCTTGGCGGTCTCACTTTCCGGGGTGAAAACCCTGAGTCCGACCTTTGGTGGTTGTGACTCGCAATGACGACTTCCTAGTCGTTTTCTTGTTGAAGACATTGTTTGGAGTTGGACTTTGCTAGGGTGAAAACCCAAAATCTAAACATGCTGGTTATTTGGACGACGATGGTGTCTGTGCACTGTTACCTTCCCGGAGGCGTCGTTTTGGAGAACAATCGTCGGAGATGTCGTCATCACTTGTGGTGATCTTGCTGCTGCGGGTCTCTAATTGCTTTGATGGGGACTTTATATTCCTTTTTTCTCTTCGTTTTCTTTTCTTGTGGCTGTGTGCATCCTTGATGTCTTTTATAGACATCATGTTGTTGCAGAGGCTGGGTGTACTTGGTATTAATATATTCCCTTTATCGAAAAAGAAGAAGGAGAGCATTCGAGTGGAGAGAGAGAGAGCGAGGGAGGAGGAGGAAGGAAGGCACGAGGGAGTGACTCGGGCAATCGGGATGTGCGATCATCTAACATAATTGTATTCTTTTATTCGATTGATTTTGCCAACGTTGTCGTCGTCGTTCCAACTCTTACATGGCATCGCAAGTAACAATGAGAAAACACTGTACATCCTTGAATATAATGGGGCCCTTTATTGATTGCTTCTTAATACACCAAAGCATTCGAATACAACGCTACAACCTAAGAAAACAAAGGTGAAATACAACATAACTCAAAAGTAAAGCTAAAAGTGGACAATGGGCTCCCTCTCCAGATTTATATTACTTGATGCTGAAGGTTTAGAGATGACCATCAGCGGAACCATTTCCTCCTCCCGTGCCATCTCCGCTCCCGCCATCTCGACCACCTCCCGTACCTCCACCATTAGCATCAGCATTAGCATTTGCATATGAACTGTAGCCATTGTTTGCTGAACTATAACCAGACCCTGTGCCACCACCGGACCCATGTCCAGTGGAGCCAACAGGGCCCGTAGCTTGGCCGCCTCCACCGCCTCCACCATTACCTCCAGCGCTAGTAACTCCCCCATAACTTCTAATACGATCCGTCGCTCCTTGTGCTTGAACTTGCGCCGGAGCCAGACCCAGCGCCAGACCCAATGCCGCCTTGCTGGGACGATCCACCACCGCCGCCGCCGCCTCCAGCAGTTGCATGGACCGATGCACTATCACTGTTAGCAGCTCCATTGCCACTTCCGGCTCCTCCACCGCTGCCGTTCACAGCCCCGCCGCCATTTCCCCCACCCGTGCCCGTCCCCTGAGAACTAGAGTATCTAACTACCCTCACGGGGCTGGCTAACCCAATGCTCAGGAGCGGTACCAAGCTAAGCGACACAAGCTTAATGGCAGCCATAGCAAGCTTAGCGTTGATCTAGATGGGATATATTGATGATAGACCAAGGCTCGCATAGGTATTTATAGCACGGAGGTGACACTGCAAATGTGAGTAGCGTTTGGATCGCCAGCTGCCAACCTGCGTGCTCGTGACCAAGTGGAGCTTTTTTAACTCAAGCAGATCGGCACCCGATCGATCGGGGCAATGTTGACCTAGTGGAGCGACGACTTGGAACGTCTGATAAGATAAATTTGCTAATCTCTCAATAGCTTCCTTCTTGGGCTACGTCGTACGCATGCTTGCATGAATCCTGTCTGATTAGACGTAATCGATAGATAGCGCCTGTTACGCAGATTTAATTAATTATTTGCGAATGGAGCTTCCTCGAAGTAGACGGCAGCATCATGTGCTAATAAGAACACAATTTCCAGCGGGTTCTGTCAGCAGCTAGAGAGAAGACGTACATAAAATAAATCTCCAATCACTCTATTTACCAATCAAAGTAACTTGATAGACAGTACATGGTAAGCATAGTTTCACCAAATATTTAAGCAAACCAACTTTAAGTACTATGGTAGTTAGTTAAGTAGTAATCGAGTTCCTAATAATTCAAGTAAATATGCCCCCACAACCGACATCCGAAGCTATAGCTACATGTAAGGAGATGTCGACGAACGGCAACAAAATCATTTGAGGTCCAAGAGAGCCATGTATCCAGGTTTACCCTGTCATTTTACCTTTATGTTTGTGTCTTATCACTGTCACTTCACCGATGTCCATATGTATAGGCGTTTGGTTCCGGTGTCACTAAAAAGTGTTCGGCACAACCGAAAGAGAAGCCGCTTTGGGGGTGTCGGACACTTGTCCTGTATGATGGGTTATTTGGGATGCACTAGTACAGAACGACACATCGGATACCCCTCTATGGCAACGGCAGGAGTTAGGCGACGGTAAATCGCGACATCCCCCACGTGCCCACACTGGGCCGTAAGGCAGGCCCACAACAAAGGCAACGGGTGAATAGAGAATATATGTTGGCAACGGAGATTATTTTACCTCCGTTACCGATATGTGCTCATCGCAGACGGACAATTGCGTAATCTCCGTTGCCATTAGAAGCAGCCCGACAGCCCGCGGCCTATAAGAACCTACGCCCTTCTTCACTCTCACTCTCACTCTCACTGTCTCACTTCCAAACCTAGCCGCCGCACAGTCTCCTCTCTCTCCACTCTCTCGCATGGCTTCCACCATCGGCGCTGGTAGATCCGGCCATCGCGGCCGCGGCCGCCCTTCCCTCCGGGCCTTCACGCAACAGCAGCGTCAGCTGGTGTTGCGGGACGAGCTTGCGGAACAGGCCGCCGCCGCTCCAGCCCCCGCGGGCCGGTCCCGCACCCTTAGCGCTCGTCCACAGTAAGAGCACGGCGAAGGCTCGAGTGATCCGCACCCTTCCGACCGCACCCGCTCACTTGGCTGCCATTGCAGCTACCGCGAGATCCACATGGCGGTGTACCCCGGCCGCCGTCCTCGCTTTCTGAACCATCTGTCATCCTCCTCCTCGTCGTCCTCGTCCTCCTCCGACGAGGAAGAGGAAGAGGATCGTGATCTGGAGATCGCTTGCCAACTCTCCCGCGCCGATTTCGAGCGCGATGACGCCAAGCGTCGTCAGGGCGAGGCCGATCTGGAGGCGGCGGTCATCATGACAAATGATAATACTTCAAGTCTTTGACCACTACTCATGACAAAAGTAGCTTTTACGATGAATCTTGTCATGTTATTTTTATCAATTATTCAACTGTTTAATCTAAATGGTGAATTATGAAGCATCTACAGTGACCGAAAAAAAAACCAGACTGCAAAGTAACCATAGCAACATGTACTTGAACTTATAGCAAGGGTGAATTGGCTGTTCCACTTATAGCAAGTTTTACTGACTTCATTCAAAAGGAGATATTTCATTTGATGTAATTAATCCTCACTGTATAAAGATTCACTCCACCGATGACTCACATGCATAGCAGATTACATTTGGCCAAACAGTTGACGATGCAAGACATGCCTCGTTCTTTAGCATCAATGTTTAACATTTCATGTTATTCATTTTTTACATAAAATTGTAGAAGTCGTAGAGGAACCCTGACAGTAAAATCTACGGAGTATTAAGCAAAAAAAAGGAACCATACAAAGGAGCACAACAATAATTTAGAGGAGAAAAAACACCCGTGACAGATGTACAAGTATTTTACAAAGGGCCTGGTATAAAATGTAGAAAGGGTAAAACATGGATTAGCCCAGTGAATCAAGGATGCAGGGAAGAGGGTCTCTGGCCTCTAGAGTATCAGATCTACAGGGGAGAGATGACGTTTAGCTTCGCCCACTAGATTTTGGTGGATAAGCAGACCACTAGTGTTGAGGCTGTGCTGTCTGGTTGCTTGAGAGAACATCTTCAATTCCACATCCATTTAGAGGTGATGAAGGGATGGCAGGTTCTGAAGGTCAAAGTATAGTATCTTTTAGCTTGGTATGTATTGGTGTTTTCAATGTAGTTATCGTCGCTGGTGTCATCAAGGTGTGTACCACATCCAGTTACGAGGAATTGTACCGGATTGTGAAAATCATTGAAGGCCTACTAGGAAAGAGAGAGGAAGGCGCATATGAATCCTCCTTGTTGTGAAACTTGTGAAGAAATTTGAGCATGAGAGCTTCCTCTGAAGGGTACCACAGACAAGATTTAACAACCTGAATTTGCCTCCTTAAAAGAGGAAGCTAGAGGATGAAGCAAGGCTCACGACCAGCCCAAGAAAGATAATGGAAAGGATGCCACCTTACAACCACAGAGCCTAACAAGTGCCTCCATACAATCATCGTCCACACTAATACAGGACTCACGGTAATTCAACCTCAGACCCTGTGGATTACCCAAACATTTCAAGTAGGCCTCTCAGACAGCGATTGTCAGGAAGAAACTTGCATGATGAGTAGATAGAAGAGAAGCCCATGGGTTCTCAAGCCATATTGATTATGAATTGGAGAAGAACATAAAGAGGTTTGACAATGGTATCAAGCAGCTGAGGTCAAAAACCTGATGTACCAGTATCTTGGATTTATTTAATGTTTTGTTGAAATGATAAAAAGGAACCTTCACGTAGTATAAGGCAATCAGCTCACTTTGCTTATAAATCTCATATGTAAAATTCAGTTACAAACTGAGGGTGAAAAACTATAATGTGAATATTACAGGTTCACTACTATTTCGAAACTGGACTTGGAGGGTTTAATGCTTTTTTGTTTCAATCTCAAATATTTAGTGACTTCTCAACATAAATTATAGAAATGTTGAAATTATTTACATAATCAAGTAAAATTAGTATCAAGTATCATCTATGTCCTTGAGAAAAAGATTATCGTATTTTATTAGATATTGCGGTCATGCTAAATATAGCATGGTATTGTCTATTTCGGTATTCCGTAATTTATTAGGTGGCAGTTAACTAATTGACTAAACTCGCCCTTTAATGGAAATGCATTGAGAGCCTTCTATGAGGAAAGAATTATTTGGACTATTTGAGCATTGAATCGATGGTCCATAATTCTAGAGGCTAATGGCTGATTATATATGTGAGTTAGAGTGACAAACAAAGATATGCTCAGAAAACATTTAAGCAAACCACCTAAAAGGCAAAGACTGTACAATAACTGCAAGGTTATACTCGGTATTATGATGATCCCTTGAAAAGAAACATATCCATTAGGCAAAGGAATGAGAATTATTACTACTTATAGATGACCTTACCTACTCAATGAATACATCATAATAGCATATCTATCTGACCAATCATCTTATGCGTTGGGCAAAAGTTCAGCTCCAGCATGTCCATCACCAATGACTCTGCCTACAAGCATATGAAGTCAGGGAGCAACGAAAAGTCAAATAGATATGAGGAGGTATCGATGAGATATTGAGATAAAATTGCATACGTAATTGAGAAAATAACTCAGGTTTAACAACATAAGGGGTAAATAAACAAAACATATACTAGCCAATTCTGAAATACTATGAAAACAGTATACACTCACTAGTGTTGTAACTGATACAAATGAACTGGCCAGTGGCAGCAGAACTCTCAAGAGTTATAATTGAACAACTGCTTTTGACATATCAAACCAACTCATTATTGTGGATTTAAGATGTTAAAAGATCAATGGTAATAAGAGAAAGTTCAAAATATGCCAATTGAGCTACCTATTTGATATTTTATTCGGTTAAGCTAGTCTTTCTTCATGTAGTATCAGTGCATATCAAACCAAGTAATTATTGTTTTCTATTTCCAACCATTATGTATCCCATGTTTAGAAACATCTGCACTGCAGCTATGCACGAATACTACCATTATACAATTTAATTTAGCTCAACAGGCAGACAACAATACGATTTAGCTCAACTATTATACAAACAATTGCCGCTTTTTTTTGTCCATTGTTTTATTATAGGATGTCCATTATTATAGTTCTACTACAATCAAGGTTCTATAAAGTGCTAGGCATTGATTGAGTGTCTTGCCTATGGTTTTCCCTTTTCTGAAGGATTAAAACGCTAAGCGCAATTAAGCGTGTGTTTTAGCGCATTTAAGCGCTATGTATTTTGCCTCCCCTCAGCGCCTAAGCGAGCTTAAGCGTGTGCTTAGGAACGCTTTTTGTAACCTTGGAGAGTCTTGCTGCCAGTGGCCAGTTTACAATAATAGTAAAAAGAGTAGCAAAAAACTAGCATCACTAAATTTTACTTTGTTCTTTTACAAAGGATAATAGTAACAAGAGTAGTCCACCCGCTTCAACTAAGGGAACTCAAAATCACGATGCAATAGAATCACCTTGCTAGAAAAGCAGAAATAGCTGGCTAACACTAACATGCGGCTTTCCAAAACATAACTATAACATAGAACGCCGCCAATCAAACATCAGAAAAGAACACAACACACAACAAAAAAATTGCTGTATGTTGAAAAGATTATCATGCAGCAAAAGAAACAAGTGATATGAATGTACATAAAATTATTAGCTCAATGTGAAAAGATGTGAGCGGCATTTTTATCATCTAATTATTGACAATAAACGTGATATTACTAAACCATCAATTTAAAGACATGCTATTACCTGCAGTATAGACGCTTTGAAATGCGTAGTAATGACACATGATCCTGGTTTGGAAAATATTCTTGAACTCCAATGAGTCGAGCTGGATTGTGAATGGGCGAATAGCCCAGGTGCGACGTCTTTACATGCTATTCACTGGAGAACGACGTTGTTCGATGAAATAGCTCAGAGGCGACAGTTGGAACGGCCCAAATAGCGACGGCCCGATACGGCTCTTTTAGCCCTTAAACGGAAGCAAACTGTCAGCTTCAATTTGGATTATGTGAGCTGGGCTGTTAGAACGCGGGACCCACCAGGCAACGCGGGACCCACTGTGGGCCAACTGAGACAGGGACCCACCACTTATCCACGTCAACCTTATCCATTTATAAAGAGGCAGAGTGAGCCCCGCTCCCGTGGTCCTGCCCTGCCCCCGACATTACCATTGCCTCTCTTCCTCTGTTCTTCCGCGCACCTTCTTCTTCCTCTTCTCCGGCAACGGTCCACGGCGGCGGCGGCGAAGGATGTCGAGCTCCGCTTCTGGCTCCCAGAAGTCATGGCCGTGTTATGGAGAAGTCCCGATGACTACATGCCCGGACTGCCCTCGCCTAGATCCACTTAAGCGCTTGATATGTGTGCGCTCGACGAGGGGCAATGTCGGTCGGGAATTTGTCAAATGCGAGAGCGCCCCGCATCGTGGGAAGGATGGAAAGGTAGGGTTTGTATTGATTTGTCTCGATTTGGCCTGAATTTGATTTTGCACTATGGATTTGGAAATTAGTGTTTTCGTTCCCCTTTTCAGGATTTGGCGGAATGCGGCTATTTTGTGTGGATGGACAAGTATATTCGGGATCGAGGGCTTCAAGTTGAATTGCTGTCCCCAATTCAGGGGCCCCCAATCCAGGAGGCTGCCATCTCATCTGTTGTGGAGGAGGAGATCTCATACAGAGCCGATCGTCCTCCATTGGGCCCTCCTCCATTGGAGGAGGATGTTTTGGTGAATAGGGAGTTGCAGAAATTGAACAAGCAGTTGAGGAAGCAGTTGAGCCAGCTTGTGGAATTGAAGAAGCAGTCAAACATGATGGCCGGAGCATTTTATGTGTGTATCATTGCCATTTATTTGGTGTATCTTTGTCGTTCGAATTAGAAATTTTGATTTAGGAGTTGGGGATTTCGATTTAGGAGTTGTTTGTCTTATGAACAATGTTATGATTCGACTAAATTAGCTCTGAAATCAGTTAACACCTCGAACAGGTTCAGTTAGCCGTTTCCGAGCTTTCTAAAAAAAAAGTTAGACGTTTCCGAAATAGAAAAACCGACAAGTTCATGGGCCCGTTTTTGGGCCAAGCCGTCAGTGCTCGCTTAAAATAGGTGCAGGGAAAAAAAGAATTTCATGTTGTTGGGCCCGTTGCTGGACCTGTTGTTGGGCCAAGCCGTTGTTGGACAGAAACAATTGTTTAAATGAAATATTGTTTGTTGGCCAATAAATGACGTGTCAAGTTAAAAGAAATGTCTAATTGGATGTGTACATAGAAGTGTTTTTTTTATAGTTCTATGAAATGACTCCATATTGGTCACGCACACTATATTTGTGCACTAGATGTTAACCCTACAGTTTGAGTTCATTTGGAGAAGGTTAAAAAATTCCTCGGATTAGAACAAGGAAGATTTTGACCACCATGAGATTGTACTCCTTGACCACCGTGAGTGTTATAAATTTAATTTATATTTTTTTATTTTCCACGATTCAAAATTGCAGTCCTTAACTAGTTATTTTTTATTTGTACATCAGCGACCAATGAAAAGTAAGTAGAAAAATGTAGTTTTAAATAAATGTGGGTTGAAGACTAGCACACTTATAACGACATAAGATTAATAAAATGCACACTTATAACGTGTGCCCTCTTACACGACTAGCACACTTATAACGTGTGCCCTCTTACAACTTACGAGAAATAAACTAGGATGGAAATAAATAAACATGGAAATAAGCCCGAAATAAACTAGGGCACTAA
Organism: Poa pratensis; assembly: GCA_947311845.1. Lineage (NCBI taxonomy): Eukaryota > Viridiplantae > Streptophyta > Magnoliopsida > Poales > Poaceae > Poa > Poa pratensis. Next base: position 30,029,132 of record CAMZMU010000099.1, read on the forward strand.
GAGTTCTCCTTGGGGCACTTCTCCTTGACCTTCTCCTGGGCTCCTCCTTGGCTCCTCCTTGGTGGCTCACTCGTCATCCTCGTAGGGGAGGCCGTGGATGGTGCCCCGGTAGTGGAAGATGTCGGTGAAGTCCGTGAAGACGTTGAACGGCGTGAATGCGATGTACTCGCACCCATACCAAAACGCCTTCCGACGGAGGAGGAGTGCGTCGAAGAGGTTGGCGAAGGTGACGTAGTAGCCGATGACGAGGCCGCCATCATAGAACTCCTCGAGCCGGTACATGGGCGGCCCGCCACGAGGGAGGTGGCGGAAGCCGGACGAGAGGAAGAACTCCGCTAGATCCCTTGCGCCCCTCCACCTCGAGAAGGCCCACACCCGCAGCTGGCGATGCTCTACGAGATTGGGCGTGGTAGAGCGGTAATCCCGCGTGAGGTTGGGGAGGCGGTAGGTCGGGGCGCTGTACTCCATGGTTGCTGGGGCTGCTAGGGGCGGGCGGGGCGGCTGCTTGTTTGAGAGAAGAGGGTTGGAGGAAGATGGGATGCGGTGTGCGACTTGGAGAAGAACTGGGTGCTATTTTCCCCTATTTTATAGCGGATCTTGTTTAATGCGATGGTGGGGAGGTGAACTGTAAAACTCGGTTTAATGCGATGGTTGGGAAGAGGCACGCGCACACTACAAGCGCGCAGCCGGTCGATTCATTTCTGGTCTGCGTGCACACTGCAAGCGCGCCGCCGTCCCGCCGCAAAAGTCAATCCGTCAAAAAAAAGAGCAACAATAGCCCTGATACTACGTGGCGTACAGCGCAGCGGGGTGCAGCGCGAAATTGCTCAGATGAGACGTCTGCATGCACTGCCGTCGAATCGCTCAGCGGGGCCCACTCGATGGCATGCATGCGTCTACGAGGGTCCGCTCAATCCAACGGTCCGACGAGTGCACCGCTTCTCAGCCAATCAGGTAGCAGAACCAGCCATCCCACGGATCGTGTGTTAGCTCAGGGCCAGATCGCACGGCCACAGTGCAGCAAGGTAGCGATCACATGGATGAACGGTCGACGTTGCATCCGAATTTGAAATAATCATAAAATATTCAAAAACATCAAAAAAAATGAAAATCCAGTGCACATGTTCTTATTTTGTCATGTACTAACAACTCCAACTGATAGACAAGGTCTAGATACATATTAAACAAGAAATGTTTCAATATGGTGTGAAATAGGCCGAATTTGAAATAATCATAAAATATTTAAAAAACATCAAAAAATGAAAATCCAGTGCACATGGTCTTATTTTGTCATGTACTAACAGATCCAACTGATAGACAAGGTCTAGATACATATTAAACAAGAAATGCTTCAATATGGTGTGAAATCTCACATGTCAAACTATGAACTCTAATGTGTGAAGAGAGGTGGTTTGGGATTTACAACATGAAATTTACAAAAAACTCACCAAAGCTTCATTTTGGATTGACTAAGAAGGATCCAAGCTTGGTTTTTCATTTTCATGTTTAAAACTTGTTTAAATGCTGATTTGGCTTGAGTTTGGCACTACTAGGAAAAGGTTTATAGGTAGGTTGACATTCTGTGGCGCACCCTTAATTGGTGCGCCACAGAATTATTTTTTGTAGAAATATGACTTTCTGTGGCGCACCATCCCCCGTGCGCCACAGAATATCCAGATCTGGCCAGATCCAAACCCCCAAGTCAAACCCGGCCCCACCACGTAGTTCAAAAAAGAAAACACCACACGCACACAGCACAGCACCACGCACGCACGAGTCTCTCTCCCTCACGATCCCCTTCTCTCCTCCCCAAAATCCTCCTCCCTCCCATCTCCAAATCCTCCGCCCTCACGAGTCGCCGGACGAATCCGCGGTGGAAGACGGTGCGGACGGGAGGAGGTCGGCGTCGTCCGCGGTGGCCTTGACGCGCACCATCTCCGCGCGTCCGTGCCGCGGTGGCGCTTCCGGCCCCTGGCGGTCGGGGACGAGGTCCAGGCCGCGTGCGCGGCGCAGGGTCGGGGAGGCGGGGAGCTCCGCGACGACCAGGCCTTCGAGCGCGGCAACCTCGCGCTAGCCTACAGCCAGAAGTTCGGCGTCGAGGTGCGCGTGATCCGGTTCCACGACTGCGACGCCAGCCCCAGCGGCAAGGTCTACGTCTACGACGGGCTGTACAAGGTCGAGTCTTCGTTGCACGAGCCGGGCGTGTCCGGGCGCGACGTCTGCCGGTTCAACCTCGTGCGCATCCCCGGCCAGGACCCGCTCGGCAGCAGCGCCTTCCGCGTCGCGAGGGAGATCACCGCCGCGCTCGACTCCAACATCCGCCCCAGCCTCGGCTACCTCACGCTCGACATGTCCAGGGGAAAGGAGAAGGTCGGCGTCCCGGTCTGCAACCTGGCTGTAGGCGAGCGCGAGGTTGCCGCGCTCGAAGGCCTGGTCGTCGCGGAGCTCCCCGCCGTTCCGCGGCCACCCGCCGCCGCTGCCCGTGTACACAAGCACGTCCCCACCACGGCAGCATCCACGGCAGCAAGCAGCAGCCGCAGCGCAAGATCCTGTCCGTGGCCTTGTCCACCGCGCGCAGAATAGGAGGGCCCGACCTCCCGGCGGCGGCGCGTGCAGGAGGACCAGCTCGGCGACCCGGTGGCGGTTCCTCTCGCCGGCGACGGTGTCGAGGCCATGGTGGGGCTGCGCCGCTGCTGTACTGCTATACTGCGGTGGGCAGCTGTTTTTTTTTAAAAACCGATGAAGACATTCTGTGGCGCATGGTGCTTTAGTGCGCCACAAAAATCTGAAAATTTCTGTGGCGCACGGTGCGGGTGCGCCACAGAATTTTTTTTTTGTGGCGACGATTCTGTGGCGCACCGGCCGTACGCTCCGGGTGCGCCACAGAATTCAAAATTCGTGCGCCACTGTTAACGTTTTCTGTAGTAGTGTGGCCGAATTTGAAATATTCAAAAAACATCAAAAAAATGAAAATCCAGTGCACATGTCTTATTTTGTCATGTACTAACAACTCCAACTGATAGACAAGGTCTAGATATAATTAAACAAGAAATGCTTCAATATGGTGTGAAATCTCACATCTCAAACTATGAACTCTATGTGTGAAGAGAGGTGGTTTGGGATTTGCAACATGAAAAAAAAAACTCACCAAAGCTTCATTTTGGATTGACTAAGAAGGATCCAAGCTTGGTTTTTCATTTTCATGTTTAAAACTTGTTTAAATGCTGATTTGGCTTGAGTTTGGCCGAATTTGAAATATTCATGAAATATTCAAAAAACATCAAAAAAATGAAAATCCAGTGCACATGTTCTTATTTTGTCATGTACTAACAACTCCAACTGATAGACAAGGTCTAGATATAATTAAACAAGAAATGCTTCAATATGGTGTGAAATCTCACATCTCAAACTATGAACTCTTATGTGTGAAGAGAGGTGGTTTGGGATTTGCAACATGAAATTTACAAAAAACTCACCAAAGCTTCATTTTGGATTGACTAAGAAGGATCCAAGCTTGGTTTTTCATTTTCATGTTTAAAACTTGTTTAAATGCTGATTTGGCTTGAGTTTGGCCGAATTTGAAATATCATGAAATATTCAAAAAACATCAAAAAAATGAAATCCAGTGCACATGTTCTTATTTTGTCATGTACTAACAACTCCAACTGATAGACAAGGTCTAGATATAATTAAACAAGAAATGCTTCAATATGGTGTGAAATCTCACATCTCAAACTATGAACTCTTATGTGTGAAGAGAAGTGGTTCTATGTTTTGATAAATGACTCCATATTGGTCTAGGGCACTATATTAGTGCAATAGATGTTAACCCTAGAGTTTGAGATCATTTGGAGATGGTCGAAAAAATGACCAGATTAGAAATGGGGCTGTTTGGGCTACCTTTGGGGCTCTTTTGTAGCTCATTTTGGAGAACCGCTTACTTGTTGGAGATGTTTACCCTAGCAAAAGGGAAGGATTGTTCACAAAACGAGCATAACAACTGAGAAATCAGGGTTGGTTCAAATTGTGAGAAATATTTCACACAATTTTGAATTTTTCAAATTCAAAACCAAATTCAAAATCAAATTCAAATTATTACACAAATTTCACGGCTCAAGTTTCATCTCAAATTTCACGCTCTCGATTTTCTCTTGTTCGTACCACCAGATTGTGTCGGCACACCAGACAAAACCCTCATGCTCTTGGTTTTCTTCGAGTCAGTCATACGAGGCCGAGGCCACACAAGTCGTTCTTCGTCTTCAGATGACACCTCTTCAGATGACAGATTCAGTTCTGGAACAGCTTCAGCGTCAGCTTCATTTTGCACCGCGGCATCAAGAACTGCATCAGATGGCACCACATCATCCAAAACTGAATCAGTTTGCACCACATCATCCAAAACTGAATTAGATGGCACCACATCATTCAGAACTGATTCAGATGGCACACTTATCTGTCTTCGGCCATTTTGTCTTGCCCTTTTGTTGCCCAGAGATTGTCAACAACAATGGGCTCACTTCCAGCCTTTGCTCTGAAAAAATAAAACAGAGTATGAAAACAGAGTAGAATTGCAGTTGAATTTAAATAAATGATCAAATACTTCAACTTACTTTGGTTGTTGTGGACGAGGGTACCGACATTTGGATGATCCAGCTCGGTGACCAAGTACCTGACACTCCTTGCATCTATTTTTGGTACCTTTCTGAGGCCGTTTTGGTTTGTCATCTTTTTTCGCCCTCTTACTACAGCCTCCTTTCTCAAACCAGGCCTTGAATCTGCTCATTTTAGGCCTGCCAGCCTTTCTTTTGGCAAGGGGGGGACACATATCAAAATCAAAAGGCACTTCAGGCCACTGCGACTGATCTGTAAGTGCTGGTATTGGAGCTGCATACGCAGCCTTGAATCTTGCTACTGAATAATACTCATGCAGATAAGGGTGCATGTTTACCCTCGGTTTTCCAGCCAAGAAGAGTATGGCATGCTCACATGGTTTTCCAGTATGTTGCCACTCGAGGCAAGTGCATTCATGCAGTTCAGTGTCAACCACATGCCTTCTTCCAGTCTTGGTATCTCTCACTTCAGCTCCCCACAATGAAGAATTCTCAACTGCCAAATGTGTAAGATTTCTGCTCCTGTTAACCACCTGCTGTACCACTGCTGGAAGCTTATCCCCTTGCAAAGCATCACCTATTCTTCTTCTCAATTCCCACATCCGCATGATTATGATCCTGATTTGGTCAACCATGTCATGCACAGGCAAGTCTTTTAACTCTTTCACCTTGTTGTTAAAACTTTCTGCTAGATTGTTGTTGATATGATCACACTTGATGTCTGTATTAAATCCTGACCTATACCACAAAAGAGAATGGTATGCTTCCAGCCAGTGCTGAAACTCAGGATCTGCTGCAATAACCTTCGCAAGGTGATAAGCATGTGTCTGTTTCGAGTAAGATCTTGCTGCTGGCCACAGTCGCCCAAAATCTTCTCCTCTATGTTTCTTGATCACATTCATCCACATATGCCCGAAGCACTCCCTCTGCTCAGCATGTGGAAATACGGCCTTGACAGCATTTTCTAGCCCTTTACAAGCATCAGTGTGTATAGCCAAAGGTGTCACTGTCCCAATGGCTCTTTTCAACTGCATCATGAACCATGTCCATGAAATCTCTGTCTCTGATTGAAACAGGCCAATAGCAACAGGAAACATCCAGTTGTGTCCATCTAGAGCATTGCATGCTGCCAATTGACCATTCCACTTTCCAGTCAAAAAAGATGAGTCTATGCTCAAATATGGCCGACACCCTGCTTTGAAGCCATCGGTGCAAGGCTTCAAAGCCATAAAAAATTTGGAGAAAAATACCTTGCCATCAGGTGCAACCTCGGTATCTATCTCCACAATACTGCCAGGTGACCTCTTCTCCACCTCTGCCTTGAAACTATACAGCATCCTGAAGGTATTTGCCCAATCACCATATAGTTCTTTCATTGCCTTCTGTTTTGCCTTCCACACTGTGGTATATTTCAGCTTAATAGGGTACTGGGCTTCCATGTCTAATTTCAGTCTCTTTGCAGTAGTGTTTGGTGTTTTGGCTAAAATAGGAGTGATCTTTTGTGCAACCCAGGCCTGTGATGTCATGGTTGAGGGATTCTGTGAACTAGTAATACAAGTATGTTCATTGGGGATTTGATTAATTCTGATTGTACTGCCATCAGGTTGGCGTCTAGCAGAAATGTACCACTTGCAAGGTTGGGCACTGCCATCAAAGCCTTTGCACTTCGCATAAAATTTCTTTGTATCTGTCCACAGAGTCTTGCTGTCAAACTGCTTCTTCACTGCATAAGTCCTGTAACACATCCTAAACTCAGCCATGGTTGGAAAATACTTTCCTACTGCAATTACAGGGTTATCTTTGTCATATACATTTATCATCTCATCATCATTTTCATCATCTACATCATCAGCAGCTTCCTTCATCAACTCTGCATCCACAACTCCAGAACCAGCAGCCGCATTAGCCGCATCCCTCTTCTTCTTCTCCTTGTCTTTATCATCGACTGGAATTCCAAAAAGGTCTGCCATCTCAGTGTCATCCAAGGGTGCAATGACCAAATCAGTAAGCTCTTTCAGTTCTACTGAATTCCAGTCAACAACAGCCGGGCCCGTACCAGCCACCCCATTAGCAGCACCATCACGGGCTGGGTCTTGTGCATCATCTGCTAACACTGTCAATTCGGTTACAATGGGCATTATCTGTCTAGCTGCAGCCCACTCATCATCTGCAATCTGCATAGCCAACTTTGATGCCACATATCCTACTCTTGAATCTGATTTCAGATCAACCAGCTCGGCAAGAAGTGTAGCACGTTTCTTTTCAAAGCCCTCTTGTTTATCGATTTCATCAACAACGGCTTCGCCATCCTCCATTCTCACATACTCTCCCTTCCAATCTTCGTACCGTAGCAATGCCACTTCTTGCTCTGGACCCCAAGGAATACTCTCCCCTATTTTCTCCACAATATCTCTCACCGCTTTCTCTTCTTGGTTCACTAGTTCTTGTGGATCGATGTCGTAAAATGAAAGCTCCAAACTAACTAATGTGTCGTGATCTATGGTCCTCACGCTACCATCAGCTAGCTTCGCCTGAGATAGCATAAATTTGACACCCAATTCGAAACTTTTTCGGGCATCTCCCCTGTTTTGACAACGACGCGGGAATGTGACGACAGTAGAATTTGATGACTTGGAAGTGAACGAGCTCAAATCGAAAGCGGAATGTGCACGAGAGTGATGAATTACCTCGAATTTGACTGTGCCGGCTCCGCGGAGCTCGCCATCTACCTCCTTCTTCCGGGCTGCTTCCCCCGCCTCCAATACGCCTGGCCGCGAGCAAAAACGGCAGGGAATGTGTCAGATTTGGGGCAGAATTACGAAGGGAAGGCCACGCGGGTTCGATTTGACTCACCCCAGATGCCGGCGACAACGAATTCGACGCCCAGGAGTGGATAGCTCCGCCGCCGGAGAGGGAGCAGGGCGCCCACTGTCGGGGTTCAGATGGCGCGGTAGGGCAAGGTCGGTCTGTGCGGTCGCTCGAACCGGTTGAGTTGACCGGGTACAAGTTAGTGGGTCCCACGTCCGCTAAACCCTCCTTACTAGCACAAGTAAGTGACACGGCCGTTTCATCACAATGGGTGGGTCGTGGCTATTTTGCTGCTCTCAAGCGTCGTACCCTAGCTATTATCTCCAACTATGTCGCATCGCAGCCAATTCCCTGAAAAACCGTAGTACCTGAGCTATTGGCCCATTGTGAATAGGCCCATCTCTGTCCACATGAGCACCACATTATTGTTCTCAGCAAACCCTACCATCCTTAGAGGCCTTCTCATCTTCTCTGGATTGATGGAGAGTAGCTTGTCAAGTTGAACAGTTCTTCCCAGCACCCATGAAGCTACACCATCAGAATCGGTCTTCCTCTTCCAAAATTTGGCCTTGAAATTTGACAGAGTGAGGCAACCAAGGTCACCACCGTTTGCCCGGAACGGGTGACCGGGCAGATCTATCACAGATAGTCTCTGCTTACACAAATCAAACTCGAGGAGACTCCCAAAAAGCCGCCAGTAAAGGGAATTCCCAACTAGGACACCGGGAACCTCCGTTATGATCACTTTGTTACGTGGGACTACCATAGATGGAATCGATGCTGATATGGGATCCCCCCATGTGCCGGTCTCGGACGAGTAAACTTGGGCGACCGCTCGCGCATTCTGCTGTTGTTCTTCTTCCTCATCGTCGTTTTCTTCCTCTTTGTCCTCCTCTTCTTCTTCATCTTCTTCTTCTTCTACTACTACCGTAGCCACCATGACCACCTGGAAGTGCTGGGTATCGTCTCCGTGAGAGCGAAGCACGGCCCCGTGGATCCAGGTGTCCTCGTCCAACTGGGCGAAGCCCGGGGGAATGGCGATGCGGCGCTGGTCGCTGGTGACAGGGTCCCACACCATGATCTGGAGAAGGTCCGGAAGGAATATGAGGACGAGGCCATGACGGCATCCGATGAGGCGGCGCAGCGGGGGAGGGTCATCTCCGCCATGGAGCTGCAAGGAGAAATGGCCCTCCGGTAGACGATTGGGGGCTTCATGGCGGGTATGAAATCGAGGCTGAAGCCGAAGAAACCGAGGAGGGGAGGGCTGCGGCGGTGGTGGATGCGGAATCGGCGGATTAAGCGGGGGTCGGCGACGAGGCCGTGCCAGCGCCTGGAGACGGTAGAGGCGCGGGGGAGGGAGGAGGGTTCCGGCGGGAGGCGGAGGAGGATCTCCGGGAGCAGGTCGTCGTCGTCCAGGGGCGTCGCCGTCGCCGGAGAGCGGGGGCGCGGGCGGCGGCTCATCTCGTCACAGCTCATGTGGGGCGCCGGCGACGGCTCATCTCATCACAGCTCATGTGGGAGGCCGTGGAGACGAAGCAGCAGCCCTACTGCCTAGAGCGAGTGACCACTAGTCCACTACGTATAAAGGAAAAAACCACGCTGTGGCCTGCGGGTGAGATTGAAGCCCAAAGCTCATTTTGTTTTCTCGGAAGACAGAGCCCACGACAACTAAACTAAGAGAAAGCCCTACAAGTCTAGGTGCCCAGCAAAAAAAAAAAGCAAAAAAAAAAGCAGTCCACGACTAGTTCCGCTAAAAAAAACAAATAAAAAACACTCCACGAGTAGCATCCACTTAAAAAAAAGTTGTGGTGTAGCACAGCTAAGAAAAAATTGTGCCGTGGTGTAGCATATCCTAAAAAAAAAAAGGTTACGGGTGATAGAACATAAAGATGTACGTTGTGGTTGTAGCCAATGCCGGAGAAGGAGATAGAACATAAAGGGTCCTACGCCGCCCCAGTACCCTACCCTCCTCGAAATCCTCCTCCATCGGTCCGCTGCTGCCCCAGCCCTCCCCTCGAAGGTCAGGCTACACCGGTTCATCTCCGGTGTTGGCCCGCATCCCACACCCACAACCTAAGTGTTTTTCTAGCCGCCGGCCCGCTCGTAGTTTGCCGACGTCTTCTCCGTCATGTCGCCTCGATGTCGTTGGCGCCAGCTTTAAAGCATCTTAGGGCATTTATACATACAAAATGCCCATTTTGGTGTTGCAAGCCTCTGTATGACACCTTGCGAATGTAGTAACCACCATTTTGCGGGTTGTAATCTAATATTGACACTTCCTCTTATACAAAAACATTGTACAATCTACAAAATTATTGACACTTCCTCTTATACAAAGACATTATTTCATATGTCTTTCCTTCTTTGTATAATCTTGATTAACATTTCTATCAAAAACCCTGGAAAAATATGAGGAAAGTTGTATATGATACGTTGTTAAAACTCCTGCAAACACACTGAGAATATATTGCAATGTATAATTGGTATTTATCTCCTTGGTAACTCATAGAGAATAATAAATATGTCTTCTATATTTTGTTTGAAAATATCGATGTGGAAAATATGACATGACACATAATCATATGTTGATATTACTTCATCTGTTCCAAAAAGCAAGGGACAAATTCCGTCAATATCTAAGGTTGACCAAGTTTATATGAAAAATACGAACGTCTAAAATACTAATAAATATCATTAGCTCCATTATAAAACATGTTTTGATAGCGTTTATGTGCAATATTATAAATGTTGATAATTTTCGTGATTAGAATATAGCAATATTTCACTACAGATGGATACACGAGTTGGGCCCACTTGGTTGTCTTGTTTACCTCGATCTCAACATGAAGTGTGGATCCTTAATTACGCCTATTTTATACTAGCAGTGTACCTTCTGTATGTACATGATGGTACGTATGAATCGTCAACTTGCCATGTGTATGTAAAAGTCAATCATGAGAACTTTGAAGTCAGCTCTGCACTATCATCTGCTGAACTATTTAACCAATTGGAGGCATCATTGAATGCTCCTGGTGGAGTGTTCGGATTAACGTGCATCTAAAAAGTTCATTGGCTCGTCATTCAACTTGTTCCACTAGTCGATGATTCGTTCTAGGTTCGTTGCACTTTTGAGTTATTATTGTTTGCATACGAAAGATATCCCCCATACAGAGATGTTGAAGATCGTAGTCAAATCTTGTCATCAGTTAGTTACTTCTAGTGATCTTTACGTCATATGAGTTGCATGCAGTTGTCATATGGTGATGTCATGCTCAACTAGCAGGGAGACGACATCATTTTGTAGTAACCCTTCCCCCTCCCGGATTTCGAGTATAAAACTATAGGCCCAAAGAGTGCATGCAATGACATAAAACAAATGCGGGTTTAGTATGTACTATACCATGCATGTATATGAAGCCTTAAGGCTAAGTGCATATTGCAGGTGGCACATCACACTTACTAACACCAATTAATCAACACTGCTGAAATAGAAACAAATCGAGAAAGAATGAATGAGCTTATTTGTTTCATTGGTCATCAAGTTGGGTATTTGTACAAGGTTTGGTGCTTATCTAAGGGAATTTTTTACATGAAAAAATGCCCATTTGGGGATTACAAGCGTTTGTTCGATGAGAAGCTGTTTGTACGATAGTGGGAATGTAGTAACCAACATTTGCGGGTTAGAGTATAATATTAACACTTCTTTTTGCACAAAACTACTTTGTGTATGTCTTTCATTCCTTGTATAATCTTGATAAAACTTTCCTTCAAAACCCCCGGAAAATATGAGGAAAGTTGTTTGTGATACATTGTTAAAACTCATGTAAACCCAATGACAGTACATTGCAATGTATAATCGTTATTATCTCCTTGATAACTCATATGAGAAAACCCCCAAAAGAGAGAACTGATTATCGATCATAGAGATAAATAAATATGTTGTGTGTATATTCTTAAAAAATATCGATGTTGAAAATACGATACGATATGACATATAATATTATGTTGATATCACTCCACATGTTCCAAAAAACAAGGCAGATAAATTTAGTGAAAACTCAACATTTTCTAAGCTTGACCAAGTTTATATGTAAAAATATGAACATCTAGAATACTAAATCAATATCATTAGGTCCATTCAATATTGTAAATCTTGATAATTGTCTTATATATATTTCGTTAAACTAGTAAGCTTTGACCTTTCACTAAATTTATACACCTTGTTTTTTGAACGGATCGAGGTAGTACCTCACTAAAACTTGATGGAGCCTTGAGAGTAAGCTTGTATAAGAAAATGCCGTAATATAATATTTGGATATGTATAGTTAAAAGGCATGCACATCTGATCCTTGTAAATCTCTAAGTTGACGAATACCATCTCGGTGAACATAGTTCTGAAATTTCAAAATTGGTAAGGACATTTTGAATATATCAGATTTTAACTTGTGAAATATTCATCTCCCCTCTCTTTTATAATATATGAGGACAATTTAGAGGCAATGAAGGGTCGTTTCATTGGGTTATTTGTTTGGCAACTAAGTCCAGGTATACGTATTTTACCGGAATTTCTGACCCTAAGCTAATTGGATTTTACTTTCTGTTTATTTTGAAAAGATAAAGCAGATGTTTCTACAGAAAATGAAGTCATGAAGCAGCTATCACAACTTGTCGAGCTACAGCATCTTGGCGAAATTCTGTAGTATGATCTCCTTCTCTAGCTGATGGCACTGTGAATGTTACGCGTACATGTGCTACGTGATGTCCACTGATACCTGTCCACTGCATGCCGAATTCTCATTGCTTGGAATCGAAAATGGCAACCAGTTGTCCACTTGTCCAAACAGAGAGCAAGTTGTATGGGCAAGGTCAAATTATCGCCGATCGCATCATGGCTTGATCATCCAGCTAATCAGATCGATCTTCATGGAATCATGGTTACTTGGCAGTAATGAGTTTTGGCACTCAGGTCCATATACTCTCGTAGGAGTATCTAGACCACCAAATTGTGCTCAAAGATCTTTGCTTGATGCAGTAATGAGAGTGATACGGGGTGTAGTAATTGGCTTATACACAGCCGGTATTTATTTGCGTACGTCGTGGGGCTCGCGATGGCGTGATGTCAGGAACGAACCCCCCATGACGGAGGCCGGGAGCCGTGAGGGTTGCGCTTCATGGACCGATGGTACAAATAGTAGGCTGCTACCTGGACCAGGACAGACAACAGGGCGACGAGTCCTTCTGGGAAAATGACGACTAGGGTCTAATGCGAGATTAAAACATCCATTTAACATGATCTAAATCAATGTTCCGAGTGCACAATTCATGGGAACCAAATCGATCGACCCTATGTGTATATACATACGTTTTGTGAAAAACTCAAGGTCTGCAATGATGTTCACATTCAGAGTTAGTACTTCACAGAGTTGGTGTTCATGCCTACAAGGTTAGAAATCTCACGCATGTTATCTCCCGATGTTATTGCAAATCCGGGGATGCAATGCAACAAGGGGCAATTAATTGAAACATCTACGCTTTAAAATTTAAAATGCAAAGAAAAGGCAGATGTGGCGGACAGGAAGGAATCAAACATGTAATCACTCCTACATTGCTTCTTGACTACAAGGGATACCAAAAGTGAAATAGAAAATGTCTATACGCACGAGAACAAATAGGAGCTTGTATGGTGGTGCCGGGATACGGGTGAATTTGCTAGTAGACCCTCGGCGCCGTGTCACTCCTGCTGGAGTTCTCGCACTGTAACATCACCCTCATCGTCGGCTTCTATCTATCTCCTCCCAGGCGACGAACCCTGGGCGCATCGCGCGCTGCTGCACGAGCACTCCGCCTGTGGCACGCTGGAGAACCACCTTTGGCGGATGGGCACAGGCGGCCGCGCCGTCCTCTGCTGGCACCACCCGTGTCAACGACGCCAGCATACTGGCTTTCGGGCAAGCGGATGAGGCGGCCCCAGGCTTCCTCCACGACCTCCACTCTAGCGACGGCGACCTCGCCGCCAAAATCACCCGCCCAAAGCTTGTCTCCACCACGCCGCAGCGACCAGCCACCACAAGTACCATCGACGTGGTTGGTGGCGGGAATGTGGTCTGAGTTGCGGGTCCAGGTGCCGAGCTTGTTGGTCCTAGACGTTAGCATGGCGTTTGTACCGGCACATTCGCTACGGCAATTCCGATACGGTCTGCTGTGGAACAAGACTATTGTTCCTAATTCTGCCAGAAAGTAAGAATACAACAGGGTACAGCTACCCACACCAATCTCAGGGTAATTGGTCGACATATATAATAGGTGCCATTTCGAATTTCCGGTGGATAAAAACTACGCTAGCTTACACAACAAAATAATCCATGGATGCGACGGATGTGGAATGCATCCATATTTCTCGAGTCGACTCGGAATCGATTATGTTGGTGGGGTCATCGTCGTGTCAACGCTTGCTTACACAACAAAATAATCCATGGATAAGTAACAACGAGAGAACACATTGACACCTGCATTATAAAGAACACTGTACGCTCTGAATATAGTGGGGCCCTTTATTGATTGCTTCTTAGTACATCAAGCATAGGAATAAAACGGTACAAACTAACGGGACCAAGTTGAAAGACGACATGACTCGAAAATAATAAAGGTAAAAGTGGACGATGGGCTCCCTTCTGGCCTTCTGGATTTTACTACTCGAGCAATTTTTAGGGGTGACCATCAGCGTAGCCATTTCCACCTCCCTTGCCACCTCCGCTCCCGCCATCTTGACCACCTCCCGTACCTCCACCACTAGCATCAGCGTTAGCATTTGCACCTGAACTCCAGCCATTACCTGCTGCACTGGAACCTGACCCAGTGCCACCGCCAGACCCATGGCCAGCGGAGCCAACGGTGCCTGCGGCTTGTCCACCACCACCGCCAGCACCATTACCTCCAGCACTAGAAACTCCCCCATAACTGTATCCCCCACTATTGTAGTACGACGAACTTGAGCCGGTCCCAGACCCCGCGCCAGACCCGGTGCCGCCTTGCTGCGACGATCCACCACCACCACCGCCGGCTCCAGCAGTTGCGTGGGCTGACCCACTTCCACTGTTAGCATCTCCAGAGCCACTCCCGGATCCTCCACCGCTGCCGTTCACAGCCCCGCCGCCATTTCCCCACCCGTGCCCCTGCCCATAGAATTTGAGTATCTAACTACCCTCGCGGCGCTGGCTAACCCAATGCTCAGTAGCACAACCAAGCTAACCGACACAAGCTTAATGGCAGCCATAGCAAGCTAAGTGAAGATCTATATGGGATAGACTGATGCTAGACCAACGAGCACGCATGGCTATTTATAGGGCTCAGATGATACTTCAAATGTTAGTAGCGTTTGGATCGCCAGCTGCAAACCTGCGTGCTTGTGACCTAGTGGAGCTTTTAAACTCAAGCAGATCGGCAGCCGGTTGATCGGGGCATAGTTGACCGAGTGGAGCGACGACTTGGAGCGAGGAAGTATCTAGTGCTACCACCCCTTAGGGTGGTACCGTTGCTACCGTCAAAAATACGTATTTTATACGTGTCAAAAAATTATACGAAAAATCGTGAGTGCTCTTGAAGTATGTCCCTACAACATCCTAAAATGTCAGGTCCAAATTCGATATGGACAATGAGAAACAAAAAAGAGAAAATCAGCATGAATAGTGTCATTTTCTGGATTTTGTCTTTTTGTGACACTAGTGACACTATTCATTTCAGATTTGTCATTTTTGTTTCTCATTGTCCATATCGAATTTGGACATGACATTTTAGGATGTTGTAGGGACATACTTCAAGAGCACTCATAATTTTTCGTATAATTTTTTGACACGTATAAAAAAGTGTTTTTTAACGGTAGCATTTGTAGCACCCTAAAGGGTGGTAGCACTAGATATGTTCTCGGTCTTAGGGCTACGAACACTTGCATGAAACCTGTCAGATTAGACAATTTACTGTTATCGTAGATAGTTTTTGTTACGCAGAATGTTTTTTTTTTCTTTTTGAACTTCCTCGAAGTAGCCGGCAGCATCATGTGCTAACTAAGAAAACAATTTCCAACGGGTTCTGTCAGCAGCTAGAGAAACCACGTCCATAACATTAATCTCCAATCACTCTATTTACCAGTCAAAGTAACTTGATAAGATAGTACGGTAAAACCGTTCGATGGTAAACATAGTTTTCACCAAATAGTTAAGCAAACCAACTTTATGTACTCTGGTAGTTAAGTAGTAATCGAGTTCCTAATACTTCAAGTAACATGCCCACAACCGACATCTGAAGGTATAGTTACATGTAAGAAGATGTCGACGAACTGCAACACAAAGTCCATTGAGGGCCATGAGAGCCATGTATCCGTGTTTACCCTGTCATTTTACCTTTTTGTTTGTGTCTTATCACTGTCACTTCACCGTGCGATTATAACCCTGATCCCAAAGAGGCCGGATGCGGAAGGAATTGGAGATTACAGGCACATCAGTTTATTTCACAGCTTTGCGAAGTTGTTTTCCAAACTTGTTGCGAATCACTTGAGATCTCACCTGCCAAATTTGGCTAGCCTGAACCAATCTGCATTTGTGAGGGGCAGGACTCTGCACGACAATTTCCTTTTGGTGCGGCAAGCTGCGAGAAAAATCAACCAGAGAAGGCAAGCCGCGATCTTGCTAAAGCTAGATATTGCAAGAGCCTTCGACTCAATTTCGTGGGCCTTTTTGTTTGAGGTGCTGAGGCACATGGGGTTTAGTGAGCTGTTTTTGAGATGGGTGGCGACCCTGTTAAGCTCTGCAACCACCAAGGTGCTGGTTAACGGAGAACCTGGGCGACGGATTCAGTATGTGTGTGGCCTACGTCAGGGCGACTCCACTTCGCCAATTCTCTTCGTGCTGGGGATGGAGGTGTTCACGGCCATGATGATCAGAGCGGCGGAGGGTGATCTTTTTGGCGATCTTGCAGGCATTACCCCCCCCCCCCCCCCCGCGCAACGTGTCTCGGTATATGCCGACGACGTCGTTCTGTTCGTCAAGCCCACAGCGCCGGAACTGTACGCGGTAAAGAGAATACTGGCAATTTTCAGAGAGGCCTCGGGTCTATGCGTCAATTACAACAAAACGTCTGCAACTCTGATTAGAGAGAGCATAGGACATGAAGGAAGAGTGGAGGCCTTCCTGAACTGCAAGATCACGAAATTCCCAATAAAGTATCTTGGACTTCAGCTAGCGCTCTGGCCCCTTACACGAGCACAGTGGCAGCCTATGATCGATAGCGCCGTTCACTGTCTCCCAGCGTGTCAAAGAGGGCTCATTGCGCGTCCCGGGAGTCTGATCCTAGTCAAATCGGTGATCAGCGCAAAGCCGGTGCATCACCTGCTCGTTTTGGAGCCACCCCTGTGGGTTTTGGAGGAGCTCAACCAATGGTTTCGAGGGTTCTTTTGGGCAGGGAAGAAGGAGATTAATGGGGGCCAATGCCTGGTGGCTTGGGATGCGGTTTGCAGGCCTACTTGCTTCGGTGGTCCGGGCATAAAGGACCTATATTTGCAAGGTCTTGCCCTCCGCGGGCGTTGGGCCTGGTTGAAACGTGTTGACCGAAATAGGCCCTGGCAGGGCTTGCCAATGTGCAAAGATAGTGCGGCGGAGTGATGACGTGAAGGCACACGTTCGTTGGGAGACACCAAGAGGAAGGTATGATGTAGTCCAGCAACAAGTTTCCCTCAATTAGAAACCAAGGTTATCGAACCAGTAGGAGCAGGAGCACTTCAGAAGGTTGTCAACGGCGCCAGAAAAAGTGGTGTTGCAGGAGATCTGGACTGTTGGCGTGGAACCTGCACACAACACAATCAAACTACTTTGCCCCAACGAAACAGGAAGGTTGTCAATCTTCCCGGCTTGCTGAAAACAAAGGATTAAACGTATGGTGTGGAAAACAGTGTTTAATTGCAGAAAGTAAAAGAGAACAATGTTTGCAGTTGGTGGTTTTATCAGTTTAAAAGAAAGGACCGGGATCCACAGTTCACTAGTGGTGTCTCTCCATAAAGATAGATAACATGCTGGGTAAACAAATTACTGCTGGGCAATTGATAAAATATTGAGCGCATGACAATGCATATATATGACAAGATGACTACCATGATATTTAATTGGGCATTACGACAAAATACATAGACCGTTATCCGACCGCATCTATGACTAATAATCCACCTTCAGGTTGACATCCGTGTTCCCCGTTGGTATTAAGTTGCAAGCAACGGATAATTGCATTAAGCAATGTGCGTAAAGTAAACAAGTACATATGACCGTAGACATAGCATTGTTATGTTACCCCTAGTAGCAACAACACATCCACAACCTTAGACGTTGCTGTCACTCGCCCAGATTACTGGAGACTGAACCCACTATCTACCATAAATACCCCCTCTTGGAGTTACAAGCATCTACTTGGCCAAAACATCTACTAGTAACGGAAAGCATGCAAGATCATAAATAACATGTAACATAGATTAATAATCAACTTGATCATAGTATTCAATATTCATCAGATCCCAGCAAACACAACATGTAGCATTATAAATAGATGATCTTGATCATGATAGGCAGCTCACAAGATCTAAACATGATGGCACAAAGTGGAGAGACAACCATCTAGCTACTGCTATGGACCCATAGTCCAAGGATGAACTACTCACGCATCACTCCGGAGGCAGGCATGGTGATGTAGAGCCCTCCGGTGATGATTCCCCTCTCTGGCAGGGTGCCGGGAAGAGGTTCAGGACCCTCCCGAGCTAGGGTTGACGACGGCGGCGCCTCTGGAACTTTTCGTGGATAATGGCTCGGGTATTTAGGGTTTTCGCGTCGGGGGAATAAGTAGGCGAAAGGGCGGCGGCTGCGGACCCCTGAGGGGCCCACACCACCCTAGGGCGCGGCAGAAGGTGGGGTCGCGCCCTAGGTGCGTGTGGCCGCCTCCTGGCTCGGCCCCATCTCTCCTTTGGACTCCGTGTACGTGTCGGTGAAATAGGGACCTCCGTCGATTTTCGTCCAATTCCGAGAATATTTCCAGACTAACTTTTCTGGAATACAAAAATAGCAGAAAACAGGAACTGGCACTGTGGCATCTTGTTAATAGGTTAGTCCCAAAAATGTATAAAAGTGATATGAAGTGGATGCAAAACATGTAACAATTGGTATAATATCAACATGGAACATCAAAAATTATAGATATGTTTGAGACTTGTCACGGAGGAGGTCTTTCAGAGCCTGTGCAAGTTCAGAGTCGAAGACATGGCGTGGATCCTGTTCTGGAAAGACCGATGGGTCAATGGGCAAATGGTGTGTGAGATTGCGCCTTTGGTCTGGGCTGCGGTGTCCACGAGATGCAAAAACAGTCCACGGTTGAGGAAGCAATGCTGGAGAGTCGATGGGCACTGGACGTGGCTCAGGACCTGACGGCCGAAGGCGCCGAGCTGTTGGTCAGGTTGTGGTTGCAACTCTCTCGTGTGCAGCGAGAAGTTTCTGAACCTGATGAGTTCGAGTGGTCTTGTGCGAAGAGAGGGGAATACAATGCAAAGGACACATATAAGAGGTTATGTGAAGGGAGCATTCGTGACAGCCTTGCTGAACCTATCTGGAAGTCCTTTGCGCTGCTCAAATGTATGATCTTCGCTTGGCTGGCGGCGAGGTATACGCTCTGGACCTCCGATCGACGTGCCCGGCATGGCTTGCAAGAGAACCCGAGCCCATGCTACACTTGCCTACAAGAGGAAGACAATGTGGATCATATCCTGATGCGGTGCCCCTATGCGAGGCAAGTTTGGTTCGGATGCTTTCGTCGAGCTGGCTTAGCCCTGCCATTGCCGCAGCTCGACAGTGCCTTGGAGGAGTGGTGGATTGGAACACGTGCGTTGCTGGCGTCTGCTCATCGGAAAACCTTTGACACCATGGTGATCTTAATCGCTTGGCGTCTTTGGAAACAGAGGAATGCAAGGACTTTTAACAATGAGAGGGAGCAGGTCGGGCCGGATCTTCTAGTTGATCTCATTGGTGAGGAGTTTAACTTATGGAGGGTTGCGAGAGTTGGAGGGAGAACAACGATGACGCGAGAGTAGGCTTAGGTTTTGTTTGGGAGTTGCGTGTGTGCGTTGGCTGGCCTTGCTGTTTGCAGCGTAGGTCTGGCTTCTTGTAAATGTTGCTCTATTCTTCTATAAAAATAAGGTATGCCACTTTGGCATACTCGCTAAAAAAAACTGTCACTTCACCCATGGCGTTTGGTTCCGGTGTTAGTAAAAAGTGTTGGGCACAACCGAAACAGAAGCCGCTTTGGGGGTGTCGGACACTTGTCTGGTATAATGGGGTATTTGCGACGGCTCCTTAAGCACCGCCCCCAAACCCAAACCAAGAATACATTATCTTTAAAATTTGTTGATACTCCCTCCGTTCCAAATTAGATGTCTTCCATTTGTCCACATGCGGATGTATCTAGACATGTACATCTAATTTGGAACGGAGGGAGTAGTTTACATGAATTTGAATGAAATTTAACCCTAAAGTTATCTATTCCCGTTCTCATTGTCGTGTCAGGTCATGGCGATGGCGCGGTAGCTGCTGATGGAATCATGTGAGTGATATGCGCGGATAAAGGCTAGCTTAATCACACACACGTAAGGTCAGCCATAACGCAAATTAATCAACCTATGGATGTCCACTGCATGCAGAACTGGTGCCGATTTCTCGTGGCTCAACAAGTCGATCGATCATCGATCGACGACTGAGTTGGCGGGGTCGTCTCTTACTTTGATTCCAATGCTTTGGCATCGAATATGTCCAGACAGAGAGCAAGTTGCATGCGCAAGGTCAAATTATCGCCGATCGCATCATGGCTTGATCATCCAGCTAACCAGGTCATCATGGAATCATGGTTACTTGGCAGTTGGCACTATGATAAACCAAACAAGTACTGATCATGTAAGACGGCATAGAGCAGATTGATTTATGTAATTAGTAGAGGCTCGGGACGTAGAGGAAGGTTGTGCTCTTCCTTTTGGCAGTAAGATAACCGATCGTGCAGACACATCTTGCCATGGTTTGAGTGCATGTATGCACGTGGTTGGATTTTGCCGTTTGCTACTGACACCCACGGAATATGTGAAAGTTGACTATGAAAACTTCGAGGTCGTCCTTCCGCAATGTCAACTGGAACCGTAGATGCTTTGCATGTGTTGTCTGAACGTGGACACGATCGCAGGGTTAACATAAGAAGGGGGACCGAAATCCTAATTTTCCGAAATGAAATGAGGTTTCGTTCATGTCGGCCTTTGGTAAAATGATATACGTGTTACTAATAGTAAACATATGTATCAGTATTTTTAAGGCCTTCTGATGACGTTTCAACCATTCTGGAAAATATTTTATATTAACCACTTCATTACGAAATCGTGGCGTGGCATATATAAGAGTATATGATCATGTACACGTATAAGGGGTATGGAGTAGTACTCCAACCCCACGTACGTATTTGTAATGCCACCGTGATGGGGCTTTTCCATCACCTATATAACACGTGATCGAGGCCCCCAACGGGGTCATCGCTTCTGCCTACTTTGAGATGGTATCAGAGCCCCCTCTTCCATGACCTAGCCGCCGAAGATCGATCTACACACAGAAAACCTAAAAACCAAAAACCCATCTCCCTCCTATCGCCGCCACCGCCATGGGTTCCTCAGCCCTTGCTCTGGCTGCTGCTCTCGGATCTCCCCCCCCCCCCTCGCAGCTGATGACACGGGAGAATTTCCTTGGGTGGAAGGCGCTTGTTCTCCCTGCCCTGCGTGGTGCCCGAGTCCTCGCCTGGTCGAGGGTTCTGAAGCTGCGCCGGTGGAGACGCTGGAGGTTGAAGACGACGACAAAAAAAAGATAACCATGGAGAATCCCGCCTATACGGCCTGGATCTCTCGGGACCAGCAGGTGTTGCGGTTCCTCCTGAACTCGCTATCAACCGATGTGCTCGCCCATGTCACCGAGCTTGACATATCCGCTGAAGTTTGGAAGGCTCTCACCGCCATCATCTCCTCTCCATCACGGTCGAGGATTCAAAGCTTGCGGTCAGCCCTCAATGACCAGAAGAAAACCAACATGACGGCATCCAAGTACATCGCGAAGATGAAAGCTCTCGCCTCTGAACTTGCTGCAGCCGGAAAACCGCTAGATGAAGATGAATTGATTGGATACATCCTCCATGGTCTTGATCACACCTACAACGCCCTTGTTGCCGCTGTCAACGCCAATCCCGGTACAACCCTTGCTGATTTATTTAGTCAGTTATCTACTTATGATCTGCGTCCAGATGGATCAGATGAACCGAGCCAGGACTTCCAGTCCTCTGCCAATGTCGCGCGTCGTGCCGGTGCCAGTGACCCGCGACCTCTGCAGCGAGCTCGCCATGATGACCGGGGGCGTCAAGACAGTCGCGGCCGCTACGATGACCGTGGTCGCTACGATGATCGTGGTCGCTATGATGATGATCGCGGACGCCAAGAGCAGCGTGACCGTGGGCGCCATGATTACCACGGACGCTAGGAGGATCGCGGTGACTACCGCGGATGCCAAGATGATCGTGGTCGACATGACCTCTATGAAGATGATCGTGGTCGACGTGACCGCTATGATGGACCAGATGACCGCGGTCGACGTGATCGGTACGATGGTGATCGCCGTGATGGAGGCCAAGGGCACCGTCGACGCCATGGCCGTGCGCCCACGCCCTACGTGAACGTCACATGCCAAATATGCAAAATACACGGCCACCCGGCCTCTGATTGCTGGTGGCGGTTCCGGGATGACAATAATGATGATGGCTACAAGGGTGCACACATTGCATCCTATGGAGTTGATAGCAACTGCTGGATCTCTGACACAGGCGCGACAAATCATGTGACGGGGGAGCTGAGCAAGCTCACCACTCAGGAGAACTACACTGGACGTGATCGCATCCACACGGCGGATGGTAACGGTATGCAAATTGCTCATATTGGTCATTCAACATTATGCACCCCACATACTTCTTTGCATCTCAAAAATATTCTACATGTCCCTAGTGCTTCCACAAATTTGTTATCTGTCCATCAGCTTACATTAGATAATCATGTTTTCTTTGAGTTTCACCCACATTTCTTTTTGATCAAGGACCAGGCCACAAGGAGAATTCTGTTTAGAGGACCATGTCGTGACGGCCTCTACCCGCTAGTGCCATTCTCTACCGGGTCGCCCAAGCACGCCTTCATTACAATAAAGTCGTCATCTTCCACGTGGCATCGCCGTTTAGGACACCCTTCATCTTTCATTGTTCAACAAATTCTTAGGACGCATAAGATTTCTCATTCGCCTGAAATAAACCCACATGTGTGTGATGCTTGTCAACTAGCTAAGAGTCATCAGTTGCCATATCTTGTCTCTACTAGTATTTCTACTGTTCCTTTGGAACAAGTATTTTCTGATGTATGGGTCCAGCTCCTGAGTCTGTTGGCAAACATTCATATTATGTAAGCTTTATCGATGATTTTAGTAAATTTACCTGGATCTATTTGCTCAAAAAGCGTTCTGAGGTTTATCAAGTGTTCCTAAATTTTCAGCAACTTGTTGAAAGAAAATTTGGTAGAAAGATAATTACCATGCAAACTGATTGGGGTGGTGAATATGAAAAACTAAACAGTTTCTTTCAGAAAATTAGCATTACTCATCATGTGTCATGTCATCATGCTCATCAGCAAAACGGGTCTGCAGAACACAAACACCGTCACATCGTTGAGGTTGGCCTTGCTTTGCTTGCCAATGCATCCATGGCTTTCAAATTTTGGGACGAAGCTTTCCTTACTGCCACCTTTCTTATCAATTTGCTCCCAAGTAAGGTGATAAATGGTGACACTCCCGTTGAACGTCTCCTACACACTCCGCCGAATTATGATGCCCTTAAGTCTTTGGTTGTGCTTGCTGGCCTAACCTTCGTCCTTACAATAAACGAAAACTTGCTTTTCGTTCTACACGATGTGTTTTTGTTGGGTATAGTCCTCGTCACAAAGGCGTTAAGTGCCTAGAGGTTTCTACTGGTCGCATCTATATATCTAGGGATGTTGTGTTTGACGAAAGTGTTTTTCCTTTTGCATCACTTCATCCAAATGCTGGTCAACGTCTACGCAACGAAATTTTGCTTCTTCCACATTTATCTTCCACTACATCTACCAATGGGGATGCACATGTGAATGACGATATGACTTTGCCCATTATACCTGTTGTTACTAATGGTCACACACCTGCAGAAAGTAATGCATCCGCAGGTACCTCTGATGTTCAGCAACATGCTGCTTCAAATTTTGGTTCAAACGGTGAAGAAATGGCTCCAAACAGTGAAGAAATACATTCAGAAATTGACAATTTCTCCGATCCCGAGGATGATTCTGCAGCAGCCTCAGATTCCGCGTATGGCGATCTCGAGGGTGATTCCTCGGCCTCGTCTGCTGCGCACATGGGCGGGCGTGGCCCTCCTTCGCCACCGAGGTCCCCGCCGCAGTCCCGCATGGCCCCGGACCCACCGTCACTGTCTCGGTCCTCTGCCGCGGTCCCCGCCGCAGTCCCGCATGTCGTCGTCACGGTCCCCGCAGCGCACACCGTCTCCTGCTCGTGCTTCGCGCCGGGCCAATGCTACTGAAGATGCTCCGACAACGCCACACGCCTCCCCGACTCCAGATTTGACAACGCCATCCTCCAGCGGATCTGCTGTGGGATCGTCGCCGCTGTCCTCTGCTGATGGCAGCCCGGCTAGATCTTCTACACCAGCTCCCACACGGCCTGCTCCACAACCTGCTCCGCCTCCTGAAGCTCGTACACGCTTGCAAAAAGGTATATGGCAACCTAAGAAATATACTGATGGATGTGTTCGGTATGGATTGTTCACGTCTACAGGTGAGCCCAGCAAACTTTCGGAGGCTCTTGCAGATGACCGTTGGCGCACAGCGATGGAGGAAGAATACCGTGCTCTCATGGAGAACAAGACGTGGCATCTTGTTCCCTCAAATTCATCCAAAAATATTATTGATTGCAAATGGGTGTATCGTATCAAGAAAAATGCTGATGGCACAGTGGAACGATATAAAGCACGGTTGGTTGCAAAAGGCTTCAAACAAAGGTATGGCATTGATTATGAAGATACCTTCAGTCCTGTTGTTAAGGCAGCTACCATCAGACTTGTTCTGTCCGTTGATGTTTCCCGTGGCTGGAGTTTGCGGCAGCTAGATGTCAAGAACGCGTTTCTCCATGGCGTTCTGGAAGAGGAAGTCTACATGAAACAACCTCCAGGTTATGAAAACCCCCATGCTCCGCGTCACATATGCAAACTTGACAAAGCAATTTATGGACTTAAGCAAGCTCCTCGAGCATGGTATTCTCGGCTTAGTACAAAACTGCGGGCACTTGGCTTTATTTACTCCAAGGCAGATACTTCTCTCTTTATTTATCATAAGTATGGAGTGATGATGTTTGTTCTCATATATGTTGATGATATCATTGTTACTAGTTCATCTGATGAGGCCATCACTGCCCTTCTGAAGGATCTTACTGCTGATTTTGCGCTTAAGGACCTAGGGGATCTGCAATTCTTCTTGGGAATTGAGGTACAGAAGACACATGATGGGTTGCGTCTAACTCAGGCGAAATATGCAGCTGATTTACTTGTTAAAGTTGGTCTGAAAAACTGCTCCACGGCTCCTACACCTTTGTCAAACACGGAAAAGTTAACCTTGACCAGGGGTTCTCTTCTGGGTCCTGAGGATAGTACTCAATATCGCAGTATTGTAGGTGCTCTTCAGTACTTGACACTGACACAACCTGATATCTCCTTTTCGGTTAATAAGGTATGCCAATATTTACATGCTCCTACTACTGATCATTGGACAGCTGCAAAAAGGATTTTTCGATATGTTCAGGGTACTCTCCATGTTGGACTAACATTTCAGAAATCTCAATCTACTCTACTTAGTGCATTTTCGGATGCTGATTGGGCAGGTTGTCTAGATGACCGCAGGTCCACTGGCGGATTTGCTATCTTTTTTGGCTCAAATCTTATTTCTTGGAGTGCACGCAAACAAGCTACAGTTTCCAGGTCTAGCACTGAAACTGAATACAAAGCTCTTGCTAATGCCACAGCTGAATTGATCTGGGTTGAGGCCTTGCTTGGTGAACTTGGTGTCACCCTCCGAGAGAAACCATGCTTATGGTGTGATAACTTGGGAGCTACCTATCTGTCTGCTAATCCTATTTTTCATGCCAGGACCAAACACATTGAGATAGACTATCATTTTGTTAGAGAGAGAGTTGCCAATAAACAGCTTCTTATTAAGTTCATCTCCACCAAGGATCAAGTCGCAGATGGTTTTACCAAAGCTTTACCTGTCAAGAATCTACAAGAGTTTAGTCGTAATCTCAACCTCTCTGCACGTTGAGATTAAGGGGGATGTTAGAGTATATGATCATGTACACGTATAAGGGGTATGGAGTAGTACTCCAACCCCACGTACGTATTTGTAATGCCACCGTGATGGGGCTTTTCCATCACCTATATAACACGTAATCGAGGCCCCCAACGGGGTCATCGCTTCTGCCTACTTTGACAATATAATCAAGAGTAGAGCGTCATGAGTTGTGACAACTAACTAGTTGGACGACTCACACTTGTATTCACTAGAGGGAAGCAATGCGCTGAAATCCACTTTGGCACCCGTATTTACAAATCATATATTTTGAAACACCAAAAAAAATTGAAATGAAAGTCCACAGACACATTTTTTGTAGCCTGTGTAAAAAAGACAAAAGTTGTCGCATGAAAAGCCTTGTTTTAAGTCAAAATTTGTCCAATGAGCAGGCTATGGCGTACTATCAAAGATACACATGGATAAAACTACGCTAGCTTAGACACAAAATTTATCCATGGATGCATGGATGAATATGTTTACTGCATGCACATGTACCAATGTACTAGGTGTTGGCGCCAATGTCTCAAGTCGATTCGATCGATTATGTCGGTGGATTCGTCGTCGTTCCAACGCTTGCTTGGCAACGGAAGTAACAACGAGAGAACACGTTGACTTGTACAGCATATTGCCAGGATTATAAACAACATTGTACATCCATGAATATAATGGAGCCCTTTATTGATTGCTTCTTAATACACCAAAGCATACGACTAATGAAACTAAAGTGGAAGATGATATAACTCATAAATAAAGGGGAAAGTGGACAGTGGGCTCCTTCTCCAGATGTATATTACTTGCTACTGAAGTTTAGAGGTGACCATCAGCGTAACCATTTCCTCCTCCCGTGCCACCTCCGCTCCCGCCATCTTGGCCACCTCCCGTACCTCCACCATTTGCATCAGCGTTAGCATTTGCATATGAATTATAGCCATTATTTGCTGAACTATAACCTGACCCAGTGCCACCACCGGACCCGTAGCCAGTGGAGCCAACAGGGCCTGCAGCTTGTCCGCCTCCACCTCCTCCACCATTACCTCCAGCACTAGTAAGCCGGAGGATAAGCCGGAGCACCATGTGTGACCGCACCCTAGAGACGTGACAGAGAATGGCCCTGCCACCGCCATCATCCTCCGCCCGGGCTTTGCCCAGAGACAGGAGATCAAATGCGCCGGTGGCACGGGTTAGGAGCATGGGAGGGCTATCGAACATAGCAAACTCTTGGAAACCAGTCATCACAAGCCAAAATAATGAGGCATGCATAAGAACACAAAGTTGTAGGAGGTACGATGTTACGTGCAATAATAAGTTGGACGGCCCTTCTGTCCACTGCTCGAGCGACGCCTACCCTAGCCATCACCAAGTGGGCTAAACTCACAACCTAGGAATAGGAAAACTTGCCACATCTACGCCGACGCGCATGCTTAGATGTCAATGGATTCATTGGGCCTTTTAATGGAAATGGTCCTGATACATACGATCTTTTGTAGGGCTTTCCAAGCATAAGCTAGGTATGTTATTTTTCTGCCCAAATCAGTTGTTTTTATAAAGCAATCATACAACAACTATTATAATTTGCCGAACTGAAAACATCTTCTCTAAACTCTTCGGGGCGCGCGATCTGCTCCGAAAGCACAAGGGCTAGCCGATGGCGTACTGTCAAAGAAACACACTGATAAAACTATGCTGATTTTGACAATCAAAGTTAATCAATGGATGTGTGGATGGATGTTTACTGCATGTACGGATGTACTGCGTGTTGGTGCCAATTTCGCGAGTCGATTTGATTGATTATGTCAGCGTGGTCGTCGTCGTTGCAACTCTTGCTTGGCATCGGAAGTAACGGTGAGAGAACACATTCACATATATACAAAATATTTCAACATTTGAAGGAACACTATACATCCTTGAATAAATGGAGCCCTTTATTGGTTGCTTCTTAATACACCAAAGCATACAAATACAACGCTACATCCTAAGGAAACCAAGGTGAAAAATGACATGACTCAAAAGTAAAGGTGAAAATGGACAATGGGTTCCCTCTCGAGATGTAGTACTTGACGAAAATTTAGGGGTGAGCATCGGCGTGACCATTTCCACCTCCTGTGCCACCTCCGCTCCCGTTGTTTTGACCACCTCCCGTCCCTCCACCACTAGCATCAGCGTTAGCATTTGCGTATGAGCTATAGCCATTATTTGCTTCACTAGAACCTGAGCCAGTGCCACCACCAGACCCATAGCCACTGGAGCCAACGGGACCTGCAGCTTGTCCGCCTCCACCGCCACCACCATTACCTCCAGCGCTAGTTACTCCGCCACCAGAATAGTAATACGGCCCGTCGCTCCTTTGGCTAGAACTTGAGCCGGTGCCAGATCCAGCGCCAAACCCAGTGCCGCCTTGCTGCGACGAACCACCCCCACCACCACCGCCTCCAGCACTTGCATGGACTGATCCACTATCACTGTTAGCTGCTCCATTGCCACTTCCGGCTCCTCCACCGCTACCATTCACAGCCCCGCCCCCATTTCCGCTGCCCGAGCCCGTCCCTTGAGAAGTAGAGTATCTAACTACCCTCGCACCGCTAGCTAACCCTATGCTAAGCAGCACAACCAAGCTAAGCGACACAAGCTTAATGGCAGCCATAGTGGAGTTCTAGATGGGATAGATTGATGGTAGACTGAAGGCACGCATAGGTATTTATAGCGCCGAGGTTATACTGCAAATGTTAGTAGGGTTTGAATCGCGAGCTGCAAACCTGCGTGCTCGTGACCTAGTGGAGCTTTTTAACTCAAACAGATCGGCTCCCGATCGATCTGGGCAAAAGTTGACCTGGTGGAGCGACGACTTGGAACAGCCGATAAGATAAATTTGCTAATCTCCATCGTATGACAGGAACTAGCTAGTTGCAGATTGCACCATTACTGCCTTCTTAGGGCTATGCATACTTACATGCATGTGGTTATGTCTAAAACCTCGCACCATTATATGTAAGAATACTGTCAGATTAAAAACAAAATACTGCAATCGATAGATAGCTCATCGTCTGACATATCTATATATACGTGTTTGGTTGAGAGGTTAGAGCATCTTCACCGGTGGCCCGTAAACATTGCCCGGTGCAATCACATTTTAACGCAGTTTAAAATGTTCTTTGAAATTTGTTGACATCTTACAAGTTTCAAATGAAATTTGAACCTAAACTACTCTTCTCCTTGTCATTGTCGTCTCCGTCGTCGAAATCAAAGCCATCGTCTCTGCAGGAGCAGATGTAGACGATACAGCTAGAGCAGGAGGATTCCACCGTGTCATTGTGATGGCTCGGCGTGTCGGCGATCAAGGATGAGTCCTTTGCATGGTCAAGGTGATGGTGCGGCACATGCTTCTACCACTCGTTCACTGAAAAGCAAAGGGAGATCGTGAGGCTGGGGCAGTCCTTGGGATGGTGTGGTGGAGGCTTCCGTGAAAGTCCAATAGACAGGTATGGCAAGGGGACGTGGAAATCCGATGCTCCACCCCCTCCTCTTTGGCTCTAGCTTCGGCTTGTGAAAGACAATCCTTCATCGCGCGGTGGTGAACACGGTTCTGGCTTCGGCTTGCGCATAACGATGAGCTAGGAATCCCGGGGGCACCACTGCGTCCTCCCAATGGCGTTCTCCACGGTGCAGCCGAGCACGCTCCCCTTGGTGTTGTACCGTGACGGCGAGAACAAATTATAGGACTCAGTGATGGCGGTGTCGATCTAAGCTGGCATGCCACATGCCCTCGTTGTCAGTGTAGTTAAGGGGGTGGGCCCTCTCCGCTGACGTAATGCGGTACCTGCGTTAGAGGATTCACAATTGGAGGTCTGTGCCGGTGGAAACTGTGGCATGGCAGGTATGCCACCCTTTGGCAGCTTGTGATCCGGCGGTATGAGGAGACTGTAGGTTGTGCGATGGCAGGAATAGATTTTGTTCATCGGCCTCGTCATTCTGCCCCATAGTGTTGACAGTGACTGGTGTTGAGGGAGAGGGAGGCCCCAAATTGGTAAAACTTTCTGAATATGGCAGGATTTAACTTTCAAAAGGTTTATCACCTTTCTCTTTTGTATTTCACTAGTAATTAAGCACGTGCACATGCACGTTGCATATAATTGTATGATGTATATAAACGTAGTGGTAAAAGTTCTAGAGGACAAAAATCATATTAAACTAAACTGGCGAATTATTGTCAATTTGCTACAAAAAATGTACAAAAGTATTCATTTTTTTCCTCTCTGAAATGGAACAACTGAAATTTCATCTATTATGAAAAGTAGATCCATCAGAATCAACACATAACCTGGTAACTCTGAACAAAAATGCACTAACTCGTGGGCAACTATGTTGCAGTAGGCTTCAACTATGTAAAAGTTAGCAAGGCCAAACCAACAAATACATTCAAGGAAGAGTTGCTCTTTAGTGACTTTGACGGCATAAATGTTGACCTAATGCTCCAATGAAATGCATTGATTAAGCCATTCTTGTTATAAGCTCCGACAAGACTGCAACCAAATGCATACATAGATATCTACGGGAATAACTGTGCAAAAATTATATTGCTCTACATGCACAGCTCGTTGTAAAAGGAGCAGTTCGGAGGTTCATACATACCTTGGCTAATTAATATTTAAGCTTCCATATTGGTGATAGAAAATCATGCAAAATTTCTCCATGAACCACCAATTTAAATATATCATATATAATATGGATCTAGCATATTCTGTTATTCCTTGTTAAAATAAACAAGAAAAAAAATGTTCATGACAAGAACCTCAGCTTTTGCTAACATAT
Organism: Poa pratensis; assembly: GCA_947311845.1. Classification (NCBI taxonomy): domain Eukaryota; kingdom Viridiplantae; phylum Streptophyta; class Magnoliopsida; order Poales; family Poaceae; genus Poa; species Poa pratensis. The sequence continues at coordinate 30,059,876 of CAMZMU010000099.1, forward strand.
ATCACGACAATAGGTAATAAGCGCACCTGTGTGTAATTACAATGTAAGAGGAGTTCGATCGGTCTTCCTGTCCTGCTTTCCCTGCCATGACCGGGACACCAGCTAGGCATTACATCGAGCATATACCAGCACAACCAAGAAAACACAGCACCTCCAATCTTCTAATTCTACCATACGTACACATAGAAAGCTTCAGGTCTGGTTGTCCAAGTAGCTATCAGGAAGGCTCCATGATCATAGTACACGATCAGCTTTGTGCTACACGATCAGTAAAGAGAAGACTGCATCATAGAAAGTAGTATAACTGGTTAGGGATGAACCTCCATTGCACGTGAAAAGACACTGCACACGGGTCAGATAAAACGTTCGAGGGACAACAGTTCGAAAACAATCTTGATGCTTCATCACCCAGAGATCCCGAGGATTCAGACTTTCAGAGGAGGAGGCGGCAGGTGCTATGGCGATGGGGCAAGAACGGCCGCGAGGGTGGCTGCGTCACGGAGCTGGCAACGGCGTCATCGGTGTGGTATGGTCGTCGAGCGCTGGCGCGGTGGCTGTTGTGGCACGACAGCTTGATTGCAGGGGCGCTCGGCATGGTGGCGTGATGGCAGGTGGCGGCGACGGCGTCCGTGTGATGGCAGGGGCGGCGCGGCGGCGACATAGGTCGTTTTGATTATTTTGATTAGATGATTTGCGTGATTAGTGGTTTTTTTTTTGTTTCCGCGTGAAACTGGCTCGTCATGCAACAGAAGAGGAGCAATTAGCGGGGCATAATTGCAGGCATCGGTGTAAACCGTGGATTGGTGATGTGTTCAGTCAGGCTGACCACGGATATCACCTCAACCGTCGGATATGTTGGTTAAATGGTCAAGATCTATTGGATCACCCCTCTCTCTCCCTTTTTATATTAGTGGTGATGATATGGATATAAATCAGTTCCGTGGCAATGAAACATGGGCCTTGGGAGCAGTGTCTTTTGTAGCATTTCATAAGGATAAACGAGTTCAGTGGCAATGAAACATGGGCCTTGGGAGCAGCGTTTTGTCTCCTAGGTGCAAATGGTCAAATTATTTAAAACACATAACTCATTTTGAAATTCAAAAAAATGCAAAACAAACGCGTGTACACCATTAATTGCATCCTTTGTTAACAAAAAAAACAACTTTGATTGTGTTGGAGGGGTCGTCTCTTACTTTGATTCCAATGCTTTGGCATCGAAAATGGCAACCAGTTGTCCACTTGTCCAGACAAAGAGTAACTTGGTCAAACTATCGCCGATCGCATCATGGCTTGATCATCCACCTAATCAGATCTACAGGGAATCATGGTTACTTGGCAGTAAGATAAAGCAAACAAGTACTCATGATGTAAGACGGCATAGAGTGGATCGATATATTTAATTGATTAGTTGAGGCACAGTACATATAGATTAGGTTGAGCTCATCCAAGATAACCGATGGCATGCGCATCTTGCCATGGTTTGAGTGCATGCATGCACGTGGTTTGGTTTTGCCATTTGCTACTGCACCCACGGAATATTTCAAAGGTAAGTAGTTGACTATGAAAACTTCGAGGTCGTCCCTCTGATGTCAACTGGAACCGTCGATGCTTGCATGTTTATTTTGTTTTTTTTTTAATGATCCAGCTTAAAGCTGGCTTTTTGTGTTAAGAAGAAAAAAAAAGGCAGGGCCCGAGGAGGCCGAAAAGAGGGAAAAGCCCACTGCCCTATTCGTCGCAGGGATGCCTAGGTAGTGACTCCCGGAGGGCCTATATCGCGCCCGCAGGCGACACGATACGCCTCTGCCGCCTGAAGCAAGACTCCGCATGGGCCGCTTTGGAGCGGCTCAATAGAAAAGGCAGAGCATTTTTTTCCCACGTTGTTTTTTTAATTCGGAGAACTTTTTCATATCGGACTTTTTTTAAGTTTGAAGTTTTTCGAATATGAGCAAAATTTTAACGACTTAGAAAAGTGAACATAAAATATTGGTGAACTGGAACTATTTTTGAACAATTTTAAAAGTGGATAATTAGTGATAAAACTATATTTGAATGATTTAGAAAAGTGAATAGAAAATGTGATTGAACGAAAACTATATTTGAACGATTTTAAAAGTGAACATAACAACTCGGTGAACCAAAATTATTTTTAAAATCTTTCAAAAAGTGCATATAAACTGTTTTTAACGATTTTAAAAAGTAAACTGAAAATGTCGATGAACAGAATTTAGGATGATTTTAAAAGTGAACAAAAACTACTTTTAAATTGTTCAAAAATTGAACAAAACTATTTTTGTACGATTTTCAAAAGTGAGCAAAAAATATCGGTGAACGATGGGCGAGATCGAGCTTGACCTGGCTAAAATAGATGCAACGCCGTGACATCTCCATAGTCGTCCAGGATCTTCACGAACATGAATTGGAGGGGGGGTGGTGGGGTGGGGGATGCCACCACAACCCATGGCGGCCAGCCGGAGCTCGAGCACCCCACCGCTGCCTCCAAGGGGCCGCGTGGAAGGACGATGGTCGCACCGCCGAGCCGAGCCTACAGCCCACCAGATCATCTCAGCGCCATGGTGGGGATTGAACGCCCGAGGATAAGCCGGAGCACCATGTGTGACCGCACCCTAGAGACGTGACAGAGAATGGCCCTGCCACCGCCATCATCCTCCGCCCGGGCTTTGCCCAGAGACAGGAGATCAAATGCGCCGGTGGCAAGGGTTAGGAGCATGGGAGGGCTATCGAACATAGCCAACTCTTGGAAACCAGTCATCACAAGCCAAAATAATGAGGCATGCATAAGAACACAAAGTTGTAGGAGGTACGATGTTACGTGCAATAATAAGTTGGACGGCCCTTCTGTCCACTGCTCGAGCGACGCCTACCCTAGCCATCACCAAGTGGGCTAAACTCACAACCTAGGAATAGGAAAACTTGCCACATCTACGCCGACGCGCATGCTTAGATGTCAATGGATTCATTGGGCCTTTTAATGGAAATGGTCCTGATACATACGATCTTTTGTAGGGCTTTCCAAGCATAAGCTAGGTATGTTATTTTTCTGCCCAAATCAGTTGTTTTTATAAAGCAATCATACAACAACTATTATAATTTGCCGAACTGAAAACATCTTCTCTAAACTCTTCGGGGCGCGCGATCTGCTCCGAAAGCACAAGGGCTAGCCGATGGCGTACTGTCAAAGAAACACACTGATAAAACTATGCTGATTTTGACAATCAAAGTTAATCAATGGATGTGTGGATGGATGTTTACTGCATGTACGGATGTACTGCGTGTTGGTGCCAATTTCGCGAGTCGATTTGATTGATTATGTCAGCGTGGTCGTCGTCGTTGCAACTCTTGCTTGGCATCGGAAGTAACGGTGAGAGAACACATTCACATATATACAAAATATTTCAACATTTGAAGGAACACTATACATCCTTGAATAAATGGAGCCCTTTATTGGTTGCTTCTTAATACACCAAAGCATACAAATACAACGCTACATCCTAAGGAAACCAAGGTGAAAAATGACATGACTCAAAAGTAAAGGTGAAAATGGACAATGGGTTCCCTCTCGAGATGTAGTACTTGACGAAAATTTAGGGGTGAGCATCGGCGTGACCATTTCCACCTCCTGTGCCACCTCCGCTCCCGTTGTTTTGACCACCTCCCGTCCCTCCACCACTAGCATCAGCGTTAGCATTTGCGTATGAGCTATAGCCATTATTTGCTTCACTAGAACCTGAGCCAGTGCCACCACCAGACCCATAGCCACTGGAGCCAACGGGACCTGCAGCTTGTCCGCCTCCACCGCCACCACCATTACCTCCAGCGCTAGTTACTCCACCACCAGAATAGTAATACGGCCCGTCGCTCCTTTGGCTAGAACTTGAGCCGGTGCCAGATCCAGCGCCAAACCCAGTGCCGCCTTGCTGCGACGAACCACCCCCACCACCACCGCCTCCAGCACTTGCATGGGTGGATCCGCTATCATCACTGTTAGCATCTCCAGAGCCACTTCCGGCTCCTCCACCGCTACCATTCACAGCTCCGCCGCCATTTCCCCCGCCCGAGCCTGTCCCCTGAGAACTAGAGTATCTAACTACCCTCGCGGCGCTTGCTAACCCAATGCTCAATAGCACAACCATGCTAAGCGAGACAAGCTTAATGGCTGCCATAGTGAGCTTAGTGAAGATCTGGATGGGATGGATTGATGTTAGGCCGAAGGCACCCGTAGGTATTTATAGCGCTGAGGTTAAACCGCAAATGTTAGTAGGGTTTGGATCGCCAGCTGCAAACCTGGGCGCTTGTGACCTAGTGGAGATTTTTAAACTCAAGCAGATCGGTACCGGATCGATCGGGGCATAGTGTTGACCGAGCTAGAAACGACTTGGAACGTCTGATAAGATAAATTTGGTAGTCTCCATCGTAAGACATGAACTAGCCGCAGACTGCACCTTTGCATGTGGTTATGTCTAAACCCTCGCGCCATTATATGTAAGAATCTGTCAGATTAGACCAAGTTAATATACTGTAACCGATAGATAGCTCATGTTACGCAGATCTACTTGAAGCTTCCTCGAAGTAGTCAGCAGCATCAGGTGCTAACTAAGGAAACAATTTCCTCCGGGTTCTGTCTGCAGCTAGAGAACACTGGAAATGCCACACCTACGGCTGGTTATGGACGTATTAAGGAAGGAAAAAAACCAGCACGCTATAGACGGAAGAAAAAAAATTCAGCTATTCGATCAACCAATCGACGCACCAGCCGCTAATTAAGCAACGAAAAGCTGGAACTACGCCAGATTTTACCCTTGTTCAGATCATCCACAGCGGCCGTGCTGCCTCAACCGCACCGTCGTGAACGGCCCGCGCGCAGGTCGCGCAAACCTGGCCTTTATGTGCGTGGAGACACCTCGCCGTCATGCCGTCGACGGACACCCACACAAGTACTTGGACTTCACATGGCGCGAGATCCTCACGTTCAAGCCGGTTTTCCCTCGTCCAGATCTGTTGAATGAACCAGTAGCCGTAAGTGTTCATTTCTTCAGTTTCGTCAGGTTTAGGTGTCGGGTTCAGTTTCAACAGTGTTAGACGTTTTCAGTTAGCGTTTCTTCAGGTTTTCAGTTAGAGGCTACCAGCGTGTTTCCATGAAATTACAAGGTACACCTTTTCAAATGGAATATATTTTGACGGGCGTATACATGACATGGATGTGGTTTCTCGCTATGTTGACATACGTGCGAGACTCTACACGCTTCATGGAAGAAGAAGAAGAAGAAGAAGAAGAAGAAGAAGAAGAAGAAGAAGAAGAAGAAGAAGAAGAAGAAGAAGTACTAAAAGGAAGAAGGCGAAAGAAAATTAAGAGTCTATTTGAATGCCAAGCAGCCAATCAGAAAAGCTCTTTTGTACAATTAACTACTTCCATTTTAGTTTCCAATTATGTGTTCTATGTTAACTTTCGTTATGTCAATTTGCAATTCAGTTTCCACATATGTGTACTCTGTTAATATCTATTTTTTCAGTTTGCAACTTAATTTTGCACTAACATGTTCATTTTGCTATTTGAATAATCTCGCACTTGTAACAAAAAAATTGTATATCAATATTGATAAAGACTTACAATTGTGCGATATTCTCTTGTAGGATATGGCTGGCCATTGTCACCGACGTAAGAAACCACAAGCTGATGCACCAAATGGTGAGCCTGGTCAGAGCAACATCGGGAGTCCCTCGAACAACACTGAAAATGGTATAACAGCTAAGAAAAGAAGGGGGCGGACACGCACCAAGCTAAAACAGGCCCCAAATGGTGTTCGCATTGCAATTGAACCAAGTGGCGAATGGTGAGTACACAAAACTAGCACATTTTATTGATTCCAATTTTGTTGCTGAATTAAATACATGCTGATGCATGCATATTCATAATGAACTCTAGTTCATTCAAGGGAGATAACGGGATAGGTGGTCAAATTACTGCACTTGTCAAACGTGAATACCCACCCATTATCAAGGAGAAGAATAAGGATGGTGTAGAAACCAAGCGGCATGCATCTTCTTGGGAAGATTATTACGTTAACAAAGTTACTGAAGGGGAAAATATTGGGGAATCAGCTGTAGACCGTTTGAGGATGGAGTTCTGGGTAAGTCGTAGTGTATGTTTTTTCTTCTTACAATAATGAATTTACCACATGTAACTTATATTTCTTGTCTGTAGAGTATATACAAACTTGTTGTTGATTCTCCTGAGCAAATAGTAGAAGCTAATCGTGTTCTCGACAATTGAGCAAAGAAGCAATTTAGGCAAATGTGGTATCAAGCTCGTAAGGAAGCCGTAAAATTGTACTGTAATGTTATCCTTGAGGAGCCCATCTTAGATCACGAGGCATGTGAAAAGGAGCTTACTAAAAACCAATATATGCAAGCTCAACTTTACTGGTGCGCTGATAATGAAGTGTGGGAAAGCATGTGTGACTATTGGTGCTCCTCCATGTACAAGGGAAAAAGAAAGCTTGGTCAAGATAACCGCTTCAAGTCAAAAAGTATTGCACAAAACAGGGGTGGTTCACGATCATTTGTTGAAACTAAAAGTTTCTTGTTAAACTGCATTCAGTTTCATGTGACTTCTTGAGTATGGGTGGTTTGTTAAAATTTCAAGTTCTCTTATGTAGGGGTAGAAGTATGGCCCTGCAGCATCAACAAACATGAACGCTTACAAGAGCATGAAGTCAGGTGTTAGCAAATGTAGTGAGAATGGAAGTTCTGGTCCCATCAACAATGAAAAGGCCCAAGAGGGTCTTGTAAGTTCCTGCACCTTTGCTTTATTTTCAAAACTGCAATAATTGTCAATCTGAAATGCAACATACACTTGTCTTATCAATCTGAAACCCAACATACTTTTTTGCTTTTCAATCTGAAATCCAACCCTTGCTTGCTCTGATTCATATAGAAAAATGAGAATAGAGATGCAACCTAACATTAATGGTTGTACGTTGCAATATAAAGGCTAGTAGTCAAATTCAGCAGGAGAAAATCTTTATATCTGGTTTTCATTCTCCTTTCGTATATTATATATTTGTGAATACTTTATCATTGGAGTGAATGATCTGAAATGAAATATGCTCTTTTGCTTATCATTGTTTAAGGATGACTACTACAGAGGTCTTAAAAAAGCATATCCAGAAGATTGGGAGGAACGTGATCTCGATGCACAGATCGTGTATTCCACTGGTGGTGGCATGCCCCATGGTCGACTAGCAATATGTGATGGTGTTATAAAGAAATCAATAGTTCTTCAGAATGCTAGACAGAACGAGATAAAGCCATCAAACTCCATGTCGTACCAAGATTTATGGAGGAAAAATGCTCAACTAGAAAGGCGTTGCAAAAATGATTCTATTCTGAGCAAACATCTAAAAGTAATATTCATCTTCTACACATTCATGTTGTTTGCATTTCAGACCGTGTTGATGTTCTGCACATGACTTGCAAATTTTTTCCTACTGTAGATGGTATATGGTAACATGGGATGGGAAATTCCGGAAGAGCTTCTTGCCTTTGAAGATGAGTTGATGGATAATATTGATCCGGTATGTGGTGCACAAACTTGAAAATAATTTCTGTTTTAACAATCTTCCCTTCCAACCGTTTATTGTTTGGGTGTAAATTTGCCAAGAGTTGATGGATAATATATATCTGGTATGTTGTACTCATTGAAATCTGCTACCGTGTTTTTCTTGTAGATGAATGGATCTCCCCAAGCCCATGTGCATGTTGATACTCCATTGTCAACTTCTTCCCATGCCAAAGATTGTTCACAGGAGCATGGTGCTACTCCGACACAGGAGGATCATTTAGGAATGCCACTAGAGAACAATTAAGTGCTATGTTATGAACTGAGTGCAGCTATCCTTTGTTGTGTCAATTGCTGCCTATTAGCTGTGTCTTTTGGACAATCACTCTAATTAGTCAAGTAGTGCTATATGATGAACTGAGTGCAGTTACCTTTGTTGTGTCAATTGTTGCGTACTAGTCTTTAGTCGGTCCCTCTAATGAGTTTGTTTAAGTATCTAGCATGTGTCTTTTGGCCTTGGACAAAATGGAGCCGCGCATGCTCTAGTTAGGTCCTGATATGTATATATGAACCATGAATGGGAAGTAGTTTTATTCCGACCAACCTTGGATGTGACCCATCTAATGCAGTGCGACTTATTTGTTTGTGCATGAATGTGATGCTGAATTTTGAATAATTGTTCCTGTTCCTTTCTGGCATTTAATGCTAATCCTGATGGTCTGTGATATTTCTTGACGGTTATTATTAGCCCTGGCGCATTTATCAGCGGCCACGAATCAGAGAAATTCCTGACTGTGCGAAGTTCCTGACGGCTGTTTTCGATGGACGGGAACGTTGTTTCCTGACAGGTGAGTCCCGTTCAGGAACGTGTTGCGATCCTGACAGCCATTTGCATGACGGTTGTCCGATGCTCAGGAATCTGTAGCGATCCTGACGGTCATGCGTGTGACGGCGACGGTGTCGGTGACGGTATCCATGACGATGTCCGTGACAGAAACAACTTCTTTGGAGCTGATGCTGCCCGTCAGGATATCCCGTCAGGAACATATATTCGCGACGGTGCCCGTCAGGAACGTACGTCGTTCCTGACAAGTTGTTCCCTACGGTTATTTCCTGACGGTAGAATATGATTCCTGACGGGCACCATATGATTGCTGACGGTAGTGTATGATTCCTGACGGGTGATGGCTGTCAGGAAAAATATCGTTTGGGGTATTGGTGGTGTAGAATTGTCATGGAGGCCAAGTAGAGACTTGAAAATGGAAGGTGCTAGCCATAGTCATAAGCTGATAAGCTTTGAGGGATTCATTCATGTGGTTTGAATGGTGGATAGGATCAAACATATATCATGTTCCTTTCTATTATTTTGTAGCCTGATCGTTCATAACAGTACATGAGTGAAAGTGATGGCGCTTTAGTTTCTTTGATGAAAAAGTGATGAAATATTCAGAATATATAATAATAATTAACACAATTATACTATGTACTTCTGCTTCCGGCAAGAAAATTCGAGTACCTCGTACAAATTGATTTGACCATATGCACTTACATTGAAATTAATTTCATGGAAAAAGGCATAGCGATGCGCATATGGTCTGGAGTAATTCAGCCGTACCTAAGTAGTGAAATATTTTCTAAATATGTAAAATATTGTGACAAGACCGTAATTATGAGTAATTTTTTTCCGGTTTCATCCACATTCATACAACGCATGCAAATATCCTCAGCTCCAGTTGATACCGTGGAGACGACCTCGAAGTTTCTGTAGTCGACTTTGACAAAACCCACAACCATCCGCATGACCGCATTCATGCATGCATGCATGTAAACCATACAAGATGTGTTCAACGTACACTTATCTTCCCGGACTAACTAATCAGTCCATCTATCTTCTCTATAGCGTTTTGCATCACAACTTGCTTGGTTTATCTTACGGGCTAAGTAACGATGATTTCATGAAAATCTTTGACAGTGCGCCGTCAGCTGGCTATTAAATCGTAGTGGTAGTGGAGGAGATCGCTGTATTTTTTTCGCGAAGATGCTCTATCTCGACAAGTTATGAATCTTATGATAGCTGATCACTTATTTCCTTAGAGAACAACTGTTCTCTAAAAAGAAGAGTAAATTATATATACGATGCGCCTTCCTATTATTCGGTAGCCGTATTGTATCTCATAACAATGCATGACTGAAAATGATGGTCCTTTCTTTCTTTGGTGAAAACTTGATGAAATGTATTCAGAATTTATTACAATAATCAAGATAGATTCTACTTTGTGAGTTTGTTTTTGGCAAGAAAATTCAAGTGCCTCCTGCGAATTGATTTGGCCATATGCACTTGCATTGAAACTTCATGTAAAAAGGTTTAGCTATACGCAATTTGGAGTAATGCGGTCATAATAAAGTCCAAGTGTGGTAAAACATTATCGCGAGACCGTAACTAGGAGTAAAGATTAAAAATTAACTCACAAATTAACCATCTAATTTTCCATCTTGTTCAATAAACCTTTGCGGTAACATCCACATTGAGACAGCACATGCAAACATCCACAGCTCCAGTTGACACTGGAGAGACGACCTCGAAGTTTACCTAGTCGACTTTGACATATTCCGTGGGTTACTTAGGAAACGGCAAAACCCACAACCATGTTACGTAGGAAACGGCAAACCACGCAGTCCAACCATGGCAAGATATGCCAGCACCATCGATTATCCTCTCAAAGCAAGAGCTTAGCGTACATAAGCCTCTAGCATGCCCGGATTTACAAATCAAATGTATCTTCTCCATGCCGTTTTGCATTACTACTTGCTTGGTCAAGTAACCATGATGATTTCATAAAGATCTCATTAGCTGGATGATCATGTGGGCCGGGATCGGAGGTTTCCACGCCACGAAGCGATCGATGATAATTTGACCCTGCGCATACAACTTGCTCGGTCGACGATGATTGAAGTGGACAATTCACAAGCGGGCAGGGGCGTAGCCAGGCCCCAGGCTACACTGGCCTTGGCCTGGGGCGTGACAGCTCGTTTCTTTGTTGACTGTAGCTATTTATCTACTGTTTTACACTGTTCTGCACTGTAGCATGAGCTTGGCCTGGGACGTTGCTCGATCCTAGCTACGCTACTGCAAGCGGGTGCCGTTTCCGATGCCAAGAAAGCATTGGAACGACGATGATCCCGCTGACATAATCCATCGAATCGAACATTCAGCTGCTGCATGCAGTAGACAACCATTGATTAACTTTTGTGCAAGATCTTTGACAGTACGCCATCGACATAATCCACCCATCCATCCATCCATCTTTATCGGAAAAAAAAATCCATCCATCCATCCATTCACCGTAGCTTTATCCATGTGCGTATCTTTAACGGTGGACGTCCCGCTGAAGAATTTCGAGAAGATGATTTAGCTGGGAAACTATAATTTGCAACTAGTTGTACCCGCAATCCATTGTCGGATACCCACTTAGAATATGTTGTGTCTTGTAAACCCATAAATTTTCATCAAAAAATATGATCATATGTGACCTCTGCAAAAAAGACAAATATAGTGTGAGTAGCACATGATACTATTCATTTAGGTTTTTCTCTTTTTTGCACACGTCACATATGTCCATGTTTTTGGATGAAACTTTGTGGGTGCTTAAGAGACAACATAATCCATGTCCATGTTTTATTTCGCAATTTTTGAAAACGTCGAAGTGGGACATCCGATAATAGGGTGTGGGTGCAACTAGTTGCAAAATATCCGCACTCGATTTAGCTCGAAAAGTTGGAGAAACTGCTTCATCAATTTTTTTTAAAACAAGTGCTTTATGAAATGGACAGAAAAACACATGTAGCTATCTTAGGCTTGGAAAACACAATAAAAGACGTATGTGGTGATCATTGCAAGTGGACTAATGGCTCGCGAGCTACGCGGACCTCATTTGTTAAAACAATCGAAATCGACACTTTTGAGTTTTCAAAAATCGAGACAAAATTCCCAGATGTAGATAATATTGAAATCCATAAGTGTGCAAATTTTTAAATAAAAATATATTGTATTGTGGGCTGGGAAAAAATGACAAAATGGGTGGTGAATAGTACACAGTTAAAAAACTTGAAATTGTTCCTGATTTGTCGATTTTGTGTAGCCAAAAATATAAAAAAAATTGAGTTGAAATTTTACACGTTTGTAGATCTCGACACTATTTTCATCTGAAAATTGTTTCAGGATTTTTGGAAACTCAAAAGTGTCGATTTGATTTTTTTTTCCAAAAAACGAGCTTCATGTATCTCGGTAGTCATATGCAGTTTCCGGATCATTACCGAATAAAAGCCCAATGAAAACGATCTTCCATTTAGAAGTTTTCGGAAGCTCCTATACAACGCTTGTTGTGCCCGTTATGGACGCAACGCTTGCGCAGACAAAATGGGCCGGCCCAGATAACTCTTGTACGTTACACTTGCACTAATCGTTGTGGTTATATTCGGTTCACCTTTTCCTGCTTCTGGTTCATGGAAAAAATGTATGGTATTTTGGTCAAATTTAAATAAATTAATTAAATTACTATTTCCTAATTTTACAAATAATCAGAAATTTAGAAAAGTTTAAAATTTTCATTATGAAAATGTTCACGAATTCAAAAAATAATTCATGAATTTGAAAAAGTTCATAAGTTGAAAAAAAGATGTTCATGCAATTTTTAAAATTGTTAATAAAATTTAAAAATCACAAAATTGCAAGTGTTCACATTTTTTATTAAAAACTCATGAATTTTAGAAATAAAAAAAGAGGAGAAATACGAAACAGTAAAATTTTCAGCAAAGCCGAAAAGAAAACCGGGCTAAACAAGAAAAGAAACCGGTTGGAAGCTACTAGAAGATTCCTAAACCGCCATAAAAAGTGTACGTGAGATGGCCTACGCTAGCATTGGGGACGGTATGCGTTGCATCCATGATCGACCCAACAATTGTCATATAGGAATTAAGTTTCCTATATGGATACGGTTATTCTTTTATCTCCTTGCTATTAATAATATGGGAAACCCTAATGTACAGCCGAAGGATGCGACACCTCGCATCCTCCTCTCTGCGCGCACCATGTACCCTCCGTGTAGGACACTATAATAGACGGGTCAAATCTTATTTCTTCGGAGCGTTTCTCTTGCATAGAAGCAATTATTTTTCTTGTTCCTCTCTTTGTCCTATGCTATGTTGCCTACCATCTATCTTCAGCGTCGTGCTACAGTCATGGAACCACATTCACACCTCCTTCTGTTGCTAGCTTTTACCGTTGTGCTGATGCGGGAGTCACGCCGCCACAGTCTTCCGGGAGCACCCGCAAGGGGTTCGTCACGGTCGCTCACAGACAGCGACACACAAGGATACTACATGCATGCTCCCTCACCACCTCCTCCTCCACGTGTATTAGCCGCATCATCGGGCACACGCCATGGATCCCCCCCCCCCCCCCCCCCCCCGCCCCGCCGCTCTGTGATGTTGATATGAGCATGCGACGCTGCTCCCAGGTACGAAAGTAGACTGTTTTTGGTGCCAGCGGTCGACGACATGGTTTCTAGTCCAAGAAGCTAGGGTCGGCAATGCTATGGATGTAGGCCATTGTTGCTGCCACCGGTTGACGGTAGTGTTGCCAGCGTTTGGAGGCATTTCTACCAACTGTGCTATGAGTGACACGCGGGGGTGCTATGGTGCTACCTAAGGCTGATAGCGATGCTACCAGCGGCACACGACAGTTCTACGAGCGGCGAGAGGGTGCTACATGCATGGTCGGCGAAGGCGAGCTGGGGAGGTCTCTCACTAGAGCCGACCGACTGGGTCGGTTGGTAGGGTGGTGCGTGCAGGGGCACTCAACGGTGGGTTTCGATGGGTTCCTGAGGCTGTTTCTTTGGTGGTTATTGGGAGTTGCGAAAATGGTGGGAAATGAGGGAAGTTGGATTGAGGACACGTGTCAAGTGGTTTGTCCGACACCCTCCAATTTGTCTCCGCTTAGGAGGGTGCCGGACAAGTGTCCAGCGCAATCCGAGGTGTTGTCCACAACGGCACCCTCCAAACTAAATATCAAAATTTGGCCAACATTCGCAAATTTTTGAACAAAAGATACGAAATTTATTAAAATCTGATACATTACAACGAAATTTAAACTACGACTAATTTTGACTTAATTTTTTTTTTAAATTAAACATTTTAAAAAGTTTTTTCGAACCGGACAAAGGCTTTCTTTTTTTGAACCGGGAGTATGCACCCGGGTTCAAATGCTACTTTCCTGCTACGGAGCTTGGTATACTGCCCAGCAGTCAATAGCTGCCGTGGTGAGGAGGCCCTATTTGACTGGGAGGAAAGGACTGCTCATTGACGGTGAAGTTCTGCCAAAGCTTTTGTTGTGCAGGAAAAGATGGTGTGAGAACTACTACTCCATATAGGCTGCACGGGCTGGTTCACACGCAGATATTCAATGCCATGGCAGAGGCGCAGCCGTTTGAGGTCGTCCTCTCTCCTCTTGGTATTCTGGCGTGCTAGAGCTCGACTGCTGGGTACAATATACCCAGAATATCACGAAAGTTTGTGGTCGTTGTCCTCGACCCTGATCTGTTTCCTTTCCATGCCGCCTACGTTCAATTTCACATGTTTGCAGTGGCACATGGATGGTACCTCGCATGCATCGGGGCAAAAACACATGATTGGAGCCTTGGAGGGCTCAGCTTCACCAACTTTGATTCACCATCTTTGATGTGCGGATTGATCCCGTATGTAGTTAAAAAATTCAAAATGTTCAGAAAAAATAAAAGTTCAGTAAATCGACAATATTTCCTTGTGTATTCCGAGAAAGTTTCAGTTTCAATTAGATGATTAGTTTGTTAGTAAGTAGTTTTATATGGATCCAGTGACAATGTCTCTTCTTTAGCCGTCATGGCTCTGATAAGCAAGAACTGCAATTATGTACTACAAGGGCAACACTGTTGTTATGCCCTGCAATCTTTGGGAGACTTGATTTTTTCTAGTCTGGACAAATTAATTAGATCATGACTTGATCTTCTCCCCGAACTGGAGTACACTAATCATCCAAATTTTCATAATCAACCGATAAGCAAGTATTTCCTGACAATACTAAGCCTAGTCAACCTGTCAAACTTTCTTACCAATCTTACATGTCTTGTCAGCACTGGCTATGCCATTCTTCGATGTGTCCTGACAGATTACTAACCAACACATGTTTGATGTACCTGCCATTTTCTGTATGACCATACAATTGTAGTAATCCATACAATTTAAATACTTATGAATTATGGATGACTAGATATACAGTAGCGAAAGCCGAAAGACATGTTACATTTAGAGCTATCGGCGCAATATTCTTGTACTTGACACTACTAACATTTTACTGGATTGATGAAACCCTTTATTTCTTGTAACAAACACCATGAAAAGTAAAAACAAATGAAAATAAATTATATGGTACACACTCGATACAAAGTAGGTTGGACTCCATATTTGGATGAGCACGATGAAGATAGTTACGGGTTGGCATCCCCCGAACCAGATCCGGCGCCGTTGCCGCTTCCACTTCCGCCATTTGTGCCATATCCGCTAACACTGCCACCACCATTAGAATCTGCATTTGTATAACCATTTCCATAATTGAGGTAATTAGTCGCGTAACCAGAGCCCCACTTCCACTACCAGATCCATGGCCACTAGATCCAGAATAACCCCCTGTTGCTTGTCCTCTACCAGCGCCACCACCGGTACCGCTATCGTTAGTAGATCCACCAACACCACCTTCAGATGTATCATCAAAATATACACCAGAGCCTGAGCCGGCACCGAACCCGCTACCGGATCCAGTAGTATTGGCTACCACCACCACCTCCACCTCCACTACTTGCATGCGCACCACTGCTTGAACTTTGTCCAGATCCAGTTCCACCCCCAGATCCCGAGCCACCACCACTCACTTCGCCCCCACCTTCTCCCCCTCCATATCTTGTTCCTTGAGAATTAGAGTACCTAACCACCCTTCCAGCATGGGCTAATCCAATGCTCAAGAATACAATGAACCCGAGAGCCGCTAGTTTGGTGTGTGCCATTGTGGGAGTTCAAGTGAGGTGAGTTCCTAGAAAAGCCTTCATGTGAGAATTTATAGTGCTTCCCGCCTGTCCGCGGACCACCTCAAACAGATCAAAATAGATACTTTTTGTGTCCGGTTTGGTTTGGGGCATTGGAGATGCCCTAACGTGGCGCGGCAGCCAAAGCCAAATGTAATGTCAAACCTAGCACGCAAACTTGTAACCACGAACGGCCCCTAAATTTATTTTCAACCACTAGCGGCCCTCAATAGAATTTCAGTCACATCGGGTCCCTCCCAAATAATTTCACACTAAAGGTGTTTCTGACATCTCAGAGACTCTGAAAATCACAAAAAACGACATGTATTATGTCTTGTCTAATACTGCGAACACAGGAATTTCTAAGTCATTTGAAATAAACCATTTGATATGTCATTTTTCACTCTGAGATTCTCCGAATAGGCGGATTGATATGGCCTTTTTCAACCTCGGATCCTTTTAGATTGTTAGAAACGCCAATGTGAATGGCGTATTTAGATATTGAAAGGATCGGTATGACACCTAGAGGGGGGGGGGGGGGGTGAATAGGTGCTACTTCAATTTTAATACTTTTTCAAATTAGGCTTGACACAAAAGGTAAATTCTCTAGATATGCAACTAAGGTGAATTTACCTATATGACAAGCTAGCAATTAAACAAGATACACGAAGTAAAGACTATAAACAAGGATAGAAGTAACCGAAGTGAAAGCACGTGGAGACACGGATGTAATCCCGAGTTCCTCCTTTTTAGGTGAGTATGTCTCGTTGGAGAGGTGTGAGCTACCACGAAGGTCAAAACTCAACCGCCACAAAGGCGTCACCTTCTTCTCCGATGAACCGCATCACAAAGGTTTGGTTCACCTTCCACTATCGGAATCCTTCAAGGCGGAATCCGGAGCCCTTACAACAACGATCCGGGGCACAACCCACAAGAGGATTGGGGGCTCCCGAACAGCTACAAATCTGTCACAAAGACAACAAGTGAGATCAACAAGAAGCTACGTTTTCCCAATGAAAACCCTAGCAAAGGGGCCCTCAAGTAAATAAGGGGGAAATGAAGAACGGCTTGGTGAAGATGTAGATCCGGGCCTTCTCCTTCAATCCTCCAAAGATCAACAAGTTTGGGTGGAGAGATTGGGAGATCTAGTGATTCTTGAGCTTGCAATAATGGAGTCTTCAAGTTTTGGGCGAGCTAGGTGGCTGGAGGTAGGTGGAGGGGTATTTATACCCCTCCTAGAAAATTAGTCGTTGTAGACCACTTAGACCGGAGTTTCCGGTCAGGGAGGCCGGAAACTCCGGCCTGGACGGAAACTCCGGACTGACTGGGGCGGAGACTCCGGCCTTCATTCCGGAAACTCCGGGGTAACTCCGGGGTTACTCCGGCCTCAATACAGCGACTGCCGCCGCGTTGCTCTCTTCGCAGCAAAACCAGATGGGCCGGAAATTCCGGACCCTGAGGACGGAAACTCCGGCCTCGGCCGGAAACTCCGGGGCAACTCCGGTCTCGATGTACTGACTGCCACCGTGAGGCTTCAAAGCTCGGTGAGTCGGAAACTCCGGCCCCTGAGCAACCTCAGGCCGGAAACTCCGGCCTGGCCAGACAAACTGCAAACTCCCTTTTTCTTCGACAATTGTTTCGATGCAAAGTGTAATTATATCTTTTCATTCCTGCACTACTTAACATCATATTAAATAATTCATAGTGTTGTTGCCTAACACACAAAACATGGGGGACATAAAATATGTCCTTTCAGAGATTCTCCGAGACATTGAGATTGAAAAATGTCATATCAAATGAATTGAAAAAATTGTGTTTCCTAGTCTATAACAAGGCAAAGTGAATGGCGTATTCTAAAATTTTAAGAACTTCTGAAATTGTCATAACGCCAACATAAATGACGCTTTTCGGAGATGGGCCAGATCTGGCTGAAAGTTTTTTGAGGGCCCGTTAGTGGCTGAAAGTTTGCTTAAAGTCCATTTAACACAAAACATAAAGGTTCTATCGCCGGATTGACACAAGGATTCGGTAAAGACCAATCAGGACTAGCACTTTCGCAAAAATTTATAGAAAGAAGTCAATATACCCCGGATGTTTCATTAAAAAAAAAAGAGGAGCACCCTCCTCCGGTCTAAAACCATGTACTCCCTCCGTCCAAAAATAAGTGTCTCAAATTTGCCCAAAAGTGGATGTATCTATACATGAAATAAGAGCATCTCCAAACCCAATGTACAAATTTAAGACCTAAGACTGAGATGTCCGAAGAAATGTCCAGATGTGTACGCGGACATCCCTCATTTCTAATGTCCCGCCTGCAACATAGATAACAAAAAATTCCTATATACAAACTACGTAGATCGAACTAGATATATAGCATATTCTAAACTGTTGCTCCTCGTCGGAGATCACAATGATACCGGAGCCGGAGCCACCGACCTCGTGGTCATTGGAGGCGGGGGCAGTGGCGGACTCAGAAATTTGTCGAAGGCTGGGCGCGCTACAGTGCAACTAATTTTTTTCTGGACAAATGTAGAAAATATGGAGCAAAATATTGTGTCAAAATACTTTTAGTACCAAAACATGAATATAATACATAACACGCTCAGGCCAACTCCAACACGTCGACCCATACTCGTCGTAGTCGCTGTCGGGATGACGATGTACGGCGGCGCGACCCAGAGATGGGCCGGCGGCACACGGCCAGGTGGCGTTGGAGCTCCTGATCCTACTGTGGCAGCAGCGTCGGCGGCAGGCCAGGGAGGGCCAGATTTTTTACCACACGTGGCCAAGGGAGGACACGAATAGACGCGTGGTCGGTCCGTCTCCTGTCCGACTCGACGCAAAACTGACTCAAATTTGCTCTGGAATTGTGTCAGCGCGGACACGAAATGGACAGGAAAAAGGCCAAATGCTAAAACGCGTCCCTGCGTTCGGCCGTGACTTTGTCCGTGCGGACCCAAACAGACGAAATGGAGGTGAAGGGATCTACCCAATTGAAGGAAATTTCAAACGGTCGATCGAGTGCGATGAAGTTGACAAAATTTGTCTAAAAATGGTTCGAACTTTGGTGCTAAATTAAGAAACTACAGTCGACGAAATTCAAAAACGATCACGGGAATGGAACCTACTCGTCGATGCACATATATGTCGTATAGATTTTATTTCAAATCAAAATACAGTTCTGTAAGTTAGAGAGGATGAAGACAATGACTTTTAGTGAGGTGAGGGGACCTAAAGCAACTTACTTAGGTTGAGGCCTCTGTGCTGCGTTGGGAAGGCGGAATGAAGCAAGGAATGGATCGATTCGTTACAAGCTAGTCGATTTTCGCCTTGGCTGCCTCTTGTTTCCAGGACGAGGCAGAGACGCACAGCGGAACTACACAAAGCCATGGCCTGGGCTTGAAGGCCCGCCAAGCCAATTAGCCGATTGTTTTGCCCATGATCAGATGGGATTTGGTTGGTAGAATCGCTCTCGCGTACGAAGCAAAACGCCAGCGAAGCCCGGGCAAGCGCCCGGGCAGCCAGGACGCTGCGTCCGTGGGCGGGGGCATCTCCTCTTCGGCGTCGGAAGAGAAGACGTCCCAATCCTTGGAGGATTGGTCCTCAACTGCGGTTTTCCTCCAAGATCTCAAGGATGATGCAGTTCTCCGAGATAAGGGTTGTGTTGTCCTTCATGTGCGCAATGAGAGTTGTGTCCAACGGCTACGTCCGCGAGTTGCTGCTCTACATCCAAATAGGAGAGGTGCTCCGCCTCCATGGCGAGGTGGAACTTCAAAGTCAAATTCATGTGAAGCAATCTATTGAACTAATAAAAGATTGTAAACCTTTTGGCCCTACTAATCATAATGCCAAGTGTTACGTGTCTCGAATAGTAATCTATCATATATTCATAAGTGTTCATACTTCATACTCTTACATTCCAATTTGTAAAAAGATGCACGGCTAACCAATATTGACGAACCACGTGTGTATAGAGGTAAGTAGTAAACACCCAGATTTAAACCCTGGTGGGTGGAGTCATGCGCCCACCAGTCTAGCACTCCATAATCCAAACTTTGCTCAAGTTAGTGTGAAACCTGAAACACTCATATTTATCACAATACAATGATAAAAAAAGTGAAGCGGCCAATAATTGATTTCGTCGCCAAAAGAACAACCATTGGTCTAAGAGTAATGCAGCCTACCAAAATAGATCTTTCCCCACTGAAAAAAAAAGAAAACACGAGTTTCATCACAATATTCTTAGCCCAATAGTAATGTGCCCTAACTGAAATGTCCTAAACCCCGAGCTTGTGTTACGCTACATGATAAAAGATATATATGATTAAAACCCTCAGTACCCATTTCCAAAATAGTGGCACATGGCTTAGAGTTGATCATCAATGCAATGTTTATCTTTAGTTTTCACCAGGGGTTGCCTTCTCAAAATAGTTCACCTGCAATACGGGATATTATGTTGCTTTGTTTCACTGTAAAAGCAAGGAGTAATTCAGACACAAACTTATGTATGCTTAGGAAGTAACTCAGATCCCACTATATGCGTGCTTCAAATAGCATATATCTCTTACAGATCAGATAAATGCAAAGCCGAAACACAAGTTTGCAAATATATTCTCGGTGAAGAATTTATCGTTGTACGTAAAGTTTCAGTAAAAAAATTAATTCTCTGTAAGAATGTGGCCAAGCAGTATTGATTTTTCTTCTTTATAGTGCTATAGGAGTATACACCTGAGATATTCTAGGCAGACTACTATGAATAGAGGGAAGCACACGAACTACTACTAATATCAAATAGGACAATTTTCTGGTTTATACATAGATTTCCAATCAATCCTGAATAGTTAACACAAACAAGTCACAAATTTATGTTGCTGCACATTCTATAACATTAAACAAGCAATGCAAATATTCTGCAGTACGCAATTGTTCCTTTTTTAGATGAATAGGCAATTGATCCTTTTTTAGATGAATAGGCAATTGTTCCTAACTAGCAGAATGTCTCTAGTGTATAATAACAGTATAATAAGTGCATTCCCCAGCTGCCTCAGTGCACAATTGGTCAGCATGTAACGTCAACTAAGTGCACAAATTAACAATGAACTTGACTCAAGTTTATCCAACTCTTAAGTCCAAGCTATCTTCATGCATGGCTTTCTTATCAAAGTGACAGGGGCCAAATATATAATCACTCTGTATATCAAGTCTCTGGCCCGACAAATACTTAGCAATTTCGTCAAATTGTACACAGCTATCTTCAAACCGGAAATGAAAAGTAGGGACCCTCCAGTTCTTCAGTTAAGATTCTAAAGATTTGATAGAAATCACATCATTACTACATCAGATTCTGATCTCACCTAGCTTGGTGTGGTGTCCTGAGATCTGTCCGCAGCACTGTTTCCCAGATCCATGGCCACGAGGCGGCGCAAGAAAAGCATGAACGCCAGCACCTGGAGCCTCTCCGTCAGGCCCCCGTCGTTGAAAATGGACCACATCGACATCTCGGCCAGCCCCAGCATGGTGCCCAGCACAAGCTTGTCGGAACCCGCCGCGCGCGGCGCGCAACCCAGCGTGGCTTTGAGGACGGCAAGAGCTTGCAGCTTCTCGAACGCCTCCTTCACCTCGGGGTTAGAGAGGAAGGGCACGAGCCGGATCCACCGGGCCCCCTCCTCGGACCGGCCGAGCATGTGGCAGAGAACGGCGGCCATGAGGGGCGAGACAGGGTCGTTGGGCTGTTGGGCGAAGGCGGCGAGCGCCTCTTCGAGGCGGCCGTCGCGGGCGTCGTGCGCGGCAAGCTGAAGGCGCCCATCATTCGCCGCCCCCGCGTCGCCCTTGGCCTCAGCGGAGAGGATTTGCCTGGAGACGGTGTCGCGCAGCAGGCGGAGCTCCGCGGGAAAGGAGGGCACGCAGCGGAGCGCGGAGGCGAGGAAGGCCTGGGTCGCGTCGATGAGGAAGGAGCGCGGGGTGAGGAGCGCGTTCAGGTCCTGGAGCTCCGGGTGCGCGCGGATGAGTGCGAGGTGCCCGGTGGCGGCGGCGGTGGCCGACGGGGAGGACGAGGTAGAGGGGCCGGGATGGGGAAGGGGGTCGGAAGGGTTCCTCCCCTTCGCGGCGGCGTACAGGACCCCTCCCGCTGCGGCGGCGAAGGCGGCGCGTCGGAGGAAGCGCGACATGGAGTTGTTGAGCTTTGGATTCTGTTGAACCTGTCCGCAGACGAGCACATAAACTGTGTTGCGAACAAAAGCGTCGCAGTTGCCGTCTGCGGCCAAAGCCAAACCGTGACTAGCGTTTGGCATATTTTTTGTAGGAGTTAAATACTACGAAAAGCCTGGACTTTTTTCAAAAATTCAAAATCAGCATTTTTAAGTTTCCAAAAATCGATAAAAAATCCCGGATGTAGATATTGTCGAGATATACAATAGTGCAAATTTTAAACTCCAAACTTGTTGTATTTTGGGTTGCACAAAAAAGATAAAATGGGTGGATCAGGGTGGTGAACACTATACAGTTTCAAAATTTTGAAATTTTCCCTGATTTGTCTTTGTTGTACAGCCCACAATACAACTAGTTTTAAGCTAAAATTTTGTATGCTTGTAGATCTCGACAGTATCTACACATGTGATTTTTTCGCGATTTGTAGAAACTCGAAAAATCTAATTTTTGATATTTTTAAAAAGGGCTCCATATAGCCCGAATTCCAAAAATCCACACTCTTAAATACTACCATTATTCTAATATATAAGCCGTTTTGGAACAGAGGTAGTACATCATTAGTTTTTGTACTTGCCCATCCTAACTCACTTCTATCGTGAATACTCCCACTTCGAATGAATAAGCCGGATAAATTTATTTTAGAAGTTAATGTAATTTAAGGTTGGCTAGTGTTATAGATAAACATATGAACATTTAAGACTCCAAATCACTATTGATAAATTCACAATAAGATGTATTTCATAATATATTTATTTAATATTATTGATATTGTATTGGTCAAACTTAGTAATGTTCGACTTTTGATCAAACTTATATTTATTGAAACAGATATAGTACAATTTTACCTTAACAAAATACGAGTAAGTGGCCCACTGACGATCAGCATGGACCCTTGTTTGAAATAGTTGCAACCGTCTCTATTTTGATAAGGGAAACTCTCTCTATGCTTCTTATGAGATGGATATATTGGAGGGCCATTGATCTTTTTCCATTATGTCTTTTCCTGGTATGGATACAATATATTGACATATGCTTTCTCATGCATCTCCACTGCTGTCAACCAATGTTAGAAGATCAATCTCAGTTTTCGGCCAATTTTATTTATAAACTGGCCAACTCTATTTTACTATATCAATGAAAAGGTAAATATTTTGCCTCATTTCAAAAAATGTTAAAGGATCAATTCTCTCACTCGTTAAGCATGAAATCACCTGTCGACATGTAAGTTCACTACCCATATCAATTAATGGACCTCAGCATCATGATCCACAAACAAGTGGCATGCGTCCCGCTGTACTTGGAGCCACTGCAGCCATGCCACCACCAAATGGTTTCAAAACCATGTCCTTGTTTCTGAGCTCCGCCTTAGATGGGAAGCACCTCCCTACGACCTTAGGAGGTCGGGCCTACCTCCACCTTTGTCATAAGCAGCGGCACAATAGGAAGTCTTTTGTTGTGGTGGCTAGGGTTCGCCCCCGTGTTGGGAGGGAAGCGGCAAAGGGAGCGTGACTTTTCGGTTACACGGCAAAGTATTTTCACTTATAATAATTTACCTTATGTCCTTGAACATTTTTCACAAAATATTAATACAAGCCCCAATATATCATTATAATATATCATGTTGTTTTTACCTGACAAGTATACATGGCACGGGGCCCTTTGGCCATGGCGCTAGCCTTCTTCTCTGTTCTTTTCGTTTGCTCCCCCAAGCATGGTGTGAGTGTCTCAGCTGCTGCCGCCGCCGCCACTATCGTATCGGCGTTGGCCACTGCTACAGTCGCCGCAAGTCGGGGAGAGAGCCGAGAGGGAAGAGAACGAGAACGCGAGGCGCCTGATTTCCGGGCCATAGCCGTCAGGTACTGCGTTTAGGTATGAGATTCTAGGCTTGTGCAAGTAATTAGCTTAGAATCTGATGTTTTGTAAAGAATGGCTCAGTAGTTGGTTTGTTCTAGATGTAAGGCTGAAAACTTGGGATCTTGTCAGCTCCCATGGCCGGCCGCGTCCTCCGCCGCGCCGCTGCCCTCGGACTCGCCGCCGCCAACGCGGGGTCCCTGCACGCCCTGGCCGCATGGAAGCCGCCCCAGCCCGTAGCTGTAACTGCCTACGGCCCCTCCGCAAAGGACCTGCTCGTCGACACCGCCGCGGGGTTACAGGCCGCGGTGCTCCGCGCCCAGCCCCTCTCCGGCTCCCACCTACGCAGCGTCCGCGCCCAGGCCGAGAAAGATCTCGCGCGCGCGGAGGGCGACCCTGCAACGGCCGTCGACCTCCACCTCCTCCTCGCGCTCCTCGCCGCGCGCGACTGGCGGACCGACGAGGCCCTGCAGCACTACGCGGACGCCGCCCGCGACGCCCCGTTCGACCGCCGGCCCCCCGCCCTCGCGCACGCCCTCTGCGTCCTGGCCGGGCGTGGGCATGAGTCTGTGCGGTGGAGTGCCGTCTACCGCCGTCTCGTCCCGTATAAGTTGAAAGGGAAAACCATGCAGGGACTCGAGTCCGACGAGACAGAGCCGCTCGTCCGCGAGCTGATCATCGCGACGGGGCTCGGGGGCGTGTACGACCTCAGCAAGCACGGGAGGGGAGGATGTTGGTGCTGCTCACATGCGGCGAGGTTTACGCATGGGTTGGCGGCGGCGCTGCAGGACGAGACGCTGTCCACGGCGGAGAGGCTGCAGCTCTCGGCGCTCCGTGTGTACTTGCACGCCAAGGTGCGGCTCCGAAGACCGAAAGAGAGGACGGGAATGACCGAGGGGATGGTGGCTCTGAATTATCTCTGATTTCTTTGTTCAGTCTGAATTATTTCGTGTTTCCGACGAACAGTTTAACTGCACTGTTTGGTGTTTCCCCCTTTGTGAACGCGAAGAAGAAACTCTCTAGCATGCGCTCCTTCTCCTTTCTTCAATCGTGCCAGAGACGAAGCGGATCATTTCTGACGAACAGTTTAACTGCAAGCGATTCAGCACGATTGCAGTAAAACTTGTGAGTTTGCACTGTTTGGTGTTTACCAACCTACCTGATTTTTTATGCTGTTGTTCTTGCCCCTAACAGAATTAATTGCCATATATTCACTTAATTTTCAGCAGATTCATGTGCACTGTAGTTAATATATTCGATTTATTCTACCGTTGGCCAATTTCTTCACTATGGTCCTGTTGAAGTGCTGATTACAACGTAGCAAAGACTTAGTTTAGTGATCCACATCCTTGTCAAATGGCATTTGATATTTTGATTCATATATAAACTTAGTCAAAACAGCATCATATATTGACTTACTCTATTGGTAGGACAGTGCAATGCGTTTTTTTTCCAACTTAACATGTCCTAAACTAAGAACATCTCCAATCACGCCCACCATAGGCCTCCCAATCTTGATATTGCGCACGCGAGACAATGCCCCTAGTTGCGCCCCCCATATTTGTTTTACGTCCGATATGGCCCAGTAATTCGTCCGACGCTACCGGCCGATGCCAACCAATGGTAGTCGCTTGGTAGTGATGGACAAAGCCGAGCGCGTCGCCACACTGGCTGGTCAGCTTAGTTTATTGCATCGTCGGACGGTCGTTTACCTTCAAGTCGTTGCCTCAGTTTCCCTGCCGAGCAGGGAGCCATCTTTGTGGCTACCCATGCATCCTGTCCCGCTCTCTTCCTCGTAGCCGCCACGCAAACCCACCATGTCGAGCAGCAGGCAAAGCGGTTCACAACGGCTTCGGGCTACGCACACTCATCGTCGACCGCACGACAATCAGTACCCTGTACGTGGGTCAGACGATGAAGGCATTGTGTGGAGATAGTTGTGGGTCGGGATATGACCACATATCGGTCATACTGGATGGTCGAGAAAGACGTGGGAGTGAAAGTGTGCCGACAGGGCACGGAAGGCCTGGTGGACGACATTACGACCATTGTGGACCTTTTCTTCGGCCGAAAACTGGTCAGGAATGGTAATGTGGGAATGTGGACGGCGGCGGGGAAGGGGGACGGAGGTGGAGCTAGGCTAGAGAGTAGGCAAATGAGAGAAAGTGGTCCGGTCGGGCGAGGGTTGAGAACTATATTAAACTTGGGTTGGGTGGAACATGTCGGTGGCAGATACGTCCAGTCAGTCCAAAATCCACCTATGAGCCGAGCACGAAATTTGACGGACATGCCAATTTCCCCGAGATGCAGCGGCATGGGGTTCCATTAGAGATTGTTCTTTACTTCTACTCCCTCCATTACAAAGTATAAAATATTCCAGACATTTTAATATTTACTATGTATGGATTGGAATGTGTGAAGACATGTCTAGATTACGTGTAAATCTCAAAATACCTAAAACACCTTTTAATTCGAATGGGGAGAGTGTAAAAAGTGGCGTCCATTCCTTGAGTCAACAGAAATCCAAAGCACAAAGGTGGGCTTTGACCGCCACAAGAAGTCACATTTTCTATGCTCGTCTACTCAACAGAATCCAAAGCACAACAGTCTCGATCGACGCCGTGTCACGCTCTGTGCCGACCATGTCGCGCTCGCGCTTCCTCCGACGCGCCGCCTTCACCGCCGCAGTGGGAGGGGTCCTGTACGCCGCCACCAAGGGAACCCTTCCGAACCCCTCCCCCACTCAGGCCCCTCTTCCTCCTCCTCCCCCTCGACCACCGCCGCCGCCGGCCACCTCGCGCTCGTCGCGCGCACCCGGAGCTCCGGGACCTCAACGCGCTCCTCACCCCGCGCTCCTTCCTCATCGACGCGACGCGGGCGCTGCTCGCCTCCGCGCTCCGCTGCGCGCCCTGCTTGCCCCCGGATCTCCGCCAGCGCCGCGACGTCGTCTCCGGCCAAATCCTCTCCGCGGAGGCCAAGGGCGCCGCGCGCGCGGCGAATCATGGGCGCCTTCAGCTCGCCTTGCGCGACGCCCGCGACGGCCGCCTCGATGACGCGCTCGGCGCCTGCGCGCGGGTGGCCGCCGAAGAGCCCAACAACGCCGTCGCGCGCCTCACCGCCGCCGTTCTCTGCCACGTGCTCGGCCGGTCCGAGGAGGAGGCACGGTGGGTCCAGGGCGTGCCCGGCCTCTCCAGCCCCCTGAGCCCCCCCGTTATGAGGCTGGTAACTTTCGTCGTCCGCGAAGCCACGATGGGTTGCGCGCCGCGGGCGGACGGTTCCGACAAGCTGGTCCTGGCCATCATGCTGGGTCTGGTCGAGATGTCGATGTGGTCCATGTTCAACGACGGGGACCTGACCGAGAGGCTCCAGGTGTTGGCGCTCATGCTTTTCTTACGGCGCCTCGCGGCCATGGATTTGGGAAATGCTGCTGCGGGCAGATCTCAGGACACCACACCAAGCTAGCTAAGGTAAGATCAGAATCTCATGTGTAGTTGTATGATTCGTATCAAATATTCAGACACTTAACTGAGAGCTGCAGGGCGCGTACCCTGTTGTTCTGCTACTTTCTTTCCAGTTTGATGAAGCTGTGTTAACCGAACTGCCCTATTAGAATCTCACAAAATTACTTCGTGTTCCTCGAGCCAGACAGTTGATATAGAGTGTTAACATATTTGTCCCCTGTCACTTTGATAAGAAAGCCATCCATGAAGATAGCTTGGACTGAATAGTTGGATAGATTTGAGTCAAGTTCATTGTTAAATTGTGCACATAGTTGACGGTTACATGGTGAACAATTGTGCACTGAGGTAGCTGGGTAATGCATTTATCCTGTTGTACACCAGAGACATCCTGCTAGTTGGGAGCAATTCCCTACTGCATAATATTTGCATGGCTTTTTTTTTCGTGTTATAAGAATATGTAGCAGCGTAAATTTGTCAAGATCCTATTATCATAGCGCCCATTACTTTTCAAAATATATCTCATATTGCATAATTGGAGCTTTTGCATGCTAATCCACATATAAATTACTTCACATTCAGGTTAGTGGACACTAATTGTTACCACACCATATGTGTCTAGGCAGGAATGATAGGAAAGCCATTTATAAACCAGAAAATTGTCCTATTTGATATTGGTAGGTTGCTCGTCTGCTTCCCTCTATTCATAATAGTCTGCCCAGAATATCTCAAATCTATACTCCTATAACACTATAAAGAAGGAAGGAATATAAATACTACTTGGCGATATGCCTACAAAGAATTAAATTTTTTTTTCCCTGAAACTCTATAGAGAAAGAAAATTCTACACCGAGCATGTTTTGACCAACTTGTGTTTAAGCTCTGCATTTCTCTGATCTAAAAGAGATATATGCTATTTGGAGCATGCATATCGCCTGCGATTGACGGTGGGATAAAGTAACAGAACATTCCTCGTTTTGCAGGTGAACTATTTTGAGAAGGCAACCCCTGGTGAAAACTAAAGATTAACATTTCATTGATGATCAGCTCTATGCCCCGTGACATTATTTTGGAAATGGAGTGTGAGGTTTTTTAGTTATATATATATCTTTAATCCTGTAGCGTAACACAAGCTCGGGGTTTAGGACATTTCAGTTCAGAAACTTTACTATTGGGCTAGGAATGTTGTCATGAAACTCATGTTTTGTTAATTTTTCAGTAGAGAAAGATCTATTGACGGACTGCATCACTCTTGGACCAATTGTTGTTCTGTTGACGATAAATCAATTATTGCCACTCATTGTTTATCATTGTATTGTGATTAATATGGGTGGTTCAGTTTTCAGACTAACTTGAGCAAAGTTTAGAGTATGGGTGCTAGGGTGGTACACGAGGGTTTAAACCTTCGTGCTTATTTGCTTACCTCTATCCGCATTTGGTTCGTTCAACAGTGATTTATTGGTGCTAGTCACTAGCATGTGCATCTTTTTGCAAATTGGAATATAAAGAGTATTATGAGCACATACTATTTGGTACACGTAACAGTTGGCACTATAATTCGTAGGGCCAAAAGGTTTATAATCTTCGATTACTTCAATAGATTGCTTCAGATTTAGAGAAATTGTCAAGGAACATAATTTACATTAGGTACAACCAAAGTGCAATGTGGAAATCTCTATGGAGTCTGAAGGTGATGCCTAAAATAGTGTTCTCATGGCGACATGAAGAAGAAACTCTCTACCACGCACCTTAGATGCAATCATGCCAAACTAGTATGGGAGGAAGCGAGGGATATCTTCAGTTCTAAAATGTCGGCACCACATCTTGCTATATGGAGTATGGACACAAGATGTGCTTGATATCAGTTCATTTCAAATAAAAAAGGATGCAGCGTTTGCAATCTTAATTATATGCCTAATCTGAGTGAGTGGTAAACACTACAACCATGTTGACACTCAGTACAAGCCTCGGAGGGCGTTTGATGGACTGATCAAAGCACTTAAGCACCGAAGGTCCCACCACAAGGAGTGGTATAGAGAAGTTTTCTCGACAAGAATTACTTAATTTCATATGTTAAATAGTTTCAGAAAACAAGTCTACTGTCGAGCAACCGTTGAACAACTCTACTGAATTTCATATGTTAAATAGTTGTCAGAAAACATCTATGTTCACGTTCACTACTGTCGAACACATCCCTACACGCAACAAGTGGACTACTCAAGAGATACATCTCCAACTCCAGCGCCGGCTGCCACCCAAAGCTTCATTGCATTGTTGTTGCATTGCTCGCTACTGTTCCCGAAAACTCTCGCATTCCGCCATCTCCGAATACTCCGACAGATTATGACTCGCAGGTCAAGCACCACATGACACCCGGGCCCTTTTGGCCATGATCGTTCCGTTAACGCCGAGAGCATCTCCACGATCGCTCGAGAGCATGTGGCATCGCTCGAGAGCATGTGGCAACTGTGCCGGACTAATAGTGTTATTGGTAACGTCGGCACAAGTTGACGGGCTATTGGGAGCGGCTCCCTCCACCGGTCCCTTTCAATCGACATTTCCAAAAAAAAATTATCATAATATGCAAAAGAATGACGGTTTCAGGTTTAAATATCCAAATATAAAAGCATCACCAGGTCCAGCGAACATATTACAAACGTCAAATATGCATGGAATTCTGGTCAACACGTCCTTTTGTGTCTCCATCTCAGCCTCGATCTCCACTGCTGCCTCCGCCGTCATGCCCATCGTTGGCTCCGGCAGCGTCGTGTCCATCGTTGGCTCCAACGATGCCTCCACGTCGCGCCCTTCGGCGTTGACTCCTACGACAGAAGACCCATCTAAGGCAATATGCGTTGTTGAGAGAGCAAAAACAAGCTCTCACCGGCGGTGGGTAGGCGGAAAGGTCGGCGGTCAAGATCTTGAAGTATTCTTTCATCTTTTTTACCACGAATTGCGATGCCTTCAAAGCGCCTTGATTCTTGCCGTGCCGATGCGATGAGAGCTGCTTGGGCCTTCTCTTTCTCGGCGG
Organism: Poa pratensis; assembly: GCA_947311845.1. Lineage (NCBI taxonomy): Eukaryota > Viridiplantae > Streptophyta > Magnoliopsida > Poales > Poaceae > Poa > Poa pratensis. The sequence continues at coordinate 30,090,110 of CAMZMU010000099.1, forward strand.
CGAGCCTCTCTTTCTGAACGGCGACCTTCTCTTTCTCCACGGCGAGGTTCTCGTCATGCTTGGTCATCAAATACAACCAACTTTGCTTGCATTTTGCTTCGATATGGATGTCACTTCAGCGAGGCACATGTCAATTGTTGCCTGCACAGATGCCGATGAGGATGCGTCATTCTTGTCTGCATCTACCTTCTTGTTTCCAACAGGGCATCCCTCCATAGGGACTGTGGCCGCCATTGAGATCGCGGCAGGTGGCTTCCCACTTCTCGTTGTTTTGAACCTTCACGGAGCAATGCATGAACTTGAAGGTATTGTCTTTTATGTTGTCTCGGTAGAACCGTAGTGTGTATTGCAACTGTCTGGCGGCCGCATTAGCACGCCGCTCTTTCCTGTCGTTCCTGAGCAACAATCGGCGTTGCAGCTCCATCTCCCACCCTTTATCCGACATGTCGGTCGGCTGCACACGAGACTTGCAAGGAGCACCGCTGCCACGTCCGCTGCGGGTGCCTTCACGAGTCACGACTATGATTTGCGGGAAACATCGGCGACAGACGTGGATCGCCGATGGTGGGAAGGGCAGGAACAAGGTGGGCATGGGAGGCAACAAACGAGATAAGGAAAATGGATGGGGAAGAAAAAAGTGAAATAGACCAGGGTTGTGTCGCTGACTGGCCGGTTCCAATGTTATCGGCACTCCCGGTTGCCTCCTTATGGACGGGGCACGAAACAGGGTTGACGGACGCGCGCATCCGACAACTTTACCGCTATGTGGGCCAGATATTAAAAGCGTCGGTGGAGATACTACTGCCGTTGCTGCCGCGGCCGGTTGGATCAAATGAGTGTATCAGCTGCTGCTGCCGCCGCCACATTCGGCGGCTGGCCACTGCTATTGTCGCCGCCAAGTGATCAGGGAGAAAGGGAAGAGAACGAGAAGGAGAAGCGCCTTCATCAGGTACTGCCATTAGTTATCAGATTCTGGGCTTGTGTAAGTAATTAGCGTAGAATCTAATGTTTTGTGGAAAATGGTTCACAAGTCATGAAAGGCTTTTCCCTAAAAAAAAAACGAAGTTCCCGAAAGGCTTCCCCTAAAAAAGAAGATTCCTCCCTTCAAAAAAAAAATCTTGAAAGGCGGAAACTTGGGGTGTGCGCAGCTTGTCCGCTACGCTCCCATGGCCGGCCGCGTCCTCCGCCGCGCCGCCGCCCTCGGCCTCGCCGCCGCCACCGCGGGGTCCCTGCACGCCCTGGCAACATGGAAGACGCCCCAGCCTGTAGCTTTTACTAGCTACAGCTCCTCCGCAAAGGACCTGCTCGTCGACACCGCCGCGGGGTTGCAGGCCGCGGTGCTCCGCGCCCAGCCCCTCTCCGGCGCCCACCTCCGCAGCGTCCGCGCCCAAGCCGAGAAAGACCTCGCGGTCGCCGAGGGGGCCGAGGGGGGCGACCCCGCCACGGCCGCCGACCTCCGCCTCCTCCTCGCGCTCCTCGCCGCGCGCGACGGGCGGACCGACGAGGCCCTGCGGCACTACGCGGACGCCGCCCGCGACGCCCCATTCGATCCCCGACCCCGCAGCCTCGCCTTCGTCCTCTGCACCTTGGCCCGGCGCCCGGACGAGTCTTCGCAGTGGAAAGCTGCCTACCACCGTCTCGTCCCGTACGAGGAGGGGAAAGGGAAACGCACGCCGGGACTCGAGTCCGACGAGACTGCGCCGCTCGTCCACGAGCTGATCATTGCGGCTGGGCTCGGGGGCGTGTACGATCTCAGGAAGCCGCACGAAAGGGAGATCTTGATGCGGCTCTCTTGCGGCGAGGTTGACGCATGGCTGGCGGCGGCGCTGCAGGACGAGACGCTGTCCACGGCGGAGAGGCTGCAGTTCTCAGCGCTCCGCGTGTGCTTGCACGCCAAGGTGCGGCTCCTGGAGAACAAACAGATCGGATGGGAATTGGCCAAGGGGAATGATCTCTGATTTCTGAGACTCCTGATTTCTTTGTTCAGTCTGAATTATTTCGTGTTTCTGACGAACAGTTTAACTGCAAGCGATTCAACACGATTCGACGATAGATTTCTAAATGTACAACCTGTGCGGTTGCACACTTGCACTGTTTGGTGTTTACCGACCGAGCTACATCATTATTATCGTGATTTTTGTTGCTGTTGTTCTTGCCCCTAACAAAATTGTCAGATATTATGTTATTTTTCAGCAGATTCAGGTGCACTGTAGTTAATGTATTCAGTTCATTTTCCCGTTGGCCAATTTCATCACTATGGTCCTGTTGAAGTGCTGATTACAACGTAGCAAAGGCTTAGTTTGGTTATCCACATCCTTGTCAAATGGCATTTGACATTTTGATTCGTACATAAACTAAGTCAAAACAGTAACATATTGACTTGCTCTGCTGCTAGGGCAGTGCAAATGCAATTTCTTATTTCGACGTAAAATGACGCTAACTCAAGTTATGGGGACGTTGTATTAATAAAGGTTGAACCAAATAATGGCTCCATTGCAGCACACATTTGCCTTACCTTATGTTATTTAGCTTTCTCTTCCAAAACAGAGTCTCCTTATTTTATTTTATTTTGAACAAACAAGGGCGCCATGGGCGCCAATTTCATTTCAGATCAGCTGCAAGCCGCAGCAGTTAGTACACAGTCCTGGAGATCTACATTCTGTATCACGGATAGCAGAGGACAAGTGCCTAGAGGATGAGCTGAATTGGTACAAGTAAAGATAGGTTGGTTTAGGCTAGGCCTAAAAACCTGTGTTGCACACTCACGAGCTTCTTTATTTAGCTCTCTAGATATGGAAAACCTGTGGTGTCAAACTTGTTGTGTCCCTGAAGGCTGAAGAAGTCTGCTAGATAGCTTCTTGCATTCCAGTGTAGAAGTGGATGATCTATTTTCCTTTTTGCTGCAGTTTTCGCCAGGACCTGGTTGTCTGGAACGTTGGCCTGTCCAGCTGTAAAAGATTTGCAATTTTTGCCGCTAGTGAGAGAGCTTTTGCTTCTGCTTGGAAGACCGAATCTTGTTGATGGGTTGAAGCATGTATCCTGATACTCCAGTTGCGTTGAGCTGAGTAGTCCTGGATAAATCACAACGCCTTCAAATAACCTGTAGTTTTGACCTATCAACGTTTCCTCCATGTATAATGGATGGCTAACCCTATATGTCAAATGTTGATGACTTGTGACAATGTTCTTAGTAATATATTTCAAATGCTTGATGACTTGACAATATTCTTAGTGATATCTGTCTCTGTGTTTTGATTTATCCCACTGGATAGATTTCTCGCTAAAAATATTTCCGATATTGCTTGGATTTCAGCTTCAATGATGGCTTGGCTGTGTTGCTTTTCAGCACTATGTTTGGTGGAATCTTATGAACATGACGTTCATATGCTCCAGTTCAGTTAATTATGGCCCATACCATTTCAGTTTGCTGTATGTATCACGGAGTTCAGTGTTTCCCTTGGTCACTTAATTCAGGAACACATGATAAGATAATGGAATTAATGGATCCAGTGACAATGTCTCTTCCTTGGCCGTCATGGCTCTGATAAGCAAGAACTGCAATTATGTATGCGTTTGCCCTGCAATCTTTGGGAGACTTGATTTTTTCTAGTTTGGACAAATTAATTAATGTGAGATCATGACTTGCTTTTCTCCTCGAACTGGAGTACACTAATCATCCAATTTTTTTTATAATCAACCGATAAGCAAGTATTTTCTGACAATACTAAGCCTAGTCAACCTGTCAAACTTCCTTACCAATCTTACATGTCTCGTCAGCGCTGGCTATGCCATTCTTCGACGTGTCCTGACAGATTACTTTTTTTTTGACACCTCCAACATCACCACGTATATTCACCAGGAATCCACATACACAGTACATAGAAAAAAGCAAAGGAAGAACAAATACGAGGGAGAGGAGCCAGAGCAAGCTCGAAGAACACCAGCTTCACCGGCGACGGAGACGAAGAGCAGCAACCGCCGTCTTGCCACTGCCTGGGAGTAATTTGTCCCTCGAAAGACGCCGCCTTGACTGCCCGCCGCGCCGCGGCGGAGCTCCTGTCGATGAACGGCCATGGCGGACGCCCCCCTGGCCCAGCAACGCCGCCAAACCCCAGCCGCCTTCGGATCCGACGCAGAAGAAGCTGAAGAACTCGAGCACCTCCGGGATCCGGCCGCCCGATCCGCCGCCACTGCAGATCTGACGGGAACCAAAGGATCTCGAGCGCCACGCCGGGCCTCGAGCTCCAGCAAGCCGCGCGCGTCGACGCCGTGCCCCACGGAGCACCGCCGCCGGAGAAGAACACGCCGGCACCAAAAAGCCCACCACCAGCACCACCTCCTCCTGGGCGCCGCCGGCAGGCACACCGCCCTACCCTACCATATGTACAAGCCGGCACCGGGGATCCCCACCCTCCCGCCGCCGAAGCGGCCGGCGGAGGAGGGGAATCCCACGGCGCGGCGGCGAGCACGCGGTGGGTCGGCGGCGGCGTCCAAAAATCGCCTTCTTTGTCCTGACAGATTACTAACCAACACATGTTTGATGTACTTGCCATTTTGCTGTATGACCATTTATGTTACAAATTCTCTTGCATAGCAGTGTGGGCATTTTCCTCCTTGGCATTTTCTGTGCTCAGATCCTCCTGGGCAAATACCTGGCTCATAATTCTAGTGGGAAAAAAATAATCTTAGTCATCTATTTGAAATGGCAGAACGCAGTTTCATACCTTTTTTTTTACAGAAGTTCCATGCAGGGAGGGACATACTTTTTGTCACGGTAAAACTCAGTGTGGAACCTTATTGGCAGATGCTTTAGCTACCAGACTCCATATGAAAACTGTGGTTGAATTATCTTCAACTTAAATGTGTTAAAGTTTCATTTTTGTACCAAAATGCTCCCTAGAACTATATCTGATGCAGTATGACTGCAAAATTTACACAATCGTGTAGTCGAAAATCAATAGTGATCAAATTTAAACATATGAGCTCTACTGTTGAAGGAAAGATTTCAGAGATTTTTAGGATCAGAGTTTTCTCATTTACACGACTGGTACTGGTAATCGATTGCCTTTCAGTTAAGTACATAAGTGACCATAACTTCAGGTGATGCCACTGCATTGAAGTGAGCTTTTTAAGGCTACGAAATGATCCTTTCTAGAGAGAAGATACCACAACTGATCTTAGCCAAAAGAACAAGAAAATTATATACAAATATTATGGTATTTTGACAGCATGTTTTGTATTTGAAAGTTCCCGAAGTTCATGACCCTGTTTATCACAGAAGACTAGAAAACCAAAAAATGCTTATATTTGTAACTTGTATCGTAGGATCTTCATAATTTCGATATAGATGCAATACTTTTTTTTTGAGTTTTGTATAGATGCAATACTTGTATAATGTAAAAGTGCATTTAATAAGTATTTTGGCATAGATGCTCCATTCTTCAATCTTCACAGTCCCACTTTTCAGGACACCATTTTTGAAACAGGTGCAGGTTCTATTACCGGGGAAGGGGAAAAGAACGAGATATAAAAAGAGTTAACAAAAAAAACAATAGAACGAGATATGTACTGTTGAGTCAGATAGCAATTCCTATGAAGTGTTCTGTTACAAGTGTAAGCATGCCAAATTTCTTGTCAATGCCTAATTAAAACCATCTATGCCTGCAAGTCTCTGAGAACACAGAAGAACCTTAGTCAAAATATGTAAACATAGACGGAACAGGAATCTGCAGCTATTAAGTTTTGGTTTCAACCAAACTTATATAATTAAGAACTATTGTTGCATCTAGAGCATGCTAATAACCCATGCAAAACCCACTTATCAGTTCCAAGATAAACATAGCATTGCACAGAAGGATATGCCTTGAAGACGTGTATATTTTCTTGCATGCATCGTCAGTTGGCGTGAACATCTCTGACAGCCTCACAGTCATCCCTGTAAGCATTGGTGCACATCTGAAGAAGCGTTCCAAGAAATCAAGCTCATGATCCTCTCCTTTTATGCCGTCGATTTCCACCTCTGCAAGCTCGGGCAAGGAGATAGTCTGGGTTCTCTAGCTCATTTCCTCATCATAACAAAGACAATGTATATGGTGTTCCTCTTCATCCTACAACAAATTTGGAAATTACCTCAAAACCGTAAATTTTTGCTCGCTCAACAATTGTCAGATAATTATGAGCAGAGCAAGGAATCACCTCGGATCTAAGTATGTCGACCTTAAACTTTTGTATAGCACTGAGAATGCAATCTGTCTCAAGGAGATGCAACACAAATGCTCCAAAAACATGCTGCCTTGTGGTGAGATGTAAGTTTAAGACAGAGATGTCAGCAACTAGATGTTTCTGTAGCTCCTGCGAAGGTGTGATCTGCATCTTTAAAACCTTCGCAGACCTGCAAAAACAATTTGGCAAGATATTTATCACTCATAAAGTTATAGGAATTAGCCACATTTTAGTAATTAAATTAAGCAGAGAGAGTAGACGCACAAAATCCGCATACATCTCCAGAGACGGGGCATGGACGAGACTTTTTGCCGTCCTTAGAGCATCTCTAGCAGACCCCTCAAAACGCGGAACCTCAAAACAGTTTTGAGGGTCGTGGAACGCGCGTTTTTTTGGCCAAAACGAGGCGCGCCATAGCAGAAACCGTAAACCAAACCGTAAAAAGGAATATTCCCGAATATTCCTTAATATTTTTTTTCAGCCCACCCTCGTCTTCTTCCTGGGATCGATCGATGGAAGAGCAGAAGCTCGCAGGGCGCCGCTGCAGCCGCCCCTCGCGGGAGCCGCCGCTGCCGCCCCTCGCGGGCGCCGCCGCGCTCTACTCGGGGCCGGCGCCGCTGGTCGTCGCGCGCACCGCCGCCGCCCATCCTCGCGGGAGCCGCCGCTGCCGGTCCTCGCGGGCGCCGCCGCCTCTGCCCTCGCGGGCGTCGCCCCCGCCGGTCCTCACAGGCGCCGCCGGGAAACGAAGCTCCCGGGGCCGCAGCGTTCAGGTCCGCCGTCGACGTTCCGCTGGAGGTCGTTCCGGCCCACCGCCGGGGCACGAAGCCCCCCGTGGTGCAGCGGCTGTACATGCGCTTCTGTTTCCGCCTGATTCCGGCGAGTTTGGCGGAAAACGGCCGGATTCCGGTGAGTTTTACGGCGGAAGCTCACCGGCGGGTGCTGAATGTTCAGCCCGCCAACGCCTCGCGCGGTTTACAGGGCCCCTTCGGTTCGGCCGCGAAACCTGCGAATTCACGGTTCCGAGGGCCGGATTCACGGGCCCCCTCAAAATGGTTTACGGGTCGGCGCGTTTTAAGGTTTCTGTTCTTTGCGTTTTTGCGGTTCCGAAACCTTATCAAGCGGTTATTTTGAGGTTCCGCGCGTTTTGAGGGGTCCGACCCCTTAATGGGCAGAACTGAGAAATAACCGCCGAGTACAGTTTTTGCTTCGAAAAAACGTCTCGAACAGCATGTGTATCAATATACTCGTTGTGGCATCTCGTCGTGTAACTTCTTTACCATTCCAATATGGCATAAACTTTAGAACCAATAATCCGGACATGTTGCTATAGAGATGTACATATTGTTGTTAGTAAAAATCTATAAAAAAGATCTTGTCTGGTGGACAAACTGAGTCAGTGAAGATGGATTTTAGAGTCCTCGCTTCAGTTTGACATGGTACTTCAAGCGAGTTTTTAGATCCTGAACAGTATGAATGCTGACTGCACAACAGCCTTTCTCTATAGCTTCTCCCCTTAGCTGGCGGGTTTAATTTCTAGCACATGACCTCCTTCTTTCCTCTCTTAAGTTACAAGTGATCAAATTGTTATGGAATTAAGTATGACGAAATTAAATAACTCTGTTAGCCAAGCTGTCTAGAAGTACACAAGTAAGAATAGTTCAAAAGGCTCCAAATCAAGATAAGGATAAATAGCTACATAAATAACACTTCCTCAACATAAAAAGGTGTATGGCGCAACCAATATTACAAGATAAATCTCAAAGATGTCAAAAGATTTTTAGGTCGAGGTTATATAGATATGTTTAGAACGGTGGCCATGATTGGGTATTGTAAACTATACTCTGATATTCCAATCTTTAAGCAATAACATTAGCATAATCATCCACAGCTCAAATACTTACCTTTGAACTGTTATCATACTGCAAGTGACTTCAAAAATATTTTATTGCTTTCAAATTCCACTCAAATATTAGCTATGGCTCAGTTTTCAGGTTTTGTCAAAATACTGGCTGCATTGTTCTCGAATTTATCAACAATCCAAATCAACTCCGATTTAGCTGCAAATGTTATGGTATGCCAACAATAGTTATACCTTTCTTGTGTAAAATTTTCAAATTGTGCTGAGAGCGTTTGGTTGCCCAAAATAAATCGTAAACAGAGAGCAGTTTCAATGCGCTCTACCTGGGATTTACCTCTGCGGATCCTTGCCTTCAGGTATACAGGTCCTTGACGACAGATGCTCTCGCTCGAGAGGACTTACACAGTCCGGTACAAACCTAAATTAAAAGATCGTCTTCCTGGACGTTGGCAACGACGAGCGATAGAATTCCTTCCAGCTCAACAAGAAACAGATCGCCACCCTGCAAGTCGCTGCACGGCAGCCGGCATGACAAAATAGAGAATGCTCGGATGGGGATGTCAAACGCCACGATTACGCGGTCCTCTCGAGCTGATTCTTGCGTGGCCGATGACGATGTGTCAAAGATTTGCGCGGTCATCGGAGCAAGTCGCTGCACACCGTCGTGTTGTCCTCCACTAATGGACTTCGTGACACCACGCAATGGAGTGGAAATGAGATTGGTGGGTTTCCATCTCCGGGACAAATGGGCGGCGACGTCGTGGTCTCTCCTCCTTGATTCTTCTCTCCGCTTGGGAGCTTTGGAATGAAAGAGATGCAATGGTTTTCCGCAAGGTGGCCTCCATGCCTTCTAAGGTTCTTGATGTCATTAAAAAAAGTGCCGCACTATGGAGCGCGGTGGGGGCAAAACGGTTGTGTAATATTATGCCGCGAGAGTAGACATTTGTTTCCAAGCTCCGGCTTGTGCTAGTTGTACTTTAAACTCTTCTTAATCAATGAAACTAGAAAGATACCCCACGCGTTGCAGCGGGAATCCCTTTATAAATTATATATATTGTGTAAACAAAAATGTATAATATGTACGGTATAATAAGTTTTCTAAATAATACGCAAAATTCAACTAGTCATAGTTGATATACTAAATTTAAGAGTGTGTATTATAAATTATTGATGTGGATAATTAGATGGTTAAAGAAATGGATAACGTGGAGTTTTCATGTAAAGATTAATTAATATTAATGAAGATGACATGTACAATTGATTGGCTAAGAAAGTGGATGATATGGATAGCTTGCATGTAGAGATAGAAAAATATTAATTACACTTAGTGGGGTTTTGCTTTATAAGAAGTATAGATAGGCAAAACTTTTTCCTTGTTAAAAAAAACTGAACAAACAAACCAAACCAACTAGATGCAATTGATGCAGACAAACCAGACGTCGACGAAGGCATGACAGAGTGCATGTAGAAAAACATAATGAATGCATCATTCCATACCAATCACCGCTTAGAATAGAGGAGCCTTGGTGGACCCTCCCCGGACCACCTGGGTCCCATGAATCACTTTCAGATGTAATTGAAGGTGAAGAAGAAAGATTTCCCAAGACCCTGCTTGCTTGATCAAGCCAAGCTTACGCAATTTCCGAATCACCTTGTAGAATGGCCCGTTCTCTTCGAAATCATGAAGCACTTATCCCAACTTGTCGGGTTAAAGCATCTTCTCGAAATTCTTTAGTCCGATCTCCTCCTCTAGATAGCCAGCCGATGGCGTACGCACTGTCAAATTAAGATATGCATGGATAAAGCTACGCTAGCTTCCACAAAAGTTAATCAATGGTTGGTTGGATGGATGTTTACTGCATGCAGCAGCAGGCGACAAGCTGCGATGTGTGCATGTACTACGTTCCGATTACTCGAGTCGATTCGATCGGATCGATTATGTCAGCGGGATGATCGTCGTTCCAACGCTTTCTTGTGCACTTCGATCATCCCGTACCATGATGATGGGTCGACCAAGCAAGTTGTATGTGCAGGGTCAATTTATCGTCGATGTTCGATGTGGCGTGGAAACCTTCCATTCGGACCACTTGATCATCATCCAACTAATGAGATCTTTATGAATGAAATCATGCATATTTGGTATTCGACTAGTCGTCATTAAGGATAGTAACCTCTAACCAGGAAGAAAACTACCTGAGGACGCGCCTGTGGCGCGGTGGCTTCGCATGCAGTGGCATGCAGGCCCGCTCGCGAGTTCGACTCCTGAGGAGCGAATTCCGGGTTGCCTCACCCGAGCGGCACTGTTCACGTGAACAGTGTTTCGCGTGAACAGTGTTCGGCTCCTGCTTCTGGGCCATTTCCACCGTGGTTCGATCAGAGGTATTGTGGTGCACCCACCACCGCAGGGGTTTCCCGGTAGGTTTAGGCTCACGGGGCACAGAATCTTAGTATAGTCTGGTTAGGTCTAGCTTGCGCACAGGTGGCGTGCGTGTGGTGTTGAGTGTGTGTGGTGTGAGTTGTGCGTGAGTTCAGATACTACAGTTGTACTGTGTAAGACCAGGAATTCTCAAAAAAAAAAAAAAAAAAGGAAGAAAACTACCTTGTATACCAGAGTCAATACGAGAAACTTGCTGAACATATGGATCACCGACCTTCAAATTAAGAATGGGATCATCAACGTCGGATAATTAACTCGCACTCCATAATAGGCACACAAGAAGTGCAATTGTAGTAATCCATACAACTTAATTACTTATAAATTATAGATGACTAGATATAAAGTAGCGAAAGACATGTTACATTTAGAGAAGCCGATAGCCGCGCAATATTCTTGTTCTTTACACTACTAACATTTTATTGTATTGATGAAAGCCCTTTATTTCTTGTAACAAACATCATGAAAAGTACAAACAAATGGAAATAAATTATATGGTACACACTCGATACAAAGTACGTAGGTTGGACTCCATATTTGGATGAGCACGATGAAGATAGTTACGGGTTGGCATCACCCGAACCAGATCCGGCGCCATTGCCGCTTCCACTTCCACCATTTTTGCCATATCCGCTGCCACTTCCACCACCATTAGAATCTGCATTTGTATTACCATTTCCATAATTAGGGTAATTAGTTGCATAACCAGAGCCAGACCCACTTCCACTACCAGATCCATGGCCACTAGATCCATAATAACCCCCGGTTGCTTCTCCTCTACCACTGCCACCACCGGCACCTCTAACCGTTAGTAGATCCACCAATACCACCTTCATATGGATCATCAAAATATACACCAGAACCTGAGCCAGCACCGGACCCGCTACCGGATCCAATACCATAGTATTGGCTACCACCACCCCCTTCACCTCCACCTCCACTACTTGCATGCGCACCACTGCTTGAACTTTGTCTAGACCCAGTTCCACCCCCCGATCCCGAGCCACCACCACTCACTTTGCCCCCACCTTCTCCCCCTCCAGATCCTGTTCCTTGAGAATTAGAGTACCTAACCACCCTTCCAGCATTGGCTAATCCAATGCTCAAGAACAAAATGAACCCGAGAGCCGCTAGTTTTGTGTCTGCCATTGTGGGAGTTCAAGTGAGGTGAGTTCCTAGAAAAGCATGCATGTGGGCATTTATAGTGCTTGAGGCCATGAAATATTCTTACCTTAATAGCATGTTGGTGGTGTAGAATGTCATGCAAGCCAAGTAGAGACTTGAAAAATGGAGGTGCTAGCCATAGTCATAAGCTGGTGATCTTTGGGGCTTCTTATTCATCCATTTAGTTTGAAAGGTATATGGACTCAAATTATATAGGATGTGCCTACCTATTATTCGGTAGCCTTATCGTTCGTCATAACATTGTGATGAAATATATTAAGAATTTATGATAATAATGACATAAGGTATTCTTTGCACTTCTGTTTCCGGCAAGAAAATTCAGGTGCAGCCAAAATTTGATTTGACCATATGCATTTGTCGTGAAACTTTGTGTAAAAAGGCTTAGTGACGCGCATATGATCATGAGTAATAAATTCGGTCATAACTAAGTGGTGAAATATTTTCTAAATGTGTAAGAAATTGCCAAAGGACCATACCCCATTCGTTCACAAATAAGTGTACTTTTAGATTTCTACTAAGTCAAACTTTTTTTTAGTTTGACCAACTTCACAAAACCATTGTATTACTTACAACAAAAAATTAATATCACTAGAGGCATCTTGCAATGTAGTTTCATAATATACTAATTTAATGTCATGAATATAGTTGAAAAAATTATAAAGTTTGACTTAAAACAAAACTAAAATTTCACTTTTCTATCGACAGGGGAGTAACTAGGAGTAAAAAAATACTCGTAATTTAACGATCTAATTGAACACCTTGTTCGATAAATCTTGCGGTTGCATCCACATTTAGACGCACATGCAAAATCCACAGCTCCAGTTGACACCGGAGAGACGACCTCGAGCTTTCCGTAGTCGACTTTGACATATTCCATGGTGCCGTACCGTAGGGAAACGACAAAATCAACAGCCATGTGTGCATACACGCTGCTAGAAAAATGGTCTGTAGTCCCGGTTCGGCTAGGCTTTCAGTCCCGGTTGCCGAACCGGGACTGGCCAATCGGGACCAATGCTGGTCCCGGTTGGTCCACGAACCGGGACCAATGCTGGTCCCGGTTGGTCCACGAACCGGGACCAATGCATGGCCTCCAACTTTAGCTTCTCCTTTTCTGTATCGCATTCTCGCTTTGCATCAGAAATGACCCCACCAAGACCATCAGCGGGCTCATCTGATGCCCGATGTTCACCTCCTTCTTCTTCAACGTCTTCCATTACAGTATCACCGTATTCTTCAGGAAACATAGGATAGTTGTCATCATCCTCCTCTTCTTCATTGTCTTCCATCCTAACCCCTCTTTCTCCGTGCTTGGTCCAACAATTATTGCTGGGCATGAAACCTCTCCGAAGCACGTGGCCTTGAATGGTTTTCGAGTTAGAGTACTCCCTGACGTTCCGACAGTCAACACATGGACAAGGCATAAAATTATCCACTTTGTTTGCCTCAGCCACATCGATAAATTTATGCAGGCCTGCAATAAATTCGGAACTGCGTCGTTCGCCGTACATCTATCGCATCCGTGCATCCATCTGTATCATATAATTAAGTTTATCAAATACCATTACAATAACATTTTGAATAGTGAAATGACCACCGTACATCGACACATGCAATATTTCTGTATCAATTACAGATGAAAAGGATAAAGTTGCTAACCTCGGTCGAGGATATCGTTTTGTGTGAACTTAAGTGTGGGTCGGGCATTTCATCGAACACATCTTGTGCGTGGCAAAGGAAAAAAATAACTAGCACCCACTTCCCACCAATCCAAGAAAAAAAAACAGAGGAGAGAAGAGGGGGGGGGGGGGGGGGTGGGTTATATATAGGCAGGGGAGGGGTATTAGTCCCGGTTCGAGACACGAACCGGGACCAAAGCTCGAACCGGGACCAAAGAGCTTTGGTCCCGGTTCGTGTCTCGAACCGGGACCAATGCCCCTAACCGAACTGGGACCAATGCTCCACGGGGCCCTGGCAGCTCGAACCGGGACCAGTGCCAGGCACTGGTCCTGGTTTTTCTCTAAACCGGGATTAATGGCTGGGGCGGCTCTGGACCTAAGGATGGCAATGGGTAGGGTATGGGGCGGGTAGAGCAATACCATACCCATACCCGTGTAGTCAATGGGTACAAAAGTCTACCCATACCCGTACCCACGGGTATAAAACTTCACCCGTACCCATACCCGACGGGTATCCATACCCATTGGGTACCCAACGGGTTGATCAAATAGTACACAAGTTATTCATAATTTTACATTCATCGATAATACATTTATAAAAGAAAAACATTTATCCCAACTCAATACCATATATTTGAATATGTGAGAATTATTTCAAGTCAAATTAACAATTGATGACAATTTTAACATGGATTAACATTCTCACGAGAATAAATATTTCACCTTCACGGATAAGTTATATAAACGGGTAGGGTATGGGTATACCCATGGGTACGAGGTTATACCCGTACCCTACCCATGACTTAACGGGTAGGGTACGGGTACTACCCATGGGTATAAATTTTTTCTCATACCCTACCCACACGGGTACGGTACCCGCGGGTACCCGTACCCATGGGTAAAATTGCCATCCTTATCTGGACCAAAGACCCATTTTCTACTAGTGACATGCAGTATAACCATGCAAGATGTGCCAGCAGCATCGATCGTCCTGTCTAAGCAAGAGCTTAATGTACATAAGCCTCCAGCCTGCTTAGTCAAACCATGCAAGATGTTGACTAACGAATCAAATGTCATTTCTCTATACCGTTTTGCATTACTACTTGCTTGGTTTTCCTTTTTGAGGGTTAAGGCAGTCGTTCTCTATACATAGTTCGCGAATCACAACGCCACGCCACGGCAAAGAAACTACTACTGCTACACCGCCGTCTGTATGTCGTCCGGGACTTGCTTGGTTTATCTTACGGCTAAATAACCATGACCAGGCTAGTTCGGTAACTCGAGCATACCTAGTCTCCCATTGTGCCAAGACATTTTCAAGACTTGGAAAATGACTGAGCTAACGCAGGGAGATATCTTGCCGCCTTTCTGAACGCATGATATTTTTGTACTTAAGAATTAACCTACCGAAGTAAATATTTGATGCTATTCCATATCTTTACTTGGGTTTGGTGGTTGTGTATGGTGTCACACCCAACTCCAATGAATAAGAGCTATAAATTTAGTCAAGATTCAACGGCATCTAAGTTTGACCCATTTTTAGACAAACGTACAAACATTTATGATACCAATAAATATCAATATATTCACCTTTAAATATATATTTCCTATAATACTGTAGATTTTGGTATTTTCTTCTATATATTTGGTCAAACAGTATAATGTTGGACTTATGACTAAATTATACGTATTATCCATTGGAGCGGACGTAGTACATACTTAGAATCATTACTTTTTAGGAAGTTTTTCAGAAATTTACTAGTATAATCGTGCCCTCCTTACAAGGTTGATTTTTAAGCCCCTCGCAACGTGGCAAGCAGCGCCGCTCCGGGAAGTTCTTGCACCCACGAGTGAACCACAACGCGCCACTTCTCGCGCTATGAGGGAGTCCCCGGTGGGAGAGGGCACACTGGTTTCTTTAATTCTTTTTTGTAGATTCAATTATAAAAATAAAATATCTTTTGGACCGAGCATACACATCCCAATATGTTTTCACAGTTGTACTAGCCGCGTCCAGATCTTAAAAACGAGATCCTATATTAATATGTTTTGAAGAACTTTTTTTTCACTAACTGTGAATTTGCAGTGTATCGCCTTTTATTTTGCATTGTGTTTGGTTGGACAACCATGAGTGCATGCTACGTCCAGTTCCCGGTGCATGTTATGCTCTAACTTGTTGTGTTTTGATGTCGTGCAGAGAATGCCTATTTTGCATTAGGTTTCGTTGACACCGATGTACCGCCTAAAAACACGTTTTTATGCTCTACCCTAAGTGCATGTTTTATAGTGCCTATCCGTTGTACTAATGTTGTGCGTTATGATGCATTGTTTTTATATTCTGCGCTAGGTGCATGTTTTTTTTTTTGCGAAACACAGTACAACGCAGATGCTCACATACACGTGCACACACTCTCACCCCTATAAACGCACGCACGCACATCCTACCCCTATGAGCACCTCCGAAAGACTGAGCCGGCGGTCGGGTCTTGAGATTGACGAAGTCACCACAGGCACCTCGCTGTCGACGGGAACGTCGCCTCACACTGAAAAATATTCCGCCTAAATGAGAAACACCAATGTCAAATCTAGGATTTAAACTCTGGTGGGCTGGGGGTACAACCACCCTCCCAACCATCTTGCCACAGGCAAGTTCTCCGCTAGGTGCATGTTTTACACTGTCTTCGGTTGTATTATATTGTTCTGCCTTCTAATGCATTGTTTTTTTTACATTCTGCCATGAGTGCTTGTTTGTCCGTTGTAGTAATGTTCCGCCTTGTGGTGCATTGTGTTTATATTCTACCATAAATGCATGTTGTGCACCGCGTTCCACTTTATTAATGTTCTTCCCCCTGATGCACCGTGTTTTGATGTCCTACCTTGAACAGCTGTATTGCACTACCTTGCGTTGCAGCGATGTCCTGCCTTAGGACGCACTTCCTTTTGATGTCCTACCATGAGCGGCTGTTTTAGACTATGTTCCGGTGCACACAAGTGCCTTTGGGCGCAGCCTGCATCACGCGCTACGACGAATGTACCCCAAAATATTAGACGCAACAACTAATGTGCCCCTTTCAAGATCTGTATGAATTCTTAACGCGCTGAAAGCACCGCTATGGAGCGTAGCATGCAGAACGTGATACAAAAATACACCCTAAACGTGAAAACATCTTTCTTAATTCACAGTGTTGTGCCGGGTAGATTTTTACACTACTTTTTATGTAGACAAAAAAGAAAACGAAGGGACCAGAACGGAGGTAGTGCTGCTCGCATGAGCCACGTCATTCACACGCCGCTTTGCTGCGAGGCTGCTCCAGTGCCGACTTGTGGCAAGCAGCCAAGCCAGCGAGAAGGGCCCTAAGCTAGTCGTTCCTAACTTTTTCATTTTTCGCAACGTGATATTTTGTAGTGAGCTGACATGGTGGAAGAAAGAACGTTGAAAACACTTTGTTTTCTAGTGGCAATAGACTAATACTCCATCCGTTTTTTAATATAAGATATTTTAGCATTTGTACATGTTGTCTAGATACATACTAAAGTGAACGAACATGCACACTAATACATGTCTACATACATTGTGTATATGTGCATGTAGACAAATGCTAAAATATCTTATATTAAAAATCGGAGGGAGTAGTAGAGAATGAGACACACCACGGAAAAAAGGTAACTAAAAGTACGTTGGTGACGTTGGTAGAAGGAATGAATGGCATCATTTGATCATTGAAATAGATATCATTTGAAAAGGCGTTACTTGTCATTTTATGGCAACACCAGGGTACTTAGCCGGTTTATAGTCCCTGTACATGTGTTTGGTCGGTCGTGTCTAATGGTGCAAAGAAAAAGCCAAGAGAGGAATCGCGGGAAGGAAAATGACGGGAGATAATTGCAATTGGTGGGAACATAATGAGCAGACAATAAATGGAATGAACCAACACTGGTGCAAACCTATTGACTACTCATAGTGGGGAGTATCATACACTAGTATCATGCATATGATACTAGTCTATGTTACTATCTCTATAGTGAGTTGTAACATATGTGTGGTATTATATAACCATGCATTTATTAGCCTATAGACTCATTTTGTCTCGAAGTCCGTTATGCTACGGTATCTACATATGATATGTAGATACCACTACCGTCTCTCCCTTCTTTAATTGCATGCCACATCATCATTTGTACTTACGTGACACTTATGTTACTACCTATATTACTCCCACTATGTAGTGGTGTGCAAAACAAAAAGCAACACCACTAATTGGTACCCACTTGTTAGTGGTGTGTGCGCCCAAGTGCAACGCTACTAGAAGTTACTGCTGGTGGCGTGGCCTCGAAATGACACACCACAAGTATGTGGTGTTAGACATGTAATAAACGTATACGTACAGGATATGATGTAGTACACCGATCCGTGTACGTCTCCTTGTAAGCCACGGTGGAGGCTATTTCCCCTCATATAAAAACCCATCTCCATGGCCCCAAAGGGCATCGATTCCCTTCCGCTAACATCGTATCAAGAGCCCATCTTCTTCCCTCTAGCCGCCGGTGAAAGATCGATCTCAAAAAATCCCTAGAAACTTCGATCTGTTGAGCGCTTCGATCTGCTGATCGCCACGACCAAAAACCTCGATCCTTTGATCGCCAAAGAACCCATCCCTTCCCTCCCTAAAGATCATGGCCTCGTCTTCCTCGACGGCGCCCCTGGGGGGCGCCCTCGGCAGCCCACCGGCGACAAAACTTTCCCGAGAGAGCTATCTCTTTTGGAGTGCACAGGTCCTGCCTGCTCTCCGCGGCGCTCGCGTCATGAGACTCCTGGAGGGTTCTGACCACGCGCCGCCTGAAGAATTGGAGGTTGAAGATGAAAACAAGAAGAAGATCATGATCCCCAACTCGGCTTATGATGCCTGGATCATCAAAGACCAACATGTCATGAGTTTTCTTGTCAACTGTATGACTGAAGATGTGCTTGCGCAGATGTTCGGGCTTGAGCATGCTG
Organism: Poa pratensis; assembly: GCA_947311845.1. Lineage (NCBI taxonomy): Eukaryota > Viridiplantae > Streptophyta > Magnoliopsida > Poales > Poaceae > Poa > Poa pratensis. The sequence continues at coordinate 30,108,481 of CAMZMU010000099.1, forward strand.
CGGACGTGTGGAGTGCTCTCTCTGATCGCTACTTGACGCAGTCCAAGGCTAGGGTTTCCATGCTGCGTTGTCGTGGGGTCACTCTTCCAGTACCCCACGGTGGGGATACCTGGGTCACGCCAAGCCCATCAACCTTATGACGAGGGCCCAAGGAAGGCCCAAGGAGGACGACGTGCGGCCCAAGATAGTCGACGCTAGGTCATGCGACCCCGCCATGCTTGTAGGCGCCATCGGCACCGTTCACCTGAGACCTAGCCTACCATATAAAGGCTAGGAGGGTCCTTCGTCTAGGGTACGCTCATAGCCGCCACACAACTCACCATCAATAACCAGACAAGCAGGAAGTAGGGTGTTATCCTCCGGGAGCCTGAACCTGGGTAAAACGCCTCGCTTGTCAGCCGTCGTGATCACCAGCGCTCATCTCTCTCCCCCTCAATCAACCCGGGGTGCTCCCAGGGATTTGCCGAGTCCACACCTCGTCAATTGGCGCCGTCTGTGGGAAAGAACGAGCGCTGGAATCATGGTCGCACCGGCTCCATCAACTTTGAAGACCGACGTCTGCATCACCAAGGAGCCAATCTGCTTCGGCTCCTTCGAGTACACCTTCCACCCGCCGGCCCACCGCTCGGTGTACGCCGATCTGCACGTAGGTATGTGCCTCACCTTCGGTACCATGCACTACTTCATAGACAGCTGTGGAGTACTCAGATCCACGGCGATCGCACCGCCTGCGGTGGTGGCACCCGCATCTGCCGCGCTGCGCCAACCACGCCCCCACCTGCTGCGGAGATCGCATCTGCTGCGACTGCGGCGGCATCATCTTCGACTGCTGAGAAGATCGCGTCCGCCTCGACTACTCCGACCGCCTCCGCTGCGGCAGAGATCGCGCCCAACGCGGCCGCGCCACCAGCGTCTCCGGCTACCACGGAGATCGCATCTGCTACGACTACGTCGACCACCGCGCGGATCGAGTCTACTTCGACTACCTCGATCGCGTCGCTGGCAAGGCCAGATCCACGTCAACTTCGACTACGTCGACCACGCCTTCGCGCGCAACGAAGGTCGCGCCGTCTCCATCGACCGCAAGATCGTCAACAAGCCAATCGCGCCCACGTCGACGACAGCGACATCACTCCTCACGTCCGCGGCGAAGGTCGCGAAACTCCAGGGAAGGAGCCTCGGCGGCGACTGTGGTGTCCACCACGTGCACCCATTTTCAGCTCCGAGCACGGCTCGGACGAAGGAAGCAGCAGTGGCAGCTACCGTCCCATGCCCAGATCTACCCCGCGCAAGTCTTCATGATCGGCCAGAGGCCGCAGGGCAACGACGACGAACCCGCATACCCACTGGAGGTGGTCATGCCGGACCAGGTGACGCGACTCACCATCACCCGCGACATGGCAATCAAAGCCCTGAAGCACGTCGAGGACGGCACATACCCCCCACCGGATGCACCCCGGGAGGACCTTATGGCGGTCCAGTACCTGCTGCGGAAGGAAGGCGAACGACTCCGCGCAGAGAAGGCCGAGCTCCTCCGACGCAAGGAGGAGGCCGACGCGTCGAGCGCCAGGAGGGCCGCTTACTCGTTCACTGCCTCAACAGAGGTCTCGCAAGGAGCAAGGCGCCACAGAGCCCGCGTGCCCCTGATGACGGAGGTCGACCGCGCTAGAGTCACCCGCAACCTCGAGTCATCATACATAGAAGACGCAGACGGAATACCCGTCCCCAAGACACCCGGAGCCGCACTCATGGCAGTCGAAACATACCTGCGGCTGACAGCCGCCAGAGGGCGACTCGCGCGCTCTCCTCCACAAGCAGCAGATCATGTCTATCAAGGCACTCGAAGACGCACTGGTAAACAAGGCGCAGACAGAAAAAGTGCGTGAAGATCGAGATCGCCGCGACCACGAGCCCGCAGCACTCGCAGCCCCGGCGACAAGACAACTGCGACAACCGCAGCCAGGTGAAGACCTCCGCAACGTCATCACGCAAAGGACGGTAGACCGCAGCCGCACCCAGCGCCGGTCAGCACGCCCAACTTCGACTACGACCGCAACGACGGCGACTACGAGCCGTGCGGCGCCGCATGCTTCAGCTTCAACATACGCGACACAAGAATGCCCAAGGGCTTCAAGCTCACGGCAGAAGCAGTCAAGTACGACGGGAAGCAGGACCCAAGACTCTGGCTAGAAGACTACCTCATAGCCTGCAGCTGCCAGGGCGGTACTTCGACTACGGCCATGCAGTACATCCAGCTGATGCTCACGGGCTCTGCACGCGGGTGGCTCAACACTCAACCCAAGAACGCCTTCAGGACGTGGGACGAGTTCGCGGAAGCCTTCGTTAAATCCTTCCTGGGGACGTACTCGAGACCGACGACGTTCGTCGAGCTACAAGCATGCAAGCAAGGACGAGACGAGCCGCTCCGGTCATACATCCAGCGTTGGACCTTGCTCCGCAACACCATGGAGACCACCTCGGAGGACCGAGTGATGGATGCCTTCATGCACGGCGTCTCCCGCCGCGACCTCCGCGAGGAGTTTGGTAGGCTCCGGCCGAAAAACATGATCGAGGTCATGAAGATAGCAAACCAGTGGGCAGACGGAGAGGACTCGGTCCGCAATAGTTCACACTACTCCCCGAAGGACGAAGCCGGACCAAGCAACTGGCGAGAAGGGCGCCACAAGAAGAAGCCGCGTTACAACGGCAACGACTCAATCGAGCTAGTAGCGGCGGGATTCCAAACCCCCCGTGAGGATGAAGCGCGCGACAGCAGTCGCCAATACAGCCACGCACAGTACAGTCGAAGCGGCGGGACCAGAGTCGCCAATACAGCCAGGGGCAGTACAACCGAAGCGGCGGCAGCAACTACCGCAGCGACGGAGGCCACAAGCGCGAGTGGCAGAAACGCACACTAAGCCCAGCGGAAGAGCTGGAACAACCCTGCAGGCACCACATGTTCAGGAACCCGGAAACGGGCAAGTGGGGATCCAACCACCTGTTGAAGGACTGTCGAAAGGCACGTAAAATATACGAAGCCATGCAGAAGATAGTCACTCCAGCACCCGCAGCGCAGCCAGCCGCGCAGCTGGCCATCCAGGCAGCGCCCGCACCCGCAGTCGCCAATCCAGCACAGGCGGCGGGAGCCTTTCTGCAGCAGCAGCAGCGCAACAAGATCCCCCACCGGCGATCCAGGACGCATATCCAGCGGCACGCGGACAACTTAACATGATACAGAAGGGGCGCCCTTCAAACAGGACCCAGAAGATCATCACTCGCCAAGTTTTCCAAGCCATCACTGTCCACCGCAGTACCCGACTACTTGAGAGGGTCAGAGACACCAATCACTTTCTCCAGAGCAGATCACCCGCCTGCAGTACCACGACCCGGGCATGCCCTGGTAGTCGAAGCTCTGATCGGAGATTACACCCTCAAAAAGGTGTTCATGGATGGAGGCAGTGGCATTAACATCATCTTTGCCGACACCCTCAGAAGGATAAACAGACCAACGACGGACTTGGCGGCATCAGAGACCACCTTCCATGGCATAGTACCAGGGCAAGCAGTCACGCCCATGGGAACGATCACACTCGACGTCATCTTCGGCACACCCGAAAACTTCAAGAGGGAGTCGATCGACTTCGAGGTAGTCGACTGGAAGTCGCAGTACCACGCGATACTCGGGCGCCCAACCTTCGCCAGATTCATGGCGATACCTCACTACGCCTACCTCATGCTCAAGATGCCTGGACCCAAGGGCGTCATCACGGTGCACGGCGACTTCGACCGCTCCAACAGCTGCGACCGCGAGTTCAGCAAGATCTCTGAGTTCTTCGGAGTCGAGGAGCACTTCGAGGCAATGGCAGTCGACAACGACAAGACCATCTTCCCAGCCCGCAAGAAACCAGCCAAGGACGCTGCCTTCAACGCGGCTGACGACACAACGACCCATCAGGTCCATCCGACTGACGCCAGCAAGACGGTCAAAGTATCGTCGAGTCTGACTCCCGCATAGGAAGGCGCGCTCGTCGAGTTTCTACGTGAGAACTGGAGAATCTTCGCATGGCAACCCTCTGACATGCCAGGAATACCCAGGAACCTCGCCGAGCACTCCTTAAAAGTCCACAAGGACGCCAGACCCGTCAAACAGGCCATGCGACGCTTTTCCGGGCCCAAGCGAGACGAAATCAGCAGAGAAATCGATCGACTGCTGAATGCCAAGTTCATCCGAGAGATCAAGGACTCGGACTGGGTCGCCAACCCAGTCCTAGTGGAGAAGAAGAAGACGAAGAAACTCCGCATGTGCGTCGACTTCACCGCCCTCAACAAATGCTGCCCCAAGGACCATTTCCCGCTCCCGCGGATAGATCAGATCATCGACTCGACTGCAGGCTGCGAACGCCTGTCCTTCCTGGACGCCTACTCAGGTTACCAGCAGATCAGACTGAACGTCGACGATGAGGAGAAGACAGCATTCATCACACCCGACGGCGTTTTCTGCTACCAGACGATGCCCTTCGGGTTGAAGAACGCTGGTGCCACGTACCAGCGCACAATGCAAGCATGCCTCAAAGGGCTCATCGGGCAGATCGTCCAAGTCTACGTCGACGACATCGTCGTCACCACCCGCAAGGAGGACACCCTCATCGCCGACCTCCGCAAGGTCTTCGCCGCCCTCGACGAGTATCAGATCAAGCTGAACCCAGACAAGTGTGTCTTCGGCGTGCCAGCCGGAGAACTGCTTGGGTACCTCGTCTCTGCAAGAGGAATCGAAGCCAACCCTGAGAAGGTGCAAAACATACTCGCAATGCCAGCACCGACCAAGCTTCACGAGGTGCAACGCCTAGCCGGCCGAGTCGCAGCTCTCAGCCGGTTCATAAGTAAGTTGGGAGAAAAGGCCCTGCCTTTCTACCAACTGATGAAAAAGACAGACAAGTTCGAGTGGACAGAAGAAGCGCAAGCTGCGTTCGACCAACTCAAGAAAACACTCACGACTTCCCCAGTACTGGTGGCTCCACTGGAGAACGAGCCGCTATACCTCTACGTGTCAGCCACAAACAGGGTGGTCAGCACGGTACTCGTAGTCGAACGAGAAGAAGAAGGGCACAGCCACCCTGTCAGCGACCTGTCTACTACCTCAGCGAGGTGCTGACCCTGTCCAAGCAGCGCTACCCGCACTACCAGAAGCTGGCCTACGGAGTTTTCATGACTTCAAGGAAAGTAATCCATTACTTCTCCGAGCACCCGATCACGGTGGTAAGCTCCTCCGGGCTCTCCGACATCCTGACCAACCAATGCGCGACAGGACGAGTCGCTAAGTGGGTCGTCGAGCTAGGACCCTGGGGGCTGAAGTACGCTCACCCGAAGTCAATCAAGGCCCAAGTGCTCCCAGAATTCACCACCGAGTGGATAGAGGCCCAGCTGCCAGATGTCCCCGACCTGTCCAACGCATGGACAATGTACTTCGACGGCTCAAAAAAGTTCAGATCAGCCGGGGCAGGAGTCATCCTCATCTCCCCCAAAGGCGACAAGCTGAAGTACGTGCTACAGATGGACTTCCCAACACCTTCCAACAACGAGGCTGAGTACGAAGCCCTAATCCATGGCATGCGAATGGCCAAGAACTGCGGCGCCACTCACCTCATGATCTACGGCGACTCCTACCTCGTCGTGCAGCAAACCATGAAGGCCTGTGACGCCATCGCCGACAACATGATCGCCTACAGAGACCTGTACAACCAGCTGGAGGGCACCTTCGACGGCTGCGAGTTGCGACACATCGGCCGCGAAAGCAACGAGGAAGCCGACGCCCTCGCCAACCTGGGCTCAGACAAGGCGCAGGTGCCACCCGGCGTCTTCCTTGAGCGCATCACGCAGCGGTCCGTCAAACTTCGACCCAACGCCCGGACCCTCCACACCATCAACGAGCACGCCGACCCGCCAGGCAAAGAGAAGGAACCAATGGAGGTTCTGCTAGTCGAGCCCACCTGGACGAGCCCATATCTGGCGTACATGCTGCACCAGAGACTGCCAGTCAACTCAGTCGAAGCCAAGCGCATTATTCGCCGTTCGAAAGGCTTCACCATCATCAAGGGGGAGCTATACAAGCGAAGCATCTCAGGAGTACTCCAAAGGTGCGTCGACCCAGTCGACGGTCAAGCCATCTTACTCGAGATCCACGCTGGCATCTGCGGGCACCACGCCAGCAGTAGAGCCTTAGTGGCCAAAGCTCTACGAGCCGGATTCTACTGGCCCACCGCAATGCAAGACGCAGAAGAACTCGTGAGGAAATGCCTCGGCTGCCAGGAGTTCGCCAACAAACCGCACGCGCCAGCTTCAGCATTAAAGACCATCCCACTTGCCTGGCCCTTCGCTCAATGGGGGCTCGACATGGTGGGTCCACTCAAGAAGTCCTCGCCAGGAGGACACACGCATCTCTTGGTGGCAGTCGACAAGTTCACGAAGTGGATCGAAGCCGTGCCTATCACAAGTTCGACTGCATCCTCAGCAGTTAACTTCATCAGGTCCATCATCTTCAGGTTCGGGGTGCCGACAGCATCATCACCGACAACGGCACGAACTTCACAGCCGAAGAATTCAAGGACTTCTGCTCCGAACAAGGCATCAAGCTCAACTACGCATCAGTCTCGCACCCGCAATCCAATGGGCAAGTCGAAAAGTCCAATGGTTTAGTCTGCAAGGGTATCAAGAAGCGCCTGCGAGTGCCATTGAAGCGCGCCGCAGGCGCCTGGGTCGAGGAGCTGCCGTCTGTACTGTGGAGCCTGCGCACTACGCCAAACAGATCCACTCAGTACACGCCATTCTTCATGGTCTACGGCGCAGAAGCAGTCATGCCATGCGACATCAAGTTCGATGCACCCCGAGTGGTGGCCTACGACGAGTCCGAGGCAGAAGAAGCACTCGAGGATGACATGGATACCCTGGACGAAGCACGCGACATCGCCCTTACCCGCACAGCCGTGTATCAGCAAGACTTACGCAACTATCACGGACGGCGACTGCGGCCCAGAGCGTTCGTCCCCGGAGACCTTGTCCTCCGCCTAAAACAGAAGAAGGTGCACAAGCTAGCCTCCCCTGGGAAGGTCCATACGTCGTGACAGAGGCAATTGGCGGCGGAGCTTACCGCCTGAAGGACTCGAAGACAGGGACAGTCTGCAGCAACCCGTGGAACGTGGCGCAACTGCGCCGCTTCTACGCCTAATCGACTCCCCCTTGTAACAAAGTGTACCATCTCAAGAAGCGGCAGGTTCCAGACGCACTCTTTCCCTTACCAGGGTACCTGAGGGGACTGGAAGGGTTTTAATGAGGCGGCCTGCTCGCAAAAATCAATGAAGTGATTTGTGGAACAAGCTCTCCCCTTTACTTTTTTAGTCAAAAAGCAACATAAACCTAGGCCGTCACCCGACGCACTCGGGGGCTGCGCCATACAGGTCACTCGCAAAGTCCTTGGCCGCCACCCGAAGCACTCGGGGGCTGCGCCGCACAGGTCTAAGTCAAGCCTAGGCCGTCACCCGACGCACTCGGGGGCTGCGCCATACAGGTCACTCGCAAATCCTTGGCCGCCACCGAAGCACTCGGGGGCTGCGCCGCACAGGTCTAAGTCAAGCCTAGGCCGTCACCCGACGCACTCGGGGGCTGCGCCATACAGGTCACTCGCAAAATCCTTGGCCGCCACCCGAAGCACTCGGGGGCTGCGCCGCACAGGTCTAAGTCAAGCCTAGGCCGTCACCCGACGCACTCGGGGGCTGCGCCATACAGGTCACTCGCAAAGTCCTTGGCCGCCACCCGAAGCACTCGGGGGCTGCGCCGCACAGGTCTAAGTCAAGCCTAGGCCGTCACCCGACGCACTCGGGGGCTGCGCCATACAGGTCACTCGCAAAGTCCTTGGCCGCCACCCGAAGCACTCGGGGGCTGCGCCGCACAGGTCTAAGTCAAGCCTAGGCCGTCACCCGACGCACTCGGGGGCTGCGCCATACAGGTCACTCGCAAATCCTTGGCCGCCACCCGAAGCACTCGGGGGCTGCGCCGCACAGGTCTAAGTCAAGCCTAGGCCGTCACCCGACGCACTCGGGGGCTGCGCCATACAGGTCACTCGCAAAATCCTCGGTCGTCACCCGAAGCACTCGGGGGCTGCGCCGCACAGGTCTAAGTCAAGCCTAGGCCGTCACCCGACGCACTCGGGGGCTGCGCCATACAGGTCACTCGCAAAGTCCTTGGCCGCCACCCGAAGCACTCGGGGGCTGCGCCGCACAGGTCTAAGTCAAGCCTAGGCCGTCACCCGACGCACTCGGGGGCTGCGCCATATAGGTCACTCGCAAAACCTTTGGACGTCACCCGAGGCGCTCGGGGGCTGTGCCGCACGGGTCCAAGTCAGTGCCGCACCCGACGCACTCGGGGGCTGCGCCGCATAGGTTTAACTCAAAATCCTAGGCCGCACTCGATCCGCTCGGGGGCTACGCCATACAGGTTTACAGAGGTCCACAAGATACAATTTACTAACTTGGGGGCTACCCCCACCTCGACATATACACACTCATATTTCCACTTGGAAAAATTTCCTTTACAAGCTAACGCTACGCAACAGCACTCTACTGCTCTTACTCTACAGGCTCGCCCTTTGGCGCATCAAGTGGCCCTACAAGGTGCTCGCTGAAGTTCTGAACCTGCTGAATCATCTGGCGTGCAGCCGCAAGAGTATCGGCATAGTCACCCTCTCCAGGCAAGCCGTCAAGCACCTTGTGCAATGAAAGATTAGGCCGGTGCATTCGAACGTACGCCAACGCCACGTTCGCCCCGGCAACAAGTTGAGCGTGCACGACTTCCTTCAACGCACCGCCTTCACGGAACCTCTCCAGAAGCGCAGTCAGTCCATTCGGCTGCTCGTTGTGAGGAAAGTACACCTTGTTGATCTGCCAGAGGGTTTTTCTGCAACCTTCTAAGAGTACAGCAGCCCGCCAGGTGCGATCCAGCATTCGTGCCAGTATGCTACCTCTGGATTTGTTCGACCAAAACTGGCGCGCTTCGGGTGAGTCGCCGGCGGCCTCTTTCTCTACCCGCTCATCCACTCGAAGCTGCTCAGCCGTCAAGTCAGAGTTGACATCTGCATCAAGGCCAAGCATTAAGCATAGCAAGTAGACACTGAAGCCGAAGGAAAAACGCTAAAAGTCCAACCTTGCAGCTGTCGACCGATCAAGTCCATCTCGCCAAGCAGAAACTCTTCACGCTGGGAGAACGGCGCAACGGGCCGCGACCTCAATCGCTCCAGCTCCAACTCAGTATTCTTCAACTTCGAGTCGAGCTCAACCACCTTGTTCCTCATGAAGGTGAGCACTCTCTGGTCGTTTACGCTTCGCACAGGAGCTGGAGGAGCTTGACGAGTCGGCGCAGCCGAAGTGGTATCTTCCTCATCGCCCGCGCCAGTCGTTCCAGCAACGTCAGGAGCTTCGCCCATATCAGACTGCCAAGAATCGACAGCGTCAAGACAGGAAAAGAATCGACATAATTCATCCAAGCCAGATATCAAAAAATACTTGGTGACTGCACCCCCGAGGGAGTGAATTCACATTTCATCATCACCATGTTCACTCGCACAATATAAAGTGCATTACAGACTCAAGCCCAAAAGCAGAAGCACAGTCCTAAAAGGAAAAAGTCTACACTACAGACTCAGACTGGGAACGACTCTTCCTAGCAGCCAACTCTGCAGCTTTGGCAATTCTCCTCTCGAAGGTGGCGACCAACTTCGCGGCCAGCTGGCTCGCCTGCACCTTCACACCGCTAAGGGACGCGGTTCTGCCATCAGGCTTCCGAGGGAAGTCGCTGACAACCTTCTCAAAATCACCTACGACTTGGTGACCAAGAAGCAGCTGGAAAGTGAGCTCTGAGCCGCGTATCGTCTGCGCGCGCGTGAAGTCCGCCAGGACATTCGAATTGCCTTCGAATGGAGCCGCGAGTGCGTCCACAGCAGCTGGTGGTGGCTGGTTCGGAAAGATGCTCCGGTGCACAGTCGCTAAGGCCTCCGTCGACTTCTGCAGGGCCGCCGTCGACTGTTGCAGCGCTGCCGATGCATATGCGCATACGCGGTCGACGAAGCCAACAGCCTGCGCCAGGCCGACACTCTCGCTAGAAGTCCCTTCTGGAGGAGCACCTCCGCAATTCTCTGTTCAAAAGAAATCCACACTCGTAAGACGTCAGAAGTCGACGAAAGACAAAGTAGGCACGGAGCCGAAAAACTTACTTCCAACAACATCTGCGAGTGCGAGCAAGCGGTCGACCTGGGTCTTCTCCAGAGCATCCCGAGCTTGTTCCCGCTCTTGGGCTTCACCCAGCGACTTCTCCAGCTCCGCGACCCGCGTCTTCATGCTCTCCTTCTCGCCTACGGCTCAACGGAACAAAGTTAGCAATAAAGGCAGTCGAAGCACTCCTCGAACACAAGGGTTCATACTTACTATTCGCCTGCTCCAGAGCAGTGCGGAGCTGATCCCTCTCCTGCTCCATGCGAACGAAGGCTGCGGCTCCCTCCATCTGCTGGCGATAAAATGGCTGCAGGAAACACAAGCCATCAATCTGCGCCCGACTATTCTAGTCACGCGCATCTTCGGGGGCTACTCCCATCGGGAGCGCTGTACGCGCACCCGATACAGATCTTGCAGAAGGAATCAGAGAACACTTACATGCTCAAGCAGCCCAGCGTCAACCGGAGTCGCATCAGCAGACCTCTCAGGCATGGCGGAGGTCGAAGCCTTCAAGGCCAAAACGTCACCCGCCAGCGCCTCCTCTCCGGTCGTCCTCGCAGTCTGCTCGATCATGGGAGCAGAAGTGTGCTCCATCTCACGAGGGGAAGAAACAGCAGCGCCGGTACGGTCGCTGTGGCAAGAAAATTCAATTCAAAGACCCGCAAGTGAAAAAGCACACTCGACAAAAACAAAGCAAAGGTTATGAGACTAACCTGACGACATCATCATCTTCACTCCCCAAGGAGACGGAGGCCATCCTCGCGAACTCGATCGGCGGTGCAGAGCCGAGTGGAGGCACGGCCAAAGGCTCAGCCAGGTCACTCGGGTGCCTCGCACCCGAAGAGGACTCGCTCGTCTCTTCCTCGACCACACCCGCCTCCTTCACAGGCGACGAGGCAGAACCAGAGTCGCCACCCTTTCGCCTCTGCCGCTTCCGCAGCGGCTCCTCGTCTTCATCATCCTCCTCCAACTCTTCACTTGGAGAAGTGGCGGAGCGAACTTCATCGTCATCACCCTCGTCCTCAGGGAACTCTGCCTCTTCATGAGGTCCATTCTCCATCAGCGGAGGGAGACTGACGTAGCTCGAACGACCCTGTCAGCGAATGAAGCATTCGAGTCAAGCAAAACGATTCAACAGAAGTAAGATACAAGATGAACAAAGCAAACAAAGCTCACCTCAGGCACAGGGTTACTAGGCCCATATGGCTCGACTGGGCACTTGACGTTGCACGGGTCAGCGGCTCGGAGGCTAGTAATGCTCCTCACCTTCGACTCGACGGCGTCATCATCGAGCTCCTCGCCAGCATCCTCACGCGCCCACATCGGGTGGACGCGACTGCGGAGCGGTTGCACCCGAAGCCTGAAGAAGGTGGCGATGAGGTGAATTCCACCCGTCTCGCGCCCGAGACTCTTCAGAAGGCCGCGAAGTAGCGTCAGCAACGGCTGAGTCGCCTCCCTGTCCTCCTTCGACAGTGGGTGCGCCCACGCGTTCGTCTTCCGCAACTCGCGATCAGCCGCGAATTCGGGAAGCCCTGCTTGGTCGCACCTGATGTAAAACCACTTCTTCCGCCAGCCCTGGACGGAGTCGGACTTCTTCATCTGGAAGTAGGAGGTGTCGCCACGCACCTGGATGCCGAAGCCGCCAACTGGGTACACCTGCTTGCTCTTCCCCACATTCCTCCTGACGAGGAATAGCGACTTCCACAACAGCCAGTTGGGGGCGATCCCAGGAAGCACTCGCAGAGCACGAAATAGCTCGCGATGCTCAAGACGCTATTGGGAGTCAGATCGTGGATCTGAATCCCATAAGCATACAAGAGACCACAGACGAAATCGTGGAGGGGGAACCCGAAACCCCGCGGAAGGAAATCCACGAAGCAAACGCGTTCCCCCTCGCGAAGGGCGGGAAATACCTCTTTCCCAGGAGCGCGCACCGTCGCCTGGTCTGTCAGCGGCAGCAGCCCCTGCGCGCGGAGGGCCTCGAGGTCGGCCTTCTTCACCGACGATTTGACCCAATCGCCGTCGGGCTTCTTCATCACGCTCGCCTCGGCGGCGGCGCCGGCGCCAGCAGCAGCCTTCCCCCTCTTCATCGCGGCCTTGCTCATGGAGGGAGGAGCAAAGAAACTAGCAGAGGAGCAACAATGGCGGAAAGAACAGCGGAGACGACGGAATGGGGATGGACTGAATTGTTCACCGCTGCGGTAAAAATTATATACCGCGTGGCCAGTTGATCCAGGCCGTCCTCAGCGTAACCGCACTCCACAACATCATCTGGCCGTCCACGTGTCGCGCGGAGATAGCAACCGTCGCTGGCCGCGCCGCCCACTACGCGCGGGAATCAAGGCATCATCATCACACCGCGAAATTTTCGCGCCCAACCGTCAGAAAAAAGCGGCAACCGCTGTCTCCAGTCAATACTGACAGTGGGACCGCACTGTCACGTCCCATCGGACACAGAGTGCGTCAAAAACGTCAGCACTGACGTCAACCACGAAGGCGTAGGAAGTAAGCCAACAGGGCTGATGGCGAACTCGAACAGTCCATTCGAGTACAAGAAGATTCAGTAAGCTCTCAGAGCTGAATAAGTTCATACAGTAAGCCAACGAGCTGATTGAGAACTCGAACGTTTCATTCGAGTGAAAGAGCATCCAGTAAGCCCCAAATGCTGAGCAAACTCGCGCAGTAAGCCAAACCGGCCGAATACACAGTAAGTCACACAAAGCCAGTCGCGACTCCAAGTTAAGTCCCTCCTTTACTCCCATCGGGAGCAGGCTTTTCGACTGAAGAAAAATTGAGTTTAACCTCAATTGCAAGCAATTCAGCTTAATCTCGGGGGCTACTCCCATCGGGAGCGCTGTTCGCGCTCCCGAGTGACTCAGAACAATAGCAGTCGAAAAATCACCGACTAAGGCCGGATTCACAGTATTTAACCCTGCAGTCGACGATTCGACTAAGGAATCCTCCGTAAGCCCTGAACGGCCGGAGTCGACTAATTTTACTTGTCCCTTTCAGGAACTCGAAGGCGTGCCCAGGAGAATGGAGTCCTATACCCGACTCTACGATTCGACTAAGCACTCGGGGGCTCCTGTCGTGGGGTCACTCTTCGAGTACCCCACGGTGTGGATACCTGGGTCACGCCAAGCCCATCAACCTTATGACGAGGGCCCAAGGAAGGCCCAAGGAGGACGACGTGCGGCCCAAGATAGTCGACGCTAGGTCATGCGACCCCGCCATGCTTGTAGGCGCCATCGGCACCGTTCACCTGAGACCTAGCCTACCATATAAAGGCTAGGAGGGTCCTTCGTCTAGGGTACGCTCATAGCCGCCACGCAAACCCTAGCGAGATCGCCATCTCGCCATTGTAGCCACAACTCACCATCAATAACCAGACAAGCAGGAAGTAGGGTGTTATCCTCCGGGAGCCTGAACCTGGGTAAAACGCCTCGCTTGTCAGCCGTCGTGATCACCAGCGCTCATCTCTCTCCCCCTCAATCAACCCGGGGTGCTCAACGTAGGGATTTGCCGAGTCCACACCTCGTCATGCGTGGTGCCCTTGCAAACACAAAGAAGGAAGACATGACTGCAGCTCAATTCATCTCAAAGATGAAGAGGTTTGCCTCTGAACTCATTGCTGCGGGAAAAACAGTAGATGAAGAAGAAATCCGAGACTACATCCTTAATGGACTCGATGGGGACTACAACGCTCTCGTCGCCTCGGTCAATGTTGTGCCCAGTACCACCCTCAACGACATGTGCTCCCAACTCACCGCATATGACCTTCGCCAGCAGATGCTTACCGCCTCAGGACAGAACACAGGCACATTCTCCAGCTCGGCCAATGCTGCTACCCGTGGTCGTGGCCGCAATGGTGGGCAGCAACAGCAGCAGCAGCGCAGCAACCGTGATGATCAGCGTGGCCGTGACGACAGTCGCACCCGAGACTGGCGTGATCGCCGCAACGATCAACGTTGGTCGAATTCCCGAGGTGGTGGCCGCGGCCGTGGCCGTGGGCGCACTCCCACGCCGTGTCAAGATGGACTCATATGCCAAATCTGCAATAAGGAGGGCCATCCGGCCAATGAGTGCTGGTGGCGAAATTCAGATCGCTCCGATGATGAAGATGATGATCGAGTTGAAGAGAAGGGAGCTTATGGCGTCGACACAAATTGGTACATGGATTCAGGAGCCACCAACCACATCACCGGGCAGCCGAACAAGCTGACCACACATGACACCTACAAGGGACGTGATCAAGTCAACAATGCGAGTGGAAAAGGTATGCAAATTGCGCACATTGGTCATTCAGTATTACACACCCCTCATAATTCCATACATCTTAAGAATATCTTACATGTCCCTGTCAGGACACGAAGGAAATTCTGTTTAGAGGTCCTTGTCGTGGTGGTTTATATCCTGTCGTCCCTGTCTCCACGAAGTCTCGCAAGCACGCCTTCCTCACCGTCAAGCCTACCTCGTCCACGTGGCATAGTCGTTTAGGACATCCTTCTTCGTTTATTGTTCAACAAGTGCTTAGGAAAAATAATCTATCATATTCGCCAGAAATAAATTCTTACATATGTGATCCCACTAGTAGGAAAAGGCCTACATCCGCCAGCCTACCACTGGCGAACTTCAATACGCGCCCGCCAGCGCTACCGTCGGTGGCGAACAGGAAAGTGGGTTCGCCAGCGCTACAGACCACACCGCCGGCGAACGGCGTTTTCTACCCGCCAGCGCTACGTGCGGGCCCGGTCGAGACGGCGGAAAAAAATATCACTGGCGAAAGCCATTTCGCGCCCGCCAGCGGTGTTTGCCATAGCTCTGGCGAATGACGTACTTCGCCACCGCTATGTCACCTAGCTCTGGCGAACGATGCGTGTTCGCCAGCGCTACGTTAACTAGCTCTGGCCAACGTTACCTGTTCGCCAGCGGTACGCACGCTAGCTCTGGCGATGCCATCCTGGTTCGCCAGCGGTATAGTGGCCCACTGACTTACCCTCGCGCGTGAGTCCTCTCTCTCCCGCTCAACAATCCCCAAACTGCGCCCTTCTCACGAGCACCACCCATGCTGCCGCCCACCCACGCCGTCGACCCTGAGAACCCACGCCTCCTCCGTCCCTCTTCCTCCGTCCTCCCTCTTCTCGATCTGTCCCTCCTCCGCGCCGGCCCCAAGAACCTCCACCGTATCGCCGTCGAGCTCCCCTCCTCTGCTAGGTACTGGTGGTCGTCCCGTCCCCTGCCCCTTCTCTTCTTCCTTCTCCCTCCCGTCCCCTGCCCTCTAGGTGTTTGATAAAATGTCAACAAGAAGATTGACTCCTGGAATTTGAATTTTAGTTAGGTTTGAATTTAGGTTTAGGTTTAGCTACTGTATAGGTTTAGTCAGTTTAATTTTAGCAATAACAATTTGATACAAATGCTAATTTTTTTGCTTATATATTGTCCTCTAGTTAGGTTTTCTTATGTTTTTGCTACTGATCTATATGTCCTATTTTCTGTGAACGTGAATGTGGTGGTGGTGGTGAATGTGTATGTGGTGGTGGTGGATGTGTGGTGTTGGTGGTGGATGTGGGTTTTTTTTCTGTAAATGTGGTGGTGATTGATGTTTTTCTGTGATGTCAATGTCGCAATGCGATCGGCAAATGGTCGATGTGTTGGGGATCGTGGACAGAAAACAAAAAAATTCCTACCGACGAAAACCTTAAACTAGCCAGGATCTATACTATGCAGATATAGTAATACGGAGGAGATCAGAATACATACCCTTGTAGACCGGAAGCGGGATTACGTTCCCACACAAACGTTGTAGGTGGAGACGACGGTGCCGACCTCAGGGTCGAGTAGTGGAAGAAGACAGCTCCCAGCACCAAACAATGGTGCCTCGCGGTTCCACACACGTACGGTGTGGATGACGACCTCCGGACTCCAGATCCAGCAGAGCAGCGGAAGTGGAAGAATGGATCTAGCAGCACGGCGGTGTGTGTCTAGTGGAGAGACTTCTCTCAAGCCGTGCGCAGCCCCAATTGCGGAGCTACAACTTAAACGGATGAGAGAGGAGAGGGAAAGGTGTAATTTCAAACGCATGGGGGGCATCCTATATAAAGGAGGAGGAGGGAGGCCAATCTCCTTGGCTCCCCCATATGGGACTAAACCCCACATGGGGTTCGCCGGCCAAGGGAGGCAGCCGGCCACCTAGGTGGGCCCCATTCGGCCCACCCTAGGTCGGCTAGGCCCTCCCCCCCATTTCCCAAATGGGGTTTTCCCTAATGGGTCTCTAAGGCCCATTTATGATTTAATGACTTTAAAATTCGAATTAAATTAAATAAAAAATATATTTAATCACTAATAATACTTATTAATATTAAATACATATTATTTAATTCATTTGGACTCCGAAATATATTTCGTTGCCCTCCGATCTCCATCGGACATGTCCTGAACACTTCCGGAGTCTCCGGTTTCTTTTCTCTCTTAAATCCAATCTAATCGTCACCCACCCTTAAGTGTGTTACCCCACGGTTTGGGATCATGCCAGACATGATCAAGACACATTCTCCGATCAAAGACTAACAGAGGGATCTGGATACCCATGATAGTCCCTGGGTGCCCACGAATGACTTTCTATCATTTGAACCTTTAGACGTCCAGCTTCATCCTCTTGTGTAGCGATACTTAGATTTTCCTAGCGTCGTTCTCTGGTATCACGTTTACCGAGCATGACCCCGTCATAGACAAATCTATCTTTACTTGTCCGTGATATTACATCCCCGTGACCTAGTCACATGCTTGCAAGCTCATTGATTTAAACTCACCGAGTGGGCCTAGAGTATCTATCCTGCTATGTGTATTGGCAATTCGCGCTCTTGATCACTCACTTCTACTGCTTCCTTCCGATACCCGAAAGTGTCACCTTTATTGTCACGCTATATAAGACATGCCGTTTGATGCGATCAGCCGCACCTTCCAGAAGCAGAGATTTGATATGATCTCACGGTCGAAGGTATGAACACTACTTTTCTATATTTTGGGTATGTCCATCAAATCATTCACCTAATGAAATGACTCCGTTGTCAACCGACGTAATTATCCATGATCAGGAAAGCTTGATCATCTGTTTCCCAACGAACTAGTCAAATAGAGGCTACTAGGGACCTGGTTGTTTTTATACCACATGTGTATTAATGTTTCCGCGTAATACAGTTATAACATGGTACAAAAACATATTATGAACAATTGAGATATGACAAATAAAATCACTTTATTAATTGCCTCTAGGGCATATCTCCAACACGATGAATGCATGTGAATGTCTGCAGGTACCCTGAGAGGCCCTTGAGATTGCCGGAATGTTGATTAACTTCCGTTCCGGCAAATTCGGGTACTCCATATGTCCTATTTTTAGCAAAGGTCATGCCAAAATTTTCCATGAATTTTGGCATGACTTTGGCTAAAAATAGGACATATTTTCTACGAATTTGAAATAGAACAGATTAGTGAATTTTTAATAGTTAAGTGAATTTTGCTTATATTTGTTGTACTAACTTCAACTTTTCTTGTATAGTGCGAAGATGGACAACAACAACGAGGCCGGGGGTTCTGGTTCTCAGATAGGAGGCAACGATGATCCTGTACAAGATACCTATCTGTCGGTTCTTGGACAGTCGTTGACAATGGAGGACGATCCCGACTATGAGACGGAGGCACCCTATCAGGAGAGCACATCTGAGGGCGATACCACTACTAGTGGCAGCGTCCAAACAGGCACCGAGACATCTGGTAGCGAAGCCAAACCTCGACGTAAGGAGAGGCGCCCAAACAGGCTCCCCACCGGGCGAGAAGAATTCATGGAGGTGGACCCCACCAGCGGTCGTCCTACAAAGCCGGTAAAGCTCGCAAAAGCGTACGGCAACAACCTGGGATGCATCGTCCGAGACTTTGCCAATCTCAATGACGAGCACATAAGAAGAAAAAACAAACGACCTGTGGCTGACTTCCTCATTGGCAAGCTACACGCACGATACCTTTTCCCAGGGGACTACAATGACCTGAGTCTCACGAAGAATCTAGTAAACAAATATGCCCTTGGCAAGTTCAGCAAAGCCTTGAGTACTTGGAGATCAGCTGTCAGGGACATGATTGAAGAGGGTGCCGATTATGCTGAGATCCACAAGGCGTATCAAAACATTTCGAAAGATGACTTTGCGCTTTTCCAGGCCAACGAAGCCAAACCTAAAAAGAAGGCGCTAGGGGTGTGGGGGAAAGATATGCATGACAAGAACATAGCTCCCCACACTCTCGGAAGCGGTGGTTACCCCGGAAAGGATCCAATTTGGAAAAAGGAGGATGAAATAGGTCAGGGCCTTCTATCTACGACAAGATCGCCGACCCGCAGGCAAGAAAATTTATCAGCGCGCATTACAAGGAAAATCCCAAATCCGAGGGAGAACTCCTCAATAATGCGAAGGTGAAGCTTCTTCAGGAGAAAATTCTGGAGGAAGAAGAGAAAGCACGAAAAGCTGATGGATCTCAAGAAGGCTCCTCAACCCAAGGGTCGGGGACGAAGGCCCCGTGGGACACCCCTTTTAACAGGGCGTTGAACACGGTAAAAGAAAATGCCGGTGTCACGTGCGCCACATCGTGGCCGTGTGGTCGGCGCCGGAACCGGTTATGAACATGAATTTTACTATGGCGCCGAAACCAAGGAGCGGCGAAAGGAGAGGAAAAAGCTCACAGAGATGGATCTCAGGCGGTATTGGACACCGTGAACGCAAAAATGCTGTCGTCCATTCAAACCGAAGTGGTAAGGACGGTCAACTCCCTCATTCCTACCATGATGGAGTCGATGGCGGCTTGGTGGGAAGGAGGCAAAAAAGGGCCTCTCCCCGTGATCAACATCAAGGCCAGCCATGGATCAAACAATGTGTCGCCTGTTGTCCCCGTGATCAACGCACATGGAAGGGACGATGTATCGCCAGCCGGCAACGCGCCTCGTAGCAGCCCTTCCATATCTGGCACGCCAGCTCCAAAAGTCACGCCATTAGCCGAGCTCAACGCTCTCAAGGTAATTAAGCGTCGCAAAAGCCTCGAGAAGTTTTATAATATGTCATTGGTGGCGCCTGACGCCTTACATGTTTTCGCAGGACGACGACGTGCCATGCACATTGCTATTGCGTGTGAACGGTGAGCTCAAGGATGTGGCGAAGGCAAGTATCGTGACACCACTTAACCACATGTTGCACACAGTGCATATGCATGATGGTGTGTTTAGGGTTGCATTGGCTTGGGTGTTGCAGGGTTGTGGATATTTGGATCCTCCAGCTCAATAACCCCCCAATGCCGAAAAGGAGTTAAACCTCGAAGAATGCCTGTCGTGGCCCATGACATGGCCAAAATCACTGATTCGTTTGGACCATCCTGTTAGAACCACCCCACAATCAACACCGGTCGACGGGGCGGCTCCACCTGATGCAGAGCCGGAGGACCCCATGGACTACTACCTCAATGGCGATCCTCTTGACCATCTGATACGTCCATTTTGCATCACTATTTTATATCATAATTTACTGCTATTCATCGATATATTTCATATTTAGAAGTGTTACTTATGTTATTTTACCTATTTTGCATGTTTGATGAATAATGGAGAATTGGACACCGGAGTCAGGATTCTGCTGGAAAAAGCACCGTCGAGATGCACTATTTCTGAAGATCAATAAATCGAAGGAGACATATGGAAGTTCCTATTTTACCAGAAGATGGAGGAGGCCAAAAGGGGAGCTGAGATGGGCCATGGTGGGCCCTCCTCACCCCTTGGCGCGGTGGGGCCCCCTGCCGCGCCGAGAGGTGGTTTGGGGGCCCTGGCCCACCTCAGCCGTCCCCCTTCGCGTACTTGACCCCCTCGGAACCCTAACACAGGAGGAGGCCATCGAAATATTCCGCCGCCTCCACGAGGCGGAAAACACCAGAGAGCGAAAAGCTCCCCTGCAGGAAGAAATCTGCCGGGGGAAATTCCCTCCCGGAGGGGGAAATCGTCGCCATCATCACCGTCATCGAGCTGGACTTCATCGGGATCATCATCATCATCATCTCCACCGCCAACACCATCATCACCGCCGCTGCACCCGTCTCCGCTATAACATCTAGGGCTGAATCTTGTCTATTTCATAGGGGAAACTCTCCCGGTGTTGATTACTCTTGTTATTGATGCTATTGGGTGAAACCATTGGACTAAGGTTTATGTTCAGATTGTTATTCATCATCATATCACCTCTGATCATGTTCCGTATGATGTCTTGTGAGTAGTTCGTTTAGTTCTTGAGGACATGGGAGAAGTCTTGATGTTAGTAGTGAACTATGTTGAGTAATATTTAATGGTTTGATGCTTAAGTTGTGGTGTTATTCTTCTAGTGGTGTCATGTGAACGTCGACTACATGATACTTCACCTTTATGGGCCTAGGGGAATGCATTGTGTATTCGTTTGCCAATTGTGGGGTTGCCGGAGTGACAGAAACCTGAACACCCGTTGGTATATCGATGCATGAGGGATAGCAGGATCTCAAAGTTTAAGGCTGTGGTTAGTTTAACTTAATTACTTTCTTGTATTTGCGGATGCTTGCAAGGGGTATAATCACAAGTATGTATTAGTCCTAGGAAGGGCGGTGCATTAGCATAGGTTCACCCACACAACACTTATCAAAACAATGAAGATTAATCAACTATATGAAGCGAAAGCACTTGACAATATTCCCGTGTGTCCTCAAGAACGTTTGGTCATTATAAGTACAACAACCGGCTTGTCCTTTGCTGTAGAAAGGATTGGGCCACTCGCTGCAACTATTACTACTGCATTTTATTTACTTGTACTTTATTTATCTGTCATATCAAAAACTCCTAAAAACTTGTCTGTGAGCATTTACAGTGAATCCTTCATCAAAACCGCTTGTCAACACCTTCTGCTCCTCGTTGGGTTCGACACTCTTATTTATCGAAAGTACTACGATACACCCCCTATACTTGTGGGTTATCAAGACTATTTTCTGGCGCCGTTGCCGGGGAGTGTAGCGCTATTGGTAAGTGGAATTGGTAAGGGAAACATTTATTGTACGTGCTGTTTTTATTTTTGCCTGCTGCTATATCTCATTATGGAGGGGTCTTCTCTTGAATTCCTATTTGGGAAAACAACTACCACTGCTAAGGTAGTAGAGGAGGCGCCAGATGAGCAGGTAATACCGTTCAAAATTCCTATGAAAATTGTTGAACGTGTCACAAATAACCGCTATGCAGGAGATGGAACTGTCCATCCTGGAGATCATTTGTTATTTCTGCATGAATTGTGCGAGTTATTTAAGTGTGCAGGTATCTCGATGGGAGAAGTTAAGAAGAAATTATTCTCTCTATCACTGTCTGGTAAAGCTGCACATTGGTATAAACTGCTGAAGAATGGGTATTCTCTTGGATGGGAGGAAATTGTACCTCTCTTTTACTCCAAATTCTATCCTCCAAGTGAGATTCATAAGGATCGGAACCTCATATATAACTTCTGGCCCTATGATGGAGAGAGTATCGCTCAAGCGTGGGGGAGATTGAAGGCATTAATGCTCAAATGTCCCATTCATGAGCTTCCTGGTAATATTGTTATTGATAACTTTTATGCAAGACTCTCCTTTCAAGATAAAACTCTATTGGATACCACTTGTGCTGGATCGTTCACTCGTAATAAAGAAGAGTTTAAGTGGGACCTTCTTGATCGGATTCAGGAGAACACTGAAGGATGGGAGAATGACAAAGGTAGGGAGTCAGGTATAAACTATGACTTTGAGTGTGTTAAAAATTTATGGATACTGATGATTATCGCAAAATTAGCACTACTTATGGTCTTGACTCTCAAATTGTTGCAAACTTTTATAAAGCCTTTGCTTCCTATTTCGGTTTGCCGAAGGAGGGTTTTAAAAATTATCATGAACCATATAAAGATGAATCTGTTTCTCATATATCTAAAGGTGTTGAGGTTAATGTTGCTGATCGCATTATTCCAGAACCTTATATTGAAAAAGTTCCTTTTCCTAATAAGATTAAGGAACATACTATCATAACTGGTGTTGTTAGTAAAAGTAATAAGAAAACTACCAAACCTGATGAGCAAATAACTGTTGAACCTGTTGTAGCATTGGTTAAAGATCTTGTCACTGAAAATTTAGAAGATAGACACATTATCTTTTGTGAGGATGCTTCTAATATTGTCTCACATCCTAAAAGTTCTAGGAAGTCTAGTGTTCCTGTGCTTTCTGTTGGGATAGGTGATCATTGCTATTATGGTTTATGTGATATTGGTGCAAGTTCTAGTGCTATTCCTTATGAGCTTTACAGGGAAATTATGCACGAAATTGCTCCTTGTAAACTTGAAGAGATTGATGTGGTTATTCAGCTTGCTAATAGGGAAACTATCTCTCCAATTGGTATCATTAGAGATGTCGAAGTCCTTTGTGGTAAGACTAAATACCCTGCTGATTTTCTTGTACTTGGGTCGGCTGCCAATGATAGTTGTCCTATTATTTTTGGTAGACCTTTTCTGAATACTTGTGGTGCTGTTATAGATTGTAAGAAAGAGAAAATCTTTACTAAATTTGCTGGTGAATCTTATGAATTCAATTTCTCTAAATTTGCTAAAGCACCTTATGAAACTGAATTGCCTAGTGAGGATTTTGAAATTGCTCAACTTGCATCTATTGTTCTTGCTCCTAACAATGCTTTGCAGCAACATATGGAGAATCATGAAAGTGAGAACTTCAGGGAAGAAAGGAATGAGCTTGATGAAGTATTCCTTCGTCAACCTATGCTCAAACACAATTTACCTGTGGAAGATTTGGGTACCACAATGCCACCCAAGGAGGATCCTGTTTTTGATTTGAAACCTCTGCCTGATAATCTTAAATATGCTTATATTGATGATAAGAAAATATATCCTGTTATTATCAGCTCTAAACTTTCAGGTACAGAGGAGGAAAGGTTATTGGGAGTGTTGAGGAAACACCGCGGAGCTATGGGATATACTCTTGATGACCTGAAGGGAATTTCTCCTACTATATGTCAGCACGCCATCAACATGGAACCTGATGCAAAGCCTGTTGTTGAGCATCAGCGTCGTTTAATACCCAAGATGAAAGAAGTGGTAAGAAATGAGGTATTAAAACTTCTTGAAGCTGGTATTATTTATCCTATTGCTGATAGTAGATGGGTAAGTCCTGTGCATTGTGTTCCTAAGAAAGGAGGAATTACCGTTGTTCCTAATGAAAATGATGAACTAATTCCTCAAAGAGTAGTAGTTGGTTATAGATGTGCATTGATTTTAGAAAGGTTAACAAAGTAACTAAGAAAGATCATTATCCTTTGCCTTTTATTGATCAAATGCTTGAGAGGTTGTCCAAGAAAACTCACTTTTGTTTCCTTGATGGGTATTCTGGGTTTTCTCAAATTGCTGTGAGAGCGCAAGATCAAGAGAAAACTACTTTTACTTGTCCTTATGGAACTTATGCTTATAGACGTATGCCTTTTGGTTTATGTAATGCTCCTGCTACTTTTCAAAGATGCATGTCTGCTATTTTTCATGGCTTTTGTGAGGAAATTGTGGAAGTCTTCATGGACGATTTCTCCGTCTATGGAACTTCCTTTGATAATTGTTTGCACAACCTTGACAAAGTTTTGCAGAGATGTGAAGAAACTAGCCTTGTTCTTAATTGGGAGAAATGCCACTTTATGGTTAATGAAGGAATTGTTCTTGGACATAAAATTTCTGAAAGAGGTATTGAAGTTGATCGAGCTAAAGTGGAGGCAATTGAAAAGATGCCTTGTCCCAAAGATGTTAAAGGTATTCGTAGTATTCTTGGTCATGCTGGTTTTTATAGGAGGTTTATTAAAGATTTCTCTAAAATTTCCAAGCCTCTTACTAATCTTCTTCAAAAAGATGTACCCTTTGTTTTTGATGATGATTGTAAGGAAGCTTTTGAAACTTTGAAAAAGGCTTTAATCACCGCTCCTGTAGTTGAACCACCTGATTGGAATTTACCTTTTGAAATTATGTGTGATGCTAGTGATTATGCTGTAGGCGCTGTTCTTGGGCAGCGAGTAGATAAAAAGTTAAATGTTATTCATTATGCTAGTAAAACTCTTGATTCTGCTCAAAAGAATTATGCCACTACTGAAAAAGAATTTCTAGCTGTAGTTTTTGCTTGTGACAAATTTCGACCCTACATAGTTGATTCGAAAGTCACTATTCATACTGATCATGCTGCAATTAGATACCTTATGGAAAAGAAAGATGCTAAGCCAAGGCTTATTAGATGGGTACTTCTTTTGCAAGAATTTGATTTGCATATCATAGATAGAAAAGGTGCTGAAAATCCTGTTGCTGATAATTTGTCTAGATTGGAAAGCATTCCTTATGATCCTATTCCTGTTAATGATAGCTTTCCAAATGAACAATTGGCTGCAATAAGTGTAAGTTCGCGAGATAGTCCTTGGTATGCTGATTATGCTAACTTTATTGTTTCCAAGTACTTGCCTCCAACCTTTTCAGCTCAGCAAAGAAGGAAATTCTTTTATGACTTGCGGCATTACTTTTGGGATGACCCACACTTATATAAAGAAGGAGTCGATGGTATTATGCGAAGATGTGTTCCTGAATATGAACAACAGGAAATACTGAGGAAATGCCATGGAAGTGCTTATGGAGGGCATCACGCTGGAGATAGAACTGCGCAGAAAGTTCTACAATCAGGTTTTTATTGGCCTACCCTCTTTAAGGATGCAAGAAAGTTTATTTTATCTTGTGATGAATGTCAAAGGGTTGGTAATATCTCTAGACGCAATGAAATGCCTATGAGTTATTCTCTTGTTATTGAACCATTTGATTGTTGGGGATTCGACTTCATGGGTCCTTTTCCTTCTTCACAAGGTAATACTCATATACTTGTTGCTGTTGATTATGTCACTAAATGGGTAGAAGCTATACCTACTAAAAGTGCTGATGGTGAGACCTCTTTAAAAATGCTTCAAGATGTCATTTTTCCTAGGTTTGGTGTACCTAGATATCTTATGACTGATGGAGGTTCTCATTTTATCCATGGTGGTTTTAGAAAGACTCTTGCTAAATATGGTGTTAATCATAGAATTGCTTCAGCCTATCATCCTCAAACTAGTGGACAAGTAGAATTGTCAAATAGGGAGATTAAATCTATCTTGCAAAAGACTGTTAATAAATCTAGAAAAAATTGGGCTAGTAAGTTAAATGATGCTTTATGGGCTTATAGAACTGCTTATAAGAACCCCATGGGCATGTCTCCTTATAAAATGGTTTATGGTAAAGCTTGTCACTTGCCTTTAGAATTAGAACACAAAGCTTATTGGGCAGTGAGAGAACTTAATAGAGATTTTAAACTTGCCGGTGAGAAAAGGTTGTTGCATTTAAGTTCTTTAGATGAATGGAGAAGTGAGGCTTATGAAAATGCTAGACTCTTTAAAGAAAAAGTTAAGAGATGGCATGATAGGAGAATTCTTAAAAGAGAATTTAATGTTGGTGAGAAAGTTCTATTGTATAGGTCTCGTCTCAGATTTTTTGCAGGAAAGTTACTCTCAAAATGGGAAGGACCATTTGTTATTGTGGAGGTGTATCGTTCAGGTGCAATAAAAATTGCTTCATTGAAAGATAACTCTACACAAGTGGTAAATGGTCAAAGACTCAAGCATTATATTTCTGGAGATTCTATTAATGAAGAGGTTGATACAATTAAAGTGGTGACTCCGGAAACTTTCATTGAAGAACATTTTTCTGGGACTGCAGAATTCGATTCGAATAGGTAACAGTTTCGGTAAGAAAAGTTTCGCGAATAACTTTCTAGAAGATATTTTCGTCGTTTTTATTAAATATGGAAAAATAAGAGACCGAACCGGATGGGAGACGGCACCCGTGGTGCCCAAACCATAGGTCGGCGCGGTGGGCCCCCAGCCGCGCCGCCTGGTGGTTTGAGCACCCCGGAGCTCGTCTCCGATCAGGTTTCCTCCTGTACCTTCCTTATGTTGTAAAACTTTTTGCTATATAACTCACCCGAACCCCCGAGGTTCGTATCTCGCCTTTTCATCGTGTTTCGTTTCGAGCTGTTTCTGTCCAGATATTGTTTTCAGATCTAGAGCTGCCATGTCTTCATCGAAGCCTCCAAAGGACAGTTTCTTTGTGAACGTCGTCACCCCATACATGGATGAGCTGAAGATGCATCCCAAGGAGTCGCAGATGGTTGATGGAAAGCTGCAGACGGAAGACGTGCGAGGACCCAAAGGAGAAGGGAGCCTGGAAGCCAGGATGGAGAAGCTGGAGCAAGAGGTCTTCACATACAAAAAGCTGGCGGAACGTGAAGTGGGAGTCTTCCACTCAATGGTGTCCGCGCTGGTCGCTGAACATAAGAAGGAGACTGCACAACTCTGGGAAGACATATTTCACCTCATCAACACCACCAACAAACTGCAGGCGCAACTCTATGATGTCCAGAATCAAAACTGTGAGTATGAAACTCGGTTTAAAAACATAAGCGCTGCGCTAGTTTCAGGATAATCGAATCCAAGTCGTCCTTTGTTGATGGGAAACCCCTTCCCTGGAAGTCTGATGATGAGGACAATTCACCACCACCACCGAAGGAGTAATTCATCATAAGTATTGGCATCCCCTTGGTTTGTTCCAAGCTTGGGGGAGTGCCGCGGTATCACATCATTATCTTTACCTTTTACTTTTCCATAAAGTCATATCGTGAGTAGGGAAGTTATCTTATATGATGGTTTGCAATGTGGAAGTATCTCTCTTTTAGTTGGTTATCTATGTATCCCTTGGTGTGAGTTGCCGTTATGAAATATTAATGAGAAGTTTTATCATTTACTTTCTGCATACTTTATTTTAGCTTGCAATTCTCTTTCATATTGATAACCTTGTTGTTAGTATAGGGATCACTTTTTAGAGCACCAAGTTAATCTTTTTGGTTTTGGCAAACTTAGCATTGGTCAGTAGTAGACAATACTTTGAGACTTAAGTAGAGAGAGGGAGTGCATGCAAATATATTATTCCATGATCTTTCTTTCTTTGTAGCTCATAAGCTTAGTATTCTTAAGTTAAACTATTTGTGCTTCTAAGGAAGATTGCATGATTATTCTTATCACTTGTATAATTGTTTGTATCCCTCAACTCTTATGCTTGCTACATAACCTTGCTAGCCAAAGACCTGTATCGAGAGGGAATGCTTCTCATACATCCAAACCTTGAGCCAAACCATTGCCATTCGAGTCCACCATAACTTCCTACTATATGGTATTTTGCGCCATTCCAAGTAAATACTTCATGTGCTACCTTTAAATTATTCAAAACTTATTACTCCTAGTTTTGTGTCACTGTTTATTAGCTCATGAGGGTTCTGTAGAGTTTCTCTAGCACTTTTGTCAAACAGACTTTCACCAATGGACTAGTGGCATATACACCGCTTATCCAACAATTTGCAAAAAGAGCTGGCAAATGGGGTGCCCAGTCCCAATTAACTACAACTTTCATTAATAATTCTCTTCACATGTTTTGCCCTGATTTATCAGTAAGCAACTTAATTTGCAAATAGACACTCCTCCATGGTATGTGAATGTTGGAAGGCACCCGAGGATTCGGTTAGCCATGGCTTGTGTAAGCAAAAGGTTGGGAGGAGTGTCAACTATAAAGAAACTAAAATACATGTGTAAACAAAAGAGAAGAGGGATGATCTACCTTGCTGGTAGAGATAACGTCCTTCATGGGAGCCGCTCTTGAAAGTCTGGTTGACAAGGGGTTAGTGTTCACTTTACTACGATTCGTTGACAACGACATACATAGCTCAAACAACTATTTTCATACTCTCTATATGCTTTGCAAAACTTAAAAGCTCTAGCACATGATTTAATCCCTGCTTCCCTCTGCGAAGGGCCTATCTTTTACATTATTGTTGAGTCAGTAAACCCATTCCTCTCTATCTCAAGCAAGCATTTGAGTTGTTGAGATCCAATTAGTTATATGTGTTGATACTTCTAATCATATCTCTCATTTCCTTGTTTCGCACAATAGCTTTTATCCGAATGAATATAACTTTGAAAGTTATCAATGACTGTAAGGAGACTGTTATGATTAAGGCATGTAAGTTCTGCTATATAAGCTCTGATATAAAGACTCTTCTCGAAAGATAAGTATGATCTGTTAATTGTTCTCTGACCAAGAGTTTAAGTTTGCCTTCACCAATCATGGTTCTCTTTATGCACTTCATCGTGGTTCCCTTTACTTATTTCAAGTTAGATTATATGAAGGGAAGTTGCTGTCTAGAATGACTTGTGTATCAATGAATGTGATGCTTCTTGTCCGTATTTTATTTATCGACACTTTGCTCCATAAACTTGTGGTCATGTTTACTGAGCTCAGTTTTCGCTTGGGGACAAGCGAGGTCTAAGCTTGGGGGGGTTGATACGTCCATTTTGCATCACTATTTTATATCATAATTTACTGCTATTCATCGATATATTTCATATTTAGAAGTGTTACTTATGTTATTTTACCTATTTTGCATGTTTGATGAATAATGGAGAATTGGACACCGGAGTCAGGATTCTGCTGGAAAAAGCACCGTCGAGATGCACTATTTCTGAAGATCAATAAATCGAAGGAGACATATGGAAGTTCCTATTTTACCAGAAGATGGAGGAGGCCAAAAGGGGAGCTGAGATGGGCCATGGTGGGCCCTCCTCACCCCTTGGCGCGGTGGGGCCCCCTGCCGCGCCGAGAGGTGGTTTGGGGGCCCTGGCCCACCTCAGCCGTTCCCCCTTCGCGTACTTGACCCCCTCGGAACCCTAACACAGGAGGCCATCGAAATATTCCGCCGCCTCCACGAGGCGGAAAACACCAGAGAGCGAAAAGCTCCCCTGCAGGAAGAAATCTGCCGGGGGAAATTCCCTCCCGGAGGGGGAAATCGTCGCCATCATCACCGTCATCGAGCTGGACTTCATCGGGATCATCATCATCATCATCTCCACCGCCAACACCATCATCACCGCCGCTGCACCCGTCTCCGCTATAACATCTAGGGCTGAATCTTGTCTATTTCATAGGGGAAACTCTCCCGGTGTTGATTACTCTTGTTATTGATGCTATTGGGTGAAACCATTGGACTAAGGTTTATGTTCAGATTGTTATTCATCATCATATCACCTCTGATCATGTTCCGTATGATGTCTTGTGAGTAGTTCGTTTAGTTCTTGAGGACATGGGAGAAGTCTTGATGTTAGTAGTGAACTATGTTGAGTAATATTTAATGGTTTGATGCTTAAGTTGTGGTGTTATTCTTCTAGTGGTGTCATGTGAACGTCGACTACATGATACTTCACCTTTATGGGCCTAGGGGAATGCATTGTGTATTCGTTTGCCAATTGTGGGGTTGCCGGAGTGACAGAAACCTGAACACCCGTTGGTATATCGATGCATGAGGGATAGCAGGATCTCAAAGTTTAAGGCTGTGGTTAGTTTAACTTAATTACTTTCTTGTATTTGCGGATGCTTGCAAGGGGTATAATCACAAGTATGTATTAGTCCTAGGAAGGGCGGTGCATTAGCATAGGTTCACCCACACAACACTTATCAAAACAATGAAGATTAATCAACTATATGAAGCGAAAGCACTTGACAATATCCCGTGTGTCCTCAAGAACGTTTGGTCATTATAAGTACAACAACCGGCTTGTCCTTTGCTGTAGAAAGGATTGGGCCACTCGCTGCAACTATTACTACTGCATTTTATTTACTTGTACTTTATTTATCTGTCATATCAAAAACTCCTAAAAACTTGTCTGTGAGCATTTACAGTGAATCCTTCATCAAAACCGCTTGTCAACACCTTCTGCTCCTCGTTGGGTTCGACACTCTTATTTATCGAAAGTACTACGATACACCCCCTATACTTGTGGGTTATCACCATCCTAACCATGATCGCATTCTCACGTGCCTGATCTAAGAGAGAAGCGTTCGTGCTCCAAGTGGCTATTCGGTTCTCAACCAACGCCAGAAGCTGATGCGCCAACCGGACTCAGCCAGGGCACACTCCATGATACCCTGAAAGAGGCGTTCAAGCCCAAGGAGCCTAAGAAGATGGCGGGAAAGAAAAGAACTAAGAAAACTGGCATTGGTGCCTCCAACAGCCAGCCGATGCCCGGAGATAGGATGCCGAAACGGGTATGTGACAAGGTAACCATCCCCAACTAGCATCAGTTCCATGAGTTGGCCAAACCGATGCTGCCGCCAAATATGCTCGCTATCGTACCTACGGATATGAAAAGCATCCATGCTAAAGTTCTTTTCTTGGAGGAGAAACTTATCAAAGAGAACAATCCATCATACCCGCTTTTCACGGGAAAGGTACCAAAGGGCATGGGCTTTGTCGATACGTATCCCGGGGACATGTTCTTCGTGAGATATAGTGACATCTTCGACTTGTTCCACATGAAAGCGCTTCCCCCGTCCATGGTGGCTATTTGCGCTCAGTTTGGCGCAGCAACTCATTAGATAGAATACCTCGAACATCATGATAGTCGACCCCTACTACATGCAAGAGTGCTTCGTGAACACCCCTACGGGTAAGGCTCGCACGACAAAGTACCTCGAAGATTTCATGAGGAAGTATTGTACCAAAGAAATCTTTCTCCTGCCTTACTTTCCCGAGTAAGTCATTTGCTAGCCGTCATAGCATTCTTTCGTAGATTTCCATCGCTACTTTGAAGATGATGGTCTCTATTTGAACTGTTTCCCGCAGTAACCAATATGGCACCCTCATCGTTCTCTTCCCGAGAGACTCGTATGCCCTGTATCTCGACTCGGGGAGTAAGGAGAAGACAAAAGACTACATCGACATCAAAGATGTTCTAGATGAGGCTCTCAACAACTACTATTTACATGAAGGCATCATGAGAAGATCAATCAAAAAGCGAGGCAAGAAGGTATTCGGCCACACGACAGAGTTCGCCGGCATCAAGCAGGCGCCAGGCAGTATGACTGACGCCTGGTATCTCATGCTTCAAATACGGGAGTTCATACGGGAGAAACAACGAGTACAATATCCATCTGCTGTGGAGCAATAGGCCAAGCAAAAGGCAGCGGCCACTGATGTTGCAGTCAAGAAAGAGTTCGTTCGCATCCAGATGACGATGTCGCAAACAATCGATAATGATCTCAGCCACTGCGACGGGGTGTTCTATCTTAAACCACTGACAAAGAACGAGATAGAAAGACGCATAGGACATCAGGCCGATCGCAGGCCATTCAACATGTTAGATCGTTCTCGCGAATTCCCGCCGAAGTCGAAGGCGTCGAAGCCGCCCCAGAATTAAATGACAACGGTGTGTTGTCTGGCTATTTATTTAACTTGTTTGCCTAGCTCTAGTTTCAAAGTCATTGAACTTGTGTGACATGTGTGAACTCCTTTTTACCGTCTTTTGATATGCCGATGATTAAACTGTTGTGGCACTATGTGATCCAGAGGTGACATCAGTGAGACTTATGATATGCACGAATACACATTTTCTACATCCCACTGGATCTCACTAACGCCATCTCTGACACTACAAGAAATATGCTATAATGTGACCTTTTATAGTGACGCCCAAAATATTGGTCATAGAACTATGACCTTTTTGAACCAGTTGGTCACACGCTGGTTTTGAGGGTGTAAACAGCACAAACTTATGACCAATTTGTGACCAAAGGACTTTTTTCCTAACATGAATTGGTCATAAGCCAGCTAGCACTAATATATGACCTTTTTTCTAGACGACTACGACCAATTTAAATGGTCATTCGCATTAGTGGATAGCCAACTCAGCAATCTCGCCTACGTGTTAGTGCTTAGGTGTCATTTTCGCTTACGTGTCACTCTGACTGGACAGCCAACTCAGCGGTCTCGCCTACGTGTCAGTGTTTAGGTGTCATTTTTGCCTACATGTCACTCTTACATGTAGGACCCACTGTCAGGAGTAGCACACAATGACCGGTGGGACCCGCCCAACCCAACCGACATGTGGGACCCACCATGTGGGACCCACCGTGTGACCTGTGGGACCCGCCATGTGGGACCCGTGTGATCCGTGGGACCCGCCATGTGGGACCCACCGTGTGATCCGTCGGACCCGCCATGTGGGACCCATCCTGCTGCCATGTGATCCGTGGGACCCATCCTGCTGCCGTGTGATCCGTGGGACCCATCCTGCTGCCGTGTGATCCGTGGGACCCGCCATGTGGGACCCACCGTGTGATCCGTGGGACCAGCCTATCACACCTGACATGTGGGACCCGCCCGTCCCACTATCCAAATGTGGGCCTACCCGACCAACGTTTGGAATGTGGGACCCGCTGCTGCATGTGGGTCCGGCCCCGTGCAAGTGAAATATCTGGCAAAATATTGCGCAGCCGCGCAAAATACTGCGCTGGGGGGGTCGAACCGGTGACCATGACCTTGCAAGGACGCGCCATGAACCACTGGGCTAAGCGAGTGGTGATGTTTGAAAAGAGAAGCTAGCGTTAGTTATAGTGTGTTTTTCCAGGTACGGAAACAGGCCTGGGCCGGTTAGGCAATGTAATGGGCCGGCTAGTCTGGTTCTTATTTGTTTTTCCTTTTTATTATTTTTATGTTTTCTTTTATAGCTTTTGATTTTGAACTCCAATTTCAATCAAATAAATTTTGAATTTTTTGTAAATATGTCCTCTAACATTATAGACTACCATGGACTGTTTTTATTCAATATAAACTATAAAAAACCCTAAGCTTATATCTTTCTTTATATAGGGTTCTATGGAATTAGAAATAGAATTTTAGGATTATTCTTTTAAATAGAAATGCAAGACAAAAAATGCAGGGTTTAAAGTTATGCTATGATTAAATGGAAAAAAACAATTCTAAAATTTGCCTTCTAAAACATTTTAGGATATATTTGGTAGGTCCTTCATAAAAAACTTTAAACCCTGCATTTTTTAAAATGTTGTCAAAACGGTGGACATGACCATCCATAGGTGGAGGTGGAATAATGCAAATATTTTGTTAGATCTCAAAAGAAATGACTACTTGTGTAGCTAAAACTATTTTTCTCAAAAAATAATGAATAAACTACGAAGCACATATAGTTCAAATTTGACCCGCTTCAAATTGAATTGGCAGAAATTTGTGTTTTTTGCAAAACTTTTGTTGTATCTCTGATGAAATAGGTACTTGCGTACCTAAATATGATTTTTGCAAAAAATCATGAGAAAACTACGAGGCACCTGTAGTTCAAATTTGACCCCGTTCCAACTGAATCGGCATGAATTTGTCTTTTTTACGAGAGGTTGATGGAAACTGATTGACACACAACCATTCGGTTATTTGTAAATACATGTGGTCTAGTATTTTCAAATAATGTAGCGCTCCTATTTTACGATATATTTTTGGTAGTTGCTTCACAAAATAACCCATTTTTCGCATTCGGAAATAGAAAAATGATTTTTTCGTGAAAGGAAAATGAAAAGTTTCTTCGGCAACATTGTTCACGGTTCCAAGATACACGTTTGTGCCCAATACGGGAATATTTAAGCAAACTATACCATGAATGTGAACATAACATTCGTCATTTGGCCCTAAAGCCATGAATCTTCATAGATGATACCTCATTTCTGAGAACACTTTCTTAAGAAAATTGCCTTATTCCAAGTTTATGATTTTTGATGGATACTAGGACACATATAATGACACCACGCGAAGGTTTTTCGTTTATTTGATTTTTTTTTAATTTCGTATGCCGATTTCAAAATACGCTCAACTCGGGGGACATGACCGTTTGTATCTAGGGGTTAAATCTTGCAAAACTTTTGTTGTATCTCTGATGAAATAGGTACTTGCGTACCTAAATATGATTTTTGCAAAAAATCATGAGAAAACTACGAGGCACCTGTAGTTCAAATTTGACCCCGTTCCAGCTGAATCGGCATGAATTTGTCTTTTTTACGAGAGGTTGATGGAAGCTGATTGACACACAACCATTCGGTTATTTGTAAATACATGTGGTCTAGTATTTTCAAATAATGTAGCGCTCCTATTTTACGACATATTTTTGGTAGTTGCTTCACAAAATAACCCATTTTTCGCATTCGGAAATAGAAAAATGATTTTTTCGTGAAAGGAAAATGAAAAGTTTCTTTGGCAACATTGTTCACGGTTCCAAGATACACGTTTGTGCCCAATACGGGAATATTTAAGCAAACTATACCATGAATGTGGACATAACATTCGTCATTTGGCTCTAAAGCCATGAATCTTCATAGATGATACCTCATTTCTGAGAACACTTTCTTAAGAAAATTTCCTTATTCCAAGTTTATGATTTTTGATGGATACTAGGACACATATAATGACACCACGCGAAGGTTTTCCGTTTATTTGATTTTTTTTTTAATTTCGTATGCCGATTTCAAAATACGCTCAACTCGGGGGACATGACCGTTTGTATCTAGGGGTTAAATCTTGCAAAACTTTTGTTATATCTATGATGAAATAGGTACTTGCGTACCTAAATATGATTTTTGCAAAAAATCATGAGAAAACTACGAGGCACCTGTAGTTCAAATTTGACCCCATTCCAACTGAATCGGCATGAATTTGTCTTTTTTACGAGAGGTTGATGTAAGCTGATTGACACACAACCATTCGGTTATTTGTAAATACATGTGGTCTAGTATTTTCAAATAATGTAGCGCTCCTATTTTACGACATATTTTTGGTAGTTGCTTCACAAAATAACTCATTTTTCGCATTCGGAAATAGAAAAATGATTTTTTCGTGAAAGGAAAATGAAAAGTTTATTTGGCAACATTGTTCACGGTTCCAAGATACACGTTTGTGCCCAATACGGGAATATTTAAGCAAACTATACCATGAATGTGGACATAACATTCGTCACTTGGCTCTAAAGCCATGAATCTTCATAGATGATACCTCATTTCTGAGAACACTTTCTTAAGAAAATTGCCTTATTCCAAGTTTATGATTTTTGATGGATACTAGGACACATATAATGACACCACGCGAAGGTTTTCCGTTTATTTGATTTTTTTTGAATTTCATATGCCGATTTCAAAATACGCTCAACTCGGGGGACATGACCGTATGTATCTAGGGGTTAAATCTTGAAATTTTTTTGTTATATCTATGATGAAATAGGTACTTGCGTACCTAAATATGATTTTTGCAAAAAATCATGAGAAAACTACGAGGCACCTGTAGTTCAAATTTGACCCGTTCCAGCTGAATCGGCATGAATTTGTCTTTTTTACGAGAGGTTGATGGAAGCTGATTGACACACAACCATTCGGTTATTTGTAAATACATGTGGTCTAGTATTTTCAAATAATGTAGCGCTCCTATTTTACGACATATTTTTGGTAGTTGCTACACAAAATAACCCATTTTTCGCATTCGGAAATAGAAAAATGATTTTTTTCGTGAAAGAAAAATGAAAAGTTTCTTCGGCAACATTGTTCACATTGTTCACGGTTACAAGATGCATGTTTGTGGCAAATAAGGGCAAACTTGAACAAACTATTTCATGAATGTGGCCACAATATTCGTCATTTGGTTTCGAAGCTATGAATCTTCGTTGATGTTAGCTCATTCTGAGAACACTTTTTAAATATAATTGGCGTGTTCTAAGTTTATAATTTGTATATATACTAGGACACATATAATGACACAACGCGAATGTTTTTCATTTTTTTGAATTTTTTGGCAGGGAAAAAACCTGAAAATATTGAACCAAAACTTCCCTCCCAAAGTCCCCCAAAGTACCCCGCCCAAATTAAACTGAAAATTCCGCGCACGGCGGCAATCCACCCGCCTCCATATTTTCCAGGCATGAAATGACCGAATCAGTCCCAGAAATCCCGAGTGACGCTCGCGCATGACCCGAATAACCGGGGGCAATTTAGTGAATTTACCCTGACCACGAAATAACCCCACCCGATTTGCTAACCCTAGCTATTCTTTCCCCAGTCGCGACGCACTCCTCCCTCGACCCCACCCGATAATGACACCACGCGAAGGTTTTTCGTTTATTTGATTTTTTTTTAATTTCGTATGCCGATTTCAAAATACGCTCAACTCGGGGGACATGACCGTTTGTATCTAGGGGTTAAATCTTGCAAAACTTTTGTTGTATCTCTGATGAAATAGGTACTTGCGTACCTAAATATGATTTTTGCAAAAAATCATGAGAAAACTACGAGGCACCTGTAGTTCAAATTTGACCCCGTTCCAGCTGAATCGGCATGAATTTGTCTTTTTTACGAGAGGTTGATGGAAGCTGATTGACACACAACCATTCGGTTATTTGTAAATACATGTGGTCTAGTATTTTCAAATAATGTAGCGCTCCTATTTTACGACATATTTTTGGTAGTTGCTTCACAAAATAACCCATTTTTCGCATTCGGAAATAGAAAAATGATTTTTTCGTGAAAGGAAAATGAAAAGTTTCTTTGGCAACATTGTTCACGGTTCCAAGATACACGTTTGTGCCCAATACGGGAATATTTAAGCAAACTATACCATGAATGTGGACATAACATTCGTCATTTGGCTCTAAAGCCATGAATCTTCATAGATGATACCTCATTTCTGAGAACACTTTCTTAAGAAAATTTCCTTATTCCAAGTTTATGATTTTTGATGGATACTAGGACACATATAATGACACCACGCGAAGGTTTTCCGTTTATTTGATTTTTTTTTAATTTCGTATGCCGATTTCAAAATACGCTCAACTCGGGGGACATGACCGTTTGTATCTAGGGGTTAAATCTTGCAAAACTTTTGTTATATCTATGATGAAATAGGTACTTGCGTACCTAAATATGATTTTTGCAAAAAATCATGAGAAAACTACGAGGCACCTGTAGTTCAAATTTGACCCCATTCCAACTGAATCGGCATGAATTTGTCTTTTTTACGAGAGGTTGATGTAAGCTGATTGACACACAACCATTCGGTTATTTGTAAATACATGTGGTCTAGTATTTTCAAATAATGTAGCGCTCCTATTTTACGACATATTTTTGGTAGTTGCTTCACAAAATAACTCATTTTTCGCATTCGGAAATAGAAAAATGATTTTTTCGTGAAAGGAAAATGAAAAGTTTATTTGGCAACATTGTTCACGGTTCCAAGATACACGTTTGTGCCCAATACGGGAATATTTAAGCAAACTATACCATGAATGTGGACATAACATTCGTCACTTGGCTCTAAAGCCATGAATCTTCATAGATGATACCTCATTTCTGAGAACACTTTCTTAAGAAAATTGCCTTATTCCAAGTTTATGATTTTTGATGGATACTAGGACACATATAATGACACCACGCGAAGGTTTTCCGTTTATTTGATTTTTTTTGAATTTCATATGCCGATTTCAAAATACGCTCAACTCGGGGGACATGACCGTATGTATCTAGGGGTTAAATCTTGAAAAACTTTTGTTATATCTATGATGAAATAGGTACTTGCGTACCTAAATATGATTTTTGCAAAAAATCATGAGAAAACTACGAGGCACCTGTAGTTCAAATTTGACCCGTTCCAGCTGAATCGGCATGAATTTGTGTTTTTTACGAGAGGTTGATGGAAGCTGATTGACACACAACCATTCGGTTATTTGTAAATACATGTGGTCTAGTATTTTCAAATAATGTAGCGCTCCTATTTTACGACATATTTTTGGTAGTTGCTACACAAAATAACCCATTTTTCGCATTCGGAAATAGAAAAATGATTTTTTCGTGAAAGAAAAATGAAAAGTTTCTTCGGCAACATTGTTCACATTGTTCACGGTTACAAGATGCATGTTTGTGGCAAATAAGGGCAAACTTGAACAAACTATTTCATGAATGTGACCACAATATTCGTCATTTGGTTTCGAAGCTATGAATCTTCGTTGATGTTAGCTCATTCTGAGAACACTTTTTAAATATAATTGGCGTGTTCTAAGTTTATAATTTGTATATATACTAGGACACATATAATGACACAACGCGAATGTTTTTCATTTTTTTGAATTTTTTGGCAGGGAAAAAACCTGAAAATATTGAACCAAAACTTCCCTCCCAAAGTCCCCCAAAGTACCCCGCCCAAATTAAACTGAAAATTCCGCGCACGGCGGCAATCCACCCGCCTCCATATTTTCCAGGCATGAAATGACCGAATCAGTCCCAGAAATCCCGAGTGACGCTCGCGCATGACCCGAATAACCGGGGGCAATTTAGTGAATTTACCCTGACCACGAAATAACCCCACCCGATTTGCTAACCCTAGCTATTCTTTCCCCAGTCGCGACGCACTCCTCCCTCGACCCCGCCGCCGCCCCCTGTCTCTCTGCCTCTCCCCGATCCAGATCGACGACCTCAACTCTCTCACCTCGCCGTCAGGTTCAGCCGACGCCGCCCCTCCCACTCCTACCCCAGCCCCGTCCATCCTCCATTCCACCACCACCTCCTGCCCCACTCGTTCCCTTCGTCCTCCGGCAGCAGATCGATCGCCGACAGATGCAGGGCCGCCAGCAGCCACGGCGTCACGGCCGGCTGGCTCGCCGGCGCGCGCGTGCTTCCATGCGCGCTGCTCCGTCGGGCTGGCCGGACCGCGGCGGCGAGTGACCTAGGGTTTGCGGTGGCTTTGCCCTACGCCGGCCACCGCTCTCCGGCAACCAGAACCGCGACGGCGTCGACGGGATCCTCGGAAGGCCGTTGTCCTCCTCACACTGCAGGTAGGGATCCACTCCTCCATCTTCTTGTTGCGTCTGTCCACAGCAGAGACGGCTCAGATCTGAAATTTTTGTTGTTTTACTGGTTGTTCAGGGCGCCGGTGGTGCAGTGGCCGCAAACACATGCTCAGGAACGTCGATGCCGGGTCGACTGGGCGGAAGCCATGGACGCTTGCGGCGGCTACTTCCTCTACAAGGACTAAAGCTCGCCACGACTCACTGCCCCTCCAGGTCCCGTCCGCATGCCCGCTCCCTCCTCCCCTCAGATCTCTGATTGGAGTATGGGAAAACCCTACTCGATCTGGCGTTCGTTTCCGTTAGTTTGTGAAGAGTGGATCGTGCTACTGGTTTCACAAGTAGCTTGCTCTATATTATCCCATATGAATCCCTGTAGAGGAGAGGCGGTCCCCTTATTGTTCCTATTTCTCTGCTTTACAGGCGATAGCACACACCGGTAGCTTCACACACCAGTAGCTTCACAGTAGCTTACTTCCGTCCTTTGTATGCACGAGCTGTTCTTGATGTCAAGTGCATATCTTCTAGGGAAATGATGTACTATTGCCAAATATTGTGATAAGAAATGTTGTATGACACTCAGGCTATTTTGGAG
This sequence comes from Poa pratensis, assembly GCA_947311845.1. Classification (NCBI taxonomy): domain Eukaryota; kingdom Viridiplantae; phylum Streptophyta; class Magnoliopsida; order Poales; family Poaceae; genus Poa; species Poa pratensis. Next base: position 30,148,205 of record CAMZMU010000099.1, read on the forward strand.
AGGTTAACTTAGTGTAATTTTTGTATAAGCCACGGCATGAATATGGTTTTGTACATACCAATTGGTTTAGCCTAGATTTTAACCTGTGTCACTTGTTTGCAAAGAAATATAGAACCTGTACTTTTTGTTTGCCTTGTGTAATATGTGTAATTGACTTGTGTGAATAGATCGAGTACATTTTTATCATGCTGCTGTAATATGTAGTGTAGTATTCAAAGCTTGTTTGCTGTTGTAAATTAGTATTTATATACAGTTGTATCCAGTACTTTTGCCTACATGCTTGATCAGACATGACATGCAGCTCTATGTCGCACCCAATTATCAATGCTACATGCTCTATAGCTTTTAGTCATGCTTTCTCTTATACCACTCAAGGAACTCACTTCCAAGTTCATTTAACTGTAGGATTATGATGGTAAATCTAATGCAAATGTGGTACTCCCATCTGTATGAGTATGATGTTTTAGGCAGCCTGACATTCCAATCAACTTAGAGTTGCACTGTTTCAGAAATATTGCAACATTGTCAGAAATATTGCAAGAAGCTAATGAAAAGATAAGTCATTTCTTTGCTTGTTTCCTTAATTTCATAAATATTGCAAGTTGCTTGCTCTCTATACTTGCAATTTTAGTTGCACTATACTAAGGAGTACTCAAATTATTGTTAGCACATGCATTATTAGATGCCATATTGGCTGGAGTGTTTGTGGCATTGTGAGATGTAAATTCTGCAGCTTAGGAGAAGTGGGTTTGTCATATTGTTGTTAACTAGATAACACTACTCATTTATTGCAAGAATAGTTTCGGAAGAAAGTTATGACTACTGCTAACACAGAGAGTATGAATACGTGCTCCCAAATACTAGTCTGTCCAAATGAGTTTTTACTACTGCTAACACAAAGAGTATTTACTACTGCTAATATAGAGATTGTGTATGCACTGCTACCTGATGAGTTTTTTGTATTATTTCGCCTTGGCATGGATATGTTTATTCGGTTTGAACTCTGCATGACATGAAAAATCATTTTTAGTGTTTTCTCAACTTGTTTTCACTGTCAACTGTCATTTGATATATACTTAGCTTGTACATGAAGCTGTGTGTTAATGATGGTGATTTTGTTCTCATTGATGCATTGGTACCCCATCATCGAACGCACGGACGCAACAACGGCAAGAAGATCATGGCCGTGCCATCACCAAGCACACCATGGAGATCATCCACCTCCTCACCAAATAATTCAATCTGAATCATCTTCGACGCTATCTTCCACAGGTATCTCTCTCGGTTTCCTTTATCCTCTCCTGCCTTTGTGATGTTAGTATGCGTGCGCTGACTAGTATTGTTAGATCCTACCAGTTTAATGGATGGTTGTATTAGTAGAATGGTATTTTTGTTTAGGCGCAGTGTGTTGTAGTGAAGTTTGTGGCGCAGTGCCATGCATATTCATATTGTCTCTGTTTTCTTGTATGAATGATCATCTCATTTTAACTAGCTGGATAAGAAAAGCCTGGAACTAGCTAAATTTGTGTTATCATTCTAAAGAACTATATCCTTTTTTTGAATGGTCTGTTCATAATATATTCGCTCCAGTTTTTTGATTCTTCTCTGCTGACTCATGTAACAGGGCGACCGTTTCTGTTAGCCTAGTCCTGACTATGGTCTTCCGGCATGTGGATCATACGACAGGAGCATGTGCCCAGTTTGTTATTCGAAGGTGCTCCATGTTGAAGAAGATATCACTTGAAGAGCTTTTACACTTTTAGTTATTACCCTTGTAGAGCTTGTAACTGTGGTTGCCATTGTATTACATGCTATTTGTAGAGCAGAAGCTCCATACTGAATCTGGCTGCTGTTATTTGAAGGATTTCGTGTATTTTGTATCTGTGCGAATTTAAATAGTGGTTGTTTATATACTGTCAAATTGAATTATGAAGAATATGCCCTTACAGCTGGGACCCGCTCACCAGAACCTGACAGCTGGGACCCTCTCACAAGAACCTGACAGCTGGGACCCTCTCACCAGAACCTGACATGTGGGACCTACCTTATATAAAAAAGAAATACTGAAAATCTTGAGCCGAAAAGGCTTTGGCCCAGAAAATAAAAGAACCGAATTATTGGGCTTGGCCCATCTAGCCGCCTAAAAATAACAACGAAAAAAAAATTAAACGGGCTGATTTATTGGGCCCGGCCCATTTAAACGGCCGAACCGGACCGGGCTGAATCTAATCTACGACCTTTTCATTTGGTCACAAATCTGCCACGTCAGCTTTGCCACGTTGGATTTGATGTGGCGTGGCAAGATTGCCCGTGACCAAAATATTGGTCATAAAATCTATGACCTTTTCTTTTGGTCATAGAGTTCTATGACCAATCCCCAAAAAAGGTCATCTTGGCTAGTTAGTGACGCCCATAACGTGACCAAGTGATTTTGGTCACAAAAAGGTCACAAATTAAAATATGTGACCATTCGGTGACCAATATTGAGGGTCATAGAGTAGCATATTTCTTGTAGTGTGAATTTGTGTCTCCAATCTAAGTATGAGGCATGCTATGAGTTGACCCTACTTCATTTCTAGAATGCCGATGATTAAAATGATGTGGCACTATGTGATCCAGAGGTGGGGTTAGTGAGACTTGTAATATGCACGAGTACAAATCTTCTGCATCGTACTGGATCTCACTAACCCCGTCTCTAAATTTGTGTGTCCAGTCTAAGTATGAGGCATGCTTTTCAGTTGACCCTACTTCATTTCTAGAATGCCGATGATTAAAATGATATGGCGCACTACATGATATCCTGATAGTTTGTTGAACCTTGTATCATGCACACATATAAGTTGTGTGCCTCCTACTTGGTTCAACAAAGCTATCAGGATTGCTTGTGTGTTTCCAATAATGTTCTAAGTATGAGGCATAATTTTTTTTGAATCTTGTTTTGTCTAAGTCTTACAATGCCGACGATTTGTGTATATATGAGGCATGCTTTTGAGTTGGCCCTACTTTATTTGTGTCTAATTTACATCTTTCTGCACCCAATTCAATTTGTTGCCTAACTTTTTTATCTGTCTTTTGTATAGAGATGAAGAATGAGCAAGGAGGAGACAGAAGCTAGCGGCCGGAAGAGAGGAAGAACGATCGAATACTTCATCATGATCCCCTTCTCCTCGTCATTGCGCGGCTCACTAGCTTAGCTTCAAAGTGATTGTAATTTAGATGACTACTTCCTTTTGAAACCTTGCGATTTAAAATACCAACTCATCGTGATGTGTTTGTACTTGCATGATACATATTCGGTCGAACACTTGTATAACTTTTCGGTTTGTACTTCTTAATCATGTATTTATACTGTTTCTGCTGCCTGTGCGTATCCTGCTGATATATATACCTGTATATACTGTTGGAATACAATTTTCAAAAAAAAAATATACCGCAAAAATATACCGTTGGCGAACCTGTATCAGCACCGCTGGCGAACGCGCTTTTACCCCGAAGCTCGACCGCTGGAGGGCGCGGCGCGTCGCCAGCGCTGCTAGAACCTACCACTGGCGGTCAGGATTGTATTCGCCAGCGGTACGTTTTTGCCAGTGGTAGACATTACCACTGGCCAGCCTGTACTAGCGGGCGCCAGTTCTCCAGCGGTAGGCAAAAAGCGTTCGCCAGTGGTAGCTGTTTCCCTACTAGTGTCCATGTCAACAGGCTAACAGTCATCAGTTACCTTATACGGTTTCCACTAGTGTTTCCAAAGTTCCATTGGAACAAATCTTTTCTGATGTATGGGGTCCTGCTCCTCCCTCTGTTGGCAAACACTTATACTATGTAAGCTTCATTGATGATTATAGTAAATTTACTTGGATATACTTGCTCAAGAAGCGTTCTGATGTGTACCAAGTGTTCCTTAATTTTCAGTAACTTGTTGAACGTAAATTTGATAGAAAAATTATCACCATACAAACTGATTGGGGTGGTGAATATGAAAAACTCAATGCTTTCTTTCAAAAAGTAGGCATTACTCATCATGTCTCATGTCCTCATGCTCACCAGCAAAATGGTTCGGCTGAGCGCAAGCATCGTCATATTGTTGAGGTTTGTCTTGCTTTGCTTGATAATGCATCTATGCCACTTAAGTTTTGGGATGAAGGTTTTCTCACGACCACTTTTCTCATAAACTTGATTCCTTCCAAGGTCCTAAACTTTGAAACTCCCACGGAAAAACTCCTTCATGTCAAACCCAACTATGACGCGCTTCGTGTTTTTGGTTGTACGTGTTGGCCTAATCTTCGCCCGTACAACAAATGCAAGCTTGCTTTTCGTTCCAAAAGATGTGTTTTCTTAGGCCATAATCCTCTTCACAAAGGTGTCAAATGTCTTGACTTGTCTACGGGACGTGTCTACATATCTGGAGATGTTGTGTTTGATGAAAACATTTTCCCTTTGCTTCACTTCATCCGAATGCTGGCCGTCGTCTTAGAGAGGAACTTCTTCCTTTGCCACATGATTCCTTGCCTTTGTCTTCATCTAATGAGGGTGTGAATACTTGTGATCATGTGCCATTTGTTGTTCCTGTAACTGACCATGTACACGCTGAGCCAGATGAAGATACAAATTCTGGGCATAGCAGCGAAGAAATTACTCAAAATGATGAAGAAACGGTGTCAAACCATGCAGCAGAAAATTCTGATGAATCTGGACAAAACAGCAATCCCGAAGCTGATGCTCCGACAGCATCTGCCTCGGATCGCGACGTGCAGCAGCAGCCGACCGGCCAGCCAGACGGCGCCACGTCCCCGTAGTCTCCTCGTGGTCCTGATACGTCTCAAACGTATCTATAATTTTTGATGTTTCATGCTTGTTTTATACCTATTGCTACATGTTTTATATACACATCAGAGCATTTTTATGCATTTTCTGGGACTAACCTATTAACAAGATAGCACAGTGCCAGTTCCTGTTTTCTGCTGTTTTTCCGTTTCAAAAAACCTGTTAAGGAAATATCCTCGGAATTGGACGAAAATCAACGTACCCCAATATTTCACCGACACGAAGACGAAGTCCGAAGGGCACACGAAGAAGCGACCCAGGGCGGCCACACCACACCTGGGCGCGGCCAGCCCCTCTGGCGTGCCGAGGTGGCGTGTGGCCCCCTCGGGTGCCTCCAGTCGCCGCCCTTTCGCCTATTTATTCACCTCCTCCCGAAAACCCTAAACACCCGAGCAATTATCCACGAAAAGTTCCGTCGCCGCCGCCGTCGTCAACCCTAGTTCGGGAGGGTTCTGAAGCTCTTCCCGACACCCTGCCGGAGAGAGATCATCGCCGGAGGGCTCTACATCACCATGCCCGCCTCCGGAGTGATGCGTGAGTAGTTCATCCTTGGACTACGGGTCCATAGCAGTAGCTAGATGGTTGTATCTCCACTTTGCGCTATCATGTTTAGATCTTGTGAGCTGCCTAACATGATCAAGATCATATTATTGTAATGCTACATGTTGTGTTTGCTGGAATCCGATGAATAGTGATGTTATGATCAAGATGTTTATCAATATATCTACTGTTTTATTTATGTTCTTGCATGCTCTCCGTTGCTAGTAGATACTTTGGCCAAGTAGATGCTTGTGACTCCAAGAGGGAGTATTTATGCTCGATAGTGGTTTCATGCCTCTGGTAATCAGGGCGAGTGACAGCAACGTCTAAGGTTGTGGATGTGCTGTTGCCACTAGGGATAAAATAACCGATGCTTAGCTTAAGGGTACGTCTGTTAGGTCTAATGCATTTGTTTACATTACACACTTTACGTAATACAATAATCTGTTGTTTGCAACTTAATACTAACGGGAGACACGGATGCTATCCCAGAAGTGGATTATTTAGGCATGGATGCGGCTGGTAAGCGGTCCATGTATTATGTTGTAATGGTCAATAAATACAACAATAAACTAGCTTGTCATATATTGCATTGTCATGCGCTCACTATTTGTCAATTGCCCAGCTGTAATTTGTTTACCCAACATGCCTGTTATCTTTTATGGAGAGACACCACTAGTGAACTGTGGACCCCGGTCCATTCCTCTACACTGATAAAACACCTACTGCAATCATCGGTTCTCTGTTATTTTCTGCAATTATTACTCTCCACACCATACGTTTAATCCTTTGTATTCAGCAATCCAGGAAGATTGACAACCTTCCTGTTTCGTTGGGGCAAATTAGTTTTATTGTGTTGTGTGCATGTTCCACGTCAGTTGTCATAAACGGCGCCATGACAACCTTCTGAAACATTTTTGACTCCTACCGGATTCGATAACCTTGGTAGATATCAAGGGAAAATTGCTACTGCACTACATCATACCTTTCTCTTGGGGTCTCCCAACGAACGTGTGTTTTCACGTCATCAGGTCCCTCTCATGCCCATCTGCATGCGGAGCGTGCCGACGACGCGCAGGACTCCTCCAGCCTCTCCCCAATCGCCACGTCGCCGACAGCATCTGATGACATCAGCTCGCCCGGATCATCTATGGCGACGCCCTCTGCACAGTCGAGCCCACAGGGTTCCAGCAGATCTTATGTGCCCGAGCCTGGCAGTCCACCGTCAGCCGGATCTCCTGCTTCGCCTGGTCCTGCAGACCCTCCTGTGGTTGAACAACGTACACGCTTGCAAAAAGGTATTAGACAACCAAAAAAAATTACTGATAGTACTGTTAGTTTGTGTTTGTTGACATCTACAGGAGAACCACAAAATCTTTCTGAAGCACTACAAGACACAAATTGGAGAAGTGCTATGGAGGAAGAATACAGTGCACTGTTGCAGAAAAAGACGTGGCATCTTGTTCCCCCTAGCTCAAACAAGAATATCATTGGTTGCAAATGGGTTTATCGTGTCAAGAAACATGCAGATGGTACAATTGATCGGTAGAAAGCACGGCTTGTTGCAAAAGGCTTCAAACAAAGGTATGGCATGGATTATGAAGACACGTTTAGTCCTGTTGTGAAAGCGGCCACTATTCATGTTGTCTTGTCTATATCCATTTCTAGAGGATGGAGTTTTCGGCAGCTAGATGTCAAGAACACGTTTTTACATGGTGTTCTGGAAGAAGAGGTTTATATGAGACAACCTCGTGGGTTTGAAGATTCCCACACGCCACAGTATGTTTGCAAACTTGATAAAGCATTATATGGTTTGAAACAAGCCCCTCGAGCATGGTACTATCGCCTCAGTACAACCTTGCATGCATACGGTTTTAAAGCTTCAAAGGCAGATACATCTCTATTTCTATACAACAGGTCAGGAGTCACTATGTTTTTGTTGATCTATGTTGATGATATTATCTTGACTGGTTCTTCTAGTCAAGCCTTGTCTACCTTGCTTCATGATTTACGGAAAAGTTTTGCTCTCAAAGACCTTAGAGATCTTCATTATTTTCTAGGTATTGAAGTAAAGAAACAGGTCAATGGTTTGCTCTTAACTCAAGAAAAGTATGCTTATGATTTTCTTGCCCGTGCTGGTATGCCTAAATGTACTTCTGCTCCTACACCATTGTCTCCTAATGAGAAATTATCATTAAGTGATGGCACTCCTCTTGGACCCGACGATATCACGCGTTATCGCAGTATCATTGATGCTTTGCAGTACTTGACGTTGACACGTACTGACATATCGTTCTCAGTTAACAAAGTGTACCAGTTTCTTCATGCTCCCACAAGCTCTCATTGGACAGCTGCAAAACATATTCTACGGTATATCAAAGGTACAATACATGAAGGACTTGCTATTCGGAAGTCTTCCTCTGCACTTCTTAGTGCATTTTCAGATGCAGATTGGGCAGGATGCTCTGATGACATACGCTCCACAGGAGGCTTTGCCATTTTTCTTGGTCCGAACTTGGTCTCTTGGAGTGCTAGAAAATAGCCTAAAGCAGAATATAAAGCTCTTGCCAATGTAACAGCTGAATTAATTTGGGTTGAAGCCTTACTTCAGGAGCTTGGTTTCTCTCTCAGACAACTTCCTGTTCTTTGGTGTGACAACCTTGGTGCCACATATCTGTCTGCAAATCCCGTTTTTCATGCAAGGACCAAGCATATTGAAATTGACTATTATTTTGTTCGTGAAAGGGTGGCAAGCAAACTTCTTGATGTTCGGTTCATCTCCAGCAAGGACCAGATAGCTGATGGTTTTACAAAACCCTTGCCTGTTGCAAGGTTACGTGAATTTAAGTGTAATCTAAACCTTGATGTAATTCATCCGGCTTAGATTAAGGGGGGCTGTTAGACATGTAATAAACATATATGTACGGTGTAGTACACCGATCCGTGTACGTCTCCTTGTAAGCCACGGTGGAGGCTATTTCCCCTCATATAAACACGCATCTCGATGGCCCCAAAGGGCATCGATTCCGGTCCGCTAACATGTGGGTCCTAGAAGCGGACCCGACTTGAGCTACCAGTGGTGTGTCTACTATTCCAACACGCCACTACTAGTGGAATCATTAGTGGCATGCCATTATGTACCTACGCCAGTACTAATTTATGACGGGTCAGAATGCTAGGTCCTACATAGAAGTGACGTTCCGACACGCCATCAATAATAAACTATTAGTGGCATACTACTATTTCAACACGCCGCTGCTATTTTGCTAGAATATTAGTGGTGTGCACCAATTGTCGCTCACCACTCATAGAAATTCTGCACTAGTGAGGGACAGATTTAGGACTAGGGTTTGTTCGGGTCTTTCCTATATGGCGAGATGTGCGGTGAAGATTTCTCCTCCCAGTGCTCCCTCGAATCTTAGAGATTGATCTAGCAGGATCCTCTTCAATACACGTGATCCGGTTCTTGGCGAACCAAATTCGGCGCTACTGTCCGTTGTCCATCGAGGTGATAGGCGAGGAGGACGATGCTGATTTCTACTTCTGGGTGATGCTGACAAGCTGGCAATCATGGATGCATCTGTGGAGATCTCATGGAGCTTATACCCAGTAGCACATCGTCGATGGCTTCTTCCCGTCCAGGTGCCGACTCTAATTGTCGTAAGGTGGCTGCTCCGATCTTTGGTGCTGGCTCTATGCATGTTCCATCTCATCTTCTTCCTCTTGGGCCTCTTGGCCGGTGTTTCAAAGGGGAGGATCTTCTCGAGCATAGTCGCAATAATTAACGATTGCGCATCTCCATGTAGTGAATCCACGACGTTGGTGTGGGTTCCTGTGGCGTTAAGCTCATCAATCACTTTGGTGGAGAAGGACAGATGGATTTATTCTCTTACTTTTAAGGGTCTTTATTTTAAGATGAGGGTGTAATATAATTTTCTTTTCTTTCAAGGCCAATAGTTTAGAGAACAAACACGGCCAATGGCGATTTTTGTAAAGGTCAAAGTTTGGCTTTTCATTAATAGTAAAGATAAGAGATTCAACTTTAGACAAAAAACACCCCCAAAAAAGTGCGCCAGATAGAACCCAAAGGAAGCCTCGTGCTTTATGTGTTATAAATCCGAGGCGCCTAATTGATCTACGAGGACAAGCAATCACAGAAACCGACACCGAGATTTGGTAACGAGCGATCAACGCCTACATCTGCGGGGCATGCTTACGGGCGCTCCTCCCCATCGTACTAATCAATATAGTACCGTCGACGACAAGTCCGCCACGGTATACAGACACATCAGATCACCAACACCACGCCGGTCCGGCCGTCCCTGCCACGGGCGCCGCCCGTCCTCGAATAGATCTTATGTCTAACCTAGCTTTCGTCTCACGTCTCTTTGGGCTACCCCTGGTGCCTTTATATATTAGGCCAGGTTACACGTGTTCGACTCGAACACCTAAACCTTCCGCTAATTACAAGTTCAACTGTAGCCCTACTCGTACACATATTCGGCACAAAAATAACATTCCACCTTGACGAATATGACCTTCGCCATCTTGAAACCGTCATGACCGAACCTCAGTGTACCTGGACTTGAACCATTTGCTAATGAGCTCCGCTGCTACTCCATTGACTTCTTATGACTCCACCTGCAACTGTATTCCCTCCATTGCTTCATCACAGTCAATGCTCCCACGAAAATTAAGTTCTTCCACGCTCTTGTTCTGTGCTCCCAATTCTCCGGAGTATCCGTCCACCGTCATCACACGTCGATCATAAAGTCACCATATACGACAACACCAATGTACCGTCATCTTGGTAGCCTCATCCTTGATCTATGTGAAAGTGAAAACTCACATATTAGGTGTCACATATAAGAGTTACCTGAACTCATCATTCTCGCTATTGTTGACTGCATGTCCGAAAACTTGAAGGAATTTCACCGTTGCTTTAAGTCATCTCCAGTCAAATTCACAACGGTCTCATCCACCACTTTCACAGATAATCCTTGATCAACCCCGTCCATCTCCCGGTCTCTCGATAGACTGTCATCAACATGAACCTGTTACTCGCCAATACTGCTCACCTCCACACTTGGTTGACAACAAACCATCAGTGTCATGGTCCTGCTGTATTCATCTACAATCCGGCCGAGACTCTTGGGCTGCAGACCCACATCACCTCAAGCCCCACTATAGATAACACCGATCTTCCAGACCGATGCCGAGTTCAGTATCCTTCTAACCCTACGCGTCAGTCCGAACAACGTCTCCCTCGCTTTTCCGCTGATTAGGCTTTGACTCTCTGCCAGCTTACGCCGCAGCCCCTCCATCAGCCGAGTGGAATCTTCTCTCAGAAACCAGCTCCACCTTCAACATGACTCCATGTAGCCAGCCACGCTACCTCGCGCCCGTTGACTTCAAGCTCTCCATATGCATGCCGTCTTGAATCAACCATGCGCCATTGCATGTCGAAGCGCGCAAACCCTCGGGTATGCGCCACGTGTTGTCACGACACAGAAGTTCAGACACACCATCAGCATCGCGCTCCTGCGTCGCTGTCGCCGATCTCGCTGTCCTCTTCTTTACGACCGACCTCTTGTCGATCCGTCAGACCGTAAAGTCCAACCCAGCCGAACATATCCAACTGCAACCATGCTCCACCTTGCGCCGTATCAGCCCAGCACTCTGTGCATTTCTCGACGCCTTGTAGAAAACATGATCCCTCCACGTCGCACTCCAGGCCGCCGCAAGCCTTATGTGCACGTCCTCGCCGCTTCAGTCCATCGTCGACTTACGGCTTCGCGTCTCGGTCCTTACGCACACACTTCAAGCCCTCCCAGAATACTTGATCCATCAGAAAAATCTCCATGCAAAACTGATCTTCATGCAAATCTTTTTCTTGTCTCAAGTTGCCTGTAGCTCCATTGTGTACGTATCAGAATCCTTTTATTCTTTAACCAATCTCACTCATGGCTGCTTCCGATCGATCGTATGCAGGCATCCCACCAACAGGTCACGTCCACGCCTAGACCACCAGCCCCGCATGGGCTTGGCTTCACGCAGGCACCTGAGTTGGGCCAGCTCCCAATGAGCCTATGCATGCCCACGAAACCTAGACCGATCGATCTGCCGAGATCTCGCTGAAACAGAGATCCGACCTGCGGGATGCTACTTCAGTGACCAGATCAAAACCTGCCGCCGCCAACTTCCGATCACATCAGCATAGAACTTTTAGCTTGCAACCGCTTCCGACGACAGCCTCCGATCTTCAATCTTGCAGCACCCGCGATCCCTCCGCACGTCTCCGTGCGCCGCAACTCGCCGCGACTCTCGATCCCGATTACTCTTCAGCACGACGATCTCCGACGGCCGCCAAAACAATCTTGTGAATTCACGATCACCGCGTGCACCGTGATTATCCGCGGTTGGCCTTCGTCGTTCCTCCAGATCAATCTTCTGCAGCCTCCAAACCTGATGCTCTGACACCACTTGTTATAAATCCGAGGCGCCTAATCGATCTATGAGGACAAGCAATCACAGAAACCGACACCGAATTTTGGTAACGCAGTTCAGCGATCAACGCCTACATCTGCGGGGCATGCTTACGGGTGCTCCTCTTCATCGTACTAATCAATATAGTACCGTCGACGACAAGCCTATCACGGTATACAGACACATCAGATCACCAACGCCACGCCGGTCCAGCCGCCCCTGCCACGGGCGCCGCCCGTTCTCGAATAGATCTTATGTCTAACCTATATTTCGTCTCACGTCTCTATGGTAGTGCCTTTATATATTAGGCCAGGTTACACGTGTTCGACTCGAACACCTAAACCTTCTGCTAATTACAAGTCCAACTGTAGCCCTACTCGTACACATATTCGGCACAAAAATAACATTATGGAAGAGAAGACCATCGCAATTTTCCCATGAGTATTTGGGTGCCAAATATGGACATGTACACTAAAAAATATGGGTATCCTTGGACCTTTTGGTATGTTGTTCGAACTTGTTTTGGGGAAAACACGCCCACATTTCCTGTTTTGTGAGTGTTCGGTGCAAATTTGGGCATGCGCTACTCTGATGCTAGCTCCAAGTGGTACGAGTCCTTCCAAGCCTAAGCTAACTGTCAAAGATGCGTATGGATAAAGCTACGTAGGCTAGCTTACGCATGTAAGGTCAACGACGACCAAAATTAATCTGGACGCCATGGATGTCTACTCCAAGGCTTGCTTGGCATCGGAAATGGCAACCAGTTGTGCACTTCGATCATTCCCTACCAAGCAAGCTGTATGTGTTGTGTCGACCGAGCAAGCTGTATGTGCTGGGTCATATTATCGTCGATCCACATGATCATCCAGCTAATCAGATCTTCTTTAAATCATGGTTACTTATCCGTAAGACCAAGCAAGTAGTAATGCAAAACGCGAGAGGCTTATGTACGCTAAGCTCTTGCGTTGAGAGGATAATCGATGGTGCTGGCATATCTTGCCATGGTTTGACGGCGTAGCATGCATGCTTATGGTTGTGTGTTTTGCCGTTTCCTACGTAACCCACGGAATATGTCAAAGTCGACTACGTATACTTCGAGGTCGTCTCTCCGGTGTCAACTGGATGTTTGCATTACTGTCTGAATGTGGAAGCGACCGCAAGGTTTATTGAACAAGATGGAAAATTGGATGGTTAACTTGTGAGTTAATTTTTAATTTTTGACTCCTAGTTACGTACGGTCTTGTGACAATGTCTTAAAACATTTAGAAAACATTTCACCACTTTGTTATCACCGAATTACTCCGAATTTATCACTCCATATTATATGTGTATCACGAAGTTTCAATGCAAGTTCACATGGTCAAATCAATTTGCATGAGGTACTTGAATTTTCTTGCCGAAAACATAAATGACATGCTGTCAAAACGGTATAGCCAGCTGATGACATGCTGTCAAAGATCTTCATGAAATCATGGTTGCTTAGCCCATAAGATAAACCAAGCAAGTTGTGATGCAAAACGGTATAGAGAAGATAGATGGACTGATTAGTTAGTCCGGGCACGCTAGAGGCCTATGTACGTTGAGCTATTGCTTCGACAGAATGGTGGATGGTGCTGGCACATCTTGCATGGTTTACATGCACGCATGAATATGGATGGTTGTGGGTTTTGTCAAAGTCGACTACGGAAACTTCGAGGTCGTCTCCCCGGTATCAACTGGAGCTGTGGATATTTGCATGTGTTGTATGAATGTGGATGCGACCGCAAGGTTTGTCGAACAAGATGGACAATGAGATCGTTAATTTACAAGTTTTTAAAAAACATTTACTCATAATTACGGTCTTGTGACAATGTTTACAAATTTAGAAAATATTTCACTACTTAGTTATGACCGAATTACGTCAGATCATATGCGCATCGCAAAGCCGTTTTACACGAAGTTAATTTCAATGCAAATGCATATGGTCAAATCAATTTGCAGGAGGTACTTGAATTTTCTTGCCGGAAGCAGACGTACGAAGTATATTTGTGTTAATTATTATTATATGTTCTGAATATATTGTTTTCTTCAAAGAAACCAAAGGACCATCACTTCCACTCATGCACTGTTCTGAATGATCAGGCTACCCAATAATAGAAAGGAAAATCCTATATGTTTGATCCTATCCACCATTCAAACTACATGAATGAATCCGCGCAAAGCTTATCAACTTCTGACTATGGCTAGCACCTTCCATTTTCAAGTCTCTTCATGGCCTCCATGACAAGTCTACACCACCAACATGCTATTAAGATAAGAAAAGTACATGGCCTCTAGTACTATAAATACCCACATGCAAGCTTTCTAGGAACTCACCTCACTTGAACTCCCACAATGGCAGGCACAAAACTAGCGGCTCTCGGGTTCATTGTCTTCTTGAGCATTGGCTTAGCCAGTGCTGGAAGGGTGGCTAGATACTCTAGTTCTCAAGGAACGGGTTATGGAGGGGGAGGGGGTGGGGGTGAAGTGAGTGGTGGTGGCTCAGGATCGGGGAGTGGAACTGGGAATGCTCAGAGTTCAAGCAGTGGTGTGCATGCAAGTAGTGGAGGTGGAGGTGAAGGGGGTGGTGGTAGCCAATACTATGGTACTGGATCCGGTAGCGGGTCTGGTGCCGGCTCAAGCTCAGCCTCCAGTGGATCTAATGAGTATGAAGGTGATGTTGGTGGATCTTCTAGCGCTGGCGGTACCGGTGGTGGCGGTGGTGGAGGACAAGCAACCGGAGGTTATTATGGATCTAGTGGCTATGGTTCTGGTAGTGGTAGTGGATCCGGCTCTGGTGCAACTAATAACTATTATGGAAATAACAATGCGAATGCATATTCTAATGGGGATGGCAGTGGCAGCGGACAGGGCACAAATGGCGGGAGCGGAAGTGGCCCGGCGCTGGATCTGGATTTGGCAATGCCAACCCGTAACTCTCTTCATCGTGCTAATCAAAATTTGGAGCCCAACCTGCTCTGTGTCGAGTGGGTACCATAAATTTTATTTCCTTTGTTTGTACCTTTCATGTAGTTTGTTCAAGAAATAAAGGGCTTCATTATTAGTGTCAATAACAAGATTATTGTGTGACTATGGGAGGCTTCTCTAAATGTAACATGTCTTTCTCCATTGTATATCTAGTTATATATGCACAATTTCAAAGTAATTAAACTGTATGGACTACTAGCTAGATAGTGTTCTTCATGTGTGCATATTGTGGAGTACACGTTAATTATCCAGCATTGATGGTCCCATTCTTAACTTCACGACGATCTATATGTTCAGCAAGTTGCTCATAGTCAAATCTGGTATCCATGCTAGTTTTTGTTCTGGTTAGTGGTTGCTATTCTTAATGATGAACAACGAATCATGAATGGGCTAGTTCCATAATTAAGTAGAGCAACCCCCAAATAATAGAATCCATGCATCTTGATTGAGAACAACATAGTACATTAATGCAGTTTGGTAGCCACAAACATCAGCCTCGCTCGCATGCTCACATGCCAAGGCTAGTTATTGATTCGTAGAATTTGCATTGCCACATTTGGGTCAAATGCCTCTAGTGCTAGTGACATCAGTGTCAATATCTTCCACAATCATCGCAAGCTTTTGATGGTGGTACCTTGTGTTTTTTCGTTCTCGCTAACATTGGTTAGGGACTGTGCCGCCACAGAGCTATGTAGAGATGATAATACACTCTTAGAATTATAATTATTTGTGTTTTTATTCATTTTCGCAATGTGGGATTTCTAGTGAGCTGAGATGGCATACGAAAGAAAGAAAACACTTTTCTTGCAATGGTACAAGGAGAGAAGGAGATGCACCATAAAAATGATAAATGAAGTATGTTGGTGATTTTGCGGTAGAGGAATGAAGCGTGTAGAGTCTCGCACGTATGAAAACATAGCGAGAATAACGACATATGCATGTCATGTATACGGCCGTCAAAATAATTACCTTTTGAAAAGGTCTACCTTGATATTTCATGGAAACACCCTGGTACTTAACCAGTAGTCCATGTGCGAGTGTTTGGTCGCTCATGCCTTTGCTATGTTGTACATGGATGATTAGTTGACTTGTACATATAATATTTTTCATAGCCTCAAATAGAACAGATATGCTGACATCAGACGAACTGTTTTGTTTTCCCTTCAAAAAGGGCCTTTGGCCTAAATTCTCACTTGTGAAGACTGGCCAGAAAACCATCGACCACGCCATGACACATGAGACAATAACCATGTACACCACGGGACGTTGATGTTAAAGGACACAACCAAGCATATAAAAATGTATAATATATCGAAAACACTTCTTGCTACCGAGTTTCAGTGCACCCGGTTTTTCAAAAATCGAAAAATATGTTTTTGCGTCTCAAACAATTCTGAAACAAAACATGCAAGTACATATATATGTCTAGTATGTACGACCAAATTTTCGGAGAACTATATTTCCATGCGTGATCGATCTGTACAAAAAAGACAAATGTAGCAAATGACATGAGTTTGTTACACCTTTTGCAGAGCCATGATTTTGTGATTTTTGTGTAGCCTAAAATAGACCGTATTATGGAACAAAATTATGCAGATATCAAGGTAACATGTATTTGTATTCGCGTATTTTTTGTGGAACTGTTTGAAACTTTGAAATGCCATTTTCGAATTTTACAAAAACCGGGTGCACTGGAGATCGGGAGCCAAAAATCCCCTCTCATAATATATGCACTATCTGGATATGACTGCGTTGAGTCAGATGAAAGATAGCGACCTCAGAGATATGGGAATACCAATGGTATGTATTAGCTAGTTTCAGTTATACTATCATGTTTACATGATACATAGTGATATATTGTTCCGATTATGTTTTTCTCTAGTACAGCACTGTTGTTATTAGTCTTTTGATGATAACAAGCTTCCGTAACCTAATTTCATTTAAAATCTTTAATGTAAAAAAGGCCGATCTCTACGTGACTGCACACTGGCAGCATCAGTGCTTATCTAATTCAAATGTGATGCTACTTCGTTTTTACTTGGTACTCCATGGGTAGTTGCAGGCTTGCAGCACAATCATTCCTAGATTTTAGTCGTTCTTATCTGGGTCTAGTTTAGTAGTTTTCAATAGAGTTTGCTATTAATCAGGGGCCTAGGAAGAAGATTCTCCAAGCAGTGGCACCCTATGCAAAACAATGGCAAAGGTGCCCGATGATCTAGGCCGTGGAACATTTGGTGGGGAATGCAATTTACTGGTGTAAGCTACTCTGCTGCGGATCTTGTATGTCCACACTGGCAGTCTGCCTCAGTAAACCTCTCTTTTTGTTGTTGCTGATAGATTAATGCCGCCATGTTGTTGGCTTGTGTAAAGCCATAGCTGTCAGCTGATCCTCCCAATTCTACCATTCACGATCTGCTACCCGTCTGTAATTGTGAAGGTAGCGGCTTTAAAACAGATGGATACATATGGTGTAGCACCATGTTTGATAACCAAGTTGTCATTTGTGTGAGGAAGACATTTTGTTTCTTCAGACTAAAAGCCAACTCATATAATGTTTTTCGATGTTTCGAACGTTAGCCAACTCATCAAATCCTTCGTCACCACATCTAAAAAACATCAAGGCAAATAACCATCACCCCAGCAGTATCAAATAGCGCCAGACAGGCAGGCGCAATTAAACTTTCAGCATTCATTAGCCAGAATCAGATGAAAATCCAACAAAAACACACAGAAAATGGGAGAAAAGCAGTAATTTGACCAAATCTCTGAGCCTGATACATGGAGCATGATCAAACAGCAAGCGGTGAGAAGATGAACACTGATTAAGCACAAGAACCACAAGGTACTAATTAATTGAAGCTAGTCACTCATGCCATGCCAGTTGGCTGATTGTGTACATAAATTAGAAAATAGACAGAAGTCCGCTAATTCAGCGATGAATTTCTACAAAGTCCAGTTCACTGTTCACCGGCTACATATATAGGTGAATTTAGGCATGGAGCACCCGACAAGCCATTTCTGGGTTTCAGCTACCAGCATTGTAACTCTAGATAACTGCACTCTGCAGAGAATCATTGTCATTGTCATCAGTCAAACCAGTGTGTACTATTCATTCAGAAGAAGAAAAAAAGTAATTTAAAGCTACATTTTGTCTACTGGCTCCTACAGTAAAATTAGCTTCACCATTGAGGAAGCTGGAACAAATGCTAAAAGTTGAATAGTCTCAGGTACTGGACAAAAAAGGGCTAAATTCTAGTGGCACGCCTTCAACTCTATTTTTACCAGATGCCTTCAGGTTCACTGGGAACATCTGATCTCAGCAGAAGCTAAAGAGCAGTTGTTCAAATACCACCATTAGAGGGGCATGCTGAACTGTCTAGCTTATCAAATCATTTTACAGTATTCAATGTGATCATGAACTTATGAGGGGCCCATGGTTCTAGTTTGTAACTTTGTACCCAATAGGCATACTTGCTAGAAAAGAACGACCTAGATAGTCAGTAGAAGATCGAAGTCAATAAAATTCATGCAGTACAAGCCTCAAGCGAGGGATTATACACCATATAATTAATTGATACTTCATTGCAAAATAGACGTCTATTATTTTTACTACGCACGGCATAAAAAACAGTGCTTTGAGTATTTGACCAGTAACATGTAGTTAACCAGCATAAATATATTGGAGGCTAGGGCTCTTTTAGGAGCCCCGAACTTACCCCTTAGGAGTAAGCTGGTATTTAGCCGTACATTGACAAGGGTAATGTGTGTTTCATTTATAGCAAGTTTACTGACTTCATTCGAAGGGAAATATTTTCTTTGATGTAATCATGTTATTACTCCTTGAGGAATTGAGATTTACTCGATTGATGACTGCTACGTATAGCAGATTGCACATTAACAAGTATATTTGGCCATAAATAAAGAGCAACGTAAAATGGCAATTGCTATGATGAAAGTTTGAAGCCAAATGCTAATTATCATTCACTTGTATAGAGGAGATAGCATACGAATCTCACTCGGTCCATAGCCACAATATATCAAATGCAATGTAGCAACCAGTATAAGTAAACGAAAAAATGTCAATGGAACAAAGAAAAGGGAAAATGTTTCATTCAGCCACTACTTAAAGAAAAGCATACCTGCTCAATCAGTACATCATGATAGCATATACATATCTGACCAATCATCTTATGTATTGTGCAAAAGTTCAGCTCCATCATTTCCATCATCAATGGCCATGCCTACAAGCGAAGTAAAGGAACCAATGGCATTCCACCAGTAAGTTAAATAAATACGAGGGGGCATCAATGAGATTCACATCTGTAACTTGAGGAAAACAACTAAAGTCTGATCTTGAAAAACTAGTTTACTAAGCTCCTGCCTATTTGAAATTTCATTTGGTCCAAACTAGTTTTTCTCCATGTAGTTTACTTAAATGTCCGATCGAATATCTGATCTTGAAAAACAAATCTCGGATTTTTGCTAAAAGATGAAAGGGAAACTAAGTAAGATGTAGAAAGCCACGCATAATAGCCGCCACAATAAGAAATAAGCAAGCGAAACAGCTAGAAGCACTCGCTTCGCTGCACCAAAAATGCAGCTATCCACTAATACTATCATTATCCTAGTTTTTATTATGATTGTAGATGGGCAACAATAAAAATGAGTTTAAACAGATTCCCTACCATTTTTTGTGTTTTGATTACTTTATTCTAGGATGTCCACAGAGTAAACAGATAAAGAGATTGCCACCTCTGACTTGGATAACAAGTTTACCAAAACAACGATAACAATAATATGGGAATATTAAAAAACACTATCGCAAAGTTATTTTATTTTTCAACGAAGATCCATACGCACCGGCCCAATTAAAGGAACTCAAATTCATGAAAGAGTAGAAACACCTATCTACAGAGGAAAAACAAGCTAGCTACCACTAACAGAACTTTTTCAAGATCATGACCACCACATAGAACGCCACCACAAAAACATCAGAAAAGAAAACACTAACGCCGCTATATGTTGAAGAGATCAGCAAGCAACAAATTAGACAAGTGACATGATAGTACTTAAATTGTTAGATTAAATCGGACGGATATGAATTTATTCAAGCATTTAACCAAAAACAAGGTTGTTTTGTTATGCCCAGAGTGTACGGCAAGCTATTACAAAATTACCTGCAGTGTAGACACTTTCGACTGGATGATACTGATACTGATACGTGACATTGGTTTGGAAAATTTTCTTGAACTGCAATGACTCGAGATGGACTAGGAATAGACCGCTAACTGTCTGCAGGACCACTGCATTATTTTCCTCAGCATACCCTAATATCACAGGGCGCCCTATCTCCTCTGAATTCAGGGAAAGCAGTTTGTCTAGTTGAATAGTTCTTCCCAACACCCATGAAGCGACACCATCACCATTGGTGTCTATCTTCCATAATTCGGCGACCAAGTCTGAGTCCGACATGAAGAGAAAACCCAGCCCACCACCATCTGCCCGCATAACTGAGAACTGGCGATCCCTAACACCAAATATATCCACTGGCATAGGTATCACATTTAGTCTCTGCCTATCCAAATCAAACTCGAGGATGCCATGCAGACTGTCATAAAGCAACGGACTGGTAGAAATCAACCAATACAGGGAATTCCCAACTAGGACACTTGGTATCCTCATATTAAGTTCAATTGTTGTAAGTTGGTCCATAGAAGTCCTGGGTGAAAGGGTTATTGAGATGAGATCACCCCAAACCCCAGTCTCCGACGAGTAAAAATGAGCGACCACTCGTGTGGGTTGTTGTTTGCTTGACTCTATGCCTACCATGACGACCTGGAAGTTTTGAATGTCTCCGGCAGCGCGAAGCACCGCCCCGCTGAACGAGATTATACTCTCCGTAAACCACGGGTGAAGGTCTAGGCGGTGCTTGATGTGGTTGACGGGATCCCACACCAGGACCTGGCTGTGCCATTCGTCGAAGATAAGTACGAGGCCATGGCGGCATCCCAGGAAATGGGCATCGCCGTCGTCCTCGCACCGGAAGGAGAAGAGGCCTTCCGGGACACGATTGGGGGCGTCCATGGCAGGTAGGAAGTCTAAGCCGCCGAAGAAACCGAGTAGGGGAGGGTTGCGGCGGTGCTGGATGCGGAAGCGGCGGACGAAGCGGGGGTCGGAAACGAGGTTGTACCATCGCTTGGAGACGGCGGAGGCGCGGGGGAGAGAGGACGGCTGTGGGGGCAGGCGGAGGAGGATCTCGGAGAGCATATTGTCGTCCTCAAGCGGCGGCGCCGTTGCCGCCGGCGAGCGTTGGCGGCTGCTCATCTCACGAAGTGGTGGGGATTGTGGGGAGACGAAGCAGTAGAGTCCACGATGTGGATTGTGGAGTGACAAATGCGAGTCAGTGTATGCAGATTCCGGGAGAGAGAAAAGGCCCACGGGAGTGACAAATAAGAGAAAGCCCAATACACACAAGCCGTGTACGCAGATTCCAGGGACTAGACTTTTCTAAGAATAAAAAAAAAGAGGTAGGGAACTAACCCTGATCCTAAAAAAAAGGCTACGGAGCTACCCCACTAAAAAAGCTACGGATAGAACGGTGTTGTATTTCTGTCATTCCTTAAAAAAGTTACAGCTTCCTTAAAAGTAACTCTACAAAAATGTCAAAAAAAAAAGTAACTCTACAAAGTATAGCAAGCTTCGAATATTCATATATATAAATTTTCAAAAAAAAAAAAAGAAGAAACAAGGGTGTGTTGTATCTATACTTCTATACTTACTATTAAAAGAGCAAACTTGTGTTGATACATTGAATCTGATCCCTTCAATATTTGGCCAACGGTTCAGATCGCTCCAATGTTTGACAACTCAACACAAATTCATTTTTGCCCGTTTTACCCTCCCACCAAATCACATAATACTGCTAATGCCATCGTACCGGTTCGTTTTATTTCAACAGACCTAAACAAGTTCGTATTGATTAAGGACCTTCCGCCCAAAGCAAGACGAAGAGTATGACCGTCGACGTGCACTGCCTGGCCGGGCTCATCAAGGCGTGGTTCAGGGAGCTGCGGGGAGGGCTGCTGGATGCGCTGCCGGATGGCGCGATGCACATCCGAGGAGGGGGCCGGGAGGCTGTTCGTTAGGCTGGCGCTGCTTGACTGGGCCGTGCAGCTCATGGCGGACGTGGCGACCGAGGAGGCGAGGAACCGCATGGGAGCACGCAACGTCACCATGGTCTTCGCGCCCAACATGACTGCAAGTCGTTAATTAGGAACGATCAACGCTGCTAATCAACGTGCGACATCGTTCTTGCAGACGGTGGATCCTCTGACGGCGCTCAAGTATGCTGTGCACATGATGAACTTCCTCAACCTGCTCATCGAACGAGCGCACCGGCAAAGACGACAACAAGAGCAGAAGAAGCAGCCGACAGCCTAATTGATCGGTTGATTGACGTTACATGTAGTGGAGTGCACGTCTATGCTTAATTCGACCGCTTAGTCCCGTACGCGCTTAGTTGATTTTATTCAGTTTCCAGGTTTTGATACGTACAGTACTGTACTATAAGCTGACCTGTACCTGAGCATAGCTAGGATCCAGCGAATCAGCTAATCCGTGTGTGTGTTTCGATTATTTATGCTTTGATTATGGTTAATCACATTTTAATTCACACATAATTTTGACCTCACGAGAGTTTGTGCTTAATTCTTTGCCGAAGGTAGTATGTAGAACGAAATTTCAGAATCTGATCATGTGTGTCTGTTCTCAGTGTCTCGGAACTAGAGCAACTTCAATAAATTTTGTGGCAATTGTGCGCTTCTATACTTTGTTCGAATAAAGGGCGATTTTATTATAATCAATGTTGGAACAAACTTCTATACTCTACCTAAAGCTGCACACAAACTTTCATGTAATTTCAGTTTTTTATGATGTGCAACTTACTCATCGGTGGAAATAGAAAATCATTACACTAATGATCATTACATCTGTTTAAAACCTCATTATGGAACACATACACAATTGCCCACAATTTCCATATTCCATATCCCATGGTCATGGTAGCTAGGCTCCTACTCAATAGAGAGTACACTCAGATGACGTGGAGTCGAACAGCGGGGCAGCAGGTACTTCCTCCCGTGCGCGCCGTTGGCGTTGTAGCTAGCTCCGGTCACCTTATCAATAACTTGTGCCGAGCCGAAAGAGCACGTCTTTATCATTGCGCACCCGTTCTTGAAGCTTATGTCTGAGGTTTGTGTGCTTCATGATACTTACATATGCATGATTCTCCTTGCAATATAAGATATAAAAAGAAGAAATTCACATATATCCGCAAAAATCCATTTTGGATTGTAGGTCTAGATGATCCTATTATGAAAAAACATATTTCGCAATGTTCAAAAATTCTGGAAAAAAAAATCGAATGAACATACAAACATTTTATATGGGCACAATTTTTTTGTTAAGAAAATACACTTTATATGCCTTGTGTAAAAAAGATAAAAAAATGTCCAGTAAAAGTTGTTTTTAGCACCGAATTTGTCTTTTTATACCAAACACAAAACGCTGATGCACCATAAATCTGGTAGTAATTTCCTACTTGTCAACTGTCATGTTTAATTATGAAAACATTCTATTAAAAGAGCAAACTTGTTGGGATACTTTAAATCTGTACCGTTCAATATCCGATCAAACGGTCCAGATCGTCTCAATGTTTGACAACTCAACAATGTCCGATTTTTCTCGTTTTACCCTCCCACCAAATCACATAATACTACTAAATTGCCACCGTATCGGTTCGTTCTTCTATTTCTCCTCTCAAAGACGGAACCGCCGCTCTGCCTCGCGAGCGACGGCGATGAAGAACCTGCAGCGTACGGCGGTGACGCTGCTCTCCACGACCCCTCGGCACCATCAAGTGGCCCCTTTCCGCCGGCGAGCTCCTCCGCCGCCGTTGCCCAAGCATCTCTGCCGACCCCGGCGGACATGGCGACGTCGCGCGCAGGTCAAGGGACATGACGCACCACTTCCGCCGCGCCAGGATCTCCGCGCTCGCCCTCCTGTCGTGCACGCCCGCTCCGGCGGCACCATCGAGATCGGGCCTCATGCAGGGAAAGGGCGAGGGCGACAGCATGGTCGTCATGGATGCCTTCGCGCTCCCCGTCGAGGGCACCGAGACCAGGGTCAACGCCCAGGCTGATGCGTATGAGTACATGGTCGAGTACTCCACCATCAACAAGCACGTCTGCCCCCTCGCCCCTTCCAATCGCCACTGCTTTATTTTTACTTATTTTTGGAGCTCTCGATCTGAGCAGACTGCAATGTTGCTTGCAATAGACTGTCTATTTGCTCGCCCGCATGACCCGCCCGACGCGCCCTCCGCTGACAGCCGGCATCCGGCAGGAGATGCACGGCCTCCTTCTCCGCCTCCCCGACGTGCCTGCCCGCCAGCCGCCAGTCACCGGCCGGAGACCCACGGCCGCCACCGCACGACAGCCACCACGCGCCCGGACGCCTGTCCCCCGTGTGACAGACACCACGCAACTCCCCTGTACACTGCCCCTGCCCAGCAATCGCCGGAATCAAAGATATGTGCAAGCGTGATTTTCGTTCTCCATTGCTTATGCTTACAACTTTAGTATGAATTTCTGACCAAACATCCAAGCCGCACTCTTTGCAATTTGGGAAGCAAATACGGTAGTTTCCCGTAGCGGAAGAAGTTAATAGCTAGGGTAACATGGACAACACTGAAGTTTACCCTGGAAACGGACTGCGCTGAAGCTATCAACTTAATGGAGCAAGTCACGCCGAACTCATCGGCTTATGCCTTTAGAATTTCTGCTATCCGTGAGCTTCTTAATGAAAGAGAAACTGTAATTGTGAAGAGCAGTCGTGACACGAACTCTGTGAGTCACGAACTGGCAAGATTAGGTAGGGTCCAGAATCGTATGGAAGTATGGCTGGGGAACTATCCACCAGAACTTGAACCAGCCATTGTCGCTGATTGTAATCCTACCTTGATTTAATATATAAAATAGCTAGGGTAAGTTAAATTAGATTATTACCTTCGAATTTTCAGAACTACGTAGTTCTGAAAGATACATAGCTGATTTGCTAGCTGATTTTCTAGAGCTATTTACGTTTTAACTGCGGTGCACCATTTCTTATCTATTGCATTGTCGTTGCTTCTGCAATCACGCTGGTGCATCAATGCTCGAGTCACATGCATAACAATTCATACTGAACCAAACTGGTTTAATTTTTGCAATTCTACTATAAATTATCCAACTGACCGATCATCGTGATTTTTAACCCCAATTGTAATCATATGCAAAAGAGGTTTTAAACCACCATTAAGATCTCATTTTCAGGATCTGGTTCATTTCTAGGCGTGCAAGCTTCAAGCTAAAGAAAGGATGACTAGACAGAAAGCCGAAGCAGTTGAAGGTATACCCTCCTCTACTGACACGTGACCTGGTAAGTCTCAAGCTGTAAACTAGCCTTAATTCATTTTGCTTCAATTCCAGAAGATCAATTTTTTTCAAAATACTCTAAGGAAAGAAGCACTTCACTGCTGGTGCATCCTTGAATGATTCTGCAAGTCACTGAAGTGCATCAAAGGATGGTTGTTTTATAAATGTTACTTCAACTAAAACATCAATTGCAATATTCCAACATTGTCAAAAAAGAATTTTCATCGCCCAAACGTATATGTAAAACATCGGTGGAGACGTGCGTTGCACGTACATGCCAACTAGTACTATTAAAAGAGCAAACTTGTGTTGAGTTGTGTCTTTAAATCTGGACCGTTCAATATCCGATCAAACGGCTCAGATCGTCCCAATGTTTGACAACTCAACATTGTCCGTTTTGGACCGTTTAAACCCTCCCACCAATCACATAATACGACCAAATTGCCACGCAATACATCCTGTGTGGCTTCCGAAGCATGCCCCGCACCTCCAATGCGTCCCGGACAGCAGCGCGGCACCCCGCGCCCCCAGTTTGCTATCGCACACCCGCGCGGCGCCCTGCGTCTTGCAGCGCCGCCGGCGAGATGTAACAGCTGACCGGAGTTTGCCCGTGCGCATGGGCGGACCCAGCGTCCCGGCTGCCCGGGCGCTTGCCCGGGCTTCGCTCGCGATTTGCTTCGTAGGCGACAGCGATTGTACGAACCAAATCCATCTGATCAGGGGCAAAATGATAGACTAATTAGCTTGGTGGGCCTTCAAGCCATGGACTTGTGTAGTTGGGCTGTGTGTCTCTGCCTCGTCCTGGAAACTAGAGGGCAAATATCGACTAGCTAGTAGCGAATCGATCCATTCCTTTGTTTTGTTTCCGTTCCCAGCCCAGCACAAAGTTCTCGACCAGAGTAAGTTGCTTTAGGTCCCACACCTCACTTAGACTCCATCCTCTTTAATTTACACATCCATGTTTTGATTTGAAATAAAATCTACATGAAATATATGTTTATTGACGAGTAGATTCCATTCCCGTGATCGCTTTCAAATTTCGTCGACTATAGTTAGTCTCTTGGAGTTCTTCTTAATTTCTATGTATATAATTTTAGCAAATGTGAGCATTTAAATGTGTTGTGAACTTGTGAATATTGGAATGTGTTGTGAGGGAAACTCCAATGTGCCGACACATTTCCTCTGTCTCTGTAATCGGACGGTCTTTTGGCCTGCTATCAATGTATGAACTTAAAAAAAATCCCAAATGGGTGTTGCGTCGTCACACGAGAGAGCACGTGGACAAGGGTGGTCTGTCTAGGTCGGCGCGTTGTAGTTGGCCTGAGCGTGTAATGAAATATTCCTGTTTTCGCACCAAAACTATTTTGGTCACAATATTTCCTCCATATTTTCTAAATTTGTCTGGAAAAAAATTGGTTGCACTGTAGCGCGCCCAGGCTTCGATAAATTCTTGGGTCCGCCACTGCCCGTGCGTACAGCCCCGACCACTGCCCTGGACCTCCTCCTACCTCCTACCGCAGTGGACGCCCGCCCCACGACGAGTTCACAGCCAGCCTCCACCGCGGCGCATAGTAGCCTCCGGGAATCTCTCGATCCTCTATGCGAAGTTCAGAAGAGAGCTAGCATTGTGAACTCAGATTGCTAAACATCAGAGCCAATGGCGCGTAAGATGGCCGGCCTCCGCCATTCCGTGAATTCTCTGACGCATTGCTACTGGTTTTACCATCTCCTCCACCTCCAGCGCGGCGCTGGCAGGCCACCGCGCCAGCCTTCACCTCTAGCTCTAGCGCCGCCTCCTGATTCCTTCGCTGGCCGGAAAATTCACGCACTCCGGCGGCCGGAGCTCCGCGCGCCTCTTGCTTTCCATCGCTGGCCAGAGCCGTATACATGTACGGTCGTCCCCTCGCACCATCGCGCCGCGCTGCTGCTGGCCTGGGCACTCGCAAGGAGCTACTGCCCACGCCGAACGAACTACCCTGCTCCCCTCGCTGAACACACCAGTACCCTGCTCCCATCTTGCTCCTGCTGAACAAGCTGTGAAGTGTGAACGAGGTTATTGCTAATCGACTGCACTCATGCGACCTCTATTTAGAGCACATGTAGGAATTAGTAGTGAGGCTTCCGTGCTGATTATTTTGGGGACAATTACAGGAGCTGCTCTGTTGCAATAATGGAAGTGCGCACTTCTAACCTATGCACATAGCTTCGTTGATTTCAATATAATCTTGGTACTTTTGAACGGAATTATTTATGTGTCAGAATCATCACTTTCAGCAGATACTTTAAGATCAAAATAATTTGCATCCTTGTATAGAACCTTGTATATTTACATTGTTGTAAGCATATCATGCAGCACCAGCAAATGACTTTTCATTACAATACCATGTGTTACACTGTACAGTAGTTCATCTTTTTCAACTTTATAAAAGAGTGGTTTTACGTTTGAACAAAATTGATTACATTTCATTAGGTTTAATTTATGTAGGTTAATTTCTGTTAGCCTAGAGAGTTGAGCTAACAGGGTTTTCATAAATTAAATAATCAAACGAACAATGTTGTGGTACTTTTAGGCCATGTCTCAAACCACAAATAAGATAAGCACTTATGTTGGCTTCGGTGTCAGATTTTTGCTCCGTGATGCTTACACAGGCATCGCTTTGGTTGCAATATAAAATCTAGGATCGATGTAGAAGTGTAAAATAAATAATTCATATTAAGCTTGGTACGTTCTTTCTTACTTCTAAATTGTCCCTTAATTATAAACACGTGCGTTGCACGTACATTCCTACTAGTTTCAAATAAGGTTAAAACGTCAAACATCCACTAGATCAAGTGTTGTCTATCCTAACATCGTGACTAACACACCATAAGTCACGACAACAATTTAGTTGATAGAAAATTAGATGTCGCCGGGATGTTGAAGCCAAGGACACACAAAGAGGCGGTGAGAAGCCGCTCGCACAACCGAGAAAGAGAACACCATGGAGGAAGAGGCTAAATGGTGGAGAATTCCCCGTAGAGCATGGAAGGAGAAGGCCGGGAGGATGGCGGGAAAGAATACGGGCGATGTTGATCTTACCTCCAAAACTATAGGAGTCGCCACAGGAGAGGGCCCTTCCTAAAACCTAGCCTGAGAAAGCTTGAAGAGCTTGTTAGACATCCTTCGTTTTGATTTCTTTTGGTAAAAATTATATGAAATGGCACTGTTGCCAGAATTTCATTTATTTAATGAAGTTCCAAGCTAAAATCTTGTTTGGTTGCCACCGATATTTATGAAATGAAATGGTTTCCAGAGTAACGGCAGGGTTAGGAACAAGATTTCTAATAGAAATGACGATTCCAATCAATGACAACAAAACACGTTGGGTACGAATCTCGGTTGAATTTCCGGGACATTTTAGGATTACCAGTTCAAATGATGGCTCTAATTACATGACACGCAAAAAAGTTAGGTATGAAATTTTGACTGAATTCCACAATTCCAACACGAGATGTGATGGCGGGCAAACAAAGCTCTAAGAGGAGAAAGCACAAGCACGAAGAGCAATCATGATAACAAATGGCACGTAAAAGCCACCGTGGAGCCAACCCCCTCATCACGTCGAAGAAGCCGCACGTTGACAGCGATCCCCTCCGAACTGGGAAGTACAAAGCGACGTGCCTTGCACCAGAGAAGAATAGTACTATGTTTAGAGCTTCTACCGAAGAACACGGAATACGTGGCTCCCCATCGTGTCGAGCGAGGAGATCATGGCCACAGAGGGGGCGCGATCGTCACACTTAGACAACGGTAGGTCTGGTGCCACCAATTCCGGCAAGCCCAGTCATAGGAGCGCATGGCTTGCGGGAGCGCCCGGACCATTCTCAACATACTAAAGCTAGCTATTTATGCATTGGAGCCGAGCACACAGTTAAGACATCTCACCTCTTGCAAGGCCGGTCGTCGAACTGTCACCTCATCATCAGACCAGCCAGGAAACCCCGAGACCGAGAGCACCAAAGTAAAACGCACAAGAATCAATATCCACAACAAATTCGACACCATGAACACCAGCATTGATGCAAAAGGGACTAAACGTCAAACAACAATCCCCTGTATCCACGAGACAAAAACATAGAATATATATATATAAGACACCAACATAGAAAATGCATAATGTACATGACTAATTCATAAATTGTTCTTGGATGTTCCGAACGTTAGCCAGCTCATCTTATACGTCGGTTGCCACTTTAAAAAAAATGCAAGCAAAAAACACTGCCCTGTTCCCACCCAAGCAGTACCAAACAGCATCAGGCAGGCGGGAGCAGTTCAACTTTGAGCATTCATTAGCGAGAATCAGATGAAAATTCAACAAAAAATAGAGAAAAGTTGACAAGAGCAGTAATTTGACCATATCTCCGGACCTGATACAACATGGAGCATGATCAAACAACACCGTGAGAAGATTAATACAGAGGTGGGCTATCCTCAAAGTGCAAGCATAAAGATTAAAGCACATGAACCACAAGGTACCAATTAATCAAAGCTAGTCATTGCTCCTTCATGCCATGCCAGTTGGCTAATTGTGTACAGATACTGGATAATAGACGGAAGCCAGCTAATTACGCGATAAATTCAGACAAAGTCCACTTCATGGTTCATCAGCAACATATATATGAGGTCAATTTAGGCGTGGAACACCCAACACGGAAGAACCTGCATGCGACAAGCTGGGTCTCAGCGACTAGCATTCTAACTCTAGGTACCTGCAGAGAATCAATGTTATCAGTCAAACCAGTTTTACTAATCATTCAGAAAAAACAATGTTATATCAACCATTTGTGTACTGACTCCTACGGTAAACATTAGCTTCACCATGGTGGAAGCTGGACCAAATGAATCGTCCCAGGTACTGGACAAAAAAGGTTGAACTCTAGTGGCATGCCTTGAACTCTATTTTTTACCAGAAGCCCTCAGCTCTTAGAGTTACTGATGACATATTGTCAAGTCACTGGGTACATCTGATCTCAGCAGAAGAGACCAGTTGTTCAAATAGCGCCATTAGATGGACATGCTGAACTGTCTAGCTTATCAAAATTATTTACACTAATTCATTGTGATCATGGACATATGATGGGCTCATAGTTCTGGTTTGTACATAATAGGCATACTTTCTAGAACTGAACGACCTAGATAGTCTGTAGAAGATCGAAGTTAATAAAATTCATACAGCACAGCCTCAAACAAGGGATCATACACCATATAATTAATTGATACTTTTCTTCGTTCTATCTATTATTTTTACTACGCACAACATAAAACAGTACTTTTTGAGTATTTGACCAGTAACATGTAGTTTGACCAGAATGGCTAGGGCTGTTTTAGGACCACCAAACTTACCCCTTAAGAGCTAAGCTGTTATTTAATCTTAGCCGTACATTGACAAGGGTAAATTGTGTGTTCCACTTATAGTAAGTTTACTTTTTTTAAGATAAAGTTAGTAAGTTTACTGAGTTCACTCAAAGGGAAATATCTTCTTTGATGTAATCATGTAATTACTCCTTAAGGTATGAAGATTTACTCAACTGATGACTGCTATGTATAGCAGATTGCACAATAACAAGTAAAATTGGCCATATGTGCGTGTTATTAATGTACATAATGATGTTTCGTATTCTTATTTTGACAGTAAACAGTAGGCCAGAGCCCTGTCAGTGAAATCAATAAGAGCAAAAAACATGAACTATACAAAGGAGCAGAACAAGAATTTAGAGGAGAAAAAACACTCGTGACAAGGAAAAGTACATATATTTGCAAAGCACCTGAGATAAATGGTACTTAGGAAAAACGTGCATTAGCCCACTGAATTAAGCTATGCAGGGAACATTGTTTTAGACTTTCCTTAAATCTGAAAGCCTGGAACTGAAAGTAAAATTGGCAAGTGGCTTGCAGAAGTCCCCCCCCCCCCCCCCTCTAATGACCTGTGGTAGGTCCTGCACAGGTTGCCAGTGTGCACAGAATTGGAAATGGAAGAAGGCTCAATGTCAAGCTTCAGGAGCGTCAGCCGTACGATGATGCAGGATGTGCAGCTAACACACATTTGATTTTGGTGGACAAGTCACACCTGTTGAGGCAGTCTTGTAGCATAAGACCAGTAAAGGCTTTTTTTTAGCTTGGGAGAACCTCTACAAATCCATATCCATTGGAGACTTGGAGGTGATAGGAATGTCACTTTCATGAAGGTTCAAGTGTAGTATTGGCGTTTCAACACATGTCCAACTGTCGTTGGTGCTGTCATCAAGATGTGTGCTTTCAAGGCTCCAGATTGTGAAAATCATTTATATGCTGATAGGCAGATGGAAGAGATCCTTGCTGTAGAACTTGAGAACAAAGTTGAGCATGAAAGCTGGAGTGAACCCATGTTATTTCCGACAGATACGACAACTTGGATTTACCTCCGTGGGAGAGGAAGCTGGAGCATGAAACAAGGCAGAGCCCAATGTGATACATCAATCGTGATGAGTCACAAATTTGAGAACAAGATAGGTAATGTGAAAGGATCCACCTTATAATAAAAGCGCCCAGCAAGTGACTCCTTGCAGTCATAGTTAACATTGGTCAAAAGAATACATGACTTGTGATATTTCACCCTTAGACCTGTGGATTGGCCAAACGTTTCAAGTCGCCCTTTCCACAAAGCAATTATTGGGAAAAAACATACATGATGAGAAGATAGGAGGGAAGCTGATTATGCATTGGATAAGGTCGGCCGCAATAACGAAAAGAGAGTGGGTGTGGGGACTAAGTCTCCATTAAGCACCAGCAACAAGAAGCGGAAGGATTTCTGGTCCAGATTCTAGTGTATTTGAGTTTAGAAGAGATGTGCATTTATTAACCTTAAAGTAGTGTAAGTTAACAAATTAGATTCAGGCAAGAATTGAGGGTGACAAAAACTGTAACGTGAATATCACAGGCTTGATAAATTTCAGAACTATGATAGATTCAGTTATTTGTTATGTTCTAAAACTAAAAAATTTAGTGTGTGTGTCCGAGATAAATTATAGAGATAATGAAATGCATTAAATATAGCAAGTAAGATTGCTACGGTTTATTTCTCACTAGCCTCTTCATGGTTATGCTTTTTTTAAATATGAAACATAGCATGGTATTGCCTACTTATTTACTATCCTCTTAACGGGTATGATGAACTAGATGAATGTAGACTCCTGGATCATGTAGAGTGTCCATAACTATCTGGGAGCATCTTAAAAACATCTAGAGGCTAAGCTCTGATTATTAGTTTCAGTTAAGTAACAAACAAATATATGTTGAGAAATATACAAGCAGCTCACCTACGAGGCTTAGACTAATATATTTGTACAATAACTACAAGCAAGCACTAGGTATTATAAAGATCTCAAATGAACAGCCATGTGAAATGTCAATGGCTATGAAGGAAGTTTGAAGCCAAATGCTATCATTCACTTGCATAGAGGAGACAACATGCGAATCTCACTCGCTCTCCATAGGTCCATAGCCACAAAATATCAAATGCAACGTAGCAAATAGTATATGTTAACGAAAAAATGTCAATGAAACAAAGAAAAGGGAAAATGTCTCATTCAGCCACTACTTAAAGGAAAAATTACCTGCTCAATCTGTACATCCCGATAGCATATATATCTGACCAACCATCTTATGTATTGTGCAAAAGTTCAGCTCCATCATTTCCATCATCAATGCCCATGCCTACAAGCAGAGTCGAGGAACTAATGACATTCCAACGAAAAGTCAACTAGATACGAGTAGGCTTTTTTTTTTTCGGAAAGGCATCAAGTAGATTCGAGTAGGCATCAATGAGATATTTAGGTAAACTCAAATCTGTAATTCGAGGAGAGCAAATCAAGTTTGACACAACACTAGGAGTAGACAAACAAAACCCAATCTACTATCAAATGAAGATAATATTTTCAAAACAGTACATACTCTCTCGTGTCATAAAATAAAGAATATGCATCAGACTATTAGCTGATTGGAAGGGAGGAGATGTCTAAAATTATTCTTAAGCTCGTTCCATGCTCTACTGGATAAAATTAAAATATGCCACACTAATAAGTTTTAGATAAAAAAGTGATCCCGATAATTAATTTTAAAGAGCTTTAGCCAGAACAGATCAAATAAACTTGACTTTAGTTTACTCTGGCACAATTAATGCAACGGGATTCATCTAAAATTAAAAAAGGGGTAAATATCAAACCAAGTCATGAACTCATTATTATGGATTTAAGATAACTTGTGGGGTCACCGGTGACAATATTGAATGATATAAATATTGCTAGCTTCAAACCAAGTCATTACCTGCAGTGTATACACTTTCAAATGGATGATAGTGATCCAAGAACCAGCTTTCGAATATTTTCTTGAACTGCAATGACTCAAGATGGACTGTAAAGAGATCAATAAATATCCGCAGAAGCACCATATTATTGTACTCAGCAAACCCTAGTATCTTAAGGGGCACTCTCTTCTTCTCTAAATTCAGGGAAAGTAGCTTATCCAGTTCAATAGTTCTTCCCAACACCCACGAAGCAGCACGATGACAATTGGTGTTCCACTTCCATAATTGGGCGACGAAGTCTGATTCTGAGATGAAGAGGAAACCCAGCCCACCATCATATGCCCGCATAACCGAGAACTGGCAATGGCTTTCAGCATTTATGTCCACTGGCACAGGTATCACATCTAGTCTCTGACTATCCAAATCAAACTCAAGGATGCCAGGCAGAATGTCAGGAAACGACGGACTTTCATAGATCAACCAATACAGGGAACTCCCAACTAGGACACTGGGTATGGCCACATCAAGTTCTGTAGTTTTATGTTGGTCCATAGAAGTCCTGGGTGAAGGTGTTCTTGAGATGAGATCACCCCATACCCCAGTCTTCGACGAGTAAACATGGGCGCCCGCTCGTGTGGGTTTCAATTGTTGTCTGCTTGTCTCTATGGGTACCATGACGACCTGGAAGTGTTGAATGTCTCCGGCAGCGCGAAGCACCGCCCCGCTGACCGCGGTCATACAGTCCACAAACCACGTGGGAAGGTCTAGGTGGTGCTCTATGTGGTTGACGGGGTCCCACACCAGGACCTGGCTGTGCCATTCGTCATACATAAGTACGAGGCCATGGCGGCATCCCAGGGGATCAAAATGGTCATAGCCGTCGCCGTCCATGTGCTGGAAGGAGAGGAGGCTTTTCGGGACACGATTAGGGGGATCCATGGTAGGTACGAAGTCGAATAGGTTAAAGAAACCGAGAAGTGGAGGATTGCGGCGGTGGTGGATGCGGAAGCGGCGGACGAAGCGAGGGTCAGAGACGAGGCTGCGCCATCGCTTGGAGACGGCGGAGGCGCGGGGGAGGGAGGAAGGCTGCGGAGGGAGGCGTAGGAGGATCTCGGAGAGCAGATTGTCGTCCTCCAGCCGCTGGCAGCGAGCGTGGGCGGCTGCTCATCTCGGGAAGTGGTGGGGATTGTGGGGGAGTCGAAGCAGTAGCCCACGATGTGGAGTGACCAAAGTGATGCTGCGAGTGAGATTCACATCCATTTCATTTCGGGATAGCGAAAAGGCCCACGATAGCTAAACTAAGAGAAAGCCCACTACACACAAACTGTGTACGCAGAGTTTAAAAAAATCTGACCGTATACGCAGACTCTGTACTCCCTCCGTTTCACAATATAAAAAATTTAGTTTTTTTTTTGCGGGGATGCGAGATTTTTAGTTGTTACCCATGTGACATGTTGTCTAGATTCATATAAAAAGAGTGTACATGTACACAAAAATATGTCTAGATACATGTTTATACATGTGAATGTGGAAATTTGATAAAACATCTTATATTGTTAAACGAAGGGAGTATATCGTGAAACAAAGGGAGTATCAGCTACCGCTAAAAAAGCTAGGGACACAAGGGTGCTGTATTTCTGGTCATTCCTATTTCAGAAAAAAATGGATATCATTCATTCCCTATGGAGAGCGATCCGATTTTATTGAACATTTTGCATCTCGACGAACTTCCGAGCTTACCTTTGGAAACCTCATATAGACAAATTCACACAGCCTCAACTAATCATTGAAGTTTCAAAGAGTCTTCTGTAACTCACGTTGTGATATCCTCAACACACTCACAAGTACTGGATACAATCAGCGTCACGCTGATAGGATAGAATCCAATGAACATCAGTTCATGGCTAAGGAGGAAGAGAAGCTGTTCCTATGCGGAAGCTATTACAGGGTAAATGTTCATTGATGCCGATCCCCATGTCTCGGGTGCCAGATAACCCTTCACACACGTTGTCCTTCTCCTGGGCCCTTGGTCTCGCCTTTCTTCTCTTCCCGGGCTGCTTGGGTTGTCACCTGGGCCTTGGCCTTCTGCTTCTTCGTCCGGTCCTGGTGAGTGGTCGTGACATTGCCTCCCCCTTGAATAGCAGCTTGCCCCCAAGCTGCTGCTTCAGGAAACGCCGCCAACACCGCGTGCTTGTTCTCCCAGGTAATGCATTCATCAGGTAGTCCCTCCCACCGAATGTGCACCTGGGGTTTGAGTTTGCCTCCCACGCGCACCAACCGCTCCCCAACTACTGCTTGCGGTTGTACCTGCACATCAATGTCCACCAGAAATGTAGGCAGCTCATCGCATACCTCGTCAGTTGGTTTGATAGCCTTCTTGAGAAGCGACACATGGACCACCGGATGTATCTTGGAGCCCTCCGGCAATTGCAACTTGTAAGACACATTGTGTAACATCCCCTATTTATACTACGAGTAAATAAGACCCAAATTTCAGAACCAACAAAAACTTTTTGAATTATTTCATAAATGATTTTGCTTTCCTTTAAATTGTTCTGGTTGACCTTGTGTGACTTGATGTTTGTGATTGGTTGACTAGTAAATGTCAACCCAAGAGATCAACCTAAGTAAAAATATATTTACAACACTGGTGACCATGTTATGACAAGAATATATTCCATATATCTTTTCCATTCTTATGTTGGCCAAAAGTTCATTTCAATAATGATTTGGTTCTAGCAACAAATAAAATACCCTTTAAATTGAGACAGTAAAGGTATTTCCAAAATTTATGTGTAACCAAGAATATGGGGATTCATATGATGTCTCCTATCTATTCTTCAACCTTGATATTTTACAATTCCTATTTTTAAAACTCCTATGTTTCAACTCCTTTTTAAAAGGAATACTAGTGGGGAATATATTACCTCACATATTTCCCTTTATCAAACCATTTGGAAACTATTAAGTTATGAGTTGATATATCCTTTAAACAACGTCTTGTCATAATTGAGTGTGACCATTTTTACAAAATAGCATTGTTGATTATGGAAAAAGGTGTGTGACTTATTCTTGTGGTTTGAAGTGTGTGGTCTTGTTTGCGATGTGGGTATTGATGTGTTGTTGATATTGTGGTGCTGATGCTATTGCTGTGTTATTGCTGTTGTGTGTGATTCTCTTGTGAGGATAATTCCCCAGTGGTGTTATTACTAAATTAGGACACCCTTGGCAACCAAATTTGGAGTGCGACTTGAAGAGGAGCAAACTCTCTAAAAATATGCACCCCAAGTTAAACTCCTAAAATTTAGGGAGATGAACTCAACAAAATTCCCTCTCTATCTATTCCTCTATTCTATGAAAACAATATTATACTTTCTTTATCAAAATTCTAGAGAAGGAGATGAAAGGATAATCCTCTCCATTTCATATCTCTCTCTCCTCAAGTAAACCTACTTGTTGATTTAAAACAAACCCCCCCCCCCCCTTCTTTTATTAAAAAGGGAAATGAAGGTCATAAGTTAAAAATGATCTTCATAAATAATTTCCCTCCCCAAATTCTCTATTCCTCAAAACAAAGGTTTTCTCTATGAAAATAAAACTTATTTGAAGTTATCATATTTGTCAAAGAAGTTCCAAAAGTTCAAAACCATATTTTATCACTGGTTTTAAATATTAAAGGAGTATCAAATTATTAATTTCCAAAATGATTTATTTAAACTCTATGAACAAATATTGCGCAAAACATTTTATTTTGTAAAACCAATTTTTGTGGAGCTTCCTCATATATATGGGAGGCTACATGAATTTTCTCTAATTTTTGTAAAATGTCTAAGCACCTCAATAAAATTCAGGAAACCCTACTGGTTTTGAAAAGAAAATAAAAGAATTAGACGAGGACCTATCGGTGAGAGGAGAAAGAAGTTCAGGGGGCGTTTTGCAATTCCTCGTTGACCTCCTGTAGCAGCGGCACGGCGCCGTGCCCCTCACGCCGGCGTTGCCGTGGTCGCCCCTTGCCGTGCACCTCTCCCTCGCGAAGCCTGGCCTCTGGCTGCTCTGCTCTCCCCCTTCACCTCAGCTCTGCACCCGGGACAGCCGTGGCACCTCCCGCACGCTGCCGCGCCCACGCCGCCGTGTTCGCACGCTGCCGTGCTCCTCCCGTCGTCAATGCCGTGGCCCCCTCCCTCCTTGCTGCGGAGGAGAAGATAAGAACCACCCCACGCCACCCTTTGCTCCCCCAGCTCACTCTTTTCCTCCACTCTCCCTCTCTCTCATTTTCCTCCATGAACACGAACCCCGGCCGAAGCCGCCGACGCGCCCCGCCGGCGAGAGAGGCCTCCCCGACCAAATCCAAGCCTACCAAAAGCCGTACCACGTCGTCCTCTCTCTCTCCATGCGAGGAATCGCAGATTGGAGCCCGGGATCGCCGTTGCCGTCCTCAACTTCGTCCTCCCCGGCCGCGGCTTGTCGAGCAAGCTCGCGAGCAGCTCAGCCCACCATTCCTCGCCATTATCGCATCCATGTGTTCCCCTTGCCGAGCTCTTCCTCACGGACATCCCCATTTCCTTTCAGGTCGCCGGAGCCGCCGATGCCGTCGCCGCCGTGCTCCTGCCTTGCTTCGCTCTGCTCTGTCCATCGAGAGGAAGAAGGAAACAGCCCGGTACCGTTTCGCCGCGCACATGGGCCGCTGGATGGGCCGCCGTCTCCGTGGCTCGGCTCGGATCTGGGCAGATCTGGCCCAACTCCTTTTTTTTCTGGAGGTTAATTCCTTTCTAAATATTTCTGTTCTGTCCTCTTAGTTTATTTCAAAATAAATTATGAAAACCCTGGTTCTGCTCAAACCAAAAATCATGGAGGTACCCTAGCATATTCCTAGCCAGATCCAAGTGGTAGAAACACTTTTGGATAAATATTTTTGGAGAAAATAAATGTGAGCCAGAACTACTGCTCCTCACCAAATTATCAATAACTATTTTTTCTAAAATAGCTTTTGATGCAAACTCAACTGATTTGGAAAGATCTAAGAGATACCTAGCAGTAGCAATTTGCCTCTGGTGCAAAAGAGCTTCCTATCAAAAATGGCATGCATTTTGGTAAATGACCAGAGAGCCATTTTAGGATTTTTGTAAATTATTTGGTGATGATTTTTGGTGTGAATCCACTTGTGTGAGCTTCTGTATGATTAGGAGTACCTAATCCTAGCTTGGTGTGATTTTTAGAGCTATATATTATTTTTGGTGATTTAACTAGGTGTTATGCTTTTCTGTTAACTAATGTTCATAGTTTTATTTAACTATATAGGGTGTGCTAGTATCCCTTTTGTAATTTCTAGCATGTATAGGTGTGGCACTAATTACTAGGAGTGTGTTAGCTCTGTATGGTAGCACTTTGGAAAAAGTTTAGTATTGCATTTAGTCCTCTAGTGTTAATATCACTAGGATAGTATTTTCCTAGATTCTCCTAGTTAATAGGACTTGTTTTAGTAGAAAATCCTTAGTGTGACGTTAGTTTTAGTTAGTGTTACTAGATCATCAGTAGCATGCCACGTTGCTACTGGTTTGATAACTTGCTAGGAAGAGTTTAGTGTTGCTGGTGTTTATTAGGGGATAATATCCCTAGTATGGATAGTTCCTTGATTTTCCTAACTTTTAGGATTTGTTTGCAAATAAAATCATTTGTGTGCATGATTTTAGAAATGATGTTTGAACATCAGTAGCTTTTCATAGCTACTGATATTGTAGCATGTCATCCCTTGCTACCTAATTATTTGGCCCTACTTTGTATATAAGTGGTAGACCATTATTTAGTATGAGGCCCCTGTAAGTGTAGATCCTAGTTTGTTGCTTGAATAATTAGTTTGATGCTTGTGGTTGTTATTTGTTTGTGCACCACTTGTGGTTTTGTTTGATGTATTGAGTGTTGTTATTCCCTGTTGCGACGCTAGATAATACCGATACCGGAGTGGTCTTCGGAGAGGATTTATTGAAGGAGAACCGGAGTTTATTTCTTTAATCAGTAAGAAGAAGACCAAGGACATTATGCTGAAAACAGGCAAGCTACTTCACTGAGCTTGCATCTATATACACTATTTTGATTTACCTGTTTTACTTATAATTAGCATAATGATTTACGTGGTGTTTGCCACGAAGCTATGATTTTGAAAACCCTTTTCCAAATTACAAGTATATTATTAAGACACCCGATATAGAGGTGTCAGTGGTATACAATGATTTCGAAATGAATTTGTTTTACTCCAAAACCTTCTGTGAAAATCTTTTTGGTGGGATTACGAACCACCCAAGTTTTGGTTAAAAGTATTTTGCTAAGAAAATTGGAAATGATCGTGAAAACCTTTTCAAAAGTTTATGAAAAACTATTTTGTCACTCTATGTAGAGATATCAGTTGTTTATATAAAACTATAGGATGGGAAAAACATTGTTTATTCAAAACTCCTTTGAAAATCCTTGGATGAATTATGGTATACCGGGATGTCGGTATGGAAGTGGAGAAGAAGTGTGGTGATGTTTATGAAAAATGCACATTGTGTCTTTGTACCATGACTACCAGCCGATAACCTGTGCGACCACATTTACCCACATATGGGCAAGGGCGTAGTCATATAATTTGCTCGTGTTAGTACTGGATGCCTCAACAACGAGGATGACCTCGTTCCATGAGGGGATGGTCTGAGGACCTACCCCCTGACCTGGGTCCTCTTAAGAAGTCTACCGGAAGCCGGTATGAGCGTAAAGAAGAAAGAGGATTGAAGGGCTCCCTTGGGTCCGCCGGACAGAACTACGAGTCCTCACACTTAGTTTCTGAGGATTTAAGTGTTGGTGGAAAGTGTCGTAGCGGTAGGGTCCTATACTAGCACGAGCAAAGGAGAGGCTATGGCCGGGAAACCGGATGGATGTGGGAAAAGCGTGCTACCTCTGCAGAGGGTAAAACTATTCGAATAGCCGAGTCCTCGGATATGGACAGTTGGGAGGCTGTCCTAAGACCATGTGCAAGTTTTACAAAGTTTTGGGTTTGAAAGGAAAATGAGTGGAAATTGTTTTATGCAACTATACCGAGGGTATGGTCTGAGGTTGCTGGTAAAATAAGTAACCATGAAGGGGTATGATCAGAAACCAGGAGGTTTCGGAGAAAGCGACAAGAGGGTGATTTTCGAGGAAAAAGTTTTAAAGGGTTTTCTCACCTTTTAAAACGAAGGTATATTTGCGGGGAAAAAGGTTTAAAAAGACTTCTTACCTTTTTCAACAAAGGTAGGTGAGAAAACTACTTTCCAAAATGTTTTGTCTTCAACAGGATTACAAATCTACTCTTCCCTTTTTAAATAAGGATATAGTAATGTTTTTCTAAAATAAAAGTCTTTTAAAATTAAAAACTAGTGCATGCTCCTGTTGGGGTAGTTTGCGAGTACAATCAAATGTACTCATATTGGTTTCGTCCCTGGCTATTGTCTTAGCCAGATTTTGGAAGAAGAAGCAGTTCGAAGAAGAGGAGTTCACTGACGTCCTTGCGAACTAGGGCGCTTCCCAGTCAGCTGCCTGTAGGGTTAAGGCGAATGACTTGGGCTCCACGTTGTTTGGTGATTCCGCTGCAAGTACCTGTTGAAGCTTATGACTTCAATCACGTAAGTATATTTATTCGGTATTTTTGGGGTGTTCTGTGATACCAATTCGAGTTATGTGCAGCAACAGACTGATCCCGGGATTGTTGCAGGAAACATAACGAGTATCTCAGGTACTTAATCCGGGGTCCTCACACATTGCCCGCCTTTTTAAGAACCTGGTACGGTCCAAAGAACTTGAAGCTCAGCTTGTGATAGGATCTGGACATCAATGACTGTTGCACATAGGGTTGGAGCCACAAGTATACCCAGTCACCCACAGCAAAGGAACGCTCCATGCGATTCTTGTTGGCTTGGTTGGTCATGCGTTGCCGAGCCCGCTCAAGATGCTGCTTGATGACAGGAAGCATGTTGGCACGATTCTGTAACCACTGTGCCAGATCAGAATTTGTAGCCTCATCAGTATGTTGCATACCAAAATGTCTCGGGTCCCTCCCAGACAGAACCTGGAACGAGGACTTCCCCAGAGCAGAGTGGAATGTGGTATTGTACCAATATTCTGCCTGAGACAACCAGCGAGACCAGTGCTTCGGATTAGCATGAACCAAGCACCTCAAATAAGTTTCTAGACATTGATTGAGTCTCTCGGTTTGCCCATCCGTTTGCGGATGATAGGAAGAGCTCAAATTCAGGGTGGTATCAGCAAGCTTGAACAGTTGTTGCCAAAATGTACTAGTGAACACCTTGTCTCTGTCAGAAATCAAGACTTTGGGCATGTTGTGCAATTTATAGACATTATCCACAAACAACTGTGCCACTGTTGCAGCAGTAAAAGGATGTTCGAGAGGTATGAAATGGCCATACTTCGTAAGTTTATCAATGACTACCAAGATTGTGTCAAATCTTCCTGACACGGGCAAACCCTCGATGAAGTCCATACTCACAGTATGCCATGCTTCTGGTGGTGTGGGAAACGACTGCAGAAGCCCTGGTGTTCTGTTATGTTCACTTTTAGCTTGTTGACAAGTCCTGCATTGCTGGACGAATTGTTGCACATCCTGCTTGAGTCCTAGCCAAGCAAAGAGCTGTTTGACTTTGTGGTAAGTTGGTAGCACTCCAGAGTGTCCACCCAATCCACTATTGTATAATGCTTGCAGCACAGCTTGCTGAGCTTCTTTATGCGCCCCCAACCAAATTTTTCCTTTGTATTTGATGAC
This sequence comes from Poa pratensis, assembly GCA_947311845.1. Taxonomy (NCBI): domain Eukaryota; kingdom Viridiplantae; phylum Streptophyta; class Magnoliopsida; order Poales; family Poaceae; genus Poa; species Poa pratensis. Next base: position 30,190,639 of record CAMZMU010000099.1, read on the forward strand.
TCCATCTTTCAGTTCATAACCTTTGTCATTAGTACCTTGCACACTCAGTTCTGTGAGCAGCTGTTTTGCTACAGGATCCTTTGTATACCCTTCCACCACAATCTCTAACCATTTAGGACACACCGTGGAGATTGCTAACGATTCCTCATCCAGATGTGGTCTTCGAGACAAGGCATCCGCTGCTTTGTTGTTAATGCCCTTCTTGTATAGAATCTTGTATTGTAATCCAAACAGCCTGAAGAACGCCTTCTGTTGGATAACAGTGTTGGGTATCTGTCTTTGACTGTTATAGCATTTAGATGACGGAAATCAATGCACATTCTCCAGGAGCCATCTTTCTTCTTCACTAAAAGCACTGGAGACGCAAAAGGACTACGGCTTGGGCGAATAATGCCGTTAGCCAACATTTCTTTAACTTGCTTCTCGATCTCGTCCTTCTGCTGGGGCATGTAGCGATAGGGCTTGACATTCACCGGCTGTACTCCAGGCAAGAGATTGATGCTATGGTCAAAAGACCTGTGTGGAGGTAGCCCTTTTGGCACAGCAAAACAGTGTTCATGGTCCTCTAATTCTTTAATTACTGGCTCTGGAATGGCTGTTACCGCATCCCCAGTTTCTGCAGCACACAGCAGCACCAATTGTGCCAACTCCCCTTGCTCAATCATGTTCTGTATTTCCCCAGCTGACACTGTTTTGCATTGTGTGACTACATCTTTGACACCTCTGAGTGTAATGCGTTGGCCATTGTGTTTGAATCGCAGTGTCTTTTTCTGCCAATCCACCCACATTTTCCCAATAGCTGATAACCAATCCATGCCAAGGATCATATCATACCCAGGGATAGGAAACACTCGTAATGATGTACAAAACTCTTGGCCTTGACAATGCCAAACTGTATTCTGCACTATCTTGTTACAAGTTGTTTTCCCTCCATCAGCAACCGTGACAGTCACTTCCGGCGCTACAGTGACAGGTAATTGTGTTTGTTCCACAGCATGTTGACTAATAAAACTGCCTGTGCTTCCAGAATCGACAAGAATCAACACCTGTCTGCCCTGCACCGTAGCTACCAACCTGATGGACTTTTTGTGAGAAATGCCTGACGCAGCATAGTACGATAGGAGCATCAAATCTTCATCCTCACTATCTGTCAGCTTCTCTTGTTCAGAATCTGAACCAATCAGCAAGATCTCAAACAATTCCTCCACCAAATTAATGGGCACTGTTTTTGCACACTGATGTCCAGGCTGGTACTTGTCCCCACACTTTAAACATTCCCCTCTGGCTCGGCGTTGCGCCCTGAGTGTGCTAAACTTTTCTTCCCACGGTGGTTTACCAATGGGTTTCTTCTTCACCTCTTCTGGATTTTGCAATAGCCCCTTCTGTGCTACCCCCGAAGTGTATGATTTCTTGAACTCATGTTTGTATTTGCCGGATGCATAAACACGGGCCTCTTCCAGCATTTCCTCCTGGGTTTTTGCCAGAGACAGTGCGATGTCAACCGTCTTGGGTTTGTGTAGACGGATGCCCTTTTGAATTTCTCTTTTCAATCCTCCCACGAACTTGGTGACAAAGAATGCTTCGTCATAGTGTCTGTTATGCACCAATACCTTGTGACGTAGTTCTTCAAACTTGTGATAATAGCTTGCTACCGAGTCTGTTTGCTTGCATCGTTCTAAAGCTTCCAAGTAACGGTGATGCTTGTCTTTGCCAAACTTGGAGTTCACTGCAACTACTAGCTCCTCCCAGCTCTCAACTTCATGTTCAGCTTCATATGTCTGCAGCCAGAGCGCTGCGTTGCCAGTGAAATGCATTGTGGCAAATCCAGCCCAAGTATCTCTATCCACACGGTACATGCTGAAATATTTTTCTGCTACCCCTTTCCACCATTGCGGATTCTCCCCATCGAACTTCGGGAAATCGGTCTTGGGCATCCGGTGTCCTGAATTACCACCCGAATTGTATCTACTATGCAGAATTGTGCTGCCATCAATATCCTCCTCTGCACAAGATGATTCACCCAGTTCAAATGTCACTGGACTATGGGGATAAGCACGTTTACCACGCTGCCCTGTCACCCCTGGTGCCCGTGGTATCGCCAGCGCAGTCACGCCACCCTGATTGACACCTGCATCGCCACCACGAGGTGTCTGCACCTCCACCAATGATCTCCCAATTTCCAGAGCAGTAACCCGAGCTCCCACCCCATCGATGGTCTTTCGGATCTCGCCAATTTCTTGGTCTACCTGAGGCATCCACGAACGCAACCCCTTCAGAGACTCAGTCAGCGAGCGCAACGACTCCACCACCGTCGCCCCCTGCGCCTTCAACTCCACCAGCTCCGATTGTACCTTGTCCATAGCTGCCGCCGCCACCATCCCCTCCAGAAAGCACACGGATCAGGTCGTTGTCTCGGAATTTTACCACCCACAGGAGATCTGCGAGCAACCGATCACCGCCACCCAATCTGTGCCCGAGCAGTCTACCGCCGCCGACGCCGCCGTGGTGGAGCAGTGATGCGCTCCAGCCCTCTGCCGCCGCGAAATCCGAACGAGCAGTGGGATTCTACGGGATATCCCAACCACTACTCCCTCGATTCCGACTCGCCCCCGTCTGGATTTCGAATCTGACTATGTTTTGGAATTCTTTTTGAGTGGCTAACCTAATTTCTTCCCGAGATTCGCAGCTTGTTGGCTCTGATACCAGATGTAAATCACGTTGTGATATCCTCAACACACTCACAAGTACTGATAGAATCCAATGAACATCAGTTCATGGCTAAGGAGGAAGAGAAGCTGTTCCTATGCGGAAGCTATTACAGGGTAAATGTTCATTGATGCCGATCCCCATGTCTCGGGTGCCAGATAACCCTTCACACACGTTGTCCTTCTCCTGGGCCCTTGGTCTCGCCTTTCTTCTCTTCCCGGGCTGCTTGGGTTGTCACCTGGGCCTTGGCCTTCTGCTTCTTCGTCCGGTCCTGGTGAGTGGTCGTGACATCTTCATATGAGGCACCAATGTGAGAACCTAAAAAGGTTGCAAATGAATGTTGTTAGAAACCACAGTGAGCTAGACACGATGCAGGCCATCCACTGGATCAAGACCCGTATTTCTTGATGTCGGTTGTGAAGAACACGCCTTGAGTCACGACATCAATGGAGTCGAGAGATGGTCCCAAATAATCCAAGTTTTCACCGCTAGTCACGGGGGAAGGGCCAACCGCGAGTCCGGGATGACTTCGCACTGACAGGGAGAGCTGATAGCCATTCCAAATAACCAAATTGTCACCGCCAGGTAAGTTAGGAACGACCAACTGAGATCATCAGCTGTGCTTTTCAGCTGAGCCAGATGTGCACGCACGGGAGGCCGGCGCCGCTCCGCTGCCCGCCAACCAGGAAGAGGATAGGGGCCAGGCCACGCTCGCCGGAGGCCAGCCAGAGCACCAGGGGAGGCTAGGGAGAGTCGCATCGACTTCGGCCGTACCAGAGCACCAAGGGAGGCTGGGGCCTCGGTGTCCATATGAGCATGAGGCGGCGCGAGGCCCGCAGCGGTCAGCTCCATCCGCGCTAGGAAGCTCCGCCCGGACGTCTTGGAGACCGGCACGCCCTCCGCGGCAGCGCCACCCGTCCCAAGCACCAGCGGCGGTGCACGCCCAAATCGCGAGAGACGCTTCTTCCCGGAGATGCGGGGTGGAGAGACGCTCCAGAGCCCGCGGGCAGCCGCGGCGGCACGCGTGGCCCTGTCTGCGTACGCCTCGTCACGGCCCTTGGCGGTGAGGAGCAAGCTGTCTGGCAAGGCCAGCGCCTTCTCCGCCGTGCCCCTGTCGGCGTCCACCAGAAGCTCGACGAGGAGGGTCACCGTGCCCGAGGACGACAAGGCGGGACGCGGCGAGCTCAGTGTGGGCGACGAGGTACATGTGGTTGCGTCGCGCATGTCGATGCCCATGTTGGCGCCCAACACGCACGCAGACACCTTGGTTTCGGCAGCGCGCCGACGCCGGCGTCCACGATGGCTCCGGCACCCGCCGTCGCGCCGGGTTGGCCTTTGCTGTGCTGCGGCTTGCTCTCCGGCGAGGCGGTCGCGCAGCATGCCGTCCGGGTTTGGCACATTCTTCCTTTTCTTCTCGGCGTCTTCAACTTGCATCGTGCGAGCAGGGGCACGATCCGTGCCGACGTGCCGTCAAGGAGCCCCATCACCTGGGCACCACGGATGGCCGGCATCACCAATGTCTTCCACAATAGAAAGTTGCCCCGCACCAACTTCTGCGAGGGAGGAGCTCCGAGCGCCGAAGCAACGGATCCCATCGTGACTGACGAGGAGGACGCCATTGGTTGGGAGGGTCGTAGGGTTTTGGTCGTGTCTGGGCGGCGGCGGCGTTTGTAGGTTGTGTAGTTCGTAGGGTTTTGGTCGTGTCTTGGCGGCGGCGGCAAAAAAAGGCTGTGGCAGCGGCCGAAGGAAGAACGACGGCGGGGGCGGTGTTCGTGGATCGGCGGCTAGGTTTAGGGAAGAGGAGGCTCTGTGTCAACGACCTGTCTACGTGGCCTGGCCTGGGCCGCCATCTTGGGCCTTAGCCTGCTTTGGAGCGAGGTGTCGAAGCTACCGAGAGGAATATATATAGAAGCAGAGTGGACACGAGGGGATTCGGCTTGGAACGGAACGGATGGCCTCGGCCTGGAAGGCGAGGATAGGCTAGCGTGTTGCGTGCGTCTTTTGTTCTGTGTCATCTTCTTCCTCTAGATCTCCCCAAATCATTGTAGTTCCTCGTGTAATCCGAACCAGATGACTGATTAAGCAATACAATTAGTGTGGTGCTTACAATTGGTATCAGAGCCAGTCGATCCCTTCCCGAAATTTCCACAAAATCTCCAACCAATTTTTCCCCAGCACCACAAGCCATGGAGCCGACCCCGTTCATGAAGGCGATGTACGAATTCGCCAGAGCTGATCCGGACGATTGCGGTCGGGAGTGGGCTGCCTGCCTCGCGCTGGTGAGCAACGATAAGACCGCGTCGGATTCTTCTCCGACGAACTCGACCTCGTCTCTAGCCCCTGCAGTTGTGTCGGCTTCGTCAACGGAGCGCTCGATCGTGTCCCTGCACGCCCCGAGCAGCGCCACCTCCAACCCGACGTTTCCTGATGCGAGTCGCGCCGCCCTCGACGCCAAGCGCGACTCATCCAAGGACGACCTCACGCCGGGAGCCCGACGCAACTACGATCTCCTCGTTGGCGGCTCGGTAGCCCCAACCTCGAGCCTGTCTCTGCGCACCTCGAGCAGCGCCGTGCCCACTGGCGACCACGAGCCAGCGGCGGCGACCTCGACCCCGGCATCCCCACTGGATGTCTTGCGCGCCCACTCGACAAGCGGCGCTATCTCTACGCGCGCGGCGACAGCCACATGCGTCCCCAGAGTGATCCCTGTACTCTACACCAACCCTTGTCCCGGCTGGGACCGCAGCACCCGAGTGGAACTTCCACTCCCTGACGCCCTCCAACTGCTCGGCAATATGCCCAGGAAGCGACGCGAGCACGACAACGTCTAAATTGTACCAAGCGGGCCAAGCGGCGGTGCAGGCGCCCTCAGCATCACCCAAGCATCACCTCATGGTCGACGTTGACATTACCACCGACATCTGTTCTATGGGGTGTCTTGATGGTGCAGCTAATTCGGTGGAGATCAACAACACCAACGCCATGTCACCCACGCTTGGCAACTTCAGCTTCACACATGTTCCGATGGGTGAGTCTGATTCCTTGTGTTCTGGTCTTTGCTGTGATACAGATTATTCAGTTTGCTTGTTGCCATGGGACCCGGGAGAGAAACTGATGGTATTGAGGGATTCGGTTTTTAGCAGAGATATTGCTTGGCATGTATGTGTTAAAAAACTGGATACAGATTTATCAGACAGTCATGACCATGATCACAAAATGGGGTATGCAAATACTTATTTGCACTGGTCTATTCATTGTGGTTCTGAAACTATCCAATGGGAAATTGCTTGGGCGTTGCCGTGTGAGTATTATTTCCTTGTTCAACCTCAGATTGTTTGGCTGCAGATTTGCATTTTGGCATGGTTTGAGCACTTATATGAATTCATTGCAATGAGCTGCTATTGTGAGCCTTGGAACTCGTGGCAGATACAATTCTTCGTTCCTGGTACTAGAATTGCTTCCCAAATATATGCTCTGCTGAATTATTTGAAGGCCCGAGATGGATTGGAGATGAGGCTCGAGCTGTCAATGCGGACAGAAAATTTTGCATCAAACTTCTGCATCATAATATTACACAATATGAGCACTTGTTCTTCCTTGAAGATTCTTGAACGTACTTGGTTTTTAGCTTCTTGCATTCAGCCTGGCACACCATTGTTTCTTGGGAGTGACGGACCCTTGCTTCAGCTATACTACACTTGGTTTGGGTCAACTACATGGTCTGATCAGAAGAAGTACAGAACTGATTATTGCATTGGAAGGATCAAAGTTCCAAGTTCCGGGATTGGCACTATCGGAAATGCTTTCATCTGTGGTTCTAGTTATTTTCAGTGGTACATAGCATGGTCATACACGCCTGCGCATGCTGCTAGTTTGTTTGCTACTGAAGCTCTTGCATCAGATCCAAGCAGTGTTGCAGTCAGGCTACTTGCAGTATGGATAAGTGACTTCGTTGTAGATTCTGCTCTCGGTTCCCTCTCACTCCATTGGAGACTCGCACTATGGAATCAGCCTGGTGTGCATTTTCTGCTTGGGGGTGCCGCAGTACACTATTCTGCTTGGTTATTTCAGCTATCTATTGAATTCATGCAGTTGGTGAGTACTAGTTCCCTGCAAGCAGTTGTTCTGTATTGGTTCGCCAACTATCATCTGCAATATGATTGCGAGCTGCTGCAATGGTTGATTGCTGGGTCCTTAGCGACTGAGAATGCTTGTGCACTTGTGCTGGTGAGCTATCTGGCTTCGCATGTTTGGGTGGTTCTCACACCTAATGGCTATGTTGGCCGAACTACTCCCTATGGCACTGAACAATCTGAATGGAAAATTGCATGGCCACCTTTGAACCAATTTATGCTGAATGCGTACCATACATTTTCTCCTGGGACTCCTACTGAAGTTGGCCTTCTGAAGGACGTTCTAGTACAAGATTGGCTTATCTGCTTAAATGGACACATAATTCAGTGTGGGTTTGAGGAACAGACCATGTACCGTGAGGGATTTCTTGTTGTCCTATCTATGGCACGCACTGCCTTGGTACTGATCAATGGTTGCAAGAATAGAAGTATGGGATGCAGCGCCTGGACAGAGGATATTGTGCCAACCCAGCTACTGGAGATGTATAACATGCTTAGCAGACAAGAGCGTAACGAAATTCTTTTGAAGCTGTTTGTCATTGAGCATTGGTTCATATCATGGGATCCACGCAATGTCCCAGTGCAGCATCTCCTAAAGGTTACCAGACCACAACCTTCAATATCGGCCACTCAACCTGTTGCTATGATGTCCTCTTATGTGCTTGTTACTGGGAAGCAATTCCACAGTCCGTGGGATCCTGGTGGATACACACTTCAGTGGTGCGACTACAGCCCTGTATATCATAGTAAACAGACAAGGCAACTCATTTCTGCCACTGCACTGTCATATCCTAGTGGTTTGCACCGGCAGTACTATTTTGTGATTTGCTACTTGGAGATGGAGATAAGAAGGCTGGATGTTCATTCCATTTCTTTGTTACACTTGCCCTGGGATCCTGACGGTCTGACTCAACATCGGCTTGAGGACAAGCCGAATTTTAAGGAGGGGGGATTGTCAACGACCTGTCTACGTGGCCTGGCCTGGGCCGCCATCTTGGGCCTTAGCCTGCTTTGGAGCGAGGTGTCGAAGCTACCGAGAGGAATATATATAGAAGCAGAGTGGACACGAGGGGATTCGGCTTGGAACGGAACGGATGGCCTCGGCCTGGAAGGCGAGGATAGGCTAGCTTGTTGCGTGCGTCTTTTGTTCTGTGTCATCTTCTTCCTCTAGATCTCCCCAAATCATTGTAGTTCCTCGTGTAATCCGAACCAGATGACTGATTAAGCAATACAATTAGTGTGGTGCTTACACTCTGATACCATAACAACCTTGCGGAAACGATAGCCCTCGTTAGAGGGATCGGCTACGTGTTATATGAGGTGGGAATAGCCCCCACCGTGGCTTACAAGGATGTACTGTATAGATTGGTATACTATACCATATCTATACGGTATATGGTTCACATATTCCAACAGAGAAGAGGTTCACGACAGTCATGAGACACATCAGAATACAGTCGACCACCACCGTCCCTATGCCGTACCCGTGTTGGCAGCCGGTCCGGTAGAGGTACCCGTCCTTCAAGGCGATGATGGCGAGGAAGGAAGCGGCGATGGAGATGTACACGGCGAGGAAGGAACCAAATTGGCAATTGGTCTAGAACTGAAGCTTACCTTGAGCAATGCAAGATAGAAAGCTTGCCGGGTGACTTTAGTAACTCGAAAAATTTGCAGCTGAACTGAAGCTAAAGAACACCTTTCTCTCTGAATCCAGAAGAGTCTCAAATCCTGCACAATAATGTGATACAAGTGCTTCAAGTTCTGCAATCTCCTATGAGTCTCAGATCTCTGTTACTCCAGAATTATCCCGCGGACGGCAGGGGCAGTTGGGGATGATTCTACTCGCGGCAGGCAGTTGGCGTCGGGTGGCAGCGGGGCTGCTTCGCCTCGCGTCGGGGCAGTTGTCATCGGGCGGCTGGGGCTGCTTCTCCTCGCGGCGGAGCAATTGGCAGCGGACAGCAGGGGTAGCTGGGGCGGGTTGGCGTCGGGGTGGGCGTTGGCAGCGGGCGGCAGCCGGCAGGGGCAGCGGGGCGGGAGCGGCGGCGTCGTGGGCGTGGTTCCTGTGAGGGCAGCGTTTCTGCGGTGTGGTTGGGCGGCGGTTTTGCGGCGTGGTTCGGCGGCTTCGTGTGAGGGCGGCGTGACTCGCTTAGCGGCCGATGATAACGATGATGGCTTGTTTAGCGGGCGGGCTGACAATGTGTTTTAGCGCTGATGACAGGACCTTTTTCATCCACCGGATGCATTTTTGACGGTCTAGGTTATTTGGATCACCCCACTCTGGGTCTTTTTATATTGGTATAGATATAGATTTAGTGGGAAGACTTGCCATTGATTGATCTCAAAAGTCGTTATTTCTCTTGGAAAATGTTTTTCTATGTTTAAAGGAATTCACGTAACATGTTTTGCTATGTTCTATCTTCTGATTCTGCATCCATGCCTAGCTAGACGCGACAAAAATAATTAGTTTAATTTTATCAAAACTTGAATCCGTGTTGTCATCGCCTTTTTATGACTTGCAAAATCTTGGCTGGTTGAAAACATATAAGTGCGGGGCCACATTGTGCACAACAAACCAGCAAAGTTATCACCCGGCAATCATGATCATTAATTTGTTTCGGTACTCAGATCGCCAAATTTGCATCTTACTTTTTTCTGCATGGGTTGTTAATTTGTGTGCACACCAGATGGTAATTGGCACATATATTACGATGATGAGGGTCAAGTAGATATACTGATATACATCGCCATCATGATGAGGAGCTGGGCCGCCTGGCCGGTCCATGCTTACTAGCTAGGTAGGGAACCGAATCAATTCAGCTCCCGCGCCATTGCCTCGTCAACGTCGCCGACAGGAAATTAAATCATGACATACAAATTTTGTTATAGGAGTACCATGGAATGCTCTTTTATAACTCCCTAGTTTATCGCCCTACAATTCTAGCTGTAGGTTGCGACTAGAATTCTAAGTTCGAACCAGACCTAATCTTCTGTTGACTTCGATTTTGTACAATATCAACAGATGTACTCCTTGTTTTCAAATTAGAGTGCATATAGGTCAAAGTCACAATCAAACTTTTTAAGTTTGACCAAGTATAAAAAAAATACAAAGATTCAAAATATGTAGTGCAAACAATATAAAAATATATTTCCTGATGTTTCTAACAAAACAAATTTTAAATTACATGTTGACATTGTTTCTAAGCGGTTGGTCAAACTTGGATTTTTTTTTCGACTTTCATCAAAATATTGTATATATATACGTCCTATTTTGAGGAAGGAGAAAATTTCTAACGAATTGGCACCATTTGAGAGATTGATAGTCATTGGACAGTGGGCTGCCTCTCCCCGCGGGTTAGGAGGCAGGGGTCAGGGCCCTCTAATCCAGAGGCGGCGTCGGTGCCAGCGGGTTGCCTCTAACAGCGCGCTAGGAGGCAGGGGTCAGGGCCCTCTAATCCAGAGGCGGTGCTCACTGGGCGGCGGTGTTTCGACTGCGGCGGTGTTTCGGCTGCGGCTGTGTGGTGATGGCGCGGCCGCTGTGCTGTGAGGCAGCGGGTTGCTGCAGGGCGGCGCCGGCCAGGCCCATACAACCCATATATGGGCCCTTCGGGTCCCAGATGGGTCGGGCCAGGTGGGCCCGCTCGACGGCAGCATGAGGCAGGGTAGGCAGGCAGGTACAATAACGAAGGCGGCCATCGCCTGTTGCAGCGTGGCGGCGGACTTCACAGGCCCAAATATGGGCCTGGACGGACACACTTGGGACTGGTGTGCCTCCCGTGGACTTTTCGGGCCCTCTCGGCCCCGTCGAACCCTCTTGGGACTAGTGTGCACCCTCTTCTCGGAGGATTTACTTCTCCGTCTCCATCATCCAGGCCTCATGACGTAGCTTCGGTGAGGCGACGATGGCGGCTTCGTGACCATAGTGGCGCATGTGTTCGTGGAGGGGGGGAGGGGCGAGCTTGGTGGTGGCGAGGCGTCGACCTCGCGGGGCTCCTATGCAACGAGCAGCCCCGGGGGTTGTGGATAGGGTTTTTTCGGGAGAAATCCTTGTTGGCTCTCCCGACACCGACGCGGTGTGATGACCCACATGTATAGGGGGTGTATCGTAGTACTTTCGATAAATAACCCAACGAGGAGCAGAAGGTGCTGACAAGGAGTTTTGGTAAAGGTTTCACTGTAAACACTAGCAGACAAGTTTTTAGGGGTTTTTGATATAGCAGATAAATAAAATACGAGTAAATAAAAGACAGTAATAATAATTGCAGCAAGTGGCCCAATCCTTTTTAGAGGAAAGAACAAGCCGGTTGGTTTACTTATGATGGCAAAATGTTCTTGAGGACACACGGAATTTAGTCAAGTGCTTTTGCTTCATATAGTTGATTAATCTTTATTGTTTTGATAAGTGTTATGTGGATGAACCTATGCTAATGCACCGCCCTTACTTGGACTAATACATACTTGTGATTATATCCCTTGTAAGCATCCGCAGTTACAAGAAAGTAATTAAGATAAATCTAACCACAGCCTTAAAATCTGAGATCCTACGCTCCCTCGTGCACCGGTTTACTAACTGGGGTTTAGGTTTCTGTCACTCCGGCAACCCCACAATTAGCAACCAAATACACAATGCATTCCCCTAGGCTCATAAAGGTGAAGTGTCATGTAGTCGACGTTCACATGACACCACTAGAAGAATAACACCACAACTTAAATATCAAACCATTAAATATTACTCAACATAATTCACTACTAACGACAAGACTTTCCGATGTCCTCAAGAACTAAATGAACTACTCACAAGACATCATTTGGATCATGATCAGAGGTGATATAATGATGAATAACAATCTGGACATAAACTTTAATTCACCGATAAAATTCAATAGCATCAACCACAAGGAGTAATTAACACCGGGAGAGTTCCCCCTATGAACTAGACAAAGTATAGCCCTAGATATTACAGCGGAATGAGATGGAATAGCGGTGATGATGGTGATGGCGGTGGAGATGATGATGATGACGGCCCCGATGAAGTCCAGCGTGATGTCGATGATGATGGTGATGATCCCTCCTCCGGGAGGGAATTTCCCCGGCAGATTTCTCCCTGCCGGAGAACTTTTTCTCTCTCTGTTGTTTCCGTCCCGTGAAGGCGGCGGAATATTTCCTCTGGCTCTCTCCTGGGAGATTAGGGTTGAGGGGATGAAGTACGCGAAGGGGCGATGCCTGAGGTGGGCCAGGGGCCCCACACGTGGCCTCGGCGTGGGCCCCATGTTGGCCGCGCCCTGGGTGCGTGTGGGCCCCACGTGGCCCATCTCAGCCTCCCCTTTTGGCTTCCTCCGTCTTCTGAAAAATAGGAACTTCTGTATATTTGACAAGATTTTTAGAACTCCAGAAATATAGTGTCTTAACGATGCCTTTTCCAGCTGAAATCTGACTCCGGCAGTTTATTCTCCAATAATCATCAAACATGCAAAATAAGACAAAATAACATAAGTAAAGGTGAAACTTCTCATTAATATTCTGAACAAAGACACACTCAAACCAACCGATACATAGATAACTAAAAGAGTGACACTCCACATTGCAAACCATCTTATAAGATAACTACTCTACTCATGATATGACCACGAAATTGTGAAAACAAAACGATAAAGATGATACTGGGCACTCCCCCAAGCTTGGAAAAGACAAGGGAGTGCCATTACCCCTTGATGATTTAAACTTGATCTCTTGGTGGTGACTCCTTAATAAGCTTCTCAACCAAATTCTTCAATTCATCTATCTTGTATGTGAGGATGCGAATCATCTCCGTATTGTGTTCGATGCGGTTCATGAACTTGTCAGAAGGTGAATCGCAGCTCTTGGAATTGTTTCCCCTTCTCACTAGACTTAGGGCTTTCCTTTCCTGCATTGTTAGATCGATCTATATCCCAACAAGTAGGCAACACTAGTACAGAACGACACATCCGATACCCCTCTATGGAAACGGCACGATTAGGCGACGGAGAATCGCGCTTTCCGCGTGAGAAAACCCGCCCCGCCAGGCAAGCTGGCCCACGTCCCGCCTTCATAGGCAACGGTCGCGAATTATTAACCGTTGCCGATATGTTGGCAACGGAGTTTCTTTCGACTCCGTGTGCGATATGTTCTTCAATGGCATCGGCGTATATAAAATTCCTTTTTTAGCACTATCTTGGATATTATAAAAGACTGTCGATTCGCCCTTGTTCCTCTGCTCCAGCTTGTTTTTACTCCGCACTCGTGTCCTCCATGGCCAAGAGCATGAGCTCGTCGGGGAGATCGAATGCGTCCTCCTCCTGCGCCACCGGGGCCGGGTCAGATCTGCTGCTTGTGAAGTGCGTTTGCTGCCGCTGTCGGAACGCGATTCGTCGAGTGTCGCGTTCGGATCTGAACCCAGGCCGGATCTACTTCAAGTGTCCAAATCACAGGGTTAGTTCGACGCTTCGACTAGTTTTGATTTATTCTATTCTATGTGTGATGCTGATTTGCCTCTGGATTCGATTTACCATTTGGCAGGGGAGGGGCGAAGAGTATTCTGGGAGCTGTGATTATTTTTTTTGGATTGAAGATTATGTTGAGATGCTGCTTGCTAATGGCGTCGAAGTGGAAGCTGCAGAGCTGGAAAATGTAGCCTTGATAGCCAAGAAGGCGAACATGGAGATGAAGCCGCACACTGCAGCAGCTCTAGCTGGTTTGGCATGGAGCCCAACAAACACTTCGACTAAATCTGACCATGTTGTTGCTGTGCGCAAGGAGCGGCATAAAGGAACAGAAATAGCTCAGTTAAATGTTCTTGTGAGCATTGCTAGAATGATTTTGTGTGTTTGTGTGCTGCTGTTAGGTGTGAACTTGTATGCAGCAATGAAAATCAATAGAATGTATTAGGTTCGTATGCAGCTATGCAAATCAGTACAATGTATTAGGTTCGTATGCACTTTGAAAATCAGTAGAATGTATTATGTTCGTATGCAACTACGGAAATCAGTAGCACATAGTAGTTCTGAACTTGTATCCAATGGAAACGGTTATATAAAATGTCCGTTGCCAATTGGGTGATTATAAATGTACTGGCGAAGCAAGCCATCAGTCTCATTCTCACTCTCTCACTGTCCATCTTTCAACCCTAGCCGCATATTGTAGCTTTTTACTCTCCTCACTCTCTCATGGCTTCCTCTGCCGACCCTTCTAGATCTCGCCATCACAACCGCGGCTCTAGCGGCCGCACCGATCTAGCTGCATCTTATAAGAGGATTGCAGGCTAAAATAAAATGTACTGAAAGTAAAGGTGAAACTTCTCATTAATATTCTGAACAAAGACACACTCAAACCAACAGATACATAGATAACTAAAAGAGTGACACTCCACATTGCAACCATCTTATAAGATAACTTCTCTACTCATGATATGACCACGAAATTATAAAAACAAAAAGATAAAGATGATACTGGGCACTCCTCCAAGCTTGGAACAAGCCAAGGGAGTGCCATTACCCCTTGATGATTTAAACTTGATCTCTTGGTGGTGACTCCTTAATAAGCTTCTCAACCAAATCTTCAATTCATCTATCTTGTATGTGAGGATGCGAATCATCTCCGTATTGTGTTCGATGCGGTTCATGAACTTGTCAGAAGGTGATTCCCAGCTCTTGGAATTGTTTCCCCACTTCTCACTAGACTTAGGGCTTTCCTTTTCTGCATTGTTAGATCGATCTATATCCCAACAAGTAGGCAACTCCATCTCTGGTACTCTCTCAAATTGATACTTGTGGATGAGGGTATGAAAAGGGTTACTGGTGTTTGAGGAGAGTGTCCTGGGGACAAAGACAAGACGCGGTGCCTCACCCCCTGTGCTCAACTTTGCGTTCTTCATAGGATTGAACGGGTTGGTAGTCACGCCGATGCTCGCAATAGTCGTGTGAGGACGTGGAGTTAAGTCTTCCTCTACTTCATCATCAGATTCGCTCTTGACCTCCTCCTTGATTTTCGGGTCCATGATGTCCTTCAGGGCCTCCTTGTTCTCGTTGTCGTTGGAGGAGACCATGGTGCTCTAAACCAGAAAACAGCTCTAGCAGAAACAGCTCGAAAACAAAACTCGACGCAAATACGATATACGGACCTCGGGAGATCCGGGTGAATATATAGCAAAAAGTTTAACAACAAAAGGAAGGTACAGGACGAAGCGGGGTTGGAGACGAGCTCCGAGGGGCCCACACGCACCCTCTGCGTGGCCAGGGTGGGGCCCGCGCCAGGGGTGGTGTGGTGCCCTCGGGCACCGTTTCCTACCCTTTTCGACTCACAATTTTCCATATTATGTAGAAACGACAAATATTTAAGTTGGAAATAAAACGCGAAATTTTTCTTACCGAAACTGTTACCTATTCCAAATCAGCTTTTGCGGTTGTCTGAATTTGGCTTTTTATAAAATCTTCTGGAGTTACCACTTGGATAAAATCAACATCTTGTTATAAGAATCTCCATAAATGTAATGCTTGAGTCTTTGCCCATTAACCACTTTTGGTCTGTCCCCATCTAGTGAGTTGATTTTAATCGCACCTGAGCGATAGACTTCCTCAATAACATAAGGTCCTTCCCATTTTGAAAGTAATTTTTCTGCAAAAAGTCTGAGGCGAGACCTATACAATAAAACTTTTTCACCCACATTAAATTCTCTCTTAAGAATTCTCCTATCATGCCATTGCTTAACTTTCTCTTTAAAGAACCTAGCATTTTCATAAGCTGCACTTCTCCATTCATCTAGAGAGTTCAAATTAAGTAATCTCTTTTTACCGGCTAGTTTAAAATCTCTATTAAGTTCCTTTACCGCCCAATAAGGTTTATGTTCTAATTCTAGAGGTAGATGACAAGCTTTTCCGTAAACCATTTTGTAAGGAGACATACCCATAGGATTTTTATAAGTAGTTCTACAAGCGCACAAAGCATCGTTAAGCTTTCTAGCCATTTTTTCTAGATTTATTAACGGTCTTTGCAAAATAGATTTAATCTCTCTATTCGATAATTCTACTTGACCACTTGTTTGGGGATGATAAGGTGAAGAAATTCTATGATTAACATCATACTTAGCAAGAGTCTTTCTAAAAGCACCATGGATAAAATGAGAACCACCATCAGTCATGAGATATCTAGGCACACCAAACCTTGGAAAGATAATATCTTTAAGCATTTTTAATGATGTCTCCCCATCAGCACTAGATGTTGGTATAGCTTCTACCCATTTAGTAACATAATCAACAGCAACAAGTATATGAGTATAACCATTTGAGGGAGGAAAAGGGCCCATAAAGTCAAATCCCCAACAGTCAAAAGGTTCAATAATAAGAGAATAGTTCATATGCATTTCATTACGTCTGCTTATGTTACCTACCCTTTGACATTCATCACATGATAATTTTTTTTTGCATCTTTAAAAAGAGTAGGCCAATAAAAACCTGATTGTAGAACCTTTTGTGCAGTTCTATCTCCAGCATGATGTCCTCCATAAGCACTACCATGACATTTGCTCAATATTTCTTTCTGTTCATGCTCAGGAACATACCTTCGCATTATGCCATCTACTCCTTCTTTATACAAATGTGGGTCATAACAAAAATAATGCCTCAAGTCATAGAAGAACTTTCTTCTTGCTGAGCTGTAAAGGTCGGAGGCAAATACTTGGCAACAATAAAGTTAGCATAGTCAGTATACCAAGGACTTTCGCGTGAGCTTACCTTTATTGCGGCCAATTGTTCATTTGGAAAACTATCATTAATAGGTATAGGATCATATGAAATATTTTTCAATCTAGACAAGTTATCAGCAACAGGATTTTCAGCTCCTTTCCTATCTACAATATGCAAATCAAACTCTTGTAGCAAAAGTACCCATCTTATGAGCCTAGGTTTTGCATCTTTCTTTTCCATAAGGTATCTAATAGCAGCATGATCAGTATAAATGGTAACTTTTGAATCAACAATATAAGGTCTAAGTTTATCACAAGCGAAAACAACTGCTAAAAATTCCTTTTCAGTAGTAGCATAATTCTTTTGAGCGGCATCAAGTGTCTTACTAGCATAATGAATAACATTTAACTTCTTGTCTACCCGCTGTCCAAGAACAGCTCCTTGATACGTCTCCAACGTATCTATAATTTTTGATGTTCCATGCTGATATTATACCAATTGTTACATGTTTTGCATCCACTTTATGTCACTTTTATACATTTTTTAGGACTAACCTATTAACAAGATGCCGCAGTGCTAGTTCCTGTTTTCTGCTGTTTTTGTATTCCAGAAAAGCTAGTCAGGAAATATTCTCGGAATTAGACAAAAATTTACGGAGGCCCCTATTTTATCAGAATACACACGGAGTCCGAAGGAGAGACGAAGTGGAGCCACGAGGGCCCCACATGTGGGCTCGGCGCGGCCAAGGAGCCAGGCGCGCCGAGGGTGCGTGTGGGCCCCTCGGGCTCTCCAGCCGCCGCCCTTTCGCCTACTTATTCCTCCCGATGCAAAAACCCTAAGTACCCGATCATTATCCACAAAAAGTTCAGAGGCGCCTGATAACCCCCAAGAGCAGGGGATCACTGTAGCACCTCTCAATGTGGAAGAAGGGTATCGATCCGCAGGAGCAAGAACGAAAAGTTATCTATTCCCTACAACTAAAGTGTCACAAGTTTTAGTTGATTATGCACTAAACAAGTTTAAAGAACAAGATGGTTGATTTAATGGATGGAAGTTTAATGTAACAAAACAAGAATGTAAAAGTGCCCAATCCTCTTCAATGCAAGAGGACAAGACAAAGGTTTTCTCTTATAGGAACAATGGACATGGGTTCATGGGTTCACTCAATCCTCTCTCCCATCTATGATGATTATCATGTTATAGATAAAAAGTACACACAATTGTCATGCTTTAATGGTAAACTTCTATGACGGCTACATGTTCTAAAATACATAGTTGGAAGAAAATAATCATTTGTGTTGCTAGGTCACCCTCGTAAGGCTTGCGTGGTTTGCTGTCACTCCCACATCATACTTCTTCCTTTTTACGCCCAGATAAAGGATGTTGGGTTGTATTGTGTCACTCAATACATATGCAGTTGTCACATCGGCCATCCCGTACCTACATACATTATACTTCATAATGGACAATATTATAAACACTAGTGCAATGATTCATATTTCGTGTGCATGACCACATCTCTCTCATCTATCTACACTTGGTGGTGTCAATCACCTCATGACAAGGATAAACAAGGCATTATGCATAAATCGAACCATCACATGCATCATAGAATGTCTCCAAAGTATGACAAGTCATAAAAGATCCAACACAACGGTAAATGCATAACAAATATCATCTCATACCACAATATCCACCATAGGAATTACATAGATAGATCAATACTTATGCAAGGCACATCATATGGACTTCAACAATGATCATACATAGAGAGATTAGATCAAGTTACCACCACAAACCCAAAGTCCACGGGATGGACTACTCCCCTTCATCATGGATACGGTGGAGAAGTCGTTGGAGAAGGTCGAGACCACCCCGGCAGCGCCCCGCCGGAGTTTTCCCCCTCTAATCTGCAACTCCAGGTCTCTGTTTCGTGGTTTCGGTGTTTCTGCGGCGCTCATTTCCGAAGGGCGTCGGGGACTAGTTTTATAGTCGGTTTTAGGTCAAGACGGAGTCGTGGGCGAAAAGATCGATGGCAACGGAGCCTCGAGGCTCCAGATGGTGGGTCCCACGCGGCCAGATTCCTTGGCCGCGTGGACCACCCTCTTTTGGGCCTCGGGCCTCCGCTTGTTCGCTTCCTTCACTCCCAAGTCTTCTTCCTTCCAAAAACTGATGCTCGTAAATTTCCAGGTCGTTTGGACATCGTTTGGGTCCCGGAAACATTAAAATATAGAAAATAGGGTTTTCTGCCTGCGCAGGGTTAATTCCATAAAAATAGGAAATAAATAAAATATTCCCAAAATCAAGATAAAACATTGATATAACCCTTATATGATGCAAATATATTTGGAATATAAATAATATAGTGCAAAGTTCATGTATGCATTTTACATGCATCAGCGCCGCCGTCGTCAACCCTAGCTCGGGAGGGTCCAGAACCTTCCGGCGCTCTGCCGGAGAGGGGAATCATTACCGGAGGGCTCTACATCACCATGCCTGCCTCCGGAGTGATGCGTGAGTAGTTCATCCTTGGACTACGGGTCCATAGTAGTAGCTAGATGGTTGTCTCTCCACTTTGTGCCATCAGGTTTAGATCTTGTGAGCTGCCTATCATGATCAAGATCATCTTATTGCAATGCTACATGTTGTGTTTGCTGGGATCCGATGAATATTGAATATTATGTCATAGATGCTGTTGGATAATGGTCTATGTATTTTGTCGTAATGCCCAATTAAATATCATAGTAATCATCATGTCATATATATGCATTGTCATGCGCTCAATATTTTGTCAATTGCCCAGCTGTAATTTGTTCACCTAGCATGTTAGTTATCTTTTATGGAGAGACACCTCTAGTGAACTGTGGACCCCGGTCCATTCTTTTACATTGATTCAACAACCAACTGCAAATATTGTTCCTTTTCATTCTCTGCAATTTAATACTGTTTTCCACACCATACGTTTAATCCTTTGTTTTTAGCAAGCCGGTGAGATTGACAACCTCACTGTTTCGTTGGGGCAAAGTAGTTTGATTGTGTTGTGTGCAGGTTCCACGTCAACAGTCCAGACTCCCGTCAACAGACATTTTCTGGCGCCTGGTGCCTGGTTGACGGGAGAGTATTTGAGGATGATGATGATGGTGATGATGAGTACTTCCCCGGCAACGGCGCCAGAAAACAGCTTGATGGCTACGTGTTGGTGAACCCCAAGAGGAAGGTTATGATGTAGACAGCAGAAGTTTTCCCTTGAGAAATCTACCCAAGGTTATCAATCCAGTAGGACTTGACGATCTATTGGAAGGTTGTTGATGTTGACTCCCCTGGCGCTAGGGAGCTTGCACCAACGTGGAATCTGCACAGACACAAACCAGAACTTTGCCCAACACGAAACAGAGAGGTTGTCAATCTCTCCGGTCTTGCAGAAACAAAGAGTTAAACGTATGGTGTGGAAAACAGCAGGAAAAACAGCAAGTAACAGGAAACAGATGATTGCAGCAGGTTGTGTAAACAGTATGAGGAAATTGGACCAGGGTCCACAGTTCACTAGTGGTGTCTCTCTCAGAACAGATAACTAGCATGTTGGGTAAACAAATTACAGCTGGGCAATTGACAAATAGAGAGGGCATAACAATGCAATACATGCTAAGATGTCTACTATGAAATCTAGTTGGGCATTACAACAAAGTACATAGACCGTTATTCCAACAGCATCTATGCCTAAATAATCCACCTTCAAGGCAGCATCCGCATCATGTTCAGTATTAAGTTGCTAACAACAGATTATTGCATGAAGTAAAGTGTGTAATGTAATCAATACAAGTGCCCTTGGACACTGCACCAATGTTTTATCCCTAGTAGCAACAGCACATCTACCATCTTAGACCTTTCTGTCACTGATCCAGATATCTAGAGACTGAACCCACTATCTAGCATAAATACCCCCTCTTATAGTCACAAGCATCTACTTGGCCAAAGCATCTACTAGCAACGGAGAGCATGCAAGATCAAGAGCACATAGATAAACAACTTGAATAAACATGGTATCAATATTCATCGGATCCCAGCAAACACAACATCTAGCATTACAATAAGATGATCTTGATCATGTTAGGCAGCTCACAAGATCTAAACATGGAGGTACAAGGTAGAGAGACAACCATCTAGCTACTGCTATGGACCCGTAGTCCACGGGTGGACTACTCACGCATCACTCCGGAGGCAGGCATGGTGATGTAGAGCCCTCCGGTGATGATCTCCCCTCCGGCAGGGTGCCGGGAAGAGCTTCAGAACTCCTCCGATCTGAGATTGACGATGACGGCCGCGACGGAACTTTTCGTGGAATATGATCGACCGTAATAGGGTTTTCGCGTCGCGGAGAATATATAGGCGAAGAGGCGGCGTCGGTGGCCGAGGGGGGCCACCACGCCATAGGGGGGCGCGGGCCCACCCTGGGCCGCGCCCTAGTGTGGCGTGGCCCCCTGGTGGGTCTGCGCCCTAGAAAGATATCGTCAATCTCATTCCTTTCTTCCATAAATACCTCACTTTCGTGTTCCTCCATGTATTGCTGCAAGGCATTGTTAGGAGCAACAGCAACAGAAGCAAGTTGTTCAACTTTTAAATTCTCATTAGGTAATTCGGTTTCATAAAGACTTTTACCAAACTTAGAATTCATAAGCTTCTCCATCAAATTTAGTATAGATAATTATACCACATATATTTAAGAAAGGTCTACCAAAAATAATGGGACAAGTTTTACTAGCAACAAAACCAAGTACTAGAAAATCTGTAGGGTATTTAGTCTTACCACATAAAACTTCAACGTCTCTCACAATACCAATTGGAGAGATAGTTTCTCATTAGCAAGCTGAATAACCACATCAATCTCCTCAAGTTCACAAGGACCAATTTCATGCATGATTTCTTTATAAAGTTCAAAAGGAATAGCACTGGAACTTGCACCAATATCACATAAACCATAATAGCAATGTTCTCCTATTTTAACTGAAAGCACAGGAACACTTGCTTTCCTAACTCTACTGGGATGTGCAACAATATTAGAGGCATCTTCACAAAAGATAATATGTCCTCCTTCTACATTTTCAGTTACCAAATCTTTTACTATTGCTATTGCCGGTTCAACCGCTATTTGTTCAGCAGGTTCTAAAGCTTTCTTTGTACTTTTATTAACCACACTAGCTATTATAGAATGTTCCTTAATTTTAACAGGAAAAGGCAGTTTCTCAATATAAGGTTCTGGCAAGATACGATCAACGTATGAACTTCAATGTTTTTAATAGCAGAAGAATTAGTATTATCTTTATAAGGCGCGTCGTACTTATTTTAGGAACATCAAGATAAGAGGCAAAAGCCTTATAACAGTTTGCAATGACTTGAGAATCAAGACCATACATATCATAGAGATTACGAAAATTATCAGTATCCATAAAAGTTTTAATGCATTCATAATCATACTTTATACCTGATTCTCTACCTTTGTCGTTCCCCATCCTTCAGTATTTTCCTCAATCCGATCAAGAAGGTCCCATTTAACTTCTTCTTTATTATGTGTAAATGATCCAGAACAAGCAGTATCCAATAGAGTTTTATCCTGAAGAGAAAGCCTTGCATAGAAGTTATCAATAACGATATTACCCGGAAGCTCATGAATGGGGCATTTGAGCATTAATGATTTCAATCTCCCCCATGCTTGGGCAATACTCTCTCCATCATGAGGCCAGAAATTATATATATGATTCCAATCTTGATGAATTTCACTAGGAGGATAAAATTTAGAGTAAAAGAGAGGCACAATCTCCTCCCAGCCAATAGAACGGCCATTCTTCAGCATCTTATACCATTTCGCAGCTCTACCTGTCAGTGATATAGAGAACAATTTCTTCTTGACTTCTTCCATTGAAATACCTGCACACTTGAACAACTCGCATAATTCATGTATAAATAACAAATGATCTCCAGGAGGGACAGTTCCATCTCCTACATAGCGGTTATTCGTAACACGTTCAACAATTTTCATAGGTATTTTAAATGGAATTACTTGATCAGGTGGCTCCTTGTCTACTACCGTAGCAGTGGTAGTAGCATTCCCAAATAGGGATTCAAATGGAGATCTCTCCATGATAAAATAAAGTAGCAAGCAGAAATAAAAACAGCACTTGCAGTAAAAGTTTTCCTTACCAATTCCACTTACCAATAGAGCTTCACTCCCCGGCAACGGCGCCAGAAAATAGTCTTGATGACCCACAAGTATAGGGGGTGTATCGTAGTACTTTCGATAAATAAGAGTGTCGAACCCAACGAGGAGCAGAAGGTGCTGACAAGGAGTTTCAGTAAAGGTTTCACTGTAAACACTAGCAGACAAGTTTTTAGGGGTTTTTGATATAGCAGATAAATAAAATACGAGTAAATAAAAGACAGTAATAGTAATTGCAGCAAGTGGCCTAATTCTTTTTAGAGCAAAGACAAGCCGGTTGGTTTACTTATGATGAAAATGTTCTTGAGGACACACGGGAATTTAGTCAAGTGCTTTCGCTTCATATAGTTGATTAATCTTTATTGTTTTGATAAGTGTTGTGTGAGTGAACCTATGCTAATGCACCGCCCTTACTTGGACTAATACATACTTATGATTATACCCTTGTAAGCATCCGCAGTTACAAGAAAGTTATTAAGATAAATCTAACCACAGCCTTAAAATCTGAGATCCTACGCTCCCTCGTGCACCGGTTTACTAACTGGGGTTTAGGTTTCTGTCACTCTGGTAACCCCACAATTAGCAACCAAATACACAATGCATTCCCCTAGGCCCATAAAGGTGAAGTGTCATGTAGTCGACGTTCACATGACACCACTAGAAGAATAACACCACAACTTAAATATCAAACCATTAAATATTACTCAACATAATTCACTACTAACGACAAGACTTTCCCATGTCCTCAAGAACTAAATGAACTACTCACAAGACATCATTTGGATCATGATCAGAGGTGATATAATGATGAATAACAATCTGGACATAAATTTTAATTCACCGATAAAACTCAATAGCATCAACCACAAGGAGTAATTAACACCGGGAGAGTTCCCCCTATGAACTAGACAAAGTATAGCCCTAGATGTTACAGCGGAATGAGATGGAACAGCGGTGATGATGGTGATGGCGGTGGAGATGATGATGATGACGATCCCGATGAAGTCCAGCGTGATGTCGATGATGATGGTGATGATCCCCCCCCCCTCTGGGAGGGAATTTCCCCGGCAGATTTCTCCCTGCCGGAGAACTTTTTCTCTCTCTGTTGTTTCCGTCCCGTGGAGGCGGCGGAATATTTCCTCTGGCTCTCTCCTGGAAGATTAGGGTTGAGGGGATGAAGTACGCGGAGGGGCGATGCCTGAGGTGGGCCAGGGGCCCCACACGTGGCCTCGACGCGGCCCCATGTTGCCCGCCCCTGGGTGCGTGTGGGCCCCACGTGGCCCATCTCAGCTCCCCTTTTGGCTTCCTCCGTCTTCTGATAAAATAGGAACTTCTGTATATTTGACAAGATTTTTAGAACTCCAGAAATATAGTGTCTTGACGGTGCCTTTTCCAGCTGAAATCTGACTCCGGCAGTTTATTCTCCAATAATCATCAAACATGCAAAATAAGACAAAATAACATAAGTAACACATTTTAATATGAAATATATCGATGAATAACAGTAAATTATGCTATAAAATAGTGATGCAAAATGGACGTATCACGGTGCCACCCCGGGTGGCATCATTTCTTCCTGGAGGGCGTCGTGGCTACCCTATGTCCACTTCCCTCTGTGTGTTGGAGTCATAATTAAGTTGAAGTAGAGTTTTGTGGAATACGGGGTGCAATTTTTCGGGCATGAGTTTCTGTAGCGCGGGGCCATGGCGTCGGCGGGCAGGCATAGATTGGAGCCTTTAAAACAGGCGGCCCATGAAAAAAAATTGAGGGCCGGCCCAGATTTCGCTCGTCGACCCCTATATTCGAGGCCTAGGAGCCCGGCCTGCACGCGACCCGCACTACACCGGTAGTTTGCGCGCGAGGGACTTTCACCTCACCTCCATTCCCGCTCACATGCTGCCGCCGATCTCCACGCCCCCACCTTCCCCTCCGACGGAGCGGTCGGATCTCGGCGCCATGGACCCTGAATCGGCTGCGCAGCACGCTGGAGGCATCTCCGCCACCCCACCTTCTCTTGTGGTCATCGTAGCTCCCGGGGTGGGCGGAGTTCTTCCGACGACCGCCGATGTCGCCGAGATGGTCGCGGCCACTGGCATCAAGAAGAGGAAGCGCGCGGGTAGGCACGCCGGCGCCGAAGCAGAAGTAGGTGCCCCATCCAAAATCGCAGTCATCGGGTCCGAAGGGGTCCAATGGGGTGAAGGCGGCCAAGACAAAGTAGACGGTTCAGTGCCACGGGCTCCCGCCTCGGTCATCGCCTCTCCAGCCTCTAACGTCGACAATGGCAGCGGCGCCCCGCGCGTACTCGACGATTTGTCTACAAGGTAAAGAAAAATCTTTTTCCGTTTCCGATGTGTCATAACGAATATAGCTAGCTCATGTAGAAATGATAATAGAAACACGGGCCATTCTTCGTTCATGGATATGTTGAATGCGACGGAGGTGCGACTTTCCGAGCCCCCACTTGGACATGGACGGTTACGTTGACGAGGAGGAACACACGAGAAGGACGAGGAGGTGACCGAGGTTGACGATGAGGTGACCAAAGTCGATGCGTCCAAAGTTAGGAAGAAGAGGGATGTGAACTACACCGACATAGAAGACACCAAGCTGTGCCGTGCTTGGGCAGCAGATGGCATGGATGCGGTCTCGGGCACGGATCAAACATGGAAGCGACCAAGAATTTGCAGCGAATAAAGGTGCAATGGGTCAATTGGATGACATCGATGATGAGGGGGGGGGGGGGGGGGAACAATAACAAGCCGGAGGGAAACAAGGAAGGCGATGGAGAGGCTCAAGATGGAGGCTGAGGGTGCAATGTTGAGGGACAAGTTTGAACAAATGATGAAGTACATGTAGGCTATGACAACCAAGACATTGGAGGTCAAGCTTGTCATGACGGAGAAGAAGGGGTGAAGCTTGCAAAGGTGGAAGCTTCGCGAGAGGAAGCAAAGCTCAAGGCCGAGGTGGAGGGGAAGAAGATCAAGCTAATTAAAGCAAACCAAATCAATGAAGGAGCTCTTGGCTGAAGAGGGAGAGAGTTCATGATGATATCCACCAAGGACATGAATGAGCAGCAATTGGAGTGGTGGAAAGATGCCACTGCGGAGATCATGGAGAGAAGAAGGCTAGCTTGTGGAGGTGGCAACGGAGGAGGCCACGTTGAACAAGGAGACACCTCCATTGCTTGATGACGTGCTTGCGTGCTAGGTGATGAACATTGCCCAACCTCGATTTGGATTGAACTACTCACGGTGATTTGAAGTAAAAACTATAAACTATGCATCGATTATTTGTGTTTTGTGCTTGCATTTGCTTATGTGAAAAATGTCGAAAACCCTGTTTTACGGGTTGGGATGCTGCCCGCGCGGAATAGAATCCTCAAACGCAAACTGTAAAACAGTATATTCCTTTTTAAGGGTTGGGTTTGAGAGCTCCGTTTCGCGCCGCCAGTTTTCTGGCCCTTAAACACGAGTACATGGGCCTGTACTCACGTTTTACGGGTCGGGTATTTACGGGTCCGTTAGAGCTGCTCTTGCTTGTTTAAATAGGTTACTTGGTAGTCAAGGCAAATCCCAACCGAATCATCTTTGTAATTCTCTGATTATATTAACACGCAATCCTCCCTGTCAGAGGCATACGTTCCACCAAACTTTCATAATGTGTGTATATACACAGAGCCGTCCATGCATGTATGGGATATTGTGATTAGGATTATTGGCTCGAATGGGTTAAAACCAGCCTCAAAAGGTGCTTCTGGGATACTTGACGGGGGTGAGCTTTACTTAACCCAATGTTTGGATTAGGGGCTTGGTGATCACTCTTGCACTGCAGGAAAGAACGAGTACGGCGAGGGCTGCCTGCCCTCGGCACAGCCCGGTTTTGCCGTCGGCACAGGCTGTGTCGAGGGCAGTCCTCGGCACATCGGCCCTCGGCGTAGGTCGGCGTCGGCACAAGCCTTTTGTTGACGGCACAGCCACTAACTGCCGTTTGATTTTTTCAGTTTTTTTGAAAAAAAAACCAATTTTTTTCAAATCTTTGAATTGTTCGTCTCGTTAATCAACCAATTTGGTCATTTTTAACACTAATTTGGTCAAATTCCAATCTTAGTTAAACTTCTCAGCCGGTCACACATTCTCATACTACTCCACCCCCAGCATGTTTAACTTCTCTGTTCGATCCGGATGAGTTTCCGCAAAGCTAATTGTACCTTGTTGTCAATACTACCATATCAATCGTATTAACTCTTATATCATTGTGTCACACGTCTATACTTTTTAAAATTTCAAACAATTATTTAAGTAAACAGTAATGAATAAGTAATATTAATATTGAATCCCAATTAAAATATTCCAGTGAAAATAAAATAAGTAATAAAAATAATATTTTTTATTTTTTTATCATTTATTCATTAAATATGGCATAATTCATATTTTATATCTTTAAATCGAAAATTGACAAATAATATGTCCATTATTATTAGAAAAATGTGAGGAATCTAAATATGACATCATTTTTCTGAAAAAATTTATTTTTAAAATCTGAATTTTTATTATTTTCGAATTTAAAATTTCAAAAAGTATTCAAAACGGCCTCCGGCGTTGAAGTCGAACGGGAAATTTTTGCCGGTAATTCTGATATATTATACCTTTTTTTTCAACATCGTCTGCAGAATTGGCGGCCATCTGAAGTTTTTATAACGTTTTTTTTTGCAAAATAATTCGAAATTCATGTTTGTTAATTTTCGTACCAAGTGTATCACTTAATATAAGTACAGTTTAAAGGACTTTATTTTTTGAAGTTTTTAAAAATTTATGCGATTTTTTAAACATTAAAAAAGGCGATCAGGGGGTGGACACGGTCGATTGAGAGTAATAAATAAATGAGCATAATTAAATTGGAAATAAAAAAATGTTGTGGCGAACCCTCGACACGACTGGGTCCTACACCGACGGCCAAGTTGTGCCGAGGGCCCTCGGCACAGCCTTCGCTGCGCCGACGGCCGGGCTCGGGGCTGGCCGGGGGTGGGCGCTACGCGAGGGTCCCGATATTTGGCCGTCGACGTAGCGGCCAGCCCTTGGCACCTCTCATGTTTCCGGGCGTTCCCTGTTTGATACGTGTTGCGAGTATACAGTTGAGGAGCATACGAGTTCGTGGCGATATATACCTGTTTATGGGTGCAGTTGCGGACCAAGCTGGTATGCTGGTGGATACACTTTTGGGTGTTAGGGGAGTAAAAAATTGTTTTGGCCATAGCCATGCACTAGAGTAGTAAACCTCTAAACTTGTAGAGCAAGATGATGGCAGGGGCTGTTAGTTCGTGGCTCCCTCTCTCTAAACAAACATAAATGTTAGGAAAACTAGACGCAAGACGTCCCATAATTGAAAGTCTCGCTAAGCATTTTACCATTCGCTCCTACGCTTAGATTCTATGTGAAAGTAGGCCGACAACCTGGTTGACCTCATGTATTTAGCTACGAGGGCGGTGACGGTAAGCAGCTCGCCGCCGCTGCAAAGCTGCCTGGCATGAGAATTGGCGGTGCATTCATCGGCAACGGAGCACAGCATCTGCGCCCACACCCGGCAGATCATCTCCAGCGTGCCAGTGGTGCCACAACCAGGCGAGGAGTCTCGGTGGTGGATGAGGAATCCACCAAGCGAGCATCCTCCCCTCAGCACCTTGTCTCCACGCCGGTTGGTGTTCCTACAAGTTAACTCATACTCCGGTGCAGAGCTGTTAGCCCACAATGCTTCCGCATAGCGCTGCAGCAAGGAGATCAAGTCCTCGGCCGTGCTGTACCTCATGTGATTGGTGATAGCGTAGCACAGCACAAGATAATCGTTGCGGCTGGCGTCGGGAGGCAGCATGTGGGGACGTGATGCGAGCAGGAAAAGCATGTAGTTGGACAGCGCCTGAGCCACCTCGACGAGCTCGACGGCACCACGCCATCGCCATCGGCGGCGGCCTGATCCGCTTGCTGCTCCTGATCCTTCTTGTACCAGAAGAGGTAGATCTCGGTGGCGATGTGCCAGTTGAGGATCCTCTCATCCAGCTTGGAATCGGCAACCCAGGCCAGGTCGCCGTACAACCCTCTGCTCTCGAACTCCTCCCGGCCCCATTGCCTCGCCTTCATGCTTTTCAGCAGCAGCTTCCTGGCGCACGCCGAGATGGGGACTGACGGGCCCGAGTAGGCCACCGTGTTCCACCAGTCCTCCACACGCATCCATCTAGCCATCTTCTTGTATCGGCTGGCCCTGCTGCGCACGCACAACTGAACCAGGTTGAGCTGCCCCATGGAGCGCTTCCAGCTGCGCCGCCGTCTCCACTCCGCCGCCCGGACCAGCCGCCGGAGACACAGGATTACACGGGCGAGAGAGTTACACAGGGAACTTCCTTCGGACCCGTGCTTCACCAGGAGAGCGCATGTCCAGCTCGAGAGCATGGCCCTCAGAAGCGATGAAGTCTCCAGCACCATGGCGCCAACGAAGAGCACGTAGGTCACAGTAACATCTGCCCTGCTGTAACCCTTCAGCTCAGCCTCAGGATGATGACGAGTGCCCAACAATAGTACTAGGTTGAACAGCGAGAACGCGACGGCGGTAGCGAGCGTCGAGAGCACGCGGACGCAGAGGCCGTGCCAGGTGTGCGTAGCCTCCGCCTTGGTGTAGAAGACGTCGTGCAGCAGCGAGAGCTGCATCTCGGCGACCTTGTAGAGCTCCTCCTCCCCGCGCAGCCGCGAATCCTCATTCCCTGGCCCACACAAGAAGAGGCGAGGTAACGGCCCCTTGAACCTGTCCTTGGCAAGATCCAGCAGCATGTGACCATTTAGCAGCAAGGCTTCTGCTGGAGACAAGCGGCGTATGACAGAATCCGGCACCACTAGATTAAACCTTCGTTTCCCAATATCACTCTTGTAGTTTCCAGCCGATGGGTTACTGCCGGCGCGCTTGAGCGACCACACTCGCTCGCCGTACCTGACCACGCCGACCATGAACATGACGACGGTGGCCGGCCGGAGCAAGGGGGACCGGACGATGGAAGACCCGGAGATGACGTAGGCAGCCGCCGCCACCTGAACGGCCAGCGTCTGCAGGTGGCGGAGCCACAGCTTGTTGTCCTCGATGGCGTAGGCGGTGATCTTGTCCTGCCCACCCAGGTGCAGCAGCAGGAACGGCGCCCACAGGGCCAGCAGCTCGTGCTCGGCCGACCTGCTGGTGATCACAGAGAGGTGCCCCAGCACGTAGATCGCCGTCGCATCGGCCACCGTGTACGCTGACCATGCCAAGGCCTTGAGCACACCGGAGTCGATGTGCGGGCGGAACTCTGCCAAGATGAGGAGTGTAACCTGGACAGTTAAGCTGATCAGGACCAGCACCCGGATGCCCCATTCTTTCCATAGAGCCACCACAACCTCCGTTCCTGCAGCCATCGGCTTCTGAAATGGATTATATTCCCCAATCAATTGGCTTGTCACAATGTAATAACGGCTTCGGAAATGGCAGCTTGTTAACTTGTGCGCGAGGTACAAGTAGTTTCTTGTCAAGTCAGTGCCCATTTGTATAATCAAAGTCTACGGTTGCGCAACCATCTTCAGAACTCATTCCACGGCTGCACCACCAATGATATAAGGGAACTAATTAAAAAAAAGATACCTTCCACTAGCACGTACTCACATGCTGACCATGCTGGTAGGCTTTAACTCTACTAGGCTTTGACTCTACTATACTATCTATACTAGTATTAAAAAAAGGAGACTGACTAGATATGATGGTTAAATCGTGTCTAGTACGTGTACTCACATGCTGACAAGAAAGAAACCTAAGCGTATATATCCTGTTGGCAGAAGTTCGTTTTAGAAGCTTAGTAATTTATATCTCCCCTGCAGGAAACAAGTTCACTTCCCTCTTACAGCCCGTTGGAGGCCAGGAGGAGGAGCAAGGATGAAGCAGAGAGCCAAAATCTAGGAAGAATCAATTTCATCTTCTTTTCGGGAGACAGAACAAACTGGCAGGCGCTGATAAAGCAAAGGCCTTGCGACTTTAATGAAGCAGAAAATAGTGTAGAGAGAGGAATGCGAACCCGAAACTAAGCAGAAAATTGCAGAGAAAAAAGGAATGCTGACCTGAAATGGAGCAGAAGCTTGCTGCTGCAGATATGAAACATAGAGCTCTAGATCTCGAATGGGTGGGATAATGGTAGGGAGGCACCAACGCCGCTACTGAGCTCTTAATGAGTGGCATGTGGGGATAAAGTTGGGAAGTGAGCAGTGATGAGTCCGGTCCACCGGTTGGTCAGCAAAAACGTTTTCGCTCCGCAGTACGTACCTCATCGAGTTAATAGGATAAAACTACCACAATCAATTTTCTTTCAGCGCTGTCTCTTTCCCTTTCCTACTCCCGATCTTCTTGCAAAAATCTGAAAGTTGACTTCTGTGTGTGTTCATCATCGATTGACATTTCGCTCCTCAATCAGAGCATCCTAATAATGTAGTATTTGTTTGTGCTTAGACAAATCCCTGTGCCATTTGCCTCGGCGGCATGCGCGCCGGCGGTGGCAGGCAACGGCCCAACTCGACGATGGACCCGGTCGTCGTCTTTAGTGACGACGAGCAGGATTCCTGGGCCATGGCTGTTGGACAAGCGACAAGAAGATATGGCCATCACTCATTTTCTCTGAGCCGCTATCTCTTTCCCTTTCGGACTCACGTTCTTCTTGCAAAAATCTGAAAGTTGACTTTCTGTGTGTGTTCATCATGGATTGGCATTTCGCTCTTGAACCAGAGCATCCTAATTTGCAGTATTTGTTTGTGCTTAGACAAATCCATGTGCCATCTGCCTCGGTGGCATGCGCGCCGGCAGTGGGCACGCAACCGCCCAACCTGACGGTGGACCCGGTCGTCGTCTTCAGGGACAACGAGCAGGATTTCTGGGTCGTGGCTGTTGGACAAGCGATAAGGAGACATGGTCATCACTCATTTTCTCACAGCGCTGTCTCATTCCCTTTCCTACTCCCGTTTTTCTTGCATAAATCGGAAAGTTGACTTGCTGTGCATGTTCATCATCGATTGACATTTCGCTCCTGAATCAGAGTATCCGAATACTGAAGTATTTGTTTGTGCTTAGACAAATCCCTATGCCATCTGCCTCGGCGGCATGCGCGCCGGCGGTGGGCAGGCAACCATCCAACCCGATGATGGACCCGGTCGTCGTCTTTAGTGACGACGAGCAGGATTTTCTGGGTCGTGGTTGTTGGCAAGCGACAAGGAGACATGGCCATCACTCATTATATCTCAGCGCAGTCTCTTTCCCTTCCCTACTACCGTGCTTCTTGCAAAAATCTGAAAGTTGACTTTCTGTGTGTGTTCATCATCGATTGATATTTTGCTCCTGAATCAGAGCATCCTAATATTGTAGTATCTGTTTGTGCTTACAAATCCATGTGCCATCAGCCTCAGCGGCATGCGCGCTGGCGGTGGGCAGGCAACCGCCCAACCCACGATGGACCCGGTCGTCTTCTTCAGTGACGACGAGTAGGATTTCTGGGTCGTGGCTGTTGGACAAGTGACAAGGAGACATGACCATCACTCATTTTCTCTCAGCGCTGTCTCTTTCCCTTTCATACTCCCGTTCTTCTTGCAAAAATCTGAAAGTTGACTTTTTGTGTGTGTTCATCATCGATTGACATTTCGCTCCTGAATCTGAGCATCATAATATTGTAGTATTTGTTTGTGCTTAGACAAATCCATGTGCCATTTTCCTCGGTGGCATGCACGCCGGCGGTGGGCAGGCAACCGCCCAACCCGACGATGGACCCGATCGTCGTCTTCAGTGACGACGAGCAGGTGGAGCCGAACTCTGGACCGACAGGGAGCCCGCAACCAGCTCCAGCAGGTGCAACATCCAAGGGGACTAGGGCATCATGCAAGCAATGGCTGGTGTTCCAAGTCCTGGAGGAACATCATGCAAGCAATGGCTGTTGTTACGACGGCTCGCTGATTCGTCCTCCCGATGAGTCGCAATCCATTGAACTGCGGGATTTTGATGGAGGAATGGAAGCGCGATGGGAGGGGGGAAAAGGCAAGCGCAAAGCCGTTCCCGTATGTTCTCGCATGTGGCTGCCCCTGCTCTCATGTGGAATTGCCGCGCCCCAGTTTTCCTATTCATCTAACTGATTGTTGTTGTTTCTGATCAGAGCGCGATTGCTGGGACGGTGGAGGGCAAGCTGTTCCCAGCTCTAAGTTGGATAGCTAGGTGAATGTACCTCCAGCTTGAAATGGCTCCTGGCCTTCACGCTGCACCTCGCCGCGCCCGCCTCCTACAAGCCTTGGAAGCTCGTGTGGGGGCTCAGCCTCGTCAGGCTGCTGCTGGCGCGGGAGCTGCTCACGCACTCTGGATCGGATGCACGGGCAGGAAGGAGCAGGGCATAAAAAAAATGTCGTTGTCCAAAGCGACGATGGCGAGGGTGCACGCGCTGCTCGCTTTGGTGGCGGACACCAACGACGTGATGCCGCTGCTCGACCTGAAGGATCTAGCGCTGGACCGCATGCTCGAGGAGCTGACTGTCGAGTGGTGAAACTCGGACACCAGGGGTAGTGCATACCCATTTTAGAGATTCGGTGAGGCGGTGACGAGCGGACGTTCTTGTGTTTCTTGCGTTGTTGTTCAGCTTGGTGAAGACGAACCCGGGAAGATCTTGAGTGCGCGGATCTCACCGATCTCCCGGGGAAGATAGACTCAAACACACGATATACCCAGTTTCATGCCGCCCGGAGGCTAACAGCCGTACTCCTGCTTGTATGTTCTTCCTTATCATCTTGGATATAGATTACAAGGGTATGAGTAGGGGGAGGCCTCCTTGTCGGAAAATCCCACCAAGGCAACGAGAACCTTCCCGGATAGATCTAGTCCTACCTCCTACTGCTGAAGTGCTCACCCTCTCATGGTGGAAGCACCTCCTAGGCTACAATGAGGAAGGATAAGGAGGATTCATGCTCCTTCTCCTTTCTTGGCTATTCCTTCTAGGTTTTTCCCGCTCTTAGGGTTCCTCTCTTTCTTCCAGGGGGATCCGATCTTCTTTACCCCCAGACCATGGTCCTCCTTTTATAGCTCAAGGGGATACCACAGTGGCCTAGGATTCTTATCTTCTGGTACCAACCCGACCACCTCGGGCTGGGACCCTTACTGTGGCATCCTTGCGCCAACTTCCCTCTTCCAGCTCCTCTTCTCTCCTTTCTTTGTCTGCAATGCTCCCCCTTTAAGCACCAATGGGGGAAGGCTCCAGGGGGAGGAACCTCCGTTCTTATCTTTCACCCCCCGGGTTCTTTGACCCGTCAATGGCCTAGTCATGGTTGACTGGACCACTCTTCGGGGACGTCTCCTCGTACATCTGGGGCGCGAGTTTTCCCGCTGAGGGGATCCCTTGGCCGGATCCCCGGGGGCGCTAGCCGGGTGTTTTGACCAGTCAAACCATATCGAGATTGACATGGTCGTTTCTCGGCAGGCCACGTAGTCGAAACGAGGGACCCGGGTTCCCGTGACATCGACAGAAGCCCCCGGGCATGGCACCGAGGGAGATTACCTCCCCGGGGTTATGCCCAAAAACATGGACGGCCGAGCTTCTCGGGTTGTCCAGGATATACTGCAAGGGTCAACTGTTAGTGTGCCAACGCACTCGGTTGCTGTTCAGAATTCCCCGCAATGCCCTTCGTGGAGGGGATGCCGTGCGTTGCGCGACCCGCTTTTGGGGGTAATTAGAGGGGTATCCTAGAGGAACCGCTAGCCCCCGGTCCAATTCCCCATAGTCTTTTCTCATCTATTAGGCTTAGATCCCCTTCGCCTTCGTGATACCTTTCATGGCTCCCAAGAAGGCTCTGGTCGAGCCGAGGTAGAGGCCTTGAGAATCCGCTGCCTCCCCCTCCCCCACCGATGGAGCCGGATTCCTCGGGGGAGAGGGCGCGTGCCGCCAGGGAGCACCGCCGAGAGCTCCGGCAGACAGGGCACCCCTGGAGGAAAGGCGCCTGCGTGAGGCCTCCTTCCACCCGGGGCTGTATAATCTAGAGATGGTTCAAATTGCTCAGCGCGCGGATGCGAGCCACGAGGGAGGTGCTACCAAGATGATAGAGACCTCCGTAGATCTAGGTCCCAGGTCCATCCCCTTCTTCACTACCTTCTTTGGGCTGGGCCTGGTGCCTCCCTTCTCCGATTTCTTCCTAGCGGTGCTGCAGGAATATGGCTTGCTCCTAGATCACCTGATCCCGGCGGCGGTTGCCACCATGGTGGCCTTCCAGCACCTTTGTGTGGCGTTCATGGGCGTTATGCCCTTGGCACCCCTCTTCCGGCATTTCTTCATGCCTCGCCTGAGCGAGGCTCCGGTGCTCTCCGGGCGCTAGTCATGGGTTCTCCGCCCGGAGGGTGTTGGGGAATACCCAACGGGGACCTGCCTCCAATGCCCCGCGGAGTGGAAGGACAAGTGGTGTCGATTGGAGGTTCCCGAGGTGCTACCCTCCCTGGCCAAGCCCAAGGGCACCCTCGATACCAAGGTTGCATGGATGCGTCGCGATGCTCTGGGTGAACCTCTCTTCGCGGTGGTGCGACGCATCATCTTTCTCAAGGAGCGGGGCCTGACCATCCAAAGGGTGGTTTCCAACTTCCTCCGGGACCGACTGGCTCCTCTTCAGAGGCGTTCCCATCCTGCCTGGGAATACACCGGCTCAAGTGACAGTACCCGTCTTCAGGTGGGCCTCGGATCCGAGCTGGAGGATGGCACTCACTATACCATGTCCCTATGATTTTTGGGGATGAGCCCTCGAACCTGATATTCCAGGGCATCCCTACTCTGGTCGTGAGCCTCAACAAAGAGAAGGTGCTTTCGAAGCTGCCAATCTGTAATGTCTGGGGTCTTGCGGGGGTTCCCAGGCAGGACAGAATTGTTTCCCCTTAGTTCCATGGGCTAGCCCCCAGGATTCAGCTCCAAGTGTCGATGCAGGGGAGCATTCCCGGGAGGCTCGTGAGGTAAAGTTTCTGTACCCATTGACCTCATGGCAAGTTCCGACGAAGCTTCGAAGCATTGTTATCACTCTTGTCCCCGCGCAGGGCGAGGCCTCGGTGGAGGAAACAAATGCCCCTTTGGCTGGCGGCAAGATGGCGGTATCTGCGGATTCCGTCCTTGTTCCCCATTGCTTTTCTGATCTCCCAAAGGGCAAGAGAAGCGCCGCTTGTCAGGTACGCCTTGCTCGGAATCCCGCTTCAGGCAATAGCTTGCTGCTCGCTTATTAGCTCATCACATCGATTGGGCTTTCAGAACGTTGGTTCTCCCTCCCAGAAAACGACCATGCATTCCCGGGTCTTCCTTTGGAGCAGCGACGGAAAGTGGTAAGTGCTCTATTCTTTTATCTGTGCACTAATCCTCTTTTCGCCCGTCTCATGTTTAGGGCCCGGAGGTTGCCCTGCATTGGGCCGGCGCATCGTGCCTCCGACACTCTTGATCTCGCCCCCGAGATGCCGAGCGTGGCTGGTTCCCCTCCCGGGAGTCGACAGTAACCTGGGCCCTCCCCGTCACAGCCTTTCATCCCAGATTCGCTAGGTGTCGATGTAGATGCAGCCCCCAGGATGGAAGTCGCGGGGGACCATCGAGGTGGATCGAAGCTGGCACGCTCTCCTTCCCAAGCGCCGCCACATGAGGGGACGCCGCAGGGCAAGGCGGATGGAAACATCTTCAAGCGGACCCCACGCGACTGATGGCAACAACTATGTTACCACGTTGGGACTCCAAGTGCATAGTGTTGTAGCAAACTTCTTTTCCCCACAAGCGTGACTAGATGGTTTATATCGAACTCTCGGGGAATTGGCTAGGGGATTGCTCCTCCTTTCCTCTTCTAGCAACATACAAAACAAAATAAATTGCCTTGTGTCCCCAACTCCACCAAGTGGTTGTCAAGCACAAGGTTTCGTGTAAGTAATTGTAGATGCAATATAAATAAAGTAAATAAGATGCAATCTATACTAGGCAATAAAGTAAAAACAATAAGGTAAATGTCTTTTTGGATTTTAGATTGGATTTGCAAACGGTAAATATATTTTTGTATTTTCGGAATTAAATAGATCTCAAAATAAAAGTGCAAGCAAAGATAGTTGTTTGGTGTTTCTATGCATTAAAATTGGACCGGGGTTCATGGGTTCACTTTACTACTCTCTCAAATAGTTGCAATGTGCTCTAAAATTCTCATAGACATCATATTGATAGAAACTTTTAAGTGTAAAATAAATATTGGTATGGGCACTACATCCTACAATAGAGATGATGCAACACATCTCTCTTATACTCCTCCAGAAAGGGAAAACTCCATGCAATCCAGATTTAATAATTAAAAGACTATAGCCTTAGGGACTTTCTGACATAGTGGTTGGATCTCAAATATGCCTCCTTTGAAATAAATCAAGACCATAATATTTTCACTAGGTGGCAAAATCACATGTATCCACTTAACCCCTAGTGAGGTAACAAAAGAAAGGTAAAAACCAAATTAGATCTCGAATTTGTTGTCACTATTCAATCACTACCCGCATGTTACTCCATCTAATGCACACTTCTCCCATATAGATATCTCTCCATACAAGTTGGATCAAAACAAGTACTTCAAGATGGGTACCACATATGCATGTACTAATACATCTCAAACCAAAAAGGATTCAAATCTCAAATATCAACTCATAGAAAATAGATCCACCACAAAGGGATTACAAATATGTCCACAATCATGATAGGCAGCTCATGTGGATCTAATACAATGAAGAACAAGCGAGAGATACATCAAGCTACTTCCACAAACCCTTAGTCCAGAGGTGGACTACTTCCTTCTCATAATGGTGGTGCTGATCTTGATATTGGAGGGGTAGGAGATCTCTCCGGTGGCGGCTCTGGAGGAGAGTTCCCCTCCGATGGTGGCTGGTTCTGGCAGAATTTCGGTGTTTCTGATCTACGTGCCGCCTCCTTTCTGAGACGCGTCGAGGACCTTTATATATGGGTTTTTTAGGTCAAGGGAACCTTATGGAGCTTTTGGTGGACGGCTGGGATGCTCCGAGGAGCAAAAGACTGCAGGTGGTGCGCGCCACCCCTGGTCTTTCTTTCTTCGCGACTCCGTTTGCGTGATTCCAAAGCTAAGTATCGTCATATTTTGGAAAATAATAATCCTCCAAATATGCCCGGTTAATTTGAGTGCGTATAGGTCCATGAAACAAAAAAATCCACAAAACAGGGTTTTCCTGTCCTGCAGAGTTATAACCAAAATAAAGAGGATCCTTTGGAAAATCCCCAAAACAATTAAAAACATGGATGGAAAATAATATATGTTGCAAATATAGAGGAATATGTGGCAATAAACTACAAAGTTCA
This sequence comes from Poa pratensis, assembly GCA_947311845.1. Lineage (NCBI taxonomy): Eukaryota > Viridiplantae > Streptophyta > Magnoliopsida > Poales > Poaceae > Poa > Poa pratensis. Next base: position 30,228,772 of record CAMZMU010000099.1, read on the forward strand.
TGTATGCATTTTACATGCATCAGCGACCTCTCCTTGTTGGACTAGGAGATTAGGGGTCGCGCGGAGTCCTTGCTACTTCATGAAGCTCAGGCGGACGCGAAGGAGCGCTCCCTGGCTGAAAGAGAGGCTACCCTTCGCGACACTCAGTCAGCCCTTGGCTCGCCCTCCCAAGCGGCCTAAGCAGAGACGGGTCACGATCATGAGGATCAGGCGACCCTTCTCGGAGAGGAGTTATCCGACCTCCAAACCAAGATCAAGGCACAATCCCAAACGGCCGTTGAAGTGATGCAGGCGGCCTCCCGCGCGGCGAAGCAGGCCAAGAAGTTGGAAGGAGAGGTTGGCGACCTGAGGGATCGCCTCCTCTCCTCCCTCAAAACGATTCGGCAGCTCCGCCAGGAGCGCGACGCTGTCATGAAGGCACGCAACACGGCGGAGCGCGCCCTGCACCTCTCTGTAGAGGCCCGAGGCAGGGGCCTCAAATTCCTCAGTCGGCAAGCCGATCTGCTTTGGGAGATGTTTTCTCCCTTTGTATAGGACCTCCCTGTACGGAGGTTATTCTACAAAGACGATGATGTCGAAGACCTTGAAGGGTACTTGAGGCAGCTCCGCGGGACTGTCTCCGCGTTCACGCGGACTGCGTCGGGGGCGCGTGGCCTGGACAGTAAGAAGGCGCCGAAGGGTACGGCTGAGCTGATCCTCTCGCGCCTTCTCTGTCTCAGCCCGCAGTTTCCTCAACTCGATGACAGGAGTGATGGCGACCTTGCGATCGCCAAGACGGTGACAGCCCCCTTCCTGGAAGAAGTGGTCCGACATGTGATGTCGTTGCCCCAGGTGGGTGCCAACAAGGCTGTTAGCTTAATAGGTCCTGCTCCTGCAATCTTGGGCGCGTAAGGCCCCCAAGTGAATGTAAGAATAACTTGTCCTTAGCATCCATGCCTTATATCAGATTGCTATTATCACTACTAGGAAAACCCTTATAGAGAGGTTACATTCTGTGGCGCACCCTTAATTGGTGCGCCACAGAAATATATTTCTGTGGCGCACCAGGCTTGGTGCGCCACAGAATGTCAATTTTCTGTGGCGCACCAAGCCTGGTGCGCCACAGAAAGTCACATTTCTGTGGCGCACATGGCCAGGTGCGCCACAGAAAATTGACATTCTGTGGCGCACCTGGCACGTGCGCCACAGAAAGCTTGGTGCGCCACAGAATATTTTTTTTTCAAATCCCCCCCCCCCCCCCCGTGGATCGTCTTTTTAGTCTTGCAGGAATTAAAGGAAAATGATAAAAAAAATTAATAAATAAAATCCTTTGACATGTAGTTAGTTTTGAATGTCTAGTAGGTATAGAAATTTTGAAATATGAATTTTGACCTTTTCTGCAACAAACAGGAAAAAAACTTGTAACGGCCATAACTTTTGCACACGACGTCGAAATAACGCACATAATATGTCAAAAAAATCGTGAGAAAAAGAAAAAAAAGAAAAAAATAATAACTCCAAAAAAGATAATTTTTACCCGGTCAGCAATTCGCACATTCCTCAAATTCCAAAAGAAAAAAAGTTATTTCAAACAGACGATTTTTCGCAGCAAAATAAAAAAAATTCAAAAAATTCAAAAAAATTCAAAAATTCCAAAAAAGACACAGAAATGTATAACAAGGAAGATTGTTGACTTTTCTTGACTTTTTTTATTTTTTTGGATTTTTTTTGGATTTTTTAGATTTTTTGAATTTTTTTGGATTTTTTGGATTTTTTGAATTTTTTTAAGTTTTTTGAATTTTTTTGGATCTTTTGAAACTTTTGAATCTCCTTTTGAAAGTTTAAAAATCTGAAATTTAAAAACACACATTTATAACACATACCACATATACACACATAATACTTAAGAGGGTTCATATCATATATATATCAATAAGAACTTGAGTAGCACAAGGGTAGGTGGACTGGGTGGAACTTAGAAGTTAAGCGTGCTAGGGTTGGAGCAGTTTGAGGATGGGTGTCCTAGCGGGAAGGTATTCAAAAAATATGAAAATAATTCCAATAATTAGGATTTTTCATATTATTTCTTTTTTTGAATTTTTTGAATTTTTTGAGAATTCTGTGGCGCACCTGGCAATGTGGATTTCTGTGGCGCACCAATTAAGGGTGCGCCACAGAAATAATTTTTGTGGCGAGATTTCTGTGGCGCACCCAGAAAACCTGGGGGTGCGCCACAGAAAGTCAAAAACGTGCGCCACAGAAAGGCCTTTCTGTGGTAGTGTATGTACTCGCAACTTTGACATCTTTACCAAAAAGATTGATTTCTTCCTTCCCGGGGATCGGTTATCGAGGTTTCATATACATATGTGCCCCATGTTTCGGGGAGGTTCTCGGGTACGCAACGCCCAAGACCGTAGTGTGCTGGACCGGATCCAGTCTCAACTAGGGGAAGGCCCGCCACACCTCAAACCATTCACCCTAGGACCCGGCACACCCCAGCTAAGAGGATCCCAGACCGGATCTGGTGAACCTTGCTTGATGGCGAGAATCACACGTTCGCTGGGAGACCCCAAGAGAAAGGTATGATGCAATCTAGCAGCAAGTTTCCCTCAGTATGAAACCAAGGTTATCGAACCAGTAGGAGCAGCAACTCTTCTGAAGGTTGTCAACGGCGAAATATGATGCGGCGCAACACCAGGGATTCCGGCGCTGACGTGGACCTGCACACAACACAATCAAAGTACTTTGCCCCAATGAAACAGTGAGTTTGTCAATCTCACCGGCTTGCTGAAAACAAAGGATTAAACGTATGGTGTGGAAAATGATGTTTAATTGCAGAGAATGAAAAAGGAACAGTTTGCAGTTTGTGGTTGTTTAATCAGTGTAAAAGAATGGACCGGGGTCCACAGTTCACTAGAGGTGTCTCTCCATAAAAGATAACTAACATGCTGGGTGAACAAATTGCAGCTGGGCAATTGACAAATAGTGAGCGCATGACAATGCATATATATGACATGATGATTACTATGATATTTAATTGGGCATTACAACATAATACATAGACCGTTATCCAACAGCGTCTATGACTAATAATCCACCGCCGGGTTGTCATCCGAGTCCCCCGTTGGTATTAAGTTGCAAGCAACGGATAATCGCATTAAGTAAAGTGCGTAATGTAAACAAGTATATATGCCCGTGGACATAGCATCGTTAGGTTACCCCTAGTGGCAACAGTACATCCACAATCTTAGAAGTTGCTGTCACTCTCCCAGATTACTGGAGGCATGAACCCACTATTTAGCATAAATACTCTCTCTTGCATTTACAAGCATCTACTTGGCCAAAGCATCTACTAGTAACGGAAAGCATGCAAGATCTTAAATAACATAGGGCATAGATTGATAATCAACTTGACATAGTATTCAATATTCATCGGATCCCAGCAAACACAACAGCATTACAATAATATGATCTTGATCATGTAGGGCAGCTCACAAGATCTAAACATGATGGCACAAAGTGGAGAGACAACCATCTAGCTACTGCTATGGACCCGTAGTCCAAGGATGAACTACTCACGCATCACTCCGGAGGTAGGCATGGCGATGTAGAAGCCTCCGGTGACGATTCCCCTCTCCGGCAAGGTGCCGAGAAGAGGTTCTGGACCCTCCCGAGCTAGGGTTGATGGCGGCGGCGTCTCTGGAACTTTTTAGTGGATATTGGCTCAGGCACTTAGGGTTTTTGCATCGGCGGGAATAAGTAGGCGAAAGCGCGGCGGCTGGCGACCCCCGAGGGGCCCACACCATCCCAGGGCGCGGCAGATGGGGGGCCGCGCCCTGGTGGCGTGTGGCCTCCTGGTGGCTATCCTCTGTTGCTCCTTTGGTCCTTCAGGTGTGTTTTGGGAAAATAGGGATCCCCGTGAAGTTTCGTCCAATTCCGAGAATATTTCCAGACTAGCTTTTCTGGAATACAAAAGCAGCAGAAAACAGGAACTGACACTTCGGCATCTTGTTAATAGGTTAGTCCCAAAAAATGTATAAAAGTGACATAAAGTAGATGCAAAACATGTAGCAAATGGTATAAAACAAGCATGGAACATCAAAAATTATAGATACGTTGGAGACGTATCAAACCTCCCGGGGGTGCTACTCTCCCCAGGTGCCCTTCTTTCGGACAGGCGGTACTCACTACCTCGTTTCCCCTTCCTGGGTCGGGGTGTTTTCCAAATGCTTTTCTCGGGGACCAAAGTCATAGGAAAGGCAGGCGATACTTATCTTGCAGATTGTGGTGCCGCCTAGGACTCGGATCCTCTACTTGTGGTGGTATCCGGGGTGCTTGCCGTTTCCTTCTGAGGAGGTTACGCCATTTTGCGTGGAGGTGCGCTAGTGGCATGGTTCAGCCTATCTTGCTCCCAGGGGACGCTGTCCCGGGGCGGACCTGTGGACCCGGGGTCCCTCTGGCGTCGCAGATAGTAGATGGTTCCTGGGACGGACCCGTAACACAACTCATCCTGGCCTTCCCTGCCCCTTCTGCACCTCTCACCTGGCGACATGTCTTGTTCCTCGTTGATTCCTGAAAAGATAAAAATAACTCTGGGTTCGTGGATCTCCCCTCAACCTTCCATTGCTATAATCGTTAGGTTCTCATCGAGCGGTGTAGCGGACCTGCACTTAAAAACTGGCAAGATCCCTGTGTATAGTGCAAACCCCTGGATCGATTCATTTGCACACACAGTTTAAGATGAAATATCACAACAAGTATCAATTATTACACGTGGATCCAGTACTTAGGAAAATATCCATTACAAATTGCATAGCACGAAGCTAGCTTTGAAAGAGTAAAGCAGCGGAAAATTATTCTTCATGGAGTCTCCATCATCTTCATGCGCCACAGGCGAACATGTTGGTTGCAGACTCGAAACCCTTAATGGAAACTCACACGTCGTCAGAACAATCTGCAAAAATAAAATTTTGCAACAGAGTGGGTCAGAACCATTAAAAATGGAACTGGCAAGTGACACTATGTGGACACTTAGTGGAATAACTCTAATAACCTATATGCATATCTGGCTAGTGGAGTTCAAGGCTAATTTGCATAAAGCCAATTTTTCCTATCTCCACACTTTTCTTTTGTCAAAACAGGTATGGCATGAAAACCACCCTCTTGTCTTCCTTTGTTCAACCTTCAAAATTTTAACTTAAGAAATTGGAATGTTGGGAGCCTCCGTTGACGTCCTTGATCAGCTGCTCAAATTGTCCGTAACCGGGGACACGGCTAAGTACTTAGTTTTAACTCTCGAGAGGGTGTGCACTTTCACCACGAGACTCAAACAACCCTTCTGTCCTTGACCCTCATATAGTGAAAAGGAAAGGAGAAGTCTGAGACGAGACCTTTGGGGAAAAGTCAAGGCAGAGCCATTATACCACGTGGCTGCACTGGAAGCATCTTCACTTGGAGAAAACTTTGGTCCCTTTGTTCCTGGGTGGCCGTCCTCAAGTGAACTCTCAGGTAAGAACCCCCACATACCATGGTCCTAAGTATAGTAAACTATCTTAGGTGAAAACCCCCATGAACATGGTCATGAGTAGACACTCAACTCATACATCCAATCAATCCCAAATCCACCCAGGTGTTTTATTTTAACTTTAGTAGAATTTAGCCTCTTCAATAAAACATCATTTGCATAGCTTCAATATTTCTATTAAGTTATCATAGGATGCTAGACAACTAGTAAAAGGATATAGTGTAGTTTTCAGCATAGCAATACTATCCAACACATGCTTATAGAAAAATACTCTAAGTCATGCATAAGTAAAATACATAGGAAATTCATGAGGGTGTGCCACTTGCCTTGGCAACAGGGAGAGCAGGAGTAGCAGTTGCAAAAGCCTTTGTCTCTCTCCGAAATTCCGAACACATCAAACAAGCCACAATAAACATGCAATCATACCAAAACTTTTTAAGGAAAAATATGCCATGCATGATATGCAAAAATACTCTAAGGAAATATGACATGCATGAGGTGCAAAACAACTTGAGGAACATGGACAAAATAGCTTAATCAAGTTGACTAGGTCAAGGTCAAGGTTGGGCAAAATAAACTTGATATAATCAACTTAAATTGGTAGTATGGTTGCTCCAAGTCTTCACATGTTTGGTCTTCAAAGAATCTTCAACTAACACTCTAGGGACTTAGTCATAAACACAAAGGACTTGGTCTATGTCCAAAGTGACAGACAGAATTAGGAAGAAGGAAAAAGGATAGAAGAGAGAAAGATGTAGTTGGTCTTCAAGGATCATCTTCAACCTTCCTTGTCATTCCTTCCTTGGTGTGGTGACTCCATTGCTTCTTGTAAGACTTGATGATTTTGCAGACTTCATCATTTGATACCACCAGGGATGGTCTTAATTTTAACTTGCTACACCACTAAGTCAAATGGAGAGGAAAGAAAAAGAAAGAAAGACTTAGAGAAAAATAGGTGGTTGGTCTTCTTGAAGTTCCTCTTGATTTTCTTCTAAGTACTTTTACTTCTTAGAGATGCTTCTGGAGTCTGTTTTCTTGGTTAAGTCCTTCATTGGCCTTCCAGCTTCATGTTGAGAAACCCAAGGATGACAAAATAATTTCTAAGGAAAGTACACCATTTAGAAGATGCTAAATTTTACTAAGGAAATACTTAACCAATTTTAAAATGCCAAATTTTTCTAAGGAAAAATATTGGCAAAAAGAGTTATCAAAATATTTTCTAAGGAAGATGATATTGTTGAGAGGCCATATTTTCTAAGTACCTTGTCATGCATCTCAACCTTCCAAATTATCACTAAGTTAATATATAGCTCGAATAAGTGAAGAAAAATAATTTTTAAACATTAAGTATTATTAAAAATCCTCCTAAAAAGGAGATAAATACAAATAAATAGTAATTCACAGAAAAATAATCGACAAGAATATTAGGAAGGTTCCTATGGCTAAAGATTAACTAAACAAAGTTATAGCAATTGGATTTGCCCAAAAATAATTTTTAAAACTCAAGTTATGTCAAATTTACTTAAACAAACAATTTGAAAATTTGAACTTATTTAAATTTGTCAAAACATCAAACTAACTATACCGAAAGTTTCTACAAGTCATAAGCTTTCCAAAAATATAAAGTTTGCAAAATTTGGCTGAGCCAATAAAAATTAATTATAGATCTAAGGTCCAGGGACTTTTCTGCAAACTGCCGATCTTTTCCATGCTGGCGCTGACGAGGCGTGACGTGGCGCTGACTGTGCTGCTGACGAGGATGCTGAGCTGGTTAAGTGAATCGATCTGGATCGTCAGATCCAGATCTGACGGCTGACATCGAACCGTACCGGTTCGTTTTAAAGTTCTAATCCTAGGCGTTCAAAACTGATCGGACGGCTCATATTGCTTTGACCAGATAGGGGCGGCGCTAGGGTTGCGACGCGGTGGCCGACGGCGGCGACGCGCACGGCATCGTGCGTTCCGGCGAATCTGTGGGGTTTTGGGAGGAACGGATCATACCGTGACGAAACAGGGGACGAGGCGGTCACCGTGGCGAGGCAGCGGACTCTGGAGTGCACTGCTCCTCCTCCGATTGCTCGCCGGAGAAGCTCCAGCGGGCGGTGGTCGTCGGACGAGGACGGACGCGAGGAACTGGGGCACTAGAAAAATCCAAACCATGTCAGGAAGATGCGCAAGACAAAAATAAGGAGAAAGGGAGAGAAAATAGGGCTCGAGGTCGTCGTCCTTCACCAGAAAGGGAGGATTTCGCCGGCGGCAATGGCGGAGCTCCGGGGAAGCGCACGAGCAGCCTGGGGACGTATTTGCTAGGGTTTTTGGGGGAAACGAATGAGGGGGCAGTGGGGGTTTATATGGGGCCAGAGGGAAGGGATAAACACGTCTACAACCGTCGAATTTGATCCGGGATTGGAGATAGGTTTCAGGGTCGGATTTTTCGACCGGAGGTTGAAGAAGGCCTCGGCTGACGGGTGGGGCCCGGCTGGCAGCGAGAGAGGAGGAGAGAGGCCAGGGTTGGGCTGCTGTTGGGCTGTTGCGCGCGTGAGAAGAGATGGGCTCGGCCCAGTTAGCCCTTTCCCATTTTTTTTTGTACTCTTTTCCTTTTCTGTTTTCTGGTTTTCTAAATAACTTTTAAAATATAAATCCAAAAGGATTCAAATCAATTCCTAAAATTTTGTAAAAAGAAACCTGTCAAAATAGATATTCAAAAACACTTTTCCACAAATTTTAGAAATTAATCTTTAAATTAAGTTTAAAACAATTTGACACTTAATGTCAAATTTAAAATATGTTTTAAAACAAAACAAATGTGGCTTAAATAAAATTAAGTACCACAATTGTAAACATTTGAAAATACTTATTTACCATAAATACAATCAAAACACAACACATAAAACCAAATAGGTAAAAATAAGATAAATAGCATAATTGCTATTTTATTTTTAACATTTTCTCAAATAGGTTTTCAAGTGGAACTAATATTCCAACCTTTGAAATTTTTAAATGCAAATAATGCAAGAATATGATGAATGCATGCATGAATTTTCTTTTCAAATCAACATACATATAGTTTTCAAAAAGTTTTTAATTTTTCTGATTTTTAAATTTTTTGAAAAACTTGGGATGTTACAAGCGGACTCGGTTACAAATTTTTCATCAGGTTGGATACATTGTGTTAAGTGTCTCCCGGGGACACATCTTCGTCGGCCCATCTTTGCGAGGGCCTAGCTGGCAGGTGGCGCCCCGGAGGGTCTGGCCCATTCTTCCAGGGTTGCTACAGAGGGTGTAATAACTCCGTCCGGCCGGGCAGAGGCAGCGAACGGGACAGCAGTAGCTCATAGCGCTCGCAGTCCTTCCATTAGGGCGCTCTTCCTTCCTGGGCACGCGGCAAAGGGCTACCGTTGTGCCAATGCTCGATGCGAGCCGGGCTGGGACCCTCCTCCGGCTGGAGCGACCGCGAGCGCTGCGACCAGATTTCCAAGTCCTGGAGAGTTGCCAAGGATGCCTGTCGGACCTACTCACAGTGGGCGCCGCCCGGGCGTTCGGGGGGGGGGGGGGGGGCACATGCTTGTCTCGGGGGTCAGATAAGGCTTCCCGGGAGGAAACCGAATCAGTCCCTGAGGTAGTTGAGTCCGGCTGTGGACTACGTCGTAGCAGACGGACACCTTTAGCGCCAGGCCCCGGGCCCTTAATAGGAGGAGGGGACTGGCGTTAGCTCCCTTTGTCTCGAGTAGAGCGGGGGTCCGGCTCAAATGGCATGAGGAGATTCACGTGAGCGTCTTTGCTTCGGTAGATGGGCGCCATTGCGGGGGTGCGCCCTACGCCCGTTGCGCAGGGAGTCGCGCTGAATCCCTGGCACCGAGCCTCCGGGCGTGGCCGCTGATCCTCCGCGCGATACCTTGGGTGCATGCACGGAAGCTCTGATGGAGTCGAGTCGGGCTCGATGGCTTGGCGGGCATAGGCGGCGAGCTCGGCCAATCGCGCCATCCAATCATCACGCCAAGCGACGGAGGCGGTCGGCAGGAACTCGAGCAGGGCGAACATGGCCGCCAATGCTTCCGCCACCGACGATACTCCCCTGGGAGGTGGCATTGCTGGTGTAGAGCCAACCCTCGGGTTGTTGATAAGTTCTTGCCACCTCTCGCGTCTCCTTTGCGGGTCGAGCCGCGCGCGTGGCCACGGGAGCCCTCCTGGCTCCGGGCCCGCGGCGCGCTCCCTTGTTTGCTGTGGAGGGCTCCCTCGGGAGCTACCCTCGTTTGCTCGCGGGAGGCCTGGCGCCCATGCCTTGGTGCTTGCCGCAAGTGGCCTGGCCGATGGCGCCTCCGCCGACCGCTGTGGCCTAGTCTCCATGGGAGGGATTTTCATCGGGATCTCCCCGATCCTCCCATGGTGTCACCGATTCTTACAACGCCGGTGTTGAGGTAGACGGCGCGAGTGAAACACAAGAGCGGCTTCACCCCCTACCTGGCACGCCAAATGTCGAGTGGTGAAACTCGAAAACCAGGGGTAGTGCATATCCCCTTTTAGAGATTCTGTGAAGGGGTGACGAGCGGACGTTCTTTTAGTTCTTGCGTTGTTGTTCAGCTTGGTGAAGCGAACCAGGGAAGATCTTGAGTGCGTGGATCTCACCGATCTCCCGGGGAAGATAGACTCAAACACATGATATACCTAGGTTCAGGCCGCCCAGAGGATAACAACCCTACTCCTGCTTGTCTGTTCTTCCTTATCATCTTGGATACATATTACAAGGGTTTGAGTAGGGGGGGCTCCTTGCCGGGAAATCCCACCAAGGCAGGGAGAACCTTCCCGGGTAGATCTAGTCCTACCTCCTACTGCTGAAGTGCTCACCCTCTCATCGTGGAAGCACCTCCTAGGCTACAATGAGGAAGGAGAAGGAGGATTCATGCTCCTTGTCCTTTCTTGGCTATTCCTTCTAGGGTTTCCCCTCTCTTAGGGTTCCTCTCTTTCTTCTGGGGGGGATCCGATCTTCTTTACCCCCAGACCATGGTCCTCATTTTATAGCTCAAGGGGATACCACAGTGGCCTAGGATTCTTATCTTCTGGTACCAACCCGACCGCCTCGCGCTGGGACCCTTACCGTGGCGTCCTTGCGCCATCTTTCCTCTTCGAGCTCCTCTTCTCAGCGTGACGTTTTTGCGTTTCGTCACGTCCGTTTCGTCGCCATTTTCGTCGTAGGCCCTGAAGCCCAGTTGGCCAGTTCGTCCCACTCTGTAAACGTCAAGGATTTTGTCGGGAGCTCCTTTGTGTCGCCTTAAGGCGATGGATCTGACGAGCGTCGCCTGAAGGAAGACCTTCATGGGCTCGGCCCAATTTTTCGCGCGCCTTCGACTGTTTCAACGACGACGACCACGCCGAGGCCTTCGCCGCCGCCTCCGACGACGAGGAGGCGCCGCTGCCCCCGCACCTCCGCGCCCTCGCCGACGCCGCCCAGACCGGCAACGCCAACTCCTCCTCTCCTGATCCCATCTCCGTCGCCGGTCGATTCGGCCGTCTCTGGCGAGTCATCGCGCCGCAGACCACCGCCTGACGCCATCTCCGTATCCTCTCTCTCGATTCCATGGCGTGGAGGTGCACATCCGGTGCCCCACGATGAACCCTAGCTAGCCGCCCAAGATCCCGGCGCCGCCTCAGTTCCCAGCAAACACGACGACGTGCGACTCTGTGGTGAGCTCCTCTGTTCTCTAGCTCTGTTGTGCTCTTTGATATACTGATATCACATCAATTGAGCGATGGTGGTCCTCACAATCACTTGGTTCTTCAGATTTTCTTGTGTGGTTATTCACTCCTTGGTTGTAGTCAATCCATTTTAATTTGGGTGGATTGGGGATTTGAATTTCAAAAAAATTTCAAATCCAAACAAAAAATCAAATCCAAACAATTTTAAATCTAAACAATTTTCGAATCCAAACAAAAATTTAAATCCAGAGAAAAATCAAATCTGAACAATTTTAAAATCTGAACAATTTTCGAATAGATTTAGAAGTGAACAGAAAAAGGTTTATAAACGAAAGTTATTTTTGAACGATTTTAAAAGTGAACAAAAATTATTTTGAACGATTTTAAAAGTGAACGAAAATTATTTTGGAATGATTTTAAAATTAAACATAAAAGGCTAGTAAACGGAAACTATTTTTGAACGATTTTAAAAAATGAACAAAATTGGAGTTGAACGGAAACTATTTTTGAACGATTTTAAAAGTGAACAGAAAAAGCGATGGAACAGAAACAATTTTTGAACGATTTTAATAGTGAACAGAAAATGGGGATGACCGGAAACTATTTTTGCATGATCTTTAAAAAACAGAAAATGGGGGTGAAAAACAAAAGGAGAAAAGACAAATGAAAACGTAAAAAGCAAAACAAAAACAAAAACAAAAAATAAAAAAGTTAAAAAGATGAAAAGAAAAGAAATAGGAAAAGAGAAATTACAAGAAGCTGGTGAAAACGTATTTGAAAAGTGAACACAAAAAGCTGGTGAAAACGGAAAATAATTTTGAACGTTTTTTGAAAAGTGAACACAAAAAAGCCGGTAAAAACGGAATCTATTTTTGAACGATTTTGGAAAGTGAACAGAAAATGCCATGTGAACAAAAACTATTTTTAAACAATTTTGAAGCGTGAACAGAAAATGCTAGTGAACCGAAACTTTTTTGAACGATTTACAAAAATATGAACAGAAAATGCCGGTGAATGAAAACTAATTTTTAACGATTTTGAAAAAAAGTGAACAGAAAAGACCAGTGAACGAAAACTAATTTTGAAGATTGAACAGAAAAAAGGCCAATGAACGAAAACTAGTTCTGAACGATTTTGAACAGTGAACCGAAAAGGCTGGTGAACAAAAATATTTTTGAACGATTTTGAAAAAGTGAACAAAAAAGGCCGGTGAACGCAAACTAATTTTGAACAATTTAGGAAAAAGTGAACAAAAAAAGACCGGTGAACAGAAAATAATTTTGAACGTTTTTAAAAAGTGAACACAAAAAAGCCGATGAAAACAAAAACTATTTTTAAACGATTTTGGTATGTGAATAGAAAAGGTCGGTGAACAAACATGAACAAAATTTGAATTTAACAATTTCGAATATGAACAAATTTTAAATCTGAACAAGTTGCATATATGAAAATTTTGAAAAATCTTTAAAATATTTCTATTCTAAACATTTTTTAAGTTTGAATTTTTGTTCAAAATCATAAAATGTGAAAACAAAAGAGAAAAGAAAAAAACATGAACAAATTAAAAGAATTAGGAAAAGAAAAGAAACATGAAAAAAAAATTAAAAGAACGAAAATAAAAATAAAAAAGTAAATGAAAACAGAAAAGAAAACAAAAACAGAAAAGAAAACGAAAATAAAAAAGAAAATGAAAATCGTTCAAAAATAAAAATAAAAAAGAAAATAAAACGAAAACAGAAAAAGAAAACGTAAAAAGAAAATAAACAGAAAAGAAAAACAAAAACAGGAAAAAGAAAAAAGAAAGAGAAAAATGGAAACTGAAAAATGGAAACAGAAACAGAAAAAGAAAAAGAAACAAAGGAAAAGAAAAAGAAACAAAGAAAAAGTGGGGAGGAAGGAAAAAGGAAAGCAGCGTCTATGTACATCCGAGACGAGACGGGTACTCTGGAGACTGTGCAAAGAAAAAGGAGCCTGTCGCTGTCTAAAGTGGGCCCGGCCGATAAACTAGATCCTTCAGGCGACGCAAGCTCCACGCATCGCCAGCGGGCGATGCATAGCATTTGCCGCCGATTTTGTCACGCCGATTTCGTCCCACGTAGATTCGTCGCACATTTCGTCGCGGCCCAGTTCGTCCCAGGAATGAAGCCATCCGTGCGTGGACCCCACCTGTCAACCGATGTGCATGCCTCCGTCTAATGGCTGGTTCTGGCGGCTTATTTCTTCCCAACGTCGATTTGTCGCGGATTTCTTCACGCGTACATGTTTGACCATTGTTTTTTCCAGGGAACGCGCCTGGACCCCACCTGTCAGCTCGGTTTGCCAGTTTCACGGTGAGTTTAGTTCGGCAGAGAGAAATGAATAAATTGCCTAAAAAACTTAAGCGGGACAGAACCAACGACCTCAAACAGAGTTGATCCAACCGCTATAGCAGACAGTAATTACTGTTATGAATGCCAACAAAACTTATTTTTATCACAGCGAAAGAGATAAAAATGTAGGAAATACAGCAACAATATGCACAGCAGATTGGCAAGCACACAAGTACTTAATAACCAGGTTCACACACAAAGACCAACGTAAGTACAACAGAGACCAACAGGTTCCTTGACAAGAGCACCTCAGTTCAGGCAAGCAAGATGAACCATCAAATCTTGGTTCATCACATCTTTCATGAAGGTGAAGATGCACAGATCCCCCACCTTGATTCCTGCTTTGTCGACAATCCCTGGCCAGTGGCTTGTCATCTTGGCAATATCTTTCTTGCCGCGTATGTGGCGTCTTCATAATGTGCGGAAGCAATACAAAACAGGCAAATCGTTTTTTTGTGTGTACTGACAGGTGGGCCTCGGTTTTGAGTAATTTATACTACTCCGATAGGGCTACGATAGCAATATAGCACTGCAAAAAGAAGTGAAGTGAAGGGTGGAAGAAGAGTGTCGTGACATGTAGCTGTGCCAGAGGTGGAGGGGTGAGAAGATCTTCCGGCCGGATTCACCGCGTTCGCACTCCTCAACACTGACCGGGGCCTGGTAATACCCATGCTGAGGAGGCCCACGTGTAAGCGGTGACAATTCAGGGGCCTGGTAATGAATCGCCTCAGGTACTGGACAAAAAAGGTTGAACTCTAGTGGCATGCCTTGAACTCTATTTTTTACCAGAAGCCCTCAGCTCTTAGTGTTACTGATGACATATTGTCAAGTCACTGGGTACATCTGATCTCAGCAGAAGAGACCAGTTGTTCAAATACCGCCATTAGATGGACATGCTGAACTGTCTAGCTTATCAAAATTATTTACACTAATTCATTGTGATCATGGACATATGATGGGCTCATAGTTCTGGTTTGTACATAATAGGCATACTTTCTAGAACTGAACGACCTAGATAGTCAGTAGAAGATCAAAGTTAATAAAATTCATACAGCACAGCCTCAAACAAGGGATCATACACCATATAATTAATTGATACTTTTCTTCGTTCTATCTATTATTTTTACTAGTTCTATCTATTATTTTTACTACGCACAGCATAAAAACAGTACTTTTTGAGTATTTGACCAGTAACATGTAGTTTGACCAGAATGGTTAGGGCTGTTTTAGGACCACCAAACTTACCCCTTAAGAGCTAAGCTGTTATTTAATCTTAGCCGTACATTGACAAGGGTAAATTGTGTGTTCCACTTATAGTAAGTTTACTTTTTTAAGATAAAGTTAGTAAGTTTACTGAGTTCACTCAAAGGGAAATATCTTCTTTGATGTAATCATGTAATTACTCCTTAAGGTATCAAGATTTACTCAACTGATGACTGCTATGTATAGCAGATTGCATAATAACAAGTACAATTGGCCATATGTGCGTGTTATTGATGTACATAATGATGTTTCGTGTTCTTATTTTGACAGTAAACTGTAGGCCAGAGCCCTGTCAGTGAAATCAATTAGAGCAAAAAACATGAACTATACAAAGGAGCAGAACAAGAATTTAGAGGAGAAAAAACACTCGTGACAAGGAAAAGTACATATATTTACAAAGCACCTGAGATAAATGGTACTTAGGAAAAACGTGCATTAGCCCACTGAATTAAGCTATGCAGAGAACAGTGTTTTAGACTTTCCTTAAATCTGAAAGCCTGGAGCATCTTAAAAACATCTAGAGGCTAAGCTCTGATTATTAGTTTCAGTTAAGTAACAAACAAATATATGTTGAGAAATATACAAGCAGCTCACCTACGAGGCTTAGACTAATATATTTGTACAATAACTACAAGCAAGCACTAGGTATTATAAAGATCTCAAATGAACAGCCATGTGAAATGTCAATGGCTATGAAGGAAGTTTGAAGCCAAATGCTATCATTCACTTGCATAGAGGAGACAACATGCGAATCTCACTCGCTCTCCATAGGTCCATAGCCACAAAATATCAAATGCAACGTAGCAAATAGTATATGTTAACGAAAAAATGTCAATGAAACAAAGAAAAGGGAAAATGTCTCATTCAGCCACTACTTAAAGGAAAAATTACCTGCTCAATCTGTACATCCCGATAGCATATATATCTGACCAACCATCTTATGTATTGTGCAAAAGTTCAGCTCCATCATTTCCATCATCAATGCCCATGCCTACAAGCAGAGTCGAGGAACTAATGACATTCCAACGAAAAGTCAACTAGATACGAGTAGGCTTTTTTTTTTCCGGAAAGGCATCAAGTAGATTCGAGTAGGCATCAATGAGATATTTAGGTAAACTCAAATCTGTAATTCGAGGAGAGCAAATCAAGTTTGACACAACACTAGGAGTAGACAAACAAAACCCAATCTACTATCAAATGAAGATAATATTTTCAAAACAGTACATACTCTCTCGTGTCATAAAATAAAGAATATGCATCAGACTATTAGCTGATTGGAAGGGAGGAGATGTCTAAAATTATTCTTAAGCTCGTTCCATGCTCTACTGGATAAAATTAAAATATTCCACACTAATAAGTTTTAGATATAAAAGTGATCCCGATAATTAATTTTAAAGAGCTTTAGCCAGAACAGATCAAATAAACTTGACTTTAGTTTACTCTGGCACCAATTAATGCAACGGGATTCATCTAAAAGTAAAAAAGGGGTAAATATCAAACCAAGCCATGAACTCATTATTATGGATTTAAGATAACTTGTGGGGTCACCGGTGACAATATTGAATGATATAAATATTGCTAGCTTCAAACCAAGTCATTACCTGCAGTGTATACACTTTCAAATGGATGATAGTGATCCAAGAACCAGCTTTCGAATATTTTCTTGAACTGCAATGACTCAAGATGGACTGTAAAGAGATCACTAAATATCCGCAGAAGCACCATATTATTGTACTCAGCAAACCCTAGTATCTTAAGGGGCACTCTCTTCTTCTCTAAATTCAGGGAAAGTAGCTTATCCAGTTCAATAGTTCTTCCCAGCACCCACGAAGCAGCACCGTGACAATTGGTGTTCCACTTCCAGAATTGGGCGACGAAGTCTGATTCTGAGATGAAGAGGAAACCCAGCCCACCATCATATGCCCGCATAACCGAGAACTGGCAATGGCTTTCAGCATTTATGTCCACTGGCACAGGTATCACATCTAGTCTCTGACTATTCAAATCAAACACGAGGATGCCATGCAGAATGTCAGGAAACGACGGACTTTCATAGATCAACCAATACAGGGAATTCCCAACTAGGACACTGGGTATGGCCACATCAAGTTCTGTAGTTTTATGTTGGTCCATAGAAGTCCTGGGTGAAGTGTTCTTGAGATGAGATCACCCCATACCCCAGTCTTCGACGAGTAAACATGGGCGCCCGCTCGTGTGGGTTTCAGTTGTTGTCTGCTTGTCTCTATGGCTACCATGACGACCTGGAAGTGTTGCATGTCTCCGGCAGCGCGAAGCACCGCCCCGCTGACCGCAGTCATACAGTCCACAAACCACGGGGGAAGGTCTAGGTGGTGCTCTACGTGGTTGATGGGGTCCCACACCAGGACTTGGCTGTGCATTTCGTCATACATAAGTACGAGGCCATGGCGGCATCCCAGGGGATAAAAATGGTCATAGCCGTCGCCGTCCATGTGCTGGAAGGAGAGGAGGCTTTTCGGGACACGATTAGGGGGATCCATGGTAGGTACGAAGTTGAACCAGTCAAAGAAACCTAGAAGAGGAGGGTTGCGGCGGTGGTGGATGCGGAAGCGGCGGACGGAGCGAGGGTCGGAGACGGCGGAGGCGCGGGGGAGGGAGGACGGCTGCGGGGGGAGGCGGAGGAGGATCTCCGAGAGCAGATTGTCGTCCTCCAGCGGCGGCGCCGCTGCCGCCGGCGAGCGTGGGAGGCTGCTCATCTCAGGAAGTGGTGGGGGGTTTTGTGGGGAGTCCCGGAGCAGTAGTCCACGATGTGGAGTGACCAAAGTGCAGAGTGTATGCAGATTCCGGGAGAGAGAAGAGGCCCACGATGGCTAAATAAGAGAAAGCCCACTATACTACAAATATTTCAAAAAATTGAATCTGCGTTCTTCTGTTTAAAAAAACTCAAAAAAAATCATAGGTTTAGATGATATCTAAATCTACCACCATGCAAAATTTTAATGAAAAAATCCTTTTATTTTGAGCTTGGAAAAATAAGACAAATATGCAAAACTATATCGATGAACAGTGCACAGTAAGAAGAAAAAATGCCAGATTTGTCATTTTTTTTGTAGCTCGGAATAATAAGAATTTGTCCTTGAAACTTTACACGGTGGTATATCTCGACTTTATATATATTGAGAATTTTTTTTGGAATTTTTTTGAAACACAAAAATTAGATTCAATTTGTTGGAAACCGAGCTACATGTATCTCGGTCTCCAAAACGCCGCTCTCGCTTCAAATATCCATACATATAATTTATAAAAAAAATAGAAGAAATAAAGGTGTGTCGTATCCAAATAAGGTTTAAACTTCAAACGACCATACACTAGATAAAGCCCTGTCTATCCTAACATCGATCGTGACTAACACACCATAAGTGACGAGCAACAACGGTAGTCAATAGACAATTAGTATGTGGCCGGGACGTTAAATCCAAGGACTGAAGGACACACAAAGAGGTGCTGAGTGAGAAGCCGCTCACACAACCGAGAGAAAGAGAACAACATGGAGGACGAGCTCAATGGTGGAGAATTCCACGTAGAGCGTATGTAGAAGGAGAAGGGGATGGTGGCGGTGGCAAAGAGTACGTGCAATGTTGACTTCTTACCTCCAAAACTCTAGGAGTCACCAGAGGGGAGGGCCCTTTCTAACAACGAGCATGAGTGACATTAGTGACGACTGACGACCCAACCGGAAAGTGTTATTTGCTCCCGGGCACCAATGAATCCTCCAATTTAAAAAATTCAATAATCATATTTTTGAGTTTCAAAAAATTCTGAAAAAAATCACGGGTGTAGCCAATGGTGTATCACATAAACGTGTAAAATTTCAGTTTGAAATACTTAATATTATGGGCTATACAAAAATGACAAAAACAAATCTGGTAAAACTTAGAGATTTGAAAATAGGCATATCTAGATCCATAATTTGTAATTTTTGTATAGCTCAAAATACAAAGTATTTGGATTTGAAATTTTACACGTTCGTGGAATATACGAGCGGCTACACCCGGAATTTTTTTCAGAATTTTTTAAATCTCATAAATATGATTTTCGAATTTTTTAAATTGGGGGTTCATTGGTGCCCGGGAGCAAAAAGTGTGTACTGCGACACAACACCCTTCTCCAAAATCCCATACGTCCGATCAATTTCATTTGGTAGAAATTATATGAAAGGGCAGTGTTGCCATAATTTCATTTTTTTCATGAAGTTTCAAGCTGAAAATCTTGTTTGGCTGCCACCGAGATTTATGAAATGAAATGGTTTCCAAGAAAATTGCAGGGTTAGGAACATGATTCCTAATTGAAATGACGATTCCAATTTAATGACACCAAAACACGTTGGGTACGAATCTCTGGTGAATTTTCGGGTCATATTTTAGATTTCGAGTTGAAATGATGGCTCTAATTACATGACAGCAAAAAAAATTAGGTATGAAATGTGACTGAATTCCACGATTCTAGCATGAGATGTGATGGCGGGAAAACGAGCTCTAAGAGCATCTCCAACCAGTCTCCCCAAATTCGGCCCCGAAACTATCCGCGGACATGTCCGGATATGTCCATGGACAGTGACCGGACAACCCCTAAAATGGTCTCCTCCAAAGTCTCTCCAAATTGTGGGGTCACATTTGATTGGTGTAAAAGGAGAGAGAAGAATAAATGAGGACAAATGAAAGGAAAATAAAGGAAAAAGGTTATCTAGGCGGACAGCCCTGGCATGCCCTGACACCCTAATCGTACCCCAAACTTGCAAGCATAAAGATTAAAGCAGATGAACCACAAGGTACCAATTAATCAAAGCTAGTCATTGCTCCTTCATGCCATGCCAGTTAGCTAATTGTGTACAGATACTGGATAATAGACGGAAGCCAGCTAATTATGCGATAAATTCAGACAAAGTCCACTTCATAGTACATCCTGCCTCCAGCGTGGTCCCGGCTCGGCGGAACTGCCGACCTCGCTTTCCCTCTCCCGGTGGCCGTGTAGCAGTGGCGACGGGATCTGAAGTTCTTCGTGAAGATGGCGTCGACCAAGTTGGTGCCGGTCGCGGCGCGGGGCGGAGGTGCTCTCAGGGCGCCGAGGACCGTCGACTTCCCAGCTGCTGGAGGGATCCTCCCAGTCCAAGGTCAAGCGGAGGAATTGGTGGCGGGTTTTGCCGGCGGAACGTGCTGCGCGGTGAAGAAGGTGCCGGAGCTCAGAAGGACCTGGTTGTAAATTCTCTTTGTTTCTGGGCTTATCTGTAAGATGCTTGGTCGGTGTATTTTCACTCGGAAAAAAAAAATTAGGCATGGAACACCCAACATGGAAGAACCTGCATGCGACAAGCCATCTCTGGATCTCAGCGACTAGTATTTTAACTCTAGATACCTGCAGAGAATCAATGTTATCAGTCAAAACAGTGTGTACTATTCATTCAGAAAAAAACTAAGTTATATCAACCATTTGTGTACTGACTCCTACGGTAAACATTAGCTTCACCATTGTGGATGCACATCCAGAAATAGACCTAACGTGTGAAGAAAATTCAAGGCAGTAGTAAAGAATTTGCTTAATCGTGTTATTATTAAAAGAACACGTTTTTCAACAACAAAAAAAGGTGTACAAATGATATTTGGTAGACAGAATGGAGAATTTTCTCACCATACTAGAGACCCTACTCTGTAAAATGCTTGCTTCAACATACCAAGAGCATACATTTCAAAGC
This sequence comes from Poa pratensis, assembly GCA_947311845.1. Lineage (NCBI taxonomy): Eukaryota > Viridiplantae > Streptophyta > Magnoliopsida > Poales > Poaceae > Poa > Poa pratensis. The sequence goes on from CAMZMU010000099.1 coordinate 30,249,329, forward strand.
TCTGCAATTCGCACTAGACTTTCAACATAATTAGTTAGATGTAAAACTACCTGCTTCTGCAAATACACCGGATCACAGGACCCGATGTCATGAGCACCCGAAGCTATCTTCTCAACCCTGGAGGTCTGGATGTTGTACTGGCACACCTTCCGCCGTCCTTGCAGAAACAACCTCTTGCCATGAAGAACGACTTTAGGAAGTCTTCTTGACCAATCATGAGGGTGCACTACAACTAGATCAGGTGGGATATCTGCCGCGCACCGTCGAGTCCACTGATGGTTCTGCCGCCCAACACTTAAGGTCCAAATCTCCAATTTAAGCATTCGGCTGCAGAAGCAGAGACATCAAAGCTCACTCTCCGAATCTATGAAACTGACAGGTGGAAGATTGCTAGGAGGATACGGGACCAGACTGAAGTTCTCGTCAGACAAATTGAACCGGAGAAACGCATAGGGTGGATCAGGGCAACTTTTCGTTGAGCCAAGTGTCCAGTAGATGGAACCGCTGACATGAACTGGAGTTCGCCCAAGAATCGGATACGGTGGATCGTCTGCAGTTTGCCTCCATACTTCTTCATTGCCAAGAGTAAGGACTTGAAACTTGCAGACAGGGTCAGACGTTGCTTCACTACTCCTTTGGTAGAAAAATCTAGCCACCTTGTACTTGTTGCTACTGGTGTCATAACCAAACCCAACCCTTGAGTTTCTTTTGTGAACACTGGGGCACCCTCTCGGCAGGGTAACGAACTCTTTTGTTGCTGGGTTGCAAATCATCATCCTCTCGGTCAGGGTGGAGACGAGGATGAGACCATTGCAGTGCAAAGGGCTGGTCCACAGAGAAGTGCCTTTTGGAAATTCTTTCGAGTGCATCAACTCCGCCTCATCACCAACTCTATATTTGTAGAAGTCCATCCAGAAACAACAACTTTCGTCCCACAGATTATGGTATGCGGCAGGCACCATGAGCAACGAGGGTCTCTCCTTGGAGCGCTCGAGGTGAGCGTTGATGAAACAGGGGCCGGATAGCATGTCGCGCCAGGCCTTGCATACGGACTTGAACCGAATGACGGATTTGGGCGGCAGCCGCGCGAGGATGTTGAAGAAGATGAGGTCTTCGGGGAGGTAAGGTTTGTCGAACCGCCGCGAAGGCTTGACGACAAGCCGTATCAACTTCCGCGGCCGAGAAACCACTGAGACCTCTGCGCATCTCTTGATCGCCATAACAGAGACCTTTGAATCTGTCTGCGCAAGATGAGAAGGCAAAGGCCGAGTTATGGTTCTGCTGCTTATAATGAAGATAGAGTTTCCAGATGTATACGGAGTTCTACCACCACTCGGGCTCGGATTTCCGAATTCTGGCCCGAGATGAATTGGATTCCGATTCGGTCTAGTCAGGCGGCCAGAGAAACTCCAGTCACGTGTGGGTGAAGATTGGGGAACACTGTCATCTATACGACCCAGTCTCGGAAGCCATCATCTTTAGCGAGGGAAAAAATAGAATCTTTTTGCGGGACAGATGAAAATAGAGCAAGAGTTACAAATCAAATCACATGGAACACTTCAGACCTAATATTCACTTGGTAGCACGATCTAATTACCAGATGCACCGGCGGCAATTTTGACTGCGGGCTCCTCCAGTTGACGAAGGTGGGCTAAATCCGGTTGGAGATGTTCCTCTTGTGTTCCTCGGCATTGTGCAGCGGGAGGATGCGTACGGCCATCTGAGGTGGATCGCGCCGCCGGCCACGGCTGGCTCGCCATTCGACTGGTGATAGGGAAGTTGAGAGGAGCAAGAGAAAATAACGCCGGGCTCCTACCGGGAAACTAGGTACGAATTAGAATTGGTTAAAGAAACCCAGAAGAGGAGGGCTGCGGAGGTGGTGGAGGCGGAAGCGGCGGACGAAGCGGGGATCGGAGACGACGCAGCGCCATCGCTTGGAGACGGCGGAGGCTCGGGGGAGAGAGGACGGCTGCGGAGGGAGCGGAGGAGGATATCCGAGAGCAGATCGTCGTCCTCCAGCGGCGGCGGCGGTCCTCCAGCGGCGGCGCCGCCGCCGCCGGCGAGCGTGGGCGGCTGCTCATCTCAGGAGCGTGAGCGTGGGGAATTGTGTGGAGCCGAAGCTGATGTCCACGACGTGAGTGACCAAAGTGATGCTGCGAGTGGGATTGAAGCCCGAAACAGTTTTCCTTTCAGGGACAGAGAAAAGGCCCACAATAGCCCAATTAAGATAAACCCTGTACGCAATTGTTTTTTATTGTAAGCTGACCGTATACGCAGATTCAGATGTACTATCACTCTAATAACTAATTGAATATACGGAGTAGAAGAATCAAGGGCGTTGTATTTCTGATCATTCCTATTTCAGGAAATGGATTACTTTCATTCCCTGCCATGGATTACTTTCGTGTTGATCGCACGAACCAAAATGAACAAGAAAACAAAACAAAAAGTCTCTAATACGCCAAACTCATCTAAACTCGCTATATCTAGCTCCGTCTTTTGCACCTCGAAACACATTAAGCTAAATTTACACAACTTGAACTAATATTATAAGTTTCGCTCAGAACCTACTCATGAACTGTTTCGGAAGTCAGCCAACTCGTCCAATCCTTCAGGCTTCAGAGCACCGCATGCGCATCTCAAGTACATTCATTAGACAAGGAGGGAGTAGCAATTGGCAGACAGGTGCAGTTCAACGTTCAACGTTCATTGGACAAAATCAGATGAAAGTTCAACAAAAACACACCAAGAAAATGGGACATGCACAGGAATTTGACATAATCTCCCAACCTGATATACAACACATGGAACATATTTGAACGAAAAGCAGTGAGAAGATCAACAGACAGGTCGGCTTTGCGTCAACGTGCCAGCATAAAGCAAACGAACCACGAGGTTCTCATTAATTGTCTCATGTCACTTGAATAACTGTCTACGAAAATGGATAATAGACGGGGTCCACGGAGGTTCACCGGTGCATGCTACATGGAGGTCGATCGCCAAGTGGAGCATACGAAATGTGCACCCAACAAGCCATTTCTACATCTCAGTCACCAGAATGCAACTCTTGGTACCTGCAGAAAAATCAGTGTCATCAGTCAAACCAGTTTGTACAATACATTCAGACAAAGATAGGTTATATCTGATAGTCTGTGTAGGACTTGGCACTGAACATTATCTTCACCAGTGTGGAAACTGGACCAAAATCTCAAAGTTGAATCATCTCATCTATTAGACAAAACTTAATTAATTTGAAGTAGCACACCTTCAACATCTTTTTTATACCAAAAACCTTCAACATACTTTTGACATATTATCAAGTACTTATTTGGCTACATCTGATCTGAGCAGAAGCTAAAAGACCAGTTGTTCAAATACCACCGTTGGAGAGATGCTGAGCTGCCTGGCTTTCAAGTTTCAAATCATTTAAAATATTCTTCTTGTAATGGACACATGAGGTGCTCAATATAAAAGTGTAAATTATTAAACATCTATAGTAACCAGAAGAAATTAGAGGCACCGAAACCATAGGATGTGGTTTGGACCAGACAAGCTATATTAGAGGCTAGAGCTCTTTTATGATGCTCGAACTAACCTCTTACGAGATAAGAGGAGCAGTCCGTTGATCAACGGAAAATTGGGTGTTCCACGTATAGCTAGTTTAACTGACTTTATTCAAAAGATTCACTAAACTGATTACTCACATGTATAGCAGACTACATCTTAGTGTGTATATATGGCCAAAGAGTCGACAATGCAACACATGTGGAAACTGTAGGTGAGGCCCAGATAGTGAAACCTATTAAAGCAAAGCAAAAGAAAACAGGAACTGTACAAAGGAACATAACACAAATTTACAGGAGAAGAAAAGTACAAATATTAACAAAGCACCCAGGATAAAATGGTAGAAGGGGTAAAATGTGGATTGGCCCAGTGAATTTTCTTCAATCTAAAGCCTGGAGCTGAAGGTAAAATTTACAAGTTGTTTTCCAGGTGTGCATGGCTAGGCTAACATTATCAAAGATTTTAGCGCTTAATTGCTTCTAAATGTGTCACGCTGCAACGAACATCGCCTGAAAGAAGAAAGGCTTGCAGAAGGAGTCCCCCCTGTAATGAACAGTTCCAATTCCCAACAAGCAACAAGAGGCAGGAAATATCACTGCTCGAGATTTTAAAGGCTCTTCTACTGTTTTTGAGTTCAGAGGAAATTATGCCCGCACTGCCTCTGTTTTGGCAAGGGAGGCCCCAAATTTGTTGAACCAACTCCATGAAGCTTGCATGATAAATTTGTCTAAGCGGAAAGGTATTTGCTTTAGGGATTTTGGTCTGAATGGACAGAACAGAAGACAAGTGATCTGAGCATCTTGAAACAGGTTTAACAATGATGTTAGGAACAACAGCAGTCCAAGCAACCGAGGTGGAAAAACCTATGTACTAGTATTTCGTATTTATTTATTTATTATCGTGAAAATTGTACACATAAAACGTTCATGTAGTATGACTTCACATTAAAACTAGAAGTAAAATTCAGTTATAGGATGAGGATGAGAATATAATTTGGATCTTGTAAGTTCAATTACAAAAATCAGGATTTACTTGTAGGATTTTTTTTATGTTTCGAAACTCTAATGTACTGTGTGGCAGATGACTATCCTAGCCCTCTAATGGTAATACAAGAACTAGTACCTCTTACGAGGTAAGATGAATGTGAACTCTTGGAACATGTAGGACCGATGGACCATAACAATCTAGGAAGTCTTAAAAAACGCCTCTAGAGGCTAATAGTCAATGAAATATTTGAGTTAGACTGACAAGCAAAGATAAGCTGAGAAAATATTTAAGCAAACTGCCCAACATTAGCACAATTGTAGAATAACTGCAAGCAAGCACTAGGCATTGTAATGATCAGAATGAACAGCCATACAAAATGGCAACTGCCCAAATGCTTAGGTACTGTTGGAGTTAGGTACTGTTGGAGTGTTGGTTATCAATTACTTGTATAGAGGGGACAACACACAAACAACAGTGAGAAGTCAGACTTGGTTGATCCATAGCCATAAAAATTCAAATGCAATGTACCAACCAGTAAAACTAAAAGAGAAAAATATCCACAAAGCAAAGGAATAAGAAATATTTCATTCAAGTACTACTTGAAGATAAGTTTACCTACTCAATTTACATCATGATAGCATATCAATCTGACCGAACATCTGATGTATTCTGCAAAAGTCCAGCTCCATCATGTCCACCACCAACAGATGTGCCTACAAGCATATGAAGTCAGGAAACCAAAGGCATTCCAACGAAATGTCAAATAGATACGAGTGACATCGATGAGATATTTAGATAAACTCCATATGTAATTGTTAACAACAACAACTTCAGTTTAATGTAACATTAGGAGTAAATAAACAAACCCCCATGCATCTACTATCAAAAATGAGTATTCTCAAAACAGTATAAACTCACAAGTGTCACACAAATGAAGAATATGCACACCAAGACTTTTACATGGCCGGAACTTGGAAAAACTATTACCTATAATTATTCTTAAGCTCGTTCCATGCCATATCAGATAAAATAAAATAAGCTCATGCTAATAAGTTCTAGCAATTAAACTGATCATGATTTTCATATCTTCAAACCAATTTAGCCGTAAAAGAAGATATAAACTCAATTTAGCAATTTCCTCACATAAATGAACTTCCACTGGTAGCAGTGATCTTCTTAAAGTGTTAAAACTGAACAACTGATTTTACATATCAAACCAAGTCATTATTGTGGATTTCAGATGGGCAAAACCAATGAAAACAACAACGATAAAACAGTTCAGAATGTGCAAATTGAGCTAACTAATTGAAATTTCACTTGGTTCAAGCTGATTTTTCTTCATGTAGTTGTCTTCCATTTTCTGCCGTTATATCTCATCTTGAGAAACAGCTACATACTAATACTAATAGTATAGAATCATGAATATGTCAATAAGCAGGCAATAATAAATTATCTCTGTTCTTATACAAATAATTGCCGATCTTTTTGTTCATTGTTTTATTCGAGGATGCCCAATACCACGATTCCATAATAATAGTATGAGCATAGGCGAAAAAACAACAGCATCACCAAGTTTTTTTTTCGGAATGGTGGCAAGCCCACCCACTTTACCTAAGGGAAACTCAAAATCACGATGCAGTAGAATCACCTCACCATAACAGCAGAACTAGATGGCTACTACTAGCAGATGTTTTTCAAAATCATAACTAAGTATCACATAGGCCACCACACAAACTTCAGAAAGAACGCAACATCGCTATATGCTGAAAAGATCATGACGCAGCAAAAGAAAAACGTGATTGACCCTGCTTAAAATTGTTAACTTAATATGAAAGGAGTGAACGACATTTCATCATCCAATTATTGAAAATAAATGAAGTTTGGAAATATCCACAATCCAAAGGCATGCTATTACCTGCAGTATAGACACTTTCAAATGGATGATAGCTAGAGATTATGTCAGCTTGGAAAAGTTTCTTGAACTGTAATGACTCAAGCTGGACCGTGAAGAGGCCGATAACTGTCCACAGGAACACCACATTGTTGTCCTCAGCAAACCCTAGTATCATAAGGCTCGCTCTCTCCCTCGCTGAATTCAAGGAAAGCAGCTTGTCCATTTCAATAGTTCTTCCCAACACCCATGAGGCAACACCATCAAGATCGGTCTTCCTCTTCCATAACTGGGCGCTTAATTTTGACAGAAAGAGGCAGCCAAGCCACCATCATCTGCCCGCATAACGAGAAATGACAATTGCCATGAGCATACATGTCCACTGGCACAGGTATCAAAGCTAATCTCTGCCTATCCAGATCAAACTCGAGGAGACTGTCAGAGAGCAACCAGTAAAGGGAATCCCCAACTAGGACAGTGGGAAATGACGTATTGACCATGGTAGGAAGTCGGATCATACAACCAGATGACTTGGGTGGAAGCGGCATTGAGATAAGATTACCCCATATGCCAGTCTCTGACGAGTAAACCCGGGCGCTCGCTCGCGCTGGTGCATGTTCTTTTTGTTGTACTGTACCAACCATGACAACCTGGAAGTGTTGTGCGTCTCCGGCAGAGCGAACTACCGCCCCGTGGATCGGTGTGTTGGGCACGTCGAAGCCTTGGGGAACGGAGAAGCTGTGCTGGTAGCCGGTGACGGGATCCCACACCAGGATCCGGTCCATCGATGCGTGGAAGATGAGCACGAGGCCATGGCGGCATCCGAGGAGCAGGAAACGGGCCTTGTCGCCATCGTCTAACTGCAAGAAGAAGGGGTCGTGCGGGACACGATTGGGGGGCTCCATGGTAGGTACAAAGTAGATGCGGTAGAAACTTTTGTCAAAGAAACCAAGGAGGGGCGGGTTGCGGCGGTGGTGGAGGCGGAAGCGGCGGAAGAAGCGGGGGTCAGAAACGATGCCGCGCCAGGGCTTGCAGACGAGGGAGGCGCGGGGGAGGGAGGAGGGCTGCGGTGGGAGGCGGAGAAGGATCTCGGAGAGGAGGTTGTCGTCCTCCAGCGGCGGCGCCGCCGGCGAGCTGGGGTGGCGGCGGCTGCTCATCTCGCCCTCACTGGTGCTCATGTGGTGGAGACTGTGAGTATGGATGGATGGGGAAAGTGACGCGGTGTTTCCGGGTGCGAATGACATTGGAGCCCAATACTCTTTTTTTGTTTTTTTTAGATCATCCAACACTGTTTTCTTATTATGGAAAGAACAAGCCCACGACAAATAAAGTAAGGACAAAGCCCACTTCCATATTCGCAGATGCATAAAAAGGCGATTGTCAAAAAAAAAAACGACCTCTTGGAAAATACTCCCTACATTGCAAAAAGAGTATATGCACTGTTAGAAGATACTTTTAGACTAAAAAGAGTTAAAATTTCTCTTTTTGCGGGACATATGCACAACTACAAGTTACAATCCACCTTTAACAGTTGCATGTCTATTTTTACTCAAGTAATAACTCCAAGAGACATTTTTGGGTTGTAGGATTGACAGACGTGGAAATAAGGAAAAATAATGGGGAATTTAGCAGCAATGAAAGTGCAAGAAAGAATTTTCTTTTCAAAACAAACACCTGGGCAAAACCATCGCAATACACTGTTGTCATGGAACATGACCGCAGACGGCAACCCGGCCAATCTGGCTACCCACATAAAGCGCATACGCGTCACCGAGAAGAAAGACCACCGTCGAAGCTGTCAGCGACCGTCATCGTCATCACTCCTTCGTGGGTCAGCGACTTCACTTTTGACTCCCACAGACAAAGATCTCGCCGCAACAGACGTCAGAGCCAATATTGGCCCATGCCAAATAGTCAGCCCGACGTGTCGGTGGCCGAACAACTCTAACTCTTGCGACAAACATTGCAGGTGAAAGAGCGATGAGCTTGCAACCAGCAACCGAAGACCTAGCTCAAGTCATCGCCACCACAAAAAGACTCCTCGCCTGCAGTTCCTAGAACACTCCGGAAGAAACCGACAGCCAAAACTCATTCGCAACCTCGCCACCGCCATCGTTGCCAAACAAGTCACCAACGAAAACCATCAATAAGAGTGACGACTCTGATATGAAGATAGGCATGGCCCACTCCAAGCCAATGTTCCCAAGAAGAGTAACGACACAAGATCAACCGATCTGAAGCTACTCGGATCTAGCTAGGGTTTCCCCTAGAGCACAAAACTCATGAGGAGGATGCAACTCCATGACGACGCCTCCAGAACGGTCATGATGCCCAAAGATGCAATCATTGTTGGCACCACGAAAGGTCGAAGCAAAGCTTTCGCGAGGGACTACCACCCATGGTCCCTCCCGAGCTAGCCCGCCAAAACCACCAGCTACCTCGACTCCCATGAGTCAGACCAAACCGATCCAGCCTGCCCGAAGATAGAGTATTGTAAAACACAGAGAAACGGTACAAATAGTCATTTCGATGGAAAAAGGAGGATAAACACATAAATGATGTATTGGTCCTACGCCCAAATGATGTATTGATCCAACATATGATTTATCTTGGTTCTCAATGGAGGCGAGGTTGAGGTTGTCGGCTCTTCTCCGGCGTGTCCGTGGGATTTCTCACTTGTTTGTTGCTATAAAGTCAAAACTGCGGTGACGGGATCCCGGTCACGATGACTAGAGATAGGAGGCAGAGCTCCCTGGAGGATTGGTTTCTTCATCTATGTTGGGGTGTCCCATATCTGCTTCTCCCATAGTTGTTACGACTTCTTCACTCCGGCAAGGGTGGAAGGCGGGCCAGCTCTTTGCACGGTGGTGTTTTGAGCTTGGTTCTATATATGTGTTCTCGAGGTTGTGTGAGCTCCGTCCTGTGGTGTTGGTGTTCGCTTTATGGTTTTCACCCGGTTTCTCCCGCTAATAAACCGGGTACCTTCTTCTTAACTAATTAACTAATGGATACGGGGAAACTTTTTCTTTGTTTCAGAAAAAAACGAGGTTGAGGTTGAGGCTGGAAGTGTCAGAAATGCAACACCCCTTTGCGAGGTGAGTTGGCTAAAAGTTGCTTCATTGATAGACTACCGATAGAAAACACGAAAGTGCAAAGCGCAAAGTTCGAGACCAACACCCCCAGTGAAATCTACACCTCTTAACGTGGCCGAGTGGAAAGGCTAAAGTATGGCTATATGGGTTGATCTTGATCATACTCCCTCCATCCTAGTTTGTAGGACACACTCTCAAAACTAATTAGTCCCAAAACCCTCCACCTCCTAGGCATAATTTTATTTAATTTCCTCTCAGTTATTGGCTGGTTGACTCTCCCCACCAATGCATGTAAGATTTCATCTCCAATCAACTATTACCTTGGACTAAGAGATTGGCAAATTGAGCCCTACAAAAGGGAGTATGTTGGATCAAGATAAATCGATACACGGGACAAAAACACCACTAACTTTATGACACCAACTAATCTACGCACCAAACCAAACGCTGGTGTGGTGTTCCCTCACCTCCGGAGCCGAGCTCCATGCCCGGTCCATGACAGCCGAGATTCACCAGAATGAAAATGGTGACTTCTGGGTAAAAGAGACACTGCAGCAGCTGATCAACACGCGAGAAATGGAGTTCGTCGAGCTCTAGGGTGGCGAGTAGCAGCATGGCGTCGAACATGGCTAGGAACTCAAACTGCAGTCTGGTATGGCCGTGTGGCAGCTTTTGTAGATGACTGCAACAAGAACTGGAGCTAAGACACTTGTAAGTTCGGGAGAGCTAACGGCAACTATAGAATATCTACATGCAAATCCATGCTAAGATTCACTATCCTTTTTGCGAGGAAGTGAGACATCTGATTTCTTCAGATCAGAATATATCTCGTAATATGTTCCGAACGCTATCTCAAAGAAAAAATGAAAGGAAAGCTTCCAAACAGCAAAACAGCATTGCAATTGTGTCTTCATGCCAGATGCAGTGACAAACAACACCAGGTGGGCAGGCAGGTGCAGTTCAGTAGAAGTTGAACAAAACACACACAGAAATAGGACAAAAGCAGAAATTCGACATCAAGGCCTCCCCGCCTGATACAACATTGATCATCATCAAACGAAAAGCTCTGAAACAAGCAACATCAACTGAAATGTAAGCTTGACTTGACATGCAAGCATAAAACAAACAAACCACGAGCAAGCCAGTACGTCTTAACATCAACTGACATGTAAGCTTGACTCGACATGCAAGCATAAAACAAACAAACCACAAGCAAGCCATTGCGTCTTCTTGTCAGATGACTAATTATATACTCCCTCCGTTCCAAATTACTCGACACTAAACAAGTATAGATACATCCGTATATGGACAAACCCAAGTCAAGTAATTCGGAACGGAGGGAGTAATAGACGAAATTTAGCAAATTACACGATTAAATCCTACAAGTTCACTTGAAGTTCATTGGTGCATTGCTACATAGAGGATCAATTTCAGCGTGGTCACATGGAGCCTACAAAATCGAGGAACCTGCGCCCAGCAAGTCATTTCTGCATCTCAGCCACCAGAATGTAACCATAGCAAGTCATTTCTGCATCTAAGCCACCTGAATGTAACCATAGGTACCTGTGGAATAATCAAATTTCATCAGTAAAATCAACTTGTACTAACAAGAAAAATCATTTAAATATATCCCACAATGTTTGGATGACTTAAATTGTAACATTAAGTGTTCGCATGCAGAGCCAACCATAAATAGTCTGAAAGGGGGGCTACTAGATGACAGGCACCCGTGGGCATGGTCAAATTTCCAACCGCCCACGGTGTCTTTTGTGTGTCGGAACAATGGAGGGAGCGAAGAGAGAGGATGTCGAAGAGGAGAAAGACAAACCTCCGCCCCACCCTTCAACTCCAAAGTGGGCCCGTCTGCTAATGTGATTTTATTGATTCATCTGAAGTTCCTTTCAGCAACAGACAGGCCTTGCTTCTTCAAGTCCATCGATAAGGTCGAGGACTAAGTTTTGATTCGCAGCTGATGATCCCGAAGAGCAAGTCTTGATGCCTGCACAAATAAATGGGATTATGTTGAGACTCCAAGTGCAGAGTGTATAGTAAGTGGAAGACAGTTTTTCCCACGAGGGGTGACTCGAGGGTTTAATATCGAACTCTCGGGGAATCTGAAGTGGTAGATTTATCTTCTTATCCTTCTTTTGGTTACCTACAAAACAAGGTTAGATGTTTTGGTCCTCAACCTCACCTGTGGTTGTCAAGCACAAGGTGTAAGAATGATATCAGGATAGTTATGCAATGCAAACAAGAAATAAATATGCAATGATGGTGGATGCAATGATAAATTATATTTTTGGGTTTTTGAATGATGTATGCAAGATGAAAAGTATTTTTGTATTTTCGGATTTAATGATGGCTGAAATAGAAAAGTGGTATATGGTGTTGGAAAGGTGTTTTTTATGATTAAAAATGGACTGGGGTTCATGGTTTCACAAATGCACTCTCTCTTTATAAAGTGGTAGACAATGGAACACACAAAGTTAACATATGAGATTGCAACAAAGGGTTTGATAACAAGTTACTTAGATATATGGGCATCACGTCCTAACATAGAGATCTTTTGGTTATTAACCTCTCTTATACTCCACCAAGATGCGAACTAAATCATAACACCTCAGTAATTAAGATAACTCAGAGTATAGCATTAAGTATCATGACATGAAGTGAAAATAAGAACATGCTAGATCTAGTCATGGATTAGTGGCAATGGTCACACCCACATCCCCGGTAGCATGGTATTTTAGTTTATCCCTAGAGAGGTAACAAAGTAAGGTAAAGATACCAAAGTGGATCGCAGAACTTTCTCTCACGTTCACTGCACTAGCCACCCCCCGTTACTCCAACTAATGCACACGTTCCCCCTCACACGCTCTCATAAACATGCTTGATCAAAACAAGTAGACAAGAACGGGGTACATAATATGCATCTATACTCATAACTGAAACAAACATTGCAATCTCAAACATATATTAACTCATAAAGATCCACCACAAAGGTATTACAACGGTGACCGTAATCATGTTCAGCAGCTCATACGGTGCTAATTAGTGAAGCTCAAGAGAGGAGAGATACATAAGTTACTTCCACAAACCCATAGTACAGAGGTGGACTACTCCCTCTTCATCATGGAGACGGTGGAGAAGTCGATGGAGAAGATGGAGACCACGCCGGCAGCGCCCCGCCGGAGTTTTCCCCCTCCAATCTGCAGCTCCTGATCTCCGTTTCGGTGTTTCTGTGTTTGTGCGGCGCTCCTTCCAGAGAACGTCGGGGGACCTTTTTGGGCCATGCTCGTTTGGCCCTCGGGCCTCCATTTGCTCGCTTCCTTTTTCTGTAGTCCTTCTTCCTTCCAAATATTGACGCCCGTAAATTTCCAGGTGATTTCGTTGACGTTTGGGTCCCTGAAACATTAAAATACAAAACTAGGGTTTTCTGCCTGTGCAGGGTTAATTCCATAAAAATAGGAAATCATTAAGATATTTCCAAAATCATGATAAAACATTGATATAACCCTTATATGATGCAAATATGATTGGAATATAAGCAATTAAAGTGCAAAGTTCATGTATGCATTTTACATGCATCAACATCCCCAAGCTTAATCCATGCTCGTCCTCGAGTATGAAGATGATAAAACTAACATGGACTTTGCAATTTAATACTTAACAATGGATATCAAAGATGATTACTATTGCTACATATAGTCAAATGATTCATTCTTCAAAGGAGTAGCAATATGCAAATAGTTTATGAAGTGATATCAAGTATTCAAGACAAGGATGTTCATTGATAGTTCACAAAGTGTAACATAGTAGCAAGTAATATGGAACACATGTATGCATAATGATAAGTAGAACATCCTACAATGGTCATAGAGTGTAGATGAAAATCTGAATATGATAGGTGTACACTTTGGAAAGATGTATATGTGAGTAGAGGTAAAGCATGCATAAGTTTCATCCAACTTCCAAACTCTTCTACTTAAGTTAATGATTGCAATAAGGTATTCATTGGTGTCAAGCTCTCATTGCCCCTATCATAGCATCTTGAATGATTAAGGTTAAAGTGAAAGCAAATATGAGTAGTGTGCTTGATAAAGAATGGGTTGAATGTCTCATGCCCCTTGAATACAAGTACTTACACCATGTGTTACTCAACTTGGGAAACAAAGCAAGTTCAATTAAATATCATTGTAAGCATAATAGTATCATCAAGAGCGTCAACTGGGGTACCTCTTGTCCCAAGATATGGAACAAGCCCATATCAAAATGACAAGACAAACAAACAAAATGAACAATCTCAACACCCTTTTTATTTACCATTTGGAATAGTTTTTTATTGCAAGGTGTATCACAGAAGGTTCACCATAGTATGTAAGTAAATTTCCACCATGAATGATGCATGGCTTAGATTAGCGGCCCAGGCGTCTCTCTAACCATTTACACAAACTCATTTAAACTCACTTTATCTCCACATTTATTTCAACATGATAAGCATCCATAGACAAAAGCACATATATCAACTAAATGAGATGAAGAGCGTGTTGAAAGCTTGCCATGTGACAGCACATATGGGCTAACTTCCAACCCAAAACATTCATCAAGCCACAAACATCATAATCTTAATCACAATGGGTCAAGTTTTATTATGCAAATAAAAGAACATTGTGCATCAAGTTCGTGAGAGCTATATAACCAATTTCATTGCAATCAATAACATAAACATTTTCATTCAGAGGTAAGATAACACAAACAACATGTTAAACATACTCGGAATAGCATAAAGCCAATAGGTAGATATGGTGGACTCACTGGAATAACTTTGGTTGAAGGTGTTGGAAACAAGTTTTTGCTTGTTGGAGTTTTTGGGCTAGCAAAAGGGAGAAAGTTGACCATCTAGATGCATGCATGAGTGTCCATAGAACTAACTAATCCATGTTAAACCAAGTGAAATAACAATCAGCACCAAAACATGAATAAGTGATAGCTCTACAAAAAGAATTTGCAAACTATTACTCATAAACAAGCTCATGAATCATGCAACTATATGTATCATTAAAAATCAAATCAAACATCCCTTTTCCCAATCTTATAAAAGCATCCAACATATTTCAACCCATATTTCCAGTAGCTCTCTCATATATAATTGATAGTGTGGTGGTCTCTCAAGACTCAAACAAAAACAAAAAACGACGCTCCAAGTTTATGCGATAAAGTGTTTCGATCGAAAAACAGAAGTTGGACGTGTGCAAACCGAGAGTGTGTAGGTCCAGCGGGGTTGTCTTCACATCCCCAAGCTTATGGTCTTCACCATCCTTGGATAGCTCTTGGTGCATCTCCTCCAATCCCTGTGAAAAAACTTCAAAACACCGTTTCTCCCATTTCTTTTCTGTGGGGTGCATTAATAGTGATAAACAAATAGGTTCCTTGCTGCATATAATCCTTGAACAAAAATTCATATGACATGTCCAGAAAGTGTATAATGTTGTATGCCTACTCATAAACTCAATTGGATCAAAAAGATTCAACTTAAAAGCTCAAAGCATGCATCAAACAAAATGGGACAGAATCTGTCCAGAAAAACGTATTTTTCTACCCTACCAAACTTTCTCGAAAAATTCCGAAAAAATTCATGCATACAGAGGATGAAAAGTTGCAACTACAGTTCAAATATGAGCTCATTCGGAGTTACAGAATAAGAATTAAAAATCATACCGTGCACTGACTTGTGCAGGAATAAAATCTCCGAACGCTATAAGCAACTTTTTCAAAAAAAAAGGGTAAAACTTGGCACTTTATTAAAAACTCCAGAACCTAACTAGACACAAAATCTCTTGTTACAGCAAGAGGACACAAAAAAAATCACACACAAAAAAACCGGGTTGCCTCCCGCAAAGCGCTTTCTTTATAGCCATATAGCTAGGCTTCTTACTTGTTGTTTTATTGTGGACGAAGCTCATGAGGGAGCTTGAACTTTGGTGGTTCCCTCTTCCTTGGAAAGTGTTCCATGCACTTCTTGTGTGGAAACTGAAACTTTACATTCCCTTCCTTTGAATCAATGATAGCACCTGTGGTACGAAGAAAAGGTCTTCCAAGAATAATAGGACTAGAGGTTTTATTCCCCATATCCATGATTAGAAAATCCACAGGCACAAAAGTCATATGTAACTCTACCATAACATCACTTACTTTTCCCAAAGCATGTTTAATAGAGTCATCAGCAAGTGCTAGTTCAATAGAGCATTTTTCAAGATTTTTCAATTCAAGCACTTCATATAGTTCTTTAGATAAAACAGAGACACTAGATCCTAGATCAAGTATGGCATGGTGTGTCTCTTTTCCAATAGTTACTAGTACCTTAGGTATCCACATATCCCCAAGCTTAGGTGGTATCATAGCCTCTTGGTTGTACCTAGCAATCTTTTCTTTCAAGACATGATTAGCAATATAAGAACCAAAACCTGCTTGGTTAGTGTTGATGGAAGGATCACTTGCAAATTTTTGTAAGATAGATATTAATTCATGCAAGCTACAATTTTCTAAGTCAAGCAAAGGATCCTTGACTTCATTAAGCATTTTAACTTCCTCAACTTTCTTTTCTATTGTATAGGTTGAATATTTCATAACGGTCATCAAAGACATCTTCAGGTACTTGGGCTTTTTCTAAACTTTCTTTAATTCTTACTTCCAAAAGCAAGCCATCAAGTAAATAGTGAGTATCATTAGCAGCAGTATTCATGAAGGAATCCTCACATTCATTATCCAAAAAGACCCTAGAGGCTTCAGTCAAACCTCTATAAAACACATGCATGAGCATCCAATCACTAAGACCATGTTCCATTCCAAAAGCTATGCCTCTAAACCTTTCCCATGTTTTCACTAGAGGTTCATCCTCTTCTTGTTTGTTTCCAAGCACCATGATAGCAAGTTTTTTTTTTGGGTATTTTTAATTTTTTTTATGCAAAACTGAAATAAATATGATATGATATGCAATGACACTAACAAAACAAATAAATTGCTTTGTAAGTAAAGATGGATAAGATGGTGCTCACGTAGGTGCAACCTCCCCAAGCTTAGGTGTTAGCACAAGTTGGTGACGTTGACTTTGTTGTGAGATGAATGCGATGATGCACACCCTTGGATAAATCTCTCAGCTACAATTCCCCGGCAACGGCGCCAGAAAACGTCTTGATGATCCCGAAGAGCAAGTCTTGATGCCTGCACAATAAACGGGATTAGGTTGAGACTCCAAGTGCATAGTGTATAGTAAGTGGAAGACAGTTTTCCCCACGAGGGGTGACTCGAGGGTTTAATATCGAACTCTCGGGGAATCTGAAGTGGTAGATTTATCTTCTTATCCTTCTTTTGGTTACCTACAAAACAAGGATAGATGTTTTGGTCCTCAACCTCACCTGTGGTTGTCAAGCACAAGGTGTAAGAATGATATCAGGATAGTTATGCAATGCAAACAAGAAATAAATATGCAATGATGGTGGATGCAATGATAAATGATATTTTTGGTTTTTTGAATGATGTATGCAAGATGAAAAGTATTTTTGTATTTTCGGATTTAATGATGGCTGAAAATAGAAAAGTGGTATATGGTGTTGGAAAGGTGTTTTTTATGATTAAAAATGGACTGGGGTTCATGGTTTCACAAATGCACTCTCTCTTTATAAAGTGGTAGACAATGGAACACACAAAGTTAACATATGAGATTGCAACACAGGGTTTGATAACAAGTTACTTAGATTATGGGCATCACGTCCTAACATAGAGATCTTTTGGTTATTAACCTCTCTTATACTCCACCAAGATGCGACTAAATCATAACACCTCAGTAATTAAAATAACTCAGAGTATAGCATTAAGTATCATGACATGAAGTGAAAATAAGAACATGCTAGATCTAGTCATGGATTAGTGGCAATGGTCACACCCACATCCCCGGTAGCATGGTATTTTAGTTTATCCCTAGAGAGGTAACAAAGTAAGGTAAAGATACCAAAGTGGATCGCAGAACTTTCTCTCACGTTCACTGCACTAGCCACCCCCCGTTACTCCAACTAATGCACACGTTCCCCCTCACACGCTCTCATAAACATGCTTGATCAAAACAAGTAGACAAGAACGGGGTACATAATATGCATCTATACTCATAACTGAAACAAACATTGCAATCTCAAACATATATTAACTCATAAAGATCCACCACAAAGGTATTACAACGGTGACCGTAATCATGTTCAGCAGCTCATACGGTGCTAATTAGTGAAGCTCAAGAGAGGAGAGATACATAAGTTACTTCCACAAACCCATAGTCCAGAGGTGGACTACTCCCTCTTCATCATGGAGACGGTGGAGAAGTCGATGGAGAAGATGGAGACCACACCGGCAGCGCCCCGCCGGAGTTTTCCCCCTCCAATCTGCAGCTCCTGATCTCCGTTTCGGTGTTTCTATGTTTGTGCGGCGCTCCTTCCGGGAGAACATCGGGGGACCTTTTTTATAGGCGTTTTTAGGTCAAGACGAAGGCGGGTGGAGCGAAGATCGACGACAATGGAGCCACGAGGCCCGAACGGGTGGGTCCCACGCGGCCTGGTACTGTGGCCGCGTGGGCCCTGCTCGTTTGGCCTCGGGCCTCCGTTTGCTCGCTTCCTTTTTTCGTAGTCCTTCTTCCTTCCAAATATTGACGCCCGTAAATTTCCAGGTGATTTCGTTGACGTTTGGGTCCCTGAAACATTAAAATACAAAACTAGGGTTTTCTGCCTGTGCAGGGTTAATTCCATAAAATAGGAAATCATTAAGATATTTCCAAAATCATGATAAAACATTGATATAACCCTTATATGATGCAAATATGATTGGAATATAAGCAATTAAAGTGCAAAGTTCATGTATGCATTTTACATGCATCAGCAGCAGCAATGGGGCTGGGAAATTCTGGTCCAGCTTTTAAGGGCTCTTCTAGTGTTTCTAAGTTTAGAAGAGATGTGTCGGTGACATCTCAGGTTTGGAAAGGAGACTTCAAGCATGTTGAACCACCTCTGACTGTGAAGCCTTGGTGGTAAACCCAAAAGTTATCAGACCGACAGACCTTCGCCTTAGGGAGTTTGGTCTGAGTGGACATAGCATTTAATCAACGGTCATGCTTTTAATCAAATCTACCATGTTGTCTATTTCCTTATTTACTAAATAGGAATTGACTACACTAGCCATTTAATGGTAATGGATGAGCTACTACCCACTAGGAGGTAAGATGAATGTGGAATCTTCAATCATGTGAAATCGACAGTCCATAACTATCTGGGGGTGCCTTAGAAAACTCTAGAGGCTAATGGCTAATTACATATGTGAGTTATACTGAAAAGCAAAGATATGCTGAGAAAATAGATAAGAAAACCGTATAAGACTAGCATAAAATTGTACAATAACTGCAAGCAAGAACTAGGTTTTATGACGACCCAAATGAACATCAAGGTGAAATGGAAAATTGCTATACACCTGTGTTAATAAACAAGATTTGAAGCCAAATGATCAGGTGTTGCCGTTTAATACTTGTGTTCGCATAGAGGGGGCAGTATACAGAAGAACACTCGGACATGACAGATCCATAGCCAAAATAATATCAAATGAAATTTAGCAACCAGCAGAAGTAAGACAGAATAATATCCCCATAGCAAAGGAAAAACATTAAATTCAGCTGCTAAGCTTACCTGCTCAATCCAGTAGATCAGGATAGCATATCTATCGACCCATCATCTGATACATTGTGCAGAAGTCGCTCCATCATGTCCACTACAAATGCCGGTGCCTACAAGTAAACGAAGTCAAGGAACCAACGGAATTCCAACAATAAGACAAATAGATACATCTGTAATTTGAGGAGAACACCTAGGTTGATACAACATTAGGAGTAGATAAGAAACACCATGTACTGTCACATAAGGAGAATATTCTAAAAACAGTATATACTGACTAGTGTCATCAAAATAAAGAATACACTGAGATTATTATATTAGTTCATAGGAAGGAGAAAAGTTTCGAAAAGTTGGTTTCAAAAAGTTTCCTGAACTGCAATGACTCAAGCTGGACAGTGAAGAGGCCCATAAGTGACCACAGGAACACCACATTATTGTCCTCAGCAAACCCTAGTATTATAAGGCCCCATTTCTCCGTCGCTGGATCATTTCAATAGTTCTTCCCAGCACCCATGACACATTACCATCACAATCGGTCTTCTCTTCCATATTTGGGCACTGAATTTTGACAGTAAGAGGCAACCAAGCCCAGCATCATCTGCCCGCATAAGCGAGAACTGAATATCGGTATCAGCAGCAAACATACTCACTGGCATAGGTATCACTGCTAGCCTCTGATTATCCAAGTCAAACTGGAGGATGTTCCAACTCCCAGACCAGTAAAGGGAATGTCCAACTAGGAGACTAAGCAATCCCGTGACCATGGGAGGAACTCGGATCATGGAACGCCCAGATCCCTTGGGTGGAAGCTGTATTGTGGTGAGATTACCCCATATGCCAGTCTCCGACGAGTAAACCCGGGCGCTCGCTCGTGCTGGTGCATATTGTTGTTGGTGTACTGCGGATACCACGACCACCTGGAAGTGTTGTGCGTCTCCTGCGGCGCGAACCACTGCCCCGTGGATTGGCATGTTGGGCATGTCGAAGCCTTGGGGAACGGAGAGGCTGTGCTGGTCGCCGGTGACGGTTAAAGGATCGAGTAGGTTGACTAGAGGGGGGAGGGTGAATAGGCAACTACAAATTTTCTTTTTCTTTTAATACAAATTTGGGAATTGCTCAAATATAAGTTCTCTAGATATGCAACTAGGTGAACAATCCTATATGATGAGCAATAAACAAGCTAGCAAGATATTCTACACAAGATAAGCTAGCAATACAAGTAAAGGAAGGTTAAGAGATAACCACACGGTGACGCGGAGATGTTCTACCGAAGTTCACTTCCCAATGGAAGCTACGTCTCCGTTGGAGCGGTGCGGAGTCACAAGTGAACTCCGAATAGCCTTGATATGGCACACCGTATCTCCCTCGTGTTATCCTCCGATGAGGAGTTCCACGAGCCACTATATGATGCCCTCGAGGTCGGCAACAAACCTTTACAAGGATGAGGCACACTCCACAACCGAATTAGAGGCTCTCACCAAATTCCCGCAGCTCCCAAAGCCACGAGAATCATAAGGCCAAGGCACGCATCCACAACTCAATTGGAGGCTCTTGGCTTTTCCCCGCGGCTCCCAAAGCCACGAAGAACACAACTTCCATCTAGGGTTCAACGAACCCAAGAGGTAACAAGATCCGCTAGGGATTAGTGGGGGGAATCGAAATTGCTTTGGTGGAAGTGTAGATCAAGACCTCCTCCGTCACTCCTCAAAGTATGAAGGTGTTTAGACCGATGGAGTGAGAGATCTTGAAGGTTGAAGCTTTGTAACAATGGTGGAGAGAGATTTTTCAAAGCCTAGCTTCTTTGGAGAAGAAGACTAGTATATATAGCTCCACACAAAAATATGGCCGTTGGCCAGTTTTCTGCAGACGCGCGGTACTACCGGACCAAATGGACCGGTACTACCGAACGGCAGAAAACAACAGTCAACAGGCGCATTTTGACCAGGCGACGCGCGCTCCCGGTACTACCGGAGTTTCCGCCGGTACTACCGGAGCGCGCACGGTCGGTACTACGGAACTAATTGGTACTACCGCGTACGAATTTCCTCAGAACCAGTACCGTTTGGCGTTCGCCGGTACCTGGCTCGGTACAAAGTCCGGTACTACCGAGCGAGCTCGGTACTACCGGGCCGTTTCATCCGGTACTACCGGAGCCAGGAAAGGTGTGCCAAACAGAGCATTTTCAGGGAATGGGAGGCTGTGGTGTGCATATTTGGTTTGTGCAAAACATGTAGACAAGATTGATTCCGCCCAAACCTCCACACCGGATCCCCCTCTTGATAGTACGGTTTTCCTATAAAGTAAAACCTAGGAAAACTACAACTTCTCGCTTGACGCTTGTAGAGGAGAAATCCCACATCATGTGTGAAAATATAAGATGTACCTGTAAGTCTTTTAGCACACAATTAGTCCGCTTATCGTGTTGTCAACAAACATCAAAACATATAGGGATAGAAATGTCCTTTCAATCTCCCCCTTTTTGGTGTTTGATGACAACACAATGTTTAGCGATAAAAGATTTGCAAAAGACAAGCGGGCTCCCCCTGAATGTGTGCATTATTTGTAATTTGCGTTTGAAGGCAAAACACACCATATTCATGTGGGATGAGCACCCCTTATATTTTACAAACCTAGCAAGTTTAACTAAATAGGCATATGAAAAATAACTTGCCAAACATGTAAGACATAACCAAGGATAGATAGCTAAATAAGTCTATTACATAGCACCACATAGTCTTAAACAAATAGGTTCATGCATGTCTTACACCATGCGCAACGAAGTTCATAAACCAAATAAGCAATGAAGTTCATAAACCAAATAAGATGGGACACCGGTGGAAAACCGCCGGTAGTACCGGCCGCGGTACAGGACGGATTTGATCATGGGGAGAATGCGAATCCGTGACAAATCGACAAAATGGCTACACAGAGTAACTAGCTAGTGCTATCCCAGACCAAAATGAGTCTCTCCCACGAATTTAACCAACAATACGTGGAGCTACCGGAGATTTGCCCTAGCACATTTTAGGTTTCAAATAGAGACCAAAAAGGAGCATGAGAGGGGAAAATACCGGAGGCCATCAGAGGGGAGAGGAGTGGGAATAACTCCCACTGAGCAGATCCGGCCGGGGACGGTAGGGGAGAGACACCGGAGGCGGCGGCTCGCCGGAGCTTGGAGGAGAGGCGGCGGAGGAGAGAGAGTGAGTGGGGATGCGGTTTGGGGAAGAAGAGTTCTTCCCCGAGCCGCACCCGTATATGGCTCTCCTTCGCACGCCCGGTAGTACCGGCCGCAAGCCCGGTAGTACGGCCGCTCGGGAAATCACAGATTCGAATCTGCTACTTCCCAGGCGTCGGTAGTACCGGAACTTTTCACCCGGTAGTACCGGGACCTAGAACAACCAAGTACTAAATTTTGAAAATTGAACTTGTGCAGGGAATTTTAGATGGTCTTATGAGATGAGATTTTGTCATAGGTTAAGATACGTCACTGTAGTTTGTGAATAAACACTTGGAGTTGCAAGACACAACAAGGAAAACCCAACATCCAAGAGTTTCTTTCAAAGATAGAGCAAGGTCTAAAAATACCCAAATAATTCAATTAAAACCAACTCCTCAAGAAAAGAGGAGGGCGGTGGCCGTAGCCACCATGTTTGAGTATGTATGACTTGTAGCCGCGAAGATATATCTTGGGCTCAAAATCACAACTCATTTTGAAGCACATTTTAGTCACACGAGTGACAATTATGCAAGATTTGTCTATTTGCGCATAATGGGGGGAGTGATGACTCATGAATTGAGCTACACTCCCCCTATGTCCATGCCTACATCCAAACCAAATAACTATTGTCTAATATGGGTAGGTATGCAAGAAGTCCACTAAATCCAATTGCTTATGTCCACCACATTAAGTTCTCCTCTCAACTCCTTGAATCTTGCTTCACCAAGAGGCTTTGTGAACATATCGGCGAGTTGAAGCTTGGTGATGACATACTTGATTGCAATATCACCCTTCTCAACATGATCTCGAATAAAATGATACCGGATCTCAATATGCTTGGTCTTCCCATGAAGAACCGGATTGTGAGCAATTTTGATGGCACTTTCATTATCACATAAAAGAGGCACTTTGTCACAAATGACACCATAATCCTTCAAAGTTTGCCTCATCCATAATAGTTGTGCACAACAACTTCCGACGGCAATGTATTCGGCTTCGGTGGAGGACGAGGCCACACAATTTTGCTTCTTAGAAGACCAACTCACAAGGGACCTACCAAGGAATTGGCAAGTACCCGAAGTTGATTTTCTATCCATTTTGCAACCCGCCTAATCCGCATCCGAATAACCATCCGGATCTAAGCGAAGATCCGCCTTGGAGTCCATGGAAACTTATATGGCTTGGCATTGTTCATGTCAAATTTCTTGAGCATGTCCTTAATATACTTGGCTTGACATAAGAATGTTCCTTCTCGAAATTGGTGGATTTCAAAGCCAAAAAATAATTCAACTTTCCCATCATGGACATCTCAAATTCCTTGGTCATTAGCTTGCCAAATTGATCACTAAATTCACGGTTAGTGGAACCAAAGATAATATCATCAACATATATTTGGCATACGAAAAAATCTCCATTTACCCTTTTTGTAAAAAGAGTGGGATCTATTACCCCAATTTCAAAGCCACGGTCTACTAAGAACTCCTTGAGATGATCATACCAAGCACGTGGAGCTTGCTTGAGCCCATAAAGAGCCTTATGTAGTAAGTAGACGTGGTTAGGAAATTTAGGGTCTTCGAAACCCGGAGGTTGTTTAACATACACCAACTCATTTAGTGGACCATTTAAGAAAGCACTTTTAACATCCATTTGATATAAGACAATATTATGAGTAGATGCATAAGCAATTAGTAAGCGAATGGATTCAAGTCTAGCAACGGGGGCATAGGTTTCACCGTAGTCGACTCCTTCGATTTGGGTGTAGCCTTGTGCAACCAATCTTGCTTTGTTGCGGATGACTTGACCATGTGAGTCTTGCTTGTTCTTAAATATCCACTTGGTTCCAATGACATTATGGCATGTGTCTTTGGGTTTTTCAACTAATGACCATACTTTGTTGCGCTCGAAGTTGTTCAACTCTTCATGCATAGCCGCAACCCAATCCATATCTTCAAGAGCATCATATACCTTGAGAGGTTCTAAGCTAGACAAACAAGAGACATGACCACAAAAGTTAGATAATTGTTTGCGTGTGGACACACCCCTACGAATACTCCCAAGGATATTTTCTTTGAAGTGGGAAAGATGATCCAATTTTGATGCACGCCGGATGACCCGGCGTTCCATGGCTTGACCAATTGTTTCACCAACACAAATATCTTCATCATTGCCTTCATCTTGCTCATGGTCAACCCTAAGTGGAGTTCTTGGGTTGTGGGTTCATTATGTTCTCGTTCACCACTAGAGTTGGGTGGGTCTTGACCATCTTCTTGATCATGTGAATATATCATGTTCTTGTTCTTGGATAGTTTCTTGATCAACTATTGAGGTGGATGGCTCAACTTGAGTAGAACTTGTTCCTTCTTCTTGAGTATCATCAATAGGTCCTTCAATAGGAATAAGTTCTCCAATCCCCATAGTTCTTATGGCTTGAGATGGAGCATCATCACCTACATCATCATGATCAATATGCTCCGTTGGGAGCCATTATCCTCGACAAACTCCACGTTCATAGATTCTTCAACACACCCGGTGGATATGTTGTAGACCCTATAAGCATGAGACTTTGCGGCATATCCAACAAGTATACCATCAAAAGATCTAGATTCAAATTTAGCAATTTTGCAACCTTTAATGTAAACATGGCATTTGCAACCAAAGACTCGAAAGTAAGATACATTTGGCTTTTTACCGGTGAGGAGTTCATATGGTGTCTTTTCCATGAGAGGACGGAAGAAGAGCCGGTTTGAGTAGTGACAAGCGGTGTTGATGGCTTCGGCCCAAAAGTTGTATGGGGAATGAAATTCGGCCATCATAGTTCTTGCCATATCAATAAGAGTGCGGTTCTTCCTTTCGGCGACACCATTTTGTTGGGGAGTATATGCAGCGGAATATTGGTGTTGAATGCCCTCCCCACTTAGGAAATCATCCATAGTGTAATTCTTGAACTCCGTACCATTGTCACTTCTAATTGCCAAAATCTTGGAGTCATATTGGCGTTGAACTAGGGTTGCAAAGTCAATGAATATCTTTTGAGTTTCACTCTTCTTCTTGATGTAGAAAGTCCAACAATATCTTGAATAATCATCCACAATCACCAAACAATATTTCTTGCCACCAAGACTATCATATGTGGGAGGCCCAAAAGATCCATATGAAGGAGCTCCAAAGGCCTCTTAGTGGAGATAATGGTCTTCTTGGGGTGATTCTTTTCATGCATCTTTCCGGCTATGCAAGCACTACAAGGACGATCTTTGGAAAAATTAACATCGGTTAGTCCTACCACGTGTCCACCCTTTACAAGAGTTTGTAAATTTCTCATACCGACATGGCCTAGCCGGCGATGCCAAAGCCAACCCTTGTCGGATTTAGCCATTAGACACGTGGCAATTTGAGTGGTCTCTTTCGAGAAATCGACCACATACAAACCGTTCTCACGAAATCCAACAAAGGCTACTTTAAGAGATTTTGTGAAAAGGATGGTCACGTGGTATTTATTAAAGATAACGGTGTAACCGGCATCGCATAATTGACCAACGGAAAGTAGATTATATGAAAGGGATTCAACAAGGAGGACCTTCTCAATTGATAACTCCGGTGTGATCACCACCTTGCCATATCCCAATACCTTGAATGAATGAGAGTAATTGTTTCAATAAGCCCTTTACTACTTCTTTGCTTCCGGTCATGTGAGATGAACACCCACTATCAATGAGCCATGAAGATCCACCGGAAGAAAAGCCCTACAATAAATCAAGTCTTTGATTTAGGTACCCATTTTGGAATGGGTCCTCTTTTGTTAGTCACAAGGGTCTTTGGAACCCAAATAGCATAGTGATAATCATCTCCATATGAGGTACCAACATATTTAGCAAAAACATAACCATTTCTAGATTTCATAAGCACATATGAGGGGTTATATTTTCCGGCAAAGTCATTGTGAGTGGCATTGCCCCTTGTGGCTTTACCACCCACAATGGGTTCAACATTCTTCTTGCCCAACTCCCCCTCCTTCACAAAAATAATATCTTTTGAAGGGGAGGTAGGCATCTTCTTCTTGTTTGCCTTCTTGGACTTGGGAGCAAACCCAAGCCCTTCCTTGCAACCACTCCCTTTTGATTGGTCAAAAGATCATTGAGGTTCTTTTCCCCTTGGATGCAAGTGGCTAGGCCCTTTTCAAGTTGGGCCTTCAACCTAGTGTTCTCCTCCATGAGAGATGCTTTAAGACATAAGGGTTAGTAGCACAAGCATTGGCATCTTTATCATTATGAGGAGTGGTGAAGCTAGCATATATAAATTGAGCTTGTAATTTAGCATATGACCCCTTGAGCTTGGTGAGCTCACTTGAGGTCACCTTGTGGGTTTCCCTAAGTTGCTCAAAATTCTCAAGGAGTTTGTTATGACTCTCTACAAGCTCATCATTTTTAATTTTTAGATCACTAGCAACTTGAATAGAGGTTTCACGGGTTTCTTTTGCCTTGGATAAATCCTTGGCTTGGGTCTCCTCAAGTTGCTCCCGGAACACTTGTTCCTCAACAAGTTGATCTTCTAGCTCACCAATTTTATCGGCATGATCACGTGCATGCCCCTCAAGCTCATAAATCCTATTCTCCTTCTCCTCAAGGAGGTGTTTGGCTTCTCCATATTGGTACATGAGAGCCTCAACCATTTTCTTGGTTGGACCTTGGAGCTTGTTTATAAAGAGGGTAATTGTATCCTCTTTCTCTCATTTTTCCCTACATCCTCAACACAATCCAAGAGAGATGGTTTAGAGGAGATAGTAATTTTAGGTGGGGAATTCACCTTGGTTTCCTTGGCCATGAGGCACATAGGCTTGGGGATCTTGTTGTCATTTGGAGCGGAGAAAAGGGGTGCCAATGAAGGAGGAAGGTTGCCCATTGCAAGAGCCGCCATCCCCACTTCCTCACTTGTATCATCATCCTCCTCTTCGCCACCGGACTCATACTCTTCTTCATGTGTTGCGGTGACAAGAGCCTTTTGAGGTTCTCTCTTGATGAGGTACTTGATGGGCTTGGTGAAGAACTTCTTCTTCTTTAAGATGAGTTGGCCTCCAAAATCTTCTCTTCTCTCATAGGGGCAATCCTTCACAAGGTGATTCTCCTTTCCACAATTAAAGCACATTCTTTTCATTTGTGGGGAGAAGTTGCTTCTAGGGGAGAAGTTGCTCTTGATATTCTTTTTGTTCCAATACTTGGTGGCGGCAAGAGCAAGCACCTCATTGAGTTCACCCACAAAATCTTCTTCATGATGACCACTTGTGCTTTCTTCATATCTTGGATGTTCTTCCACATGAGCCTTCAAGGCAAGGTTCTTTGTGCCACGAATTTGGTTGATGGAAGACTTGGAAGTGGCCTTCAAGGTATCATAAGTGACGAATTGTGCCAATATGTCATTGGGAGACATTGTTTTGTAGTCCGCTCTCGTATGGAGATTCATCACCATATTTTCATTGTATGGAACAATGGTCTTGAGGAACTTGGCTTTGACCCATTCATCATCCATATCTTTCTTTCCATTTTCCCTACATGCCACAACAAGCTTGGTGAGTCTTCGGAAGAGATCCGATGGTGTCTCTTCTTCTAGCATGATGAAGTTGTCCACTTGATGTTGAAGGATGGCGTCGTTGGAGCGTTGAAGGCCCTCATTTCCTTCATATACCGATGCGAGAAAATCCCAAGCCTCCTTGGTGGTTTTGAGATTCCGCACTTGATCTTCATCATGGGCGGTCATGGCACTCTCAAGGATGTACTTGGCGTTTGCATCAAGTTGTTCATCAATCTCTTCTTGCCTTGTCAAGTTGGAGGGATCAACCGGAGTAACCATTTAGAACCACCCTCCAAAGATGCACCGATGAGCTGCGAAAATAAGACTCCATAGATTTCTTCCAAGTGAAATAACGAGTATTATCAAGCTTAGGAGGTGGCCTACTTAGGTTGGTTATATGAGGTTGAGTGAGTGGAACTTGAGTGAGATATGAAGTAGGTGGAGCAAAGTTATGAGGAGGCTTCTCACTAGTTTTAGGTTGATCTTTGTTATCCTTAACAACCAAGGCCTCAACGTTAGAAACACCGGTTGATGAGGAGGCATTTTGATTATTAATGACCCGAGTAAACACCTCGTCCACCATTTTGCCTTTCATGAACCCAAAGAGTTCAATCATGGCTTTCATGGTGACCGGGGCATTATCATCGGGGGGGTTATCCCCGCTTCACTTAGTTCTTTCTCAAGTTGTTCTTTATCATTTTTCTCTTGTTGTTCCTTAGCAAGTTTTAACTCCTCGTCGCTAGTCATCCTCCTCTTTAGGCTGTTAAGCCCTTAATAAAGAGACCTTGCTCTGATACCAATTGAAAGGATCGAGTAGGTTGACTAGAGGGGGGGTGAATAGGCAACTACAAATTTTCTTTTTCTTTTAATACAAATTTGGGAATTGCTCAAATATAAGTTCTCTAGATATGCAACTAGGTGAACAATCCTATATGATGAGCAATAAACAAGCTAGCAAGATATTCTACACAAGATAAGCTAGCAATACAAGTAAAGGAAGGTTAAGAGATAACCACACGGTGACGCGGAGATGTTCTACCGAAGTTCACTTCCCAATGGAAGCTACGTCTCCGTTGGAGCGGTGCGGAGTCACAAAGTGAACTCCGAATAGCCTTGATATGGCACACCGTATCTCCCTCGTGTTATCCTCCGATGAGGAGTTCCACGAGCCACTATATGATGCCCTCGAGGTCGGCAACAAACCTTTACAAGGATGAGGCACACTCCACAACCGAATTGGAGGCTCTCACCAAATTCCCGCGGCTCCCAAAGCCACGAGAATCACAAGGCCAAGGCACGCATCCACAACTCAATTGGAGACTCTTGGCTTTTCCCCGCGGCTCCCAAAGCCACGAAGAACACAACTTCCGTCTAGGGTTCAACGAACCCAAGAGGTAACAATATCCGCTAGGGATTAGTGGGGGAAATCGAAATTGCTTTGGTGGAAGTGTAGATCAAGACCTCCTCCGTCACTCCTCAAAGTATGAAGGTGTTTAGACCGATGGAGTGAGAGATCTTGAAGGTTGAAGCTTTGTAACAATGGTGGAGAGAGATTTTTCAAAGCCTAGCTTCTTTGGAGAAGAAGACTAGTATATATAGCTCCACACAAAAATATGGCCGTTGGCCAGTTTTCTGCAGACGCGCGGTACTACCGGACCAAATGGACCGGTACTACCGAACGGCAGAAAACAGCAGTCAACAGGCGCATTTTGACCAGGCGACGCGCGCCCGGTACTACCGGAGTTTCCGCCGGTACTACCGGAGCGCGCACGGTCGGTACTACCGGAATTATTCCGGTACTACCGCGTACGAATTTCCTCAGAACCAGTACCGTTTGGCGTTCGCCGGTACCTGGCTCGGTACCAAGTCCGGTACTACCGAGCGAGCTCGGTACTACCGGGCTGTTTCATCCGGTACTACCGGAGCCAGGAAAGGTGTGCCAAACAGAGCATTTTCAGGGAATGGGATGGCTGTGGTGTGCATATTTGGTTTGTGCAAAACATGTAGACAAGATTGATTCCGCCCAAACCTCCACACCGGATCCCCCTCTTGATAGTACGGTTTTCCTATAAAGTAAAACTTAGGAAAACTACAACTTCTCGCTTGACGCTTGTAGAGGAGAAATCCCACCATCATGTGTGAAAATATAAGATGTACCTGTAAGTCTTTTAGGACACAATTAGTCCGCTTATTGTGTTGTCAACAAACATCAAAACATATAGGGATAGAAATGTCCTTTCAGGCGGGATCCCACACCAGGAGCTGGTCGTGGAAGATGAGCACGAGGCCATGGCGGCAATTGAGGAGCAGGAAACGGGCCTCGTCGCCGTCGTCGAACCGCAACGAAAAGGGGTCGTGCGGGACACGATTGGGGGGCTCCATTGTAGGTACGAACACGATTTGGCGGGAATCTCCCTTGAAGAGACCAAGGAGGGTAGGGTTGCGGCGGTGGTGGAGGCGGAAGCGACGGAGGAATCGAGGGTCGGAGACGAGGCCGCGCCAGCGCTTGCAGACGAGAGAGACGCGGGGGAGGGAGGAGGGCAGCGGCGGGAGGCGGAGGAGGACCTCGGAGAGGAGGTCGTCGTCCTCCAGTGGCGCCGCCGCCGGCGAGCTAGGGCGGCTGGTCATCTGGCCGTCCTTGGAGCTCATAGGGATGCGGTGGAGTCAAACTAGCAAAGCGAGGCCGTAGTGTAGTGTGGATGGGGAAATGCGTGTGCCACTGAGATTGAAGCCCAAGATTGTCCTATTTGAGCGAGATAAAGCCCACGATTACTAAAGCAAAAGGAAGCCCACTACACACAACAATATTCGTAGATGCAGACGCATTCTCCTATAACTCAAAAAAAAAAAGCATTCTCCTTAGTTCTCAATAACAAATACACATTATCTCTAAAATGTGCACAAAAAAGGTTACCACTATATGCAATTTCGTACATCCACCAAAGCAATCAAACGGAATATCTGATTTTTAGAGGAACTACGGTGAGCACAAAGCCAGCATGAACCGTGATCGAGAAAGCCCAAGAAGTAACAAGGAATATTTGTTTCTTCTTTTATTCTTATTCTTATTTAACCCTCCACCACTGTTGCACCCCGCTCGTATCTATTCGTAGGGAGAGGAGCAACACTAGCAACGAGGTCGACATCAGGGTACCCAGAAGAATGCATGGAAACGACTTTTTTGCTGCCCAGACCGAGGCGTGACATGACATACGACGCAGATTTGTAGGGCATGAGTGCCACATACACAAAATCCTTTGCAAGGTAGTACACCAAGTGCCCGATAGACGTAAATCACGACGAACTCGCACCTTTAACGTCACCCCTACAGCAAGAAAAGGCCGAAGCGCATTAGAACGACCGAACAACCGTTCGTTGGATTAAGAGCAACCATCTGCGAAACATAAAAAAGCACCACTAGCTACCTGACATTGGTCGCGACCTACACGCATTCCTATCTTAGGATTGAGCTAAGCTACTTACTACGTGTGCCACCGAGGGCACGTCAAATCAAAAGAAACATTATGCGAGCCGGACTACTAACTAAAAAGAGAAGCTTGAGATGTCTGTGTCTATTGGGGCGATTCACCGGAAATCACAACGGGAGCGTGAACTACACATAGCCCACTATTTTGCAAAAAATGAAAATCATATTTCGTACATTCTGGAAAAAAAAATCCGGATGTATGCAAAATCTCAACTCAAATAATTCATATTCTATGCTAAATTTTGCACGTTCACAACTTTCAAATTCAAATTATGTCATTTTTGCACAGCCAAAATTACAATATACTTCTATTTGAGTTCGACACGTTGGTAGAATACAATATTATCTACATTTAGGATTTTTTCAGATTTTTTTAAACTCCAAAATATGATTTCGAATGTTTCAAAACAAAGAGTTACCTAGAGTTCCGGATATTCAATACGGGTAGTGGGTGTAGATGCACCCACTATCCAGAAAACATTTTTCGAAATGTCAAAAAATTCCAAATAATTTTTTTGCATGTAGTTCATGACATTTTCATGTTGACACAAAAAGTTAAGTGAAGAAAAAAGTTTTTTTGCAACCTGAACAAAAAAGACAAATCCGGACACACTGAAACGTATATATACGCGTCAGTTTTTTCTCTTTTTTGTACAGATCACAAAAAAAGTTTTTTCACCCTGCCTTTTTTTGTGCTAACACATCATGTTGTAGTGTACACCCGGATTTTTTTGACATTCTGAAAAAAAACTAAAAAAAAAATTACACAATGGGTGCAGATGCACCCATGAGCCAAATCGCCGTGTCCCTAGAGTTCAGTTCTGGCTACATATGTCCGCTCTCGGCGATCAAATCCGAATTGTCTTACGTGGAGTGTAATGTTTATCATTTATACTGCCCACTGTTTCCTCCTCCTGCATATCCGAAGTTAATTTCGCCATGAGTGATATTGCGCTATTAGGGGCCAGTGACAGCAAAAAGTCGAGCGAGCCACATCCCATATTATGTTAAGAAATGATCTGTTACTATTACGGGCTACCATTGACAGCAAAATACCCAACACAAATCTCGCTTAGTCAGGAAACTACCGGATTTTCAGAGATCAGTTAGCTGTCGGTGATTGATCTATTACCACATCTGCAGAGAGCAATTAGCCAGCCAGCTGCTGGTGATTGATCTCTTACCATAGTTTGTCACTTGAGATGCAAGTCACGTACACGTACCTCCAGCATAAATACGTGAGAATCTCTACGTGGAACCTAACGGCAAACATTTCATCTTTGATCTGTCACCAAGCAGAACTTGTCTTTCTTCTCCGTTTGAGCGTTGGCAAGAGGATGGAGATGGCGAAGAGATCGGCCGCCATCGCCGCCCTCTGCGTGCTCGTCCTGCTCTCGGTGCAGCTTCAGCAGGTGGCCGCCATGTCCAAGTTCTGCTCCTGCTACCAGGAGTGCTACCCCGGGTGCAGGCACCACGTGGCGCGGTTTTGGTGCGTTCCGTTCTGCGCCAACAAGTGCAGCCCCAGCCAGGCCAGCACCGCCGCCGTCGCCGCCGTGAGCGGCGGTGGCCGCGACCCGTGCTGGGCGGCCTGCACCGCCGTCAAGATCTGCGGCCTGTCGGACCCGCCGACCGGTAAGCAAGACGCTCAGACCATCGATCTTACCTGCATTCCGTCTGCATCTTCTGTTGACGCAAAGGGAAGAAAAATCATTTCATATCTTGAGCTGATGAATTCATCTGTTTCTTGCTGCAGATGCTGGTGACGCGGCGACCTGTGCACTGAACTGCAACAGGAAAAGGAGCCGGAACTTATCATCTGTTCACTTCCAAATAGAGTGAATCGAAGACCTTGTGATGTGATTCGCAAAAAAGAAGACCTTGTGATGTTGCATTGCTATGATTTGTAGCGGCAATAATGAAAATCGAGTTATTTTGCATCCAGCGTACCACTTCTGTGGATATTGCTGCCACCCATAATAATGTTCTTGTCTATCGATAGCCAGATTTCAGTGTCCAATGAAAATAGAGTTGTTTTTTCCTTTTCGACCGACAACCGGATTTCATCTTCTTCTTTTTCAGCTAAGTGACATTTTTTATTTTTTATTAAGGTATCTCTTATAATATTGAAGTCTAAATCTTACCCAGCTCATGGAATGGCCTTCTTCCATGAGCACCCTGAACAAAACAAGCCCTGGAAGCTAACAAATTCAAATTCAACTCATATCCAGCAGACCAGCATTGCCACCCCTTTTATATGTACTTACTTGAAAGCCACGTGACATTCCAAAAATATAACTCACAATCGGCACTAGCGCCCGGCATTTTTATTTGCAAGATTGATTGCATGAAAGGTCCTTAATTTATCTTTAGGAGCAAGTCCTAGGATCACATAACAGAGGGAGTAGAGACATGAGCGCGGAATGTTCCTGTTTTTGACAGATACCGGTGCATGGATTAATCAAATCCATGTTCATTTTTATATTAGGCATTAAATTATCTATTACTGTCTAGATCACAACAGGTCCGTAACCCAATTGTTCATCTTCTTTGAGAGGAAGAAGAGAGGCATTTTGACTTACTCATAGAAGAACCCAAACATAAGAAAACTCATCGGGCTCCCCGAATCTCAAAGAAAGCAAAATATTTCCACATTAATTTGAGAGAACCAGATAGAAAATTCAACAAAAACACACACACAAGATGGGGCATTGTAGGACTAACTGATCGAAGCAGCTACTAACTATACGAAGCAAGCTGTCTTCCTGTCACTAGATTGACTGTTACAGAAATTACATAGTAGGCGTGAGTTGACAAAATGGTCAAATTAATTCCTACAAGTCCACTTCAGCGCAGAGCGGTGCATGCTACATAGAGGGTCATTTTCCGCATGGATAGTCGAACATGCAAGAACCTACAGCAAACAAGCCGTTTCTGCATACCATGACAATTGACACCAGATTGAAACCCTAGATACCTGCAGACCAACCAATGTTCAGCCAAAACATATATAATATTCATTCATGGAAATGCGCATATCTCAAAATTTTGGTATGATTCCGATATTATGTGGAGTAGTATTAGCTTAATTATTGCGAAAATTGTGCCAAAATCTCAAAGCTGAATAAACCCGGCATTACTGGAAAAAAATCAACAATAGAAATATCAAACATCAATAGTACAGCCAGTTCGTCCCAAAAAAAATAGTACTACCTCCGATCGAATTTACATGTCGCAGTTTTGCCTAAGCCTCCCCTAAAGCTGCGACAACAAAATCGAACCGGAGGGAGTATGAAGAAACGGTATGCAGTGTCCCGACTTCAACTTCTGTTGTTAACACGTTCTTAAGTTTCTTGCTCTGGTTTGCTCAGTGGTTTTAAATATCACCGTTAGAGCCAATACTGAACAGCCTATTTTTTTTTTCTGATGGCCATATGAATATGAGGGGATCACGGAGTAAGAAACAGAAACATCTTAATGTAGTTCATGTGCAAATAGGTTGTTACTCCTTTGGTCCAAAATACTAGAAGTCAACTTTTGAAACTCTTCACACGGTGAAGTATTTTGCACGGCAGAGAGCTGCTGAGGAGGGACTCATATGGAGAATTGGTAATGGATCAAATATCTCCGTGTGCCGTGATAACTGGATTCCTCGAGCTAGTGCCCAGAAACCCTTGGGTCATCAGCCAGGAGCAGAGGTGAATCGTGTGGCTGATCTGCTGCTGCCTAGGGGTGCTGGTTGGGATGTTTATAAGGTAAAGGGTACTTTTTTTAGGTTGATACTGATGATATACTGAAAATGCCCGTAGATTGTGTTGGAACAAATGACTATCTTGCATGGAACTACACCAAGAACGGAGTTTTTAGTGTGAAATCTGTGTGCCACCAGGCAGGACGGGCGAGCTCTTCTTCGACCTGTGTTGATCACAAAGGGTGGCTGTGGCTGGCTCTCTGGTCGGCTGACGTGCCAAACAAGTAAAGTTCACATTTGGAGGCTAGCGAAGAATGGCGCCATTGTTGTGGGGTAGGAGTTGCAGCGGCAGAAGATCAACATGGGCATCAAATGTATTGTCTGCAACAGGGAAGAATCACTCATCCATCGTTTTGAGATGCCCACATGCGGTCAGGACCTGGGAGCTGCTCTCGGAGCAGACTAACATTCAGTTGAGGTCACCACCAAGTGAAATTCACGATCATCCTGCAGTGTCGAACTGGTTACTGGACTGGATTGGCAGGTTAAGCGAGCAGGAGATTGTGATGGGGTTTATGGCCCTATATTCATATGTGGCTTGCTTGGAACGATGCAAGAGACGGAACCCAAATTGAGGACCCCAAGGTGGCGGTTAAACAGATCATCTTCCTGGCTGAGGAATGGAAGGATATTCGGGCTCCAACAGCAGGTGATAACAATACCCCGCAAGTGGAGCACTGGCAGCGGAGGGCTTTTCTTCAGGCGATGGGCTGCGGAGGCAATGGTGCGATTATTTGTAGTGAGTTCCTCTCTGGATCATGCCATTTTTTCCAGCAGTCAACGACCCGGAGAGAGCTGAACTTCTGGCATGCCGACAAGCTGTTAGCCTTGCTAAAGAGAGGGGAGTCAGAATCTTGGTGCTGGAAACAGACTGCTTGAGCGCAGTGGTGAAGCTGAAGAATGAGGAACTAGACATATCAGTCCATGGACCGTTGGTCGAGGAGATCAAGAAGCTTTTGGGGGAGTTTGATGATCATGGCGTTTGTCATGTCCAGAAAACTGCGAATGAAGCTGCGCATAGATTTGCGAAGGATGGCTGTAATAATAAGTTGTGTAAATCTTGGCTCGGTATACCTCCTGTAGGTGTCGGATTCTAATGATAAAAGCAGCCATTTAATCTTAAAAAAAATCTTCAAAGTAAACTTTAACCATTGCTTTGACAATAATAGTCTGTAGGTTTACTTTCAGTTTGATCAAACATTGCCGTTTGAGGGCATGTACTGAATCTCTGTCCGGTTTCATTGATGAAATGGAACTGCCGAACTGGGGTCCTTTTGGTCTAAAAAATATGAAAAGGTGCAATTTTGTTGACAGTAGTTTTTTAGATGAATTTATCAATCTATTTTTTATCATGTATTTGATACAAAAAATAAAAACCTACGGTGACTAAAATAGAAGAAATTAGAGTGCACACAAACCATTGCAACATCTAGTTTGGATCAGAAATATTATATTAGAGGCTAATGGCCAAAATGACCAATTAGATATTCCAGAGTTAGACTGACAAACTAATATATGTTGAGAAAAATTAAACAAACAGGCTAAGAGATGCATAATTGTCCATACAAAATTAATAGCTGCAAGGAAAATAATCGATAGTAGTATAAGATGTAATGAGGAGATTCTCTTCGAGTAATGGGACAATCTAAATTGCAGCTCTAGGTATAACAATCCCAAATGAGCGGCAATGTAAAATGACATGGCTATAAGCCCGTATAACTAAAAGAATTTGAAACGAAATGCTAAGCTATGTAGTAACAAGTAAAAGTAAGACCAGAAAATATCCACGAGGCGCGGTAAACGGAAAGTATTTCATTCTCCTACTACTTAGCATGACAACATTCTTATCTATCAACTGGCACAAACATACAAATAGCACAAT
This sequence comes from Poa pratensis, assembly GCA_947311845.1. Taxonomy (NCBI): domain Eukaryota; kingdom Viridiplantae; phylum Streptophyta; class Magnoliopsida; order Poales; family Poaceae; genus Poa; species Poa pratensis. The sequence goes on from CAMZMU010000099.1 coordinate 30,286,460, forward strand.
GAGGAAGGGTCCCAAGTCATCAGTCAATCTGAGAAGTTAGAGGAGAAGTGCTTACACCATCCATATGAATTGGAGAAGTACTAAGGAGGAACTTGCAACAAGGTAGTAGGATAAGGGAGGGCAAGAGAAGGTAGTTGTGTTAAGGCATGATTAAGGGAATGGAGAGCTGCTGGGGAAGGGATGACGAAGGAAGGCAGAGAAAAGATCAAATATGCAGCTAGGTGAGGAAGAGCTTAGCAAAGGGTCATATAGCAACTCAGGGACATCTCTTTCCATTTGGTACATGACAAATGGTAGTAAAAAGAAAATCAGTATAGAAAACAATACACGTGACTATTTGAGATACCCCAACTTACATGCAGAGGATAAGCTTACCTAATTAACTAATACATCATAGCAGCATATCTAACCAGCAAGCCATCTTATGCATTGTGTAAAAGTTCAGCTCCATCGTGTTCAGCACCAATGTTTGTTTCTGTAGTCAAATAATCAATGTCATTCCAATATTAAACCAAGTAGACATGAGAAGGCGTCAAGGAAATATTCAGGTAAACCCACATGTGTAATCTTAGAAAAAACTCAGGTCTAATACAACATGAGGAATAGCTAATTAGCTACACAAAACCACATATGTTGTCAAATTCAACGAATATCCCTCGGGAATATATGCTCATCAATACCATAAAAATAAAGAGCATTGACACTCCGGCTATTAGCTAATTAAAAGATAAAAGTTATGTAGAATTAAGTTTCTTCCATGGGATATCAAACAAAATAATACACTCATAACAATAAATCCTGCTATAGATGGGTTTGCCACTCACAGCAGGACTCTCCTACAAGTGATAATATGAGCAATTATTTCATGAAGTTTAAACAAAGTCGTTGCTATGGACTTTACAATTATTAGAAGATCAACAAAGATAAAAATATTGAATGACATAAACATAACTAGCTTTGAGCTTCCATGTACGTGTTAAGCTATATATTTGACAATTTAGTTGGTTCAGTCTAGTTTTTAATGTAATTGTCTTCAACTCCCAACTCTCACGTATCTCTTCTTGAGAAAGAACTGCACTGCCACTATGAACACACTAGCACTACTCCGTATTATATAAAGTTCTTGCATATTTGAATTGGCAGGCAACAATGGTATTTAGTTCAATTACTGTACAACGAATTCGCTAATCTTGGTGTTAACTGTTTTATTATGATATGGGTATTAAACAATTAATTAGCAACTGATACGGACAGATAGTTTGGTACACTTGAACTAAATAGTCCAATGGTAATAATAAGTAGTGGTAACAAACTAAAACAAAGGTCACCCTCCCTCTAATGCAATCTCAGAAACCACGATATGGTAGGACAACCCACGGCCTGGCTACATAAGAACTGTTGACATAATCTAAAGTACTAAACTACGCTAACTATATTTTTCCAGCTCAGAACATAAAATGCTACCACAGAAGCATTGACACAAAATGCTCTAGAACAATATCGTATATGGTGAAGAGAACACCACCACCATCAAGGATCAACATGAAGCACCATCAAGGATCAATATCAAGCGCCTCCGAAGCAATGCCTCCATCAACACCTCCAAAACCAACACCACCACCTCTAAAAGCACCATCACCACCTCCAAAACCACCATCACTCACCTCACCACCACCATGACCTCCATTGGCCGAAGCACCATCACCACCACCTCCAAGACCACCACCACCCACCTCACCACCTTTATGACCTCCATTGGCCGGAGTATCATAACCCATCATGAGCTCATGTAGCTCTTGTCTCCTTCGAAACATGATCTCTTGCCTTGTGAGTTCCGAAAACTCTCTTGCCATTGGTTCCATGGTGGAGGGGTCAAGCATCATTAAACGGTTCTTTTCGGCCTTCTTCTCCGCCTTCATCTTTTCCTCCTCAATGGATATCTTGCGCTCTTCAAATGTGCATCTTCTCGCCCACTTCTTGTCTTTGCTCTCATTTTTCTTTGTGGCAATTGTGATCTTCACCTCCAAGTGTTTCTCCATCATTGCCTCCTTTCCTTTCATCATGGTTGCAATTTGGTCCTTCAAAGAGGCGGCCTCGGCCACTCTCTTTGTGTCCTCCTTTTCCCTCTTTCTTCCATCCGGCCTACCATTGTTTCTTCCTCCCCTCGGTGCATCATCACTATCATCATCATCATCCAACTTATGCAGAGCACCCTTTTTGGGGGCGTTTTCTTCATCCCTCAACCTCCATTTCTCACTATGCTCAAGGATCTTCAAACAATGTTGTAGCATGAAAGGCCGACATTTGGATGCCGGCATTTGCTGAAACCTCTCATGAGCAATGTTATCCTACAATGCAAAAATCATCAATTGTGCAACCGGATGGTGGTGCATTCCTCACTAGCTCAAGACATCCGGTCCATCGGTTACATGTTTGCTTGATGAAATCCCACCGGCCTTGGAGAGATCTGAATGACCTTAATGAAGGCTCCGGCATGAGCTTGTGATACTTGTCCTCGATGCGTTGCCAATATCTTGCCCTAGTTTGATCATTGCCAACACCGCCATCAAGGCACACACATGATACGTCCATTTTGCATCACTATTTTATATTATAATTTACTGTTATTCATTGATATATTTCATATTAAGATGTGTTACTTATGTTATTTTGTCTTATTTTGCATGTTTGATGATTATTGGAGAATTAACTGCCGGAGTCAGATTTCAGCTGGAAAAAGCACCGTCAAGACACTATATTTCTGGAGTCTACAAATCTTATCAAATATACAGAAGTTCCTATTTTATCAGAAGACGGAGGCAGCCAAAAGGGGAGGTGAGATGGGCCAGAGGGGCCCACACAACCTAGGGCGCGGCCACCATGGGCCCGCCCGAGGCCTGGTGTGGGCCCCTGGCCCACCTCAGCGCCCTTCGCGTACATCATCCCCTAACCCTAATCTTCGAGGAGGAGCCGAGGAAATATTCCGCCGCCTCCACGGGACGGAAACAACAGAGAGAGAAAAAGCTCTCCGGCAGGGAGAAATCTGCCGGGGAAATTCCCTCCCGGAGGGGGGATCATCGCCATCCTCATCGTCATCACGCTGGACTTCATCGGGATCATCATCATCATCTCTCCACCGCCATCACCATCATCACCGCTGCACCATCTCATTCCGCTGTAACATCTAGGGCTATACTTTGTTAGTTCATAGGGGAAACTCTCCCGGTGTTAATTACTCCTTGTGGTTGATGCTATTGAGTTTTATCGGTGAATTAAAGTATATGTTCAGATTGTTATTCATCATTATATCACCTCTGATCATGATCCATATGATGTTTGTGAGTAGTTCATTTAGTTCTTGAGGACATGGGAGAAGTCGCTAGTAGTGGAATTATGTTGAGTAATATTTAATGGTTTGATATTTAAGTTGTGGTGTTATTCTTCTAGTGGTGTCGTGTGAACGTCGACTACATGACACTTCACCTTTATGGGCCTAGAGGAATGCATTGTGTATTTGGTTGCTAATTGTGGGGTTGCCGGAGTGACAGAAACCTAAACCCCCGTTAGTATACCGGTGCACAAGGGAGCGTAGGATCTCAGAGTTTAAGGCTGTGGTTAGATTTATCTTAATTACTTTCTTGTAACTGCGGATGCTTGCAAGAGGTATAATCACAAGTATGTATTAGTCCAAGTAAGGGCGGTGCATTAGCATAGGTTCACCCACACAACACTTATCAAAACAATAAAGATTAATCAACTATGTGAAGCGAAAGCACTTGACTAGAATCCCGTGTGTCCTCAAGAACATTTTGTCATCATAAGTAAACCAACCGGCTTGTCCTTTGCTCTAAAAAGGATTGGGCCACTCGCTGCAATTATTATTACTGTCTTTTACTTACTGCATTTTATTTACCTGCTATATCAAAAACCCCTAAAAACTTGTCTGCTAGTTTACAGTGAAACCTTTACCGAAACTCCTTGTCAGCACCTTCTGCTCCTCGTTGGGTTCGACACTCTTATTTATCGAAAGTACTACGATACACCCCCTATACTTGTGGGTCATCAAGACTATTTTCTGGCGCCGTTGCCGGGGAGTGAAGCGCTATTGGTAAGTGGAATTGGTAAGGGAAACTTTTACTGTAGGTGCTGTTTTTATTTCTGCTTGCTACTTTATTTTATCATGGAGAGATCTCCATTTGAATCCCTGTTTGGAAATACTACTACCACTGCTACGGTAGTAGAAGAGGAACCACCTGATCAAGTAATTCCATTTAAAATACCTATGAAAATTGTTGAACGAGTTACGAATAACCGCTATGCAGGAGATGGAACTGTCCCTCCTGGGATCATTTGCTATTTATTCATGAATTATGCGAGTTGTTCAAGTGTGCAGGTATTTCAATGGAAGAGGTCAAGAAGAAATTTTTCTATATCGTTGACTGGTAAAGCTGCAAAATGGTATAGGATGCTGAAGAATGGGCGTTCTATTGGCTGGGAGGAGATTGTGCCTCTCTTTTATTCTAAATTTTATCCTCCTAGTGAAATTCATCAAGATCGGAATCATATATATAATTTTTGGCCTCATGATGGAGAAAGTATTGCCCAAGCGTGGGGGAGATTGAAATCATTAATGCTCAAATGCCCCATTCATGAGCTTCCTGGTAATGTGTTATTGATAACTTCTATGCAAGGCTTTCTCTTCAAGATAAAACTCTATTGGATACCTCTTGTGCTGGATCATTTACGCGTAATAAAGAGGAAGTTAAATGGGACCTTCTTGATCGGATTGAGGAAAATACTGAAGGATGGGAGAACGACAAAGGTAGAGAATCAGGTATAAAGTATGATTACGAATGCATTAAAACTTTTATGAATACTGATAATTTTCGTAATCTCTATGATATGTATGGTCTTGATTCTCAAGTTATTGCAAACTGTTACAAGGCTTTTGCCTCTTATCTTGATGTTCCTAAAGAAAGTTGCAATAAGTATCATTGCCTTACAAAGATAATACTAATTCTGCCAATATTAAAAACATTGAAGTTCATACAGTTGATCGTATCTTGCCAGAACCTTATATTGAGAAACCACCTTTTCCTGTTAAAATTAGGAACATTCTATCATAGCTAGTGTGGTTAATAAAAGTGCAAAGAAAGCTTTAGAACCTGCTGAACAAATAGCTTGAACCCACAATAGCAATAGTAAAGGATTTGGTAACTGAAAATGTAGAAGGAGGACATATTATCTTTTGTGAAGATGCCTCTAATATTGTTTCACATCCCAGTAGAGCTAGGAAAACAAGTGTTCCTGTGCTTTCAGTCAAAATAGGAGAACATTGCTATTATGGTTTATGTGATATTGGTGCAAGTTCTAGTGCTATTCCTTTTGATCTTTATAAAGAAATTATGCATGAAATTGGTCCTTGCGAACTTGAGGAGATTGATGTGGTTATTCAGCTTGCTAATAGAGAAACTATCTCTCCAATTGGTATTGTGAGAGATGTTGAAGTTTTATGTGGTAAGACTAAATACCCTGCTGATTTTCTAGTACTTGGTTCTGTTGCTAGTAAAGCTTGTCCCATTATTTTTGGTAGGCCTTTCTTGAATACATGTGGTGCATTATAGATTGTAAGAAAGAGAAAATTTACACTAAATTTAATGGAGAATCTTATGAGTTTAATTTTCTAAGTTTGGTAAAAACTTTATGAAACTGAATTACCTAATGAGAATTTAAAGTTGAACAACTTGCTTCTATTGCTGTTGCTCCTAACAATGCCTTGCAGCAATTCATGGAGGAACACGAAAGTGAAGTATTTATGGAGGAGAATGAGATTGACAATGCTTTCTTCGTCAACCACCAATACTTAAGCATAATTTGCCTGTGGAAGATTTGGGTACCTCAGCGCCTCCTAAGGAAGATCCTGTCTTCGATTTAAAACCTTTACCTGATAATCTTAATATGTTTATCTTGATGAAAGAAAGTATATCCTGTTATTATTAGTTCTAAACTTTCAGGTAATGAAGCAAGGCTATTAGAAGTACTAAAGAAACATCGAGGAGCTATGGGATACACTTTGGATGATTTAAAGGGGATTTCTCCTACTATATGTCAACATGCCATCAACATTGAACCCGATGCAAAACCTGTTGTTGAGCATCAGCGTCGCTTGATCCCTAAGATGAAAGAAGTGGTAAGAAATGAGGTATTAAAACTTCTTGATGCTGGTATAATTTATCCTATTGCTGATAGTAGATGGGTAAGTCCTGTGCATTGTGTCCCTAAGAAAGGAGGAGTTACTGTTGTACCAAATGAAAATGATGAACTTATTCCTCAAAGAGTAGTAGTTGGATATAGGATGTGCATTGATTTTAGAAAGGTCAATAAAGTAACTAAGAAAGATCATTATCCTTTGCCTTTTATTGATCAAATGTTAGAAAGGTTGTCTAAGAAAACTCATTTTTGTTTCCTTGATGGTTATTCTGGATTCTCACAAATTGCTGTTAAAGCACAAGATCAAGAGAAAACTACTTTTACTTGTCCTTATGGAACTTATGCTTATAGACGTATGCCTTTTGGTTTGTGTAATGCTCCTGCTACGTTCCAAAGATGCATGTCTGCTATTTTTCATGGTTTTTGTGAAGAAATTGTGGAAGTATTCATGGACGATTTTTCCGTCTACGGAACTTCCTTTGATAATTGCTTGCACAATCTTGATAAAGTTTTGCAGAGATGTGAGGAGACAATCTTGTTCTTAATTGGGAGAAATGTCATTTCATGGTTAATGAAGGAATTGTCCTAGGGCACAAAATTTCTGAAAGAGGTATTGAAGTGGACAGAGCTAAAGTTGAAGCAATCGAGAAAATGCCCTGTCCAAGGGATGTGAAAGGTATCCGTAGTATTCTTGGTCATGCCGGTTTTATAGGAGGTTTATTAAAGATTTCTCTAAAATTTCAAAACCCCTCACTAATCTTCTTCAAAAAGATGTACCTTTTGTTTTTGATGATGATTGCAAGGAAGCTTTTGAAACTCTAAAAAAGGCTTTAATCACAGCTCCTGTTGTTCAACCTCCTGATTGGACTTTACCTTTTGAAATAATGTGTGATGCTAGTGATTTTGCTGTAGGAGCTGTTCTTGGACAGCGGGTAGACAAGAAGTTAAATGTTATTCATTATGCTAGTAAAACACTTGATGCCGCTCAAAAGAATTATGCTACTACTGAAAAGGAATTTTTAGCAGTTGTTTTTGCTTGTGATAAATTTAGACCTTATATTGTTGATTCAAAAGTTACTATTCACACTGATCATGCTGCTATTAGATACCTTATGGAAAAGAAAGATGCTAAGCCTAGGCTCATAAGATGGGTACTTTTACTGAAGTTTGATTTACATATTGTAGATAGGAAAGGTGCTGAAAATCCTGTTGCTGATAATTTGTCTAGATTAGAAAACATTTCAGATGATCCTATACCTGTTAATGATAGTTTTCCAAATGAACAATTGGCTGCGATAAAGGTAAGCTCACGCGAAAGTCCTTGGTATGCTGATTATGCTAACTTTATTGTTGCCAAGTATTTGCCTCCGACCTTTACAGCTCAGCAAAGAAGAAAGTTCTTTTATGATTTGAGGCATTATTTTTGGGATGACCCACATTTGTATAAAGAAGGAGTAGATGGCATTATGCGAAGATGTGTTCCTGAGTATGAACAGAAAGAAATATTGAGCAAATGCCATGGAAGTGCTTATGGAGGACATCACGCTGGAGATAGAACTGCACAAAAGGTTCTACAATCAGGTTTTTATTGGCCTACCCTTTTTAGAGATGCTAGAAAATTTGTTTTATCATGTGATGAATGTCAAAGAGTAGGTAACATTAGTAGACGTAATGAAATGCCTATGAATTATTCTCTTGTTATTGAACCTTTTGACTGTTGGGGATTTGACTTTATGGGTCCTTTTCCTCCTCAAATGGTTATACTCATATACTTGTTGCTGTTGATTATGTTACTAAATGGGTAGAAGCTATACCAACTTCTAGTGCTGATGGTGAGACATCATTAAAAATGCTTAAAGATATTATCTTCCAAGGTTTGGTGTGCCTAGATATCTCATGACTGATGGTGGTTCTCATTTTATCATGGTGCTTTTAGAAAAACTCTAGCTAAGTATGATGTTAATCATAGAATTGCTTCACCATATCATCCCCAAACAAGTGGTCAAGTAGAATTATCAAATAGAGAGATTAATCTATTTTGCAAAAGACTGTTAATAAATCTAGAAAAAATTGGTCTAAAAAGCTTAACGATGCTTTGTGGGCTTATAGAACTGCTTATAAAAATCCTATGGGAATGTCTCCTTACAAAATGGTTTATGGAAAAGCTTGTCATTTGCCTCTAGAATTAGAACATAAAGCCTATTGGGCGGTGAAAGAACTTAATAGAGATTTTAAACTTGCGGTAAAAAGAGATTGCTTAATTTGAATTCTTTAGATGAATGGAGAAATGCAGCTTATGAAAATGCTAGGCTCTTTAAAGAGAAAGTTAAGCAATGGCATGATAGAAGAATTCTTAAGAGAGAATTTAACGTAGGTGAAAAAGTTTTATTGTATAGGTCTCGTCTCAGATTTTTTGCAGGAAAATTACTTTCAAAATGGGAAGGACCTTATTATCGAGGAGGTCTATCGCTCAGGTGCGATTAAAATCAATTCACAAGTGGTTAATGGGCAAAGACTCAAGCATTACATTTCTGGAGATTCTTATAATGAAGATGTTGATATTATCAAGTGGTAACTCCAGAAGATTTTATAAAAAGCCAAATTCAGGCAACTGCAGAAGCTGATTTGGAATAGGTAACAGTTTCGGTAAGAAAAAGTTCGCGTTTTACTTTTCAACTTAAATATTTGTCGTTTTTTACGTAATATGGAAAATTGTGAGTCGAAAAGGGTAGGAAACGGTGCCCGAGGGCACCACACAACCCTAGCACGCGGCCCCACCCTGGCCGTGCCGAGGGTGCGTGTGGGCCCTCGGAGCCTGATACGTCTCCAACGTATCTATAATTTTTGATGTTCCATGCTTGTTTTATACCAACTGCTACATGTTTTGCATCTACTTTATGTCACTTTTATATATTTTTTGGGACTAACCTATTAACAAGATGCTGAAGTGCCAGTTCCTGTTTTCTGCTGTTTTTGTATTCCAGAAAAGCTAGTTTGGAAATATTCTCGGAATTGGACGAAACTTCACGGGGGATGCTATTTTGCCAGAACACACCTGAAGGACCAAAGGAGCAACAGAGGAGAGCCACGTGGGCCCCCACATGTGGCCAGGGCACGGGCCCCCCTGGCACGCCGAGGGTGCGTGTGGGCCCCACGGGGGTCGTCAGCCGCTGCCCTTTCGCCTACTTATTCCCCCCGATGCGAAAACCCTAAGGGTCTGAGCCAATATCCACGAAAAGTTCCAGAGATGCCGCCGCCGTCAACCCTAGCTCGGGAGGGTCCAGAACCTCTTCCCGGCACCCTGCCGGAGAGGGGAATCGTCACCGGAGGCTTCTACATCGCCATGCCTGCCTCCGGAGTGATGCGTGAGTAGTTCATCCTTGGACTACGGGTCCATAGCAGTAGCTAGATGGTTGTCTCTCCACTTTGTGCCATCATGTTTAGATCTTGTGAGTTGCCCTACATGATCAAGATCATATTATTGTAATGCTACATGTTATGTTTGCTGGGATCCGATGAATATTGAATACTATGTCAAGTTGATTATGAATCTATGCCCTATGTTATTTATGATCTTGCATGCTTTCCGTTACTCGTAGATGCTTTGGCCAAGTAGATGCTTGTAACTCCAAGAGAGAGTATTTATGCTCGATAGTGGTTTCATGCCTCCAGTAATCTGGGAGAGTGACAGCAACTTCTAAGATTGTGGATGTGCTGTTGCCACTAGGGATAACCTAACAATGCTATGTCCACGGGCATATGTGTTTGTTTACATTACGCACTTTACTTAATGTAATTATTCGTTGCTTGCAACTTAATACCAACGGGGGACTCGGATGACAACCCAGCGGTGGATTATTAGTCATAGACGCTGTTGGATAACGGTCTATGTATTATGTTGTAATGCCCAATTAAATATCATACTAGTCATCATGTCATATATATGCATTGTCACGCGCTCACTATTTGTCAATTGCCCAGCTGTAATTTGTTCACCCAGCATGTTAGTTATCTTTTATGGAGAGACACCTCTAGTGAACTGTGGACCCCGGTCCATTCTTTTAAACTGATTAAACAACCACAAACTGCAAACTGTTCCTTTTTCATTCGCTGCAATTTAATACTCATTTTCCACACCATACGTTTAATCCTTTGTTTTCAGCAAGCCGGTGAGATTGACAACCTCACAGTTTCGTTGGGGCAAAGTAGTTTGATTGTGTTGTATGCAGATTCCACGTTGGTGATCGTGTTGCGCCGTGCGAGCCACCAACAACCTTCAGAAGAGTTGCTGCTCCTACTGGTTCGATAAACCTTGGTTTCATTCTGAGGGAAAACTTGCCGTTGAACTGCATCATACCTTCCTCTTGGGGTCTCCCAGCGAACGTGTGATTCACGCCAACAAGCATCAAGATTTTCTGGCACCGTTGCCGGGGAGACAGCAGTCTTCTGCAAGGGGAGTTTCACGCTTCCAATCTCTTTACTTTGTTTTTGTCTTGCCTAGTTTATTTTATTTTATCTTGTTTGCTTCCAATTATCAAAAACACAAAAAAATTAGTTACCTGCATTTAGTTTATTTTCAGTTTTGTTTTCTGTTAGTTATCATGTCTAGCTCTGCACCTTTTTCCGTGGTTCCACCTGTGGGAGAAATTATTACCTTTAGGCAGAAAGGTGGGGAATCCTTTAGGAATGCCTGGGGGAGAATTTTGGAGTTGCACAAGAAGGTGCAACCTAAGATGGATCTGAGAGTTCTTATTAAATTTTCTACCATGGTTTATTTTCTGTTTATCAACTTGCTCTAGATACCATGGTAGGGGAAACCTTTTCTGAGATTGATTCAATGAAAGCTCATAATATTTTGAGTGATTTGTCAATTTTTCCAATGATGGATGAAACTGGGATATTCGCTAAGCTAGATAAAATAGAAAAGTCAATTGATGATTTAACTCTGAGCCATAATCTTAAAGAACAACCTTTAGTTGAGTTAAAAAATGATTGGGAACCATTCATTGAAATTAATATTGGTAATAAAAAGTTTCGTGCCTATTGTGATCTTGGTTCTACAATGTCCATCATGCCAAAAATGGTTTACGATTTATTAAATTATGATAACATGGTTAATTACCCTGTTTTTCATTTTCATGCGGATGGAACAATCATAAAAAGTATAGGGATTATTAACGATGTTAAGATTACTATTCAGAATAAGACTGTCCCTGTTAATTTTATGATTCTTGCAAAATCTCCTAGTAATATTGTACTTGGAAGTCCTTTTTAAAGAACAACGGAGTATTTATTAATGCAAAGTATGGATTTATGAAATTCAATACTCCTATTAATCGAAGGTTTTTCTTTCCAATTAAGAAGGATGATCCCACTGAAAGGTTGGAAGATTTCAATCTCCTTGGTGATACTTGATGCATGCTTTGTGCCTAGCTAAATGGCGTTAAAGAAAAGCCCTTATGGGAGGCAACCCATTATTTTTTTGTTTCTGCAATTTTTCTTTTATTTGAGTCAAGGAGGATGTTTACTTCTGTAGCAACTCCTTTGTATGTTTATTTTTTCGCATTGTTGTGCCAAGAGTAGCCTCTAATGTTAAGATGATGCTAAGTTTTGATTTGTGCGCAGAAACAGATTTTTGTTGTTCGCTGTACGAAATTCCTAAAATCACCAGATTGTTAATTAAATCTGAAATTTTTGTGCGTAATCTTTATGAATTTCTGAATCTTTCATTAGTTCAAAGTTTTTCGATCTGAGCATCGTAAGTGTCTCAAAAAAATTCATCTTTACTGGCTGTTCTGTTTTGACAGATTCTGTCTCTGTTTTTTTGCATTGTCTCTTGTGGGCTTTAAGCAAGGTTCTCTATGGAGGGCTGTAGCTAATGTTTTATTGAGTTCTTGCAATATGTCACAACAGAACTAGTGGATTAAAAATTTTGAGTACTAACCCCTCTAATGAGATTTACTTTGAGTTTGGTGTGACGAAAGTTTTCAAGAGTCAAGAGAGAAGGATGATATAATAGGATCAAGAAGAGTGAAGAGCTTAATCTTGGGGAGGCTCTCATGGATCTCCCCAGCATATTTCAAGAAGACTCAAGCGTCTAAGCTTGGGGATGCCCAAGGCATCCCCTTCTTCATCAGCAAAATTATCAGGTCATCTCTAGTGAAACTATATTTTAATTCTTTCACATCATATGTGCTTTTCTTGGAGCGTCTGTGTGCTTTTATTTTCAGTATTGCACTTTTATTTTCAATAAAGCTTGACTGGACCCTATCATTCTTGATTGGGAGAGAGACACGCTCCGCTTTTTCATGAGAATACTCCTATTCTTCACTTATATTTGTTGAGTATTCATATCTAGCGCTGTTCAGCTTTTAGCTCTTGTTTTCATGTATCTCTTTTCAGAGCTATTAGCTTTCTTTTGTAGAAAGTACTCTCTTGCTTCACTTATATCTATTTGGAGAGTTGATGAAATAAATTGATTGGTGTTTGATTGGTACAGAAAATGTTGCATGTGGTAATTGGTATAAGGAAAAACTTGCTTAATCTTGTAGATCACTAATATGGATAACTTGATGCTTGTCAATTGTTTTGAGTTAACAAGTAGATCATGATTCAATTTGTGCATCACATGAGTTAAGCCTATTAGTGAAGAACTACCGTAAAGCTTGTTGAAAATTTGGTTTGCATCGGTGGTATCTCTAAGGTCTAGATATTTTCTAATAAATGGGTTTGATTAACAAGGAAGATGGTATGAAGTCTTATAACGTTTGCAATATGTTTGTCATATAAAACTTGGTGTACGGGTTGATATTCTTGTTTCCTTACATAAACCTTGCTAGCCTAAACTCTGTACTGAGAGGGAATGCTTCTCGTGCATCCAAATCCTTGAGCCAAAATCCATGCCATTTGTGTCCACCATAACTACCTATATGTGGTATTTCCTTACCACTCCAAGTAAATTTTTCATGTGCTACCTTTAAATTATTCAAAATGTTATTATTCCCATTTGTGTCAATGTTTACTAGCTCATGAGGAATTAGTGTGGTTATTCTTTATTCTGGTTGTCAAATGGACTTTTACACCTGGACTAGTGGCATATACATCCGCTTATCCAATAACTTGCAAAAAGAGCTGGCAACGGGGTGCCCAGTCCCAATTAAGTACAACTTTAACCAATTAATTCTCTTCACACTTTTGCCCTGATTCATCAGTAAGCAATGACAAAACAGTGAAATACCTGCATGTGTGTAAACCAAAGAGAAAGAGGGATGATCTGCCTTGCTGGTAGAAATAGCGTCCTTCATGGGAGCCGCTCTTAAAAGTCCGTTTGACAGGTAGAATACTGTTCTCACCCGCTGATGCATGTAAAATGCATACATGAACTTTGCATTATTTTATTCATATTCCAATCATATTTGCATCATATAAAGGTTATATCAATGTTTTATAATGATTTTGGGAATATTTCACAAGTACCCCTATTTTCTGGAATTAACCCTGCGCAGGCAGAAAACCCTATTTTCTATATTTTGATGTTTCAGGGACCCAAACGACGTCCAAATGACCTGAAAATTTAGGAGCATCAATATTTGGAAGGAAGAAGACCTGGGAGCGAAGGAAGCGAACAAACGGAGGCTCGAGGCCCAAAAGGGGGTGGCCCACGCGGCCAAAACCCTAGGCCACGTGGGGCCCACCTTCTGGAGCCTCGATGCTCCGTTGCCGTCGATCTTTTCTCTACCGACTTCGTCTTGACCTAAAACCGACTATAAAAATAGTCCCCGAGGCTCTTCGGAAAGGAGGCGGCGAAAAAACACAAAACCACGAAACAGAGAGTCAGAAGGCTGCCGCCGGAGAAGATTGGAGGGGGGAAACGCTGCCGGAATCACCTCCGGTAGGCTCCTCCATCCCCCCTCCGGAGTCTCCATCAACACCACCGTCTCCATGATGAAGGGGGAGTAGTCCACCCCCTGGACTTGGGTTTGTGGTGGTAACTTATGTATCTCTCCTCTCTTTGGGCTTCACTAATTAGTACCGTATGAGCTGCTGAACATGATTACGGTCATCTATGTAATTCCTATGGTGGATATTGTGGTGTGAGATGATATTTGTTATGCATTTACCGTTGTGTTGGATCTTTTATGACTTGTCATACTTTGGAGATATTCTATGATACATGTGATGGTTTGATTTATGCGTAATGCCTTGTTTATCCTTGTCATGAAGTGATTGACACCACCACGTGTGGATAGATGAGAGATGTGGTCATGCACACGAAATATGAACCATTGCACTAGTGTTTAGAATATTGTCCATTATGAAGTATGATGTATGTAGGTACGGGATGGCCGGTGTGACAACGGCATATGTATTGAGTGACACAATACAGCCCAACATACTTTATCTGGGGTAAAAAGGAAGAAGTATGATGTGGGAGTGACAGCAACCACGCTAGCCTTACGAGGGTGACATAGCAACACAAATGATTATTTTCTTCCGACTATGTGTTTTAGAACATGTAGCCGTCATAGAAGTTTACCATGAAAGCATGACAATTATGTGTACTTTTATTATCTATAACATGATCACCACCTTAGATTGAGAGAGAGAGAACGAGTGAAACCATGAACCCATGTCCATTGTTCTTATAAGAGAAAACCTTTGTCTTGTCCTCTTGCATTGAAGAGGATTGGGACACCTTTGCATTCTTGTTTTGATACATTAAACTTCCATCCATCAAATCAACCACCTTGTTCTTTAAACTTGTTTAGTGCATAATCAACTAAAACTTGTGACACTTTAGTTGTAGGGAATAGATAACTTTTCCTTCTTGCTCCTGCGGATCGATACCTTACTTCCACATTGAGAGGTGCTACAGTGATCCCCTGCTCTTGGGGTAATCACCCGCTATCATTCGTTGACAATTAACAAACACCTCTCAAAAATAGATACTCCTCCATGCTATGTGATTGATGGAAGGCACCCGAGGATTCGGTTAGCCATGGCTTGTGTTAGCAAGGTTGGGAGGAGTATCAAATATTTTATGCAGTCTCTTTATGATTTCAAAAACCTAAAAGCTCTAGCACATGACTTAATCCCTGCTTCCCTCTGCGAAGGGCCTTTCTTTTACTTTTATGTTGAGTCAGTTTTCCTATTCCTTCTGTCTTCCACAAGCAAACACTAGTGTCAACTTTGTTACAACATGCGTTATATGCCACGTATTGGACTTGTTATACTACTTTGTGTTGACGATATCCATGAAATATTTGTGTTGACGATATCCATGAGATAAATATGTTGAAAGTTGAAGCAAATGCTGAAACTTAATTCTTCCTTTGTGTTGACTGAATACTTTTTATTAGAAACTATTGCTTTATGAGTTAACACTTATGCAAAACGCTTTGATGCTTGTATTGAAAGTACTATTCATGAAAACGTTTAGCTTGTGTGATTCATTGTTTACCCATTATCTATTTGGTAGCAAATTATAGACCATTGACTTGGATCACTTCATTCATTTACATGTGCCTTGCAATATTATATGATCAAGATTATGATGGTAGCATGTCACCTCAAAAATTATTTTATTTTTTTATCGTTTACCTACTCGAGGACGAGCAGGAACTAAGCTTGGGGATGCTGATACGTCTCCAACGTATCTATAATTTTTGATGTTCCATGCTTGTTTTATACCAATTGCTACATGTTTAGCATCTAATTTATGTCACTTTTATACATTTTTTGGGACTAACCTATTAACAAGATGCCGAAGTGTCAGTTCCTGTTTTCTGCTGTTTTTGTATTCCAGAAAAGCTAGTCCGGAAATATTCTCGGAATTGGACGAAACTTCACGGGGGATGCTATTTTGCCAGAACACACCTGAAGGACCAAAGGAGCAACAGAGGAGAGCCACGTGGGCCTCACACGTGGCCAGGGCGTGGGGCCCCCCTGGCGCGCCGAGGGTGCGTGTGGGCCCCACGGGGGTCGTCAGCCGCCGCCCTTTCGCCTACTTATTCCCCCGATGCGAAAACCCTAAGGGCCTGAGCCAATATCCACGAAAAGTTCCAGAGACGCCGCTGCCGTCAACCCTAGCTCGGGAGGGTCCAGAACCTCTTCCCGGCACCCTGCCGGAGAGGGGAATCGTCACTGGAGGCTTCTACATCGCCATGCCTGCCTCCGGAGTGATGCGTGAGTAGTTCATCTTTGGACTACGGGTCCATAGCAGTAGCTAGATGGTTGTCTCTCCACTTTGTGCCATCATGTTTAGATCTTGTGAGCTGCCCTACATGATCAAGATCATATTATTGTAATGCTACATGTTGTGTTTGCTGGGATCCGATGAATATTGAATACTATGTCAAGTTGATTATCAATCTATGCCCTATGTTATTTATGATCTTGCATGCTTTCCATTACTCGTAGATGCTTTGGCCAAGTAGATGCTTGTAACTCCAAGAGAGAGTATTTATGCTCGATAATGGGTTCATGCCTCCAGTAATCTGGGAGAGTGACAGCAACTTCTAAGATTGTGGATGTGCTGTTGCCACTAGGGATAACCTAACAATGCTATGTCCACGGGCATATGTGTTTGTTTACATTACGCACTTTACTTAATGCAATTATCCGTTGCTTGCAACTTAATACCAACGGGCGACTCGGATGACAACCCAGCGGTGGATTATTAGTCATAGATGCTGTTGGATAACGGTCTATGTATTATGTCGTAATGCCCAATTAAATATCATAGTAGTCATCATGTCATATATATGCATTGTCATGCGCTCACTATTTGTCAATTGCCCAGCTGTAATTTGTTCACCCAGCATGTTAGTTATCTTTTATGGAGAGACACCTCTAGTGAACTGTGGACCCCGGTCCATTCTTTTAAACTGATTAAACAACCACAAACTGCAAACTGTTCCTTTTTCATTCGCTGCAATTTAATACTCATTTTACACACCATACGTTTAATCCTTTGTTTTCAGCAAGCCGGTGAGATTGACAACCTCACTGTTTCGTTGGGGCAAAGTAGTTTGATTGTGTTGTATGCAGATTCCACGTTGGTGATCGTGTTGCGCCGTGCGAGCCACCAACAACCTTCAGAAGAGTTGCTGCTCCTACTGGTTCGATAAACCTTGGTTTCATTCTGAGGGAAAACTTGCCGCTGAACTGCATCATACCTTCCTCTTGGGGTCTCCCAGCGAACGTGTGATTCACGCCAACAAGCATCAGAGCCCGTCTCTGACCCCGCTTCGTCCTGTACCTTCCCTTTGTTGTTAAACTTTTTGCTATATATTCACCCGGATCTCCCGAGGTCCGTATATCGAGTTTTCATCGTGTTTTGTTTTCGAGCTGTTTTTGCCAGGTTTAGCTCTAGGATTAGAACAATGTCTTCGTCCGAGGCCCCGAAGGATACCTTCTTCAAGAACGTCGTTGACCCATACATCAATGAGCTTGTGGATGGAGTCCTTGTTCGAGAAGATGTCAAGGGACCCAACGTTGAAGGGGACATGAAGGCCAGGCTAGAAGAAGTAGAGCATGAAGTTTTCCGGTACCAGAAGATGATAGAGCGCGGAGTGGAGATCAACCACAAGATCATTAATGAGCTTATTGCTGAACACAAGAAGGAGACTAACAAGCTGTGGGATGATATCTTCACACTCAGTGAAACCACGTCCAAGTTACAAGCACAAATTTATGACCTTCAAAACCAAAACTGTGAGTATGAAGCTAGGTTCAAACGCATAAGCTCTGCTGCTAGTTTCATGTTTGTGGAAACCAAATCATCCTTTGTTGATGGGGAGCCTTTACCTTGGAAATTGGATGATGAAGAGTGTCCTTCACCACCAAGAGATCAAGTTTAAATCGTCAAGGGGTAATGGCACTCCCTTAGCTTGTTCCAAGCTTGGGGGAGTGCCCAGTATCATCTTTATCTTTTTATTTTTACAATTTCGTGGTCATATCATGAGTAAAGAAGTTATCTTATAAGATGGTTTGCAATGTGGAGTGTCACTCTTTTAGTTATCTATGTATCCGTTGGTGTGAGTGTGTCTTTGTCTAGAATATTAATGAGAAGTTTCACCTTTACTTTCGGTACATTTTATTTTAGTCTGCAATTCCTCTTTATGTGCTGATCTTGTCGTTGGTATTGACGTCACTTTTGGGTACACCAAGTTAATTAGATTGGTTGTGGCAAATTTAGTATTGGTCAGTAGCAACAATACTTTAAAAACTTAAGTAGAAGGAGGGAATTACATGCAAAAATATTATCCCTTTATCTTTCTTTCTTGTTAGCCAATGAGATTAGCATTCTTGAGTTAAAATATTTGTGCTTACAAAGAAGATTGCATGATTGCTCTTATTACATGTATATTTGTGTGTATCCCTCAACTTTTATGCTTGCCACCCGACCTTGCTAGCCTAAACTCTGTACTGAGAGGGAATGTTTCTCGTGCATCCAAATCCTTGAGCCAAAATCCATATCATTTGTGTCCGCCATAACTACCTATATGTGGTATTTTCTTGCCACTCCAAGTAAATTTTTCATGTGCTACCTTTAAACTATTCAAAATTGTTATTACTCCTTTTTGTGTCAATGTTTACTAGCTCATGAGGAAGTAGTGGGTTATTCTTTATTCAACTTGTCAAACAGACTTTACCATCAGACTAGCGGCATATATATCCGCTTATCTATTAATTTTGCAAAAAGAGCTGGCAACGGGGTGCCCAGCCCCAATTAATTACAACTTTAACCGCTTAATTCTCTTCACGCTTTGTCAACTGAATACTCAGTGAAACATCTACATGTGTAAACAAAAGAGAAAGAGGGATGATCTGCCTTGCTGGTAGAAATAACGTCCTTCATGGGAGCTGCTCTTAAAAGTCTATTTGATAGGGGGAATACTGTTTTCATCCGCTGCCATTCGTTGACAATTAACAAACACCTCTCAAAACATAATTTTTACTCTCTATATGATTTCAAAAACTAAAAAGCTCTAGCACATGACTTAATCCCTGCTTCCCTCTGCGAAGGGCCCTTCTTTTACTTTTCATGTTGAGTCAGTACAGCTATTTCCTTCCTCCTTGAGCAAGCATTTGAGTTGTTGTGATTCAACCATATATATCATTAATATTTTCAATCATGTCTTTTATCCTTCCTTGTCTTAGTACAAAGACCTTTGCCTCTAAGAATATAACTTTGAAAGTTATCAATGATTGTAAGGAGGGTGTGATAATTGAGTATGTAAGTTCTGCAATATAAGCTCTAATATAAAGACTCCTTTCAAAAGATAAGTATGAATTGTTCATTGTTCTATGACTAAGATTTAAGTGTGCCATCACTAATTTATAATTTCCTTCGTGCACTTTTATTGTGATGTTTTATTACTCATGCTCAAGTTAAGTTATACGAAGAGTAGTTGCTGTTTAAAATGATTTGTGTTGTTGAGTAAATATTGATGCTTCTTGTCCGTATTCTTTATTATCGACGCTTCACTCCATAAACCTGTGGTCTAGTTTACTGAGCTCAGCTTTCGCTTGGGAACAAGCGAGGTCTAAGCTTGGGGGGAGTTGATACGTCCATTTTGCATCACTGTTTTATATCATAATTTACTGTTATTCATTGATATATTTCATATTAAGATGTGTTACTTATGTTATTTTGTCTTATTTTGCATGTTTGATGATTATTGGAGAATTAACTGCCGGAGTCAGATTTCAGCTGGAAAAAGCACCGTCAAGACACTATATTTCTGGAGGTCTACAAATCTTATCAAATATACAGAAGTTCCTATTTTATCGAAAGACGGAGACAGCCAAAAGGGGAGGTTGAGATGGGCCACGAGGGGCCCACACAACCCTAGGGCGCGGCCACCATGGGACCCGCGCCGAGGACTGGTGTGGGGCCCCTGGCCCACCTCTGGCGTTGCCCTTTCACGTACATCATCCCCTCAACCCTAATCTTCAAGGAGTGAGCCCGAGGAAATATTCCGCCGACTCCATGGGACGGAAACAACAGAGAGAGAAAAAGCTCTCCGGCAGGGAGAAATCTGCCGGGGAAATTCCCTCCCGGAGGGGGGGGGGGAAATCATCACCATCATCATCGTCATCACGCTGGACTTCATCGGGATCATCATCATCATCGTCTCCACCGCCATCACCATCATCACCGCTGCTCCACCTCATTACGCCGTAACATCCAGGCCTATACTTTGTCTAGTTCATAGGGGGAACTCT
Source organism: Poa pratensis (assembly GCA_947311845.1). Lineage (NCBI taxonomy): Eukaryota > Viridiplantae > Streptophyta > Magnoliopsida > Poales > Poaceae > Poa > Poa pratensis. Next base: position 30,306,902 of record CAMZMU010000099.1, read on the forward strand.
CCCGGCGTTAATTACTCCTTGTGGTTGATGCTATTGAGTTTTATCAGTGAATTAAAGTTTATGTCCAGATTGTTATTCATCATTATATCACCTCTGATCATGATCCAAATGATGTCTTGTGAGTAGTTCATTTAGTTCTTGAGGACATGGGAAAGTCTTGTCGCTAATAGTGAATTATGTTGAGTAATATTTAATGGTTTGATATTTAAGTTGTGGTATTATTCTTCTAGTGGTGTCATGTGAACGTCGACTACATGACACTTCACCTTTATGGGCCTAGGGGAATGCATTGTGTATTTGGTTGCTAATTGTGGGGTTGTGACAGAAACCTAAACCCCCGTTAGTAAACCGGTGCACGAGGGAGCGTAGGATCTCAGAGTTTAAGGCTGTGGTTAGCTTTATCTTAATTACTTTCTTGTAACTGCGAAAGCTTATGAGAGGTATAATCACAAGTATGTATTAGTCCAAGTAAGGGCGGTGCATTAGCATAGGTTCACCCACACAACACTTATCAAAACAATAAAGATGAATCAACTATATGAAGCGAAAACACTTGCCTAAATTCCCGTGTGTCCTCAAGAACATTTTGTCATCATAAGTAAACAAACCGGCTTGTCCTTTGCTCTAAAAAGGATTGGGCCACTCGCTGCAATTATTATTACTGTCTTTTATTTACTTGTATTTTATTTATCTGCTATATCAAAAACTCCTAAAAACTTGTCCGCTAGTGTTCACAGTGAAACCTTGACCGAAACTACTTGTCAACATCTTCTGCTCCTCGTTGGGTTCGACACTCTTATTTATCGAAAGTACTACGATACACCCCCTATACTTGTGGGTCATCAACACACTCCCATGCTCGGATCAAGGTGGTGTCCTCCTACTCGTGTAGTTTCCGGCCCTCTTTCCTTTTTGGCTTTGCTCAAATGTATCCATTCCAATTTCTTCAAGATCTTCATCGCCATCGTCTTCTCCCTCGTCCGCTTCGGCCTCCGGCATCTCGCAATCGAACTCAAGTGGAGTAGTCGAAATATCAACCGAGTTTTCATCCAACAATTGCGAGTATGTCGAATGCATTGGATAGCTGCACCATTCGAGTTTTCATCCGACATTTGCGGTTGTTAAACACATGAGAGAAATAAAAGAAATTCATACCTCTCGGGATTTTTGACGAACACGTTGTGCGGGTTGGTGGCCTCGGAGGGGAGGTGTGAGCTTGTGCCGGCTGAGGAAGCACGAGGGGCACGGCCTCGAGCCACCGGCAACTTTGCCTTCTTCGGCGCTTCGTGCCCCGGAAGTCGCGCCTTGGTGGCCTTCGACTTCGGCCTCGCGCCTCATGCCCCGGAAGCCGCGCCGGCCCACGGGACGAGGATGAGGATTCGGGGCGGTCAGAGCATGGCCGGCGCCACCCATCCCGAGCTGCTTCCATTTCTGGCCGGCGACAGGAGGAATTGGTGCGGCAGCCGGAGGCGCTGGAGGTCACGGCTGCGCTCTTCCGGCCGGCGGCGGAACGAATCCGGCCGGCGGAGGAACAGGCGGACGCTACAGCGGCTTCATGGTTGCCCGACGACGAAGGGGTGTGGCCGGAAGGGTGGCGGGGCGGCCGAATCGGTGGCAGGCGGCCGAATCGGCGCCGATAGCGGAAGGGGAGAAGGTGAAACTTCCGCGTGGGAAGGTTCATGCCACGAGTAGGGGGAGCAGGAAATTGGGCGGGCGAAACTGGACAGATTGGGGTCGGGCAGGTGTATATCCTGCTTCCTGGATAAATTTTTGCGATACGGTACAGAGTAAGGTATCTGTTCTGTCCGAAATTTTGCGCCGGACCCGGAAAAAAGCAGTTATTTTCCAGGCCGGGGCTTATCCGGTATCTGCTAGAGTTGCTCTTACTTACGAATCCAAAAGAATAGGCACGTTCACGATAATGTCCATTAGGATTTGATTCGGCCTATGAAGGACCATATTTCATTATCTTTAACTCTTCAAATGAAAAAGGCCAACTCTTATAGCGTTGAAGTATAAATCTTAGCCAAACTCATCGAATAGCTTTACCACCACCCTAAAAAAAACTGGTACCAAACAGATTCAAACTCAACGCATATGCAGCAGTGCCATCATTTTATCTGTGCGAAACTGCAAATTCAAAACACAGATGACACTGTAACAGACAAAAAAAAACTCAAACAACAGGCTCTAGCACCCATGAGATTTTTATTTAGAAGAATAGTTTTGCATGAAACAACCTTTATATTTAAGCAACTTCTCCCTGTTTTTCCTTCGAAACAGAGCAAGTTGGTCTCACATGGGACCATATAATGCTGGGTCGTGATCGCAGCAGTGACAAATAAAATGTATTTTCCTTCAGCATACTCGCTCCGTCCGCGAATAAGTGTACATCTACCTTTTGTGGTATGTCAATATTATTAAAGTTTGACTAACTTTTTAGGTAAGCGTACCAACATTTATGACACTAAATTGGTATCACTAGATTCGTCTTAAGATGAAGTCTCGAAATATACCAACATTATGTCATATATGTTGATACTCTTTTCTATAAAGTTGGTCAAATTTTATAAAAGTTGACTTGGGACAAAATCTAGATGTACACTTATTCGAGGACGGAGGGAGTACCAATTATCTAGTACGGTAGAAGTCTAAGGAATTTCGAAGTGAAGGATGCTCAGAGGCAAACCCATGTTACTAAATTGTTTTTGGCTCTCATGTACCTATTCCTCACAGTAACCGAATGATTAATCTTCTTTGCTGGTAAAGAGTCATTTTTTTCTCAAAATGCTAAATCGTAAAAAAGAAAATCAAACATCTGAAAACTCATCCGATTCCCCACATCTTAAAGAAAAGCAAAATATTTGAACATTCCTTAGCCTTGCGAGTTCGTAGACCCGGTAACCCATCGTTCGCCTAAGATCGAAAATGCGATGTCACTCTGAATTCAGTTCAGGGCGGAAAGGGGGAAAAGTAAAGTCTAAGCGTGAAGTAATAAGTCATAAATTTGAAGAGTGAGTTGGCTTCCATACCTATTGCCATTGGTCGAGCAAACAGGGAAGTTTCGATGTGTATGTAGATTTGGTTCTAGTGCCGCCACCGATTGACTTACCTGAGCACCTAGCACCGAGGATCGATGTAATTTACTTTCAAAAAGATGCTGTTGATGCTAACACGCTAACTAACGTGAACTTATAATAAAGAAGCGACGGAGCTCTTTGAGGGGAAAATTTTCCAACTAGACCGATAAATGAGAGCTCCTGTTCTGCGGCGTGGTGGCAGGACCGCTAGGGGATTGGGCTCGAATTTCGGCCATTTATACCACTCCACTTTTGGTTGCGGAATGTAACAGCCAATAATCTGGTTTGCAAACCTATCTTTGCCCTCCTCGACTGCTAAATTGAGATAGTCAATCCCAAATCCTTGGAAATCAGAATGAATGATTTCGCATTGAACGAATTCACTTAAAATCTGCGATTTTCTCGCTCTGTCTGTATTAAGTATGATGAGAAACAGATATAAATTCAACACAATGACACACACACAAAGAATGGGGCATCATGGGACTAATTAATCGAATCAACAATTAATTGAAGCAAGCCACTGTCTTCATGTCAGCTGACTAATTGTTACAGAAATGTTCAATTTAATTCCTACAAGTCCAATTCACCACTGACCCGTGCATAGTACATAGAGGGTCAGTTTCAGCATGGGTTATACAACATGCAATAACCTATAGCAAACAAGCCATTTCTGCATCTCAGCCACCAGAATGCAACCTAGAGACCTACAGAGCAACCAATGTCATCAGCCAAAAGAATTTGTAATACATGGAAAATTTGCTAAGTTTATCTCACAATTTTGGTATGATTCAAACATGCATTAGATTAATCATTGCGGATATAGTGCTAAAAGCTCAAATCTATATCATCTCAGCATTGCTGGAAAAACCCAACAGCAGAAATAGCAAACACCAATAGTACAGTTGATTCGTCCAAACAAATTGTAGGTAGACCATCAATTTGTAGTGACTTCAACTTTCTATTGTTGACATATTCTCAAGTTTTTGCTCTGATATAAGTAGAAGCTACATGACCAGTGGTTTAAATCCCCCCTTCAGAGGCAATACTGAACAGCCCAAATATTACCCATGGCGGAGTATTTGTTATGATGGGCCTATGACTATGAGGGGCTTATGGAAAGAAAACAGAAACATCTGATTCTATCTAATGGGCACATATGTTCATACTCCATGGTCCAAAACAGAGGCAACTTTTAAAACTCCTCATGGCATCAAAACAAAACTTTAACCATTACTTTGATGAAACTATGATATGAAATATGAAAAGCGGCTGGTTTCGCTCAGTTCATGCCGCAGGGAGACATCACCCTTCGGGTTTGGTGGCAGAGCCTTGCAGGTTGTCAACCCAAGAGCAGGAGAAAGGAGCTGGCTTCACTCTCTATTGCCTGCTGTCGACGGCTGTGGCTTGAGCGAAATGACCGAAATTTCGAGCGGAAGCAATCCACAGAGGATATCATAGTCCGTAGGATTAGAGAGGAATTTCAGTTGTGGGTTTTAGCTAGGCAGCCTGCAGATAGACAGGAGGAGTAGCTTAGTAAGTAGGGCGGTTCGGCGGGCAGTACGGCTGCATTTGTAATTTGTAAAACTCCTTTTCCACTCTTAATGTCATGACATGCAGGTCCTGCATGTTCTTGAAAAAAAAGAAATATGAAAAGGTGCAGTTTTGCTAAAAGCAGTTTTTGTGATGAAAGTATCAATGCAATTTTGTATCATGCGTTTGATAAAATTATTAAGCACCTATCGGTAGAGGTGCGCCCCAAATCATTTTAACATCTCGTTTGGGTCAGATATCAGATAAACTATACTAGAGGCTTGACCTATTAGATATGGGAATTAGACTGACAAACTAATATATGTTGAGAAATTTAAGCTAACTGGCTAAAATAGCATAATTGTCCATAAAAAATTAAAGCTGCAAGAAAAATGATAAATATTGGTATAAGACATCAGGACATGCTGTTCAAGTATTGGGACAATCAAACTGTAGACATAGGTACAGCACTGCCAAATGAGCAGCAATGTGAAATGGCATAGATATAAGCCCATATAACTAAAGGAATTTGAAACCAAATGCTAAGATATGTAACAACCAGTAAGAAGTAAGGACGGAAAATATCCATAAAGGACGGTAAAGGGCAGGATATAACTCTCTTGCCACTTAGTATGGCACCGTTCTCATCAACATAAGTCATATACAATGATACGAATAGGGAATGTGGAATACATCACTCAATCTGAGAAGCTAGTGGAAAAGTCCTTGCACTATCCATACGAATAGGGTATGTAACAACCAGTAGAAGTAAGGCCGGAAAATATCCATAAAGCACGGTAAAGGGAAGGATATCAGTAATGATTGTTAAATTGAAGGAAGGTAGCTGAGAGAGGGCATGGCGAAGGGAGTGTAAAGCTGCTGAAGGGATAAGGAAGCAAGGCATGGAAAAGATTAAAAGATGCACTGCCATGAGAGCATTATGGGAGGCAGACAGGTGAAACAGCTTAGCAAAGGATCATATAGAGCATTTCGGGGTCCTATCTTTCCATTTTAGATACCTCAAATTACAAGCAGAAGATAAGCTTACCTGATCAACTCATGCATCATAGTTGCAGATCTGACCTCCATCATGTTCACCGCCAATGTCTGTTTTTAAAAGGATACGAAGTCAAGCAACCAATGGCATTCCAATAGTAATCCGAGTAGATATGAGAAGTTATGAAGGAGATATTTAGATAAACCCACAGGTGAGAAAAACAACTCAGGTTTGGTGTAACATTAGGAATTGCTAGATAAAACTACACCTATTATCAAATTCAAAGAACATAAGATCCCTCACAACAATATGTAGACTCATTAATACCTATAAAAATGAAGAACATGCACACTCCGACTATTAGCTAATCAAAAGAGAGAAATCGTACACAATTATTATTAAACTCGTGTCATGCCATATCAAACAAAAAAATATGTTCATACTAATAAATCCTAGCAACAGAAGTAGTCATGACAATTCAGATTTCTACTATCTTTAAAATAAATAAATCTATCCTAAAGATACAAAATGAACTCCATTTATTGAAAACATACTGGCACAAATGGAATATGCCACTCACAGCAGTGGTTCTCCTACAAGTGATAAAATGAACAATTGTTTCGTAAATTTCAAACCAAGTTGTTATTGTGGATTTACAAATACTAGAAGATCAGCAGAGATAACAATATTGAATGACAGAAATATAACTAGCTTTAAGCTTCCAATGTAAGGGTTAATGGACAAATTTGTCATTTCAATCTAGTTTTTCATGAAGTTGTCTTCAACTTCCAAATGTTATGTATCTCATCTTAAGAAAAAAAACTGCACTGCAGCCATGCACCAGCACTAACATATTAAGTTCTTGCACCTGTTTCACTTGTTGTACAAAGAATTTGCTAACCTTGGTGCTAACTGTTTCTCTACGACACTATTTAAAACGGTTAGCTTAGTGCCAAAGGATGTGAACAATGTCAACCAATTATTGAAAAATAATTTGTATTTGTTATAATCACATTGTACAGGCATGCTATTACCTGCAGTATAGACACTTTCAAATGGATAATAGGGAACTGAAAGGTTGAATTCAGGTAGTTTCTTGAACTGCAACGACTGAATCTGGACCATAAAGGTGCCGATCGCTGTCCAGAGGAACACCATATTATTTTCCTCAGCAAACCCTAGTATCATTATGTTACCCTGAACCTCTGAATCCAGGGAAAGCAGCTTGTCCAGCTCAATAGTTCTCCCCAACACCCATGAAACAACACCATCGCAATCGGTATTCCTCTCCCATAACTTGGCGGTGTAGTTTGACACGAAGAGGATACCAAGACCACCACCATCTGCCCTTATAACCGTGAAGCTGTTATCATGTTCAAACACATCCGGAGCATGCTCAGGATTGGAGCCTGGGCAGTGCAGCCAAGGTGGCAGCTTCTCCTTACACAAATCACTAATCGAACAAACTTTTTGTGCTAAAATTTGAAGGAGACTCGCTGTGGGAGCCCGGGCAGCTACCCAGGCTAGCCCCCTGACTCCGCCGATGGGCATCTGTATCACAGCTAGGCTCTGCTTCTCAAAATCAAATTCTAGGATGCTTGATGAAAACGTAAGCTTCCAGTAAAGGCAACCCCTAACCAGCACAGCAGAATCCGTAGAAACCATCGTGCCAAATAAAATCTCAGAAGGATCAACCCCAGAGTCGGGCTCTAATGGATTCGGTGTTGAGATGAGGTCACCCCATAAGCCGGTCTCCGACGAGTAAACGCAGGCCAGCGCTCGTTGTTTAAGTCGTGTGCGGTCGTTGATTGTTGCTACAACTACAATGACCAACTGGAAGTGGACGTCTCCGGCAGCACGAAGCACCGCCCCGTTGACCCTGGGGGTCGTCGCTGGATTTAACCACGGGGGAACGGCTACCTGGTGCTGGTCGCCGGTGACGGGGTCCCACACCAGGAACTGCTGCCGCGTCAGGTCGGAGATTAGCGCGAGGCTATGGCGGCATCCGAGGGGCTGGAACATGTGGCAGTACTCGAACAGGAAGGAGAGCCGCCCGGCGGGACACGATTGGGGGCCTCCATGGTATGTATGAAGGCTAGGCTATCAAATTTTTCGATGTAGCAACCAAGGAGGGGAGGGGTGCGGCGGTGGTGGATGCGGAATCGGCGGACAAAGCGGGAGTCAGAGACGAGGCTGCGCCAGCGCTTGGAGACGGCGGAGGCGCGGGGGAGGGAGGAGGGCTGCGGCGGGAGGCGGAGGAGGATCTCGGCGAGGAGATCCTTGACCTCTGGCTGTGAGCGGAGGCTGCTCATCTCGCCTACTCACTGATGTGCTTGCTCTTTTTTTTCTCTTTGGGGAAGAGGATGCGGGATGTTTTTTTTAGACAAGAGGATGTGGGATGTGGTGGACTCGATGCGGGATGAAGTGGAGTGGAGGGCGTGAAGTAACAAAGGGTCGAGGGACAAAACTGGGCTTGATACTAAAGCCCACGATGGGTGCTAAACAAATAACAATACTCCCTCCGATCCATATTAGTGGGCATAGCTTTGTCTAAATTCATATGTATCTAGTTAAGTATTTAGACTAGATACATGTGTATCTAGACAAAGCTGTGCCCACTAATATGGATCGGAGGTAGTAGTTTTTTTCAGTAACAAATGAAAAGAGTTAATTCAGCAGAACCACATGTTTTGTGATGATATACACGTAAAAAAATGTTTATAATGTTTTTAGATAGCCACAACTTCTACAAACAGTTAATCCAAATCTTGCACTTTACGCTATTATAATAGGAAGGGACAACACTAAGAGTCCTCCAGGGGATCGAAACCCACTATACCCGCCTCTGTAACCGTCAGATCGATTTGCAGACCGTCGGATGTCGTTCTTCGCCGGAACATCCAGGGTTGCTACAATGAAGAAGACAAAAAACGCCATGGCAAAAAATATTATGCTATTGTATCTTTGCTTGTATTCCCTCCGTCCTCCGTTCACTAATGTAAGTCATGGCAAAAAATATTATGGCAATTAAGTTTGTAGCATTTTAATAAACAATTCGGAGAGCTCCCCTACAACATCGGCCACAACTGACACGAGACCTACTTGATTTGGCAAATCACGCCTGTAAGAGTCGAGCCAACGTTACGACGGGACTCCACCTCGCACTTGAACACATGGGGAGGTCCATCGCAAGCGTGCGCGGCGCCACTGGTTCACCTGTTGCCACATCACACTGCCATTGGTGGAGTTCCATTGGCTACCACTAGAAAAATGAGCCCTACCAACATTTGGGCGTAGAGTCTCCTCTGCCGGTAGCAACAACATAGTTAGACGCTGACGACGATGGGTGAGGGGGCTGCTTTTAATTGTTGTTTTAAATGTTAGCATAGTAGCCGCTAAAATCCATGTATCAGAAGGAGATGATGCAAGTGACCTACACTAGTCGGTTTTACTGAAGAGAAATCAGGCGAAAACCAGAACAGTGATAGACTACACCTAGCTAGACTAGGTTTAAAGCACGGACAAAACATACAAGACCTTGATAAGGCAGATCACGCACATAACTGGACACTAGAGAATCGCGCTGTTATCAAAGTGCACACCGAAAACGATCACAACGATAGAATATGTTGTGAGTATTGTTGAGAGGGACGACCCAAGAGACGAGGCATACCGGGTGTGTGAAAAGTGGCCATGGATGGATAATGGAATGCTGACGTGGTCGGAGAGTATAAGACAGCGCCACTACACGTATCAAACAGTAGTCATGCAGAACAGAGGGGCAGGGTCGAATCACGCGAGCTTCAAATTCGATTATACTTGGCTTATTCTGTTCTTCAGAATTTGGATTTGGTAAATTATTTTTTTAAGAAAGTCCGAAAAGGTACTTTTGCAATCAAGTTAAAAAAGATATACAGTTGGTCGTATAATCATGGTTATATAGAGTATCAGACAGGGCATGCAGGCAGAGACCATGTCAAACTTTCGAAAATACGCGGGTTGAATTTGAACGCACGCACCACAATTAATCAGATTCAGAGATTGCGAGTAGGCCAAACACAGTAAAAAGTAAGGTGAGGAAGAAGCCAAAGACCGAGAACTTGCCTGTGGCAAGATGGTTATGAGGGTGGTTGTACCCCTAGCCCACCAGAGTTCAAACCCCAGGTTTGACGTTGGTGTTTCTCATTTAGGCGGAATATTCTTCAGTGGGAGGCGACGTTCCCGTCGACAGCGAGGCGCCCGTGGTGACTTCGTCAATCTCAAGGCCTGATCCGCCGACTCAGTCTCTCGGAGGTGCTCATAGGGGTAGGGTGTGCGTGTGTGCGTTCATAGGGGTGAGTGTATGCGCGTGTATATGAGCGCTTGCGTTGTACTGTGTTTCGCAAAAAAAAAAAAAAAAAAGAAGCCAAAGACCATTGACCAAACCGTGGACTACATCCATCCACAATAATTTGCATTTGGATATTGTTCACCAAATAATAAGAGCTGCGATCAATTTCGGAAGAAGCGAGGAGCGTGCGCGCGGGCCCACGCTCCAGTCAACCGCGGCGGCGCGCGACGCCACCAAACCGCTCTTTCCCAGTGGATGCGCGCCCAGACCACGCCGGAGCTACCAAGGCATCGCCTGCCCTGCCCTCTCCGTATTTATAGCGCCGGACTCGAACACCACAGCATCGATCACCTAGCTAGCTCGCCGGAGAATAACAAGAGGGAGTACGTAGTTCGTCTGATCGTCTCGACCAAAGCACGACGATGGGCTCGCGGTACGAGGTGGAGGTGACCGTCGGCTCAGCCCGGGACCTGAAGAACGTGAACTGGCGCAACGGCGACCTGAAGCCGTACGCGGTGCTCTGGGTCGACACCGGCGCCAGGGTGTCCACCCGCGTCGACCTCGACAACGGCGAGAGCCCCGCCTGGGACGAGAAGGTGCTCGTGCCGCTCCCGCCCTCCAGCCGCCTCCAGGACGCCGTGCTCTACCTCGACGTCGTCCACGCCAACGCCGCCGAGGGGGTCAAGCCGCTCGTCGGCTCCGCGCGCCTCCCGCTCCGCGACGTCCTCGACGACGCCGGCGTCGGGGGCAAGGCGTCCAGGAACCTAAGGCTGAAGCGGCCCTCGGGGAGGCCGCACGGCAGGCTCGACGTCCGCGTCGCCGTCAGGGAGCCCTCCAGGTACTACGACGGGAACCAGGGTGGTGGATACCCGGCCCCCGCGGGGTACCCCCAGCCCGGCGGCGCCTACGGGTCCTCCCGCGACGCGTACGGCGCCCCTGGCGGTGGTGGCTACGGCGGTGGATACGGTGCCGGAGCTGGAGGTTACGGGGCCGCGTACGGCGCCGCGGCGCCTCCCGCAGGGTACCCGGCTCAGGCGGCGTACGGCTCTGCACCGGCTTATGGCGCCGCACCGGCATACGGCGCCGCGCCGCCGGCTCAGGCAGGGTATGGATCGGCCCAGCCGGCGTACGGCGAGAGTACGACGGCTTACGTTGACCCGGCAAAGAAGAAGAAGGGGTTGGGAATGGGCGGCGGTCTGGCGGTGGGTGCGGCGGCGGGCGTGCTGGGCGGGCTGGCGCTGGCCGGCGGAGCGAGCTACCTGGAGGACAAGTTCGAGGATCACGTGGCGGAGAGGGTCGAGGAGGATGAGTACGGCGGCGGCGGCGGTGGGTACGACGACTACGGCGGCGACGATGACTACTAGCCGAGGCGGCGAGGCCGAGGATCCGAAGAAGCTTCCCATTCCAAGAGTGCGTCGTCTCATTATGTTGACTTGTCCGTGAATATGAATTTTCGATTTCGTTTTATTTTATTTTCTTTTTGTTTTTCTTTTCGGCGTATTGAATTGATGATGATGACTATGATCGTTCGAAGACTTGAAAATGTTTGTTGTGCGACAATATTATCAAGCTTAAATAATTTTCCTAATGTAATTTTCCATGTTCATCCACCTTGTCTGTCGATAATGGAAACGAGAATCGGTGTGCCGTCCGTTGCGAGTGAACGAATCTAGTCGATCAACTAGTCTACATTCCTTTCCTCACCTGCCTATCTTTGTGTGCGACTTTTGTGGCTAAGTGGTTCCTTGCGTAGTTGCGTAGGATGGGGGCATGGAATAAGTTGAGGAGAGTGACATGCTAATTTTGTATGTGTCCGTAAAATCTAGTTTCTGAACGGTCTCAAACTAGCCTTATTCTGTGGACAAGCTGCGTTCGTCTTATACGAAGCATGACCGATCCGGCGGCCAGTCACATAGGAGTGAGGAAGAGGGAACGATGCCGCATCCCGTGACCTAGGACCGTCGACCTCGATTGAGGGTCAGGGTCGAGGTGCGGGATAATGCGAGACGGTGGCCGGATTGTGACCCGACATACTAAGAATATGAAGCTTGACTGAGAGGGAGTTTTGAGTCTTACCCATGCCTCCGTCCTTGGCCATCGACCATAGCAAAGATCTATTCTACTATAATATACTCTCGGAGGTAATCACATTTTGTAGACGGAGAAGGCCAGGACGGCCGGTACAATGCCAACCATGGCAACAACGATACAAATACCACACAATGCGGGTAACAACTCAACCCATAACAACCAAATAACAAAAACTCGCCCAGCACCGTCGCCCATCATGAATGGTGAGGACTAAGGATGTGTTCGGTTCTGGAACCGCGGGGGACGGAACGGAACCATTCCATTCCGAGGGCATGGAACGGTTCCGACCCCGTGTTCGGTTCGGAAAAATTCGAGGAACGGAACGGTTCCGACCCCGTGTTCGCTTCGGAAAAATTCGAGGAATGGAACGGTTCCGACCCGTGTAATAATAATTATTTTTTCCTAATCTGAGTGAACAAGCAGCTAATTAATCAAGATTAGGAATAATTAATCAAGATTAGGAATAATTAATCAAGATTAGGAAATAATTAATCAAGATTAGGAATAATTAATCAAGATTAGCGATAATTAATCAAGATTAGGAATAATTAATCAAGTTTAGGGATAATTAATCAAGTTTAGCGATAATTAATCAAGATTAGCGAGAGAGATGCCGAGCCGTTCCGCGCGATCCGGCCGATTTGGCCGGACGAGTCGATCCCGCATATGCTAGGAATATTCCGTTCCGAGGAACCACTCGGTTCCATTCCTTTCGCCCAACCGAACACAGGAACGGGTCCTAGGGACGGAACCGACCCGTTCCGTTCCTCCTAATTCCAGAACCGAACGCATCCTAAGGAGGCAATACATCGAGCTCCCAGACCTCTGACATGTCGGGGACTTAGCAAACAACCAAGAAAGCGCCTCCAAGAATGGAAGGACATTGCTACTTAAGAATACTAATGAGCTAATAATATCATTAAGAGTGTTAAAAAAAAGTTTCGAGCTGAGTTTACGAGTACTCACTTCGATTTTTATTCCACCCTTAAACCTAAAGTTGATTTCCTCAGCGTTCTTGCCTTTTGCTTTTGTGTGGAGAAGAACCTAAGGTATCTACACCCGTTTTTAAAAAATACATTTTAAATAAGTTTTAAACTGTTGAAAAATTTCGGGAAAAATATTTATGCGTACATCTCCACAATATACAAGCACGACACAAAGTTTCACTAAAAGACGACCTTTGGTACTTCCTCAACAAAAAGGACAAATTTTGGTGCTGAAAAATAACTTTTAGGAGTCATTTATTTGTCTTTTTTATACGTGCAAGAAAAAAGTCGTTTTGCGCGAAACTTTCTGCAGCCACATAGAAAGAGATGTAGGCGTGCAGATTTTTTCTAGAATTTTAACACATTTAGAACTTTTTTTTTGAAACGGGGCAGATGTCCGCATGTTTAGCTGGGGACAACTTGTGTAGGATCTCACCTTAGGTAGGATCTATGAGATTGATTTTTTCTAGTACACAAAACGTGTTCAAATATTCTCAAAAAAATGGACAACACGCATCTATGTTATATATGCAACACCAAAAATTTGCTTCTTCAAATTCGACCAAGAATTAGAGAGCCAAAAAAAGAGAAAAATTGGTGCAAATAGTGTGAAACATTATTCACTCAAAGCTGACACTATTCACAGCACAATTTAGGTTTTTTGTTTCCCTCAATGTAGATCGAATTTTGAGCTGAAATTTGTGGAGTTGCACAAACAGCCTGTAGGTATGTCACATATTTTTCTCAGATTTTTTAACAATTTCTAAATATGACATTTATGACTTGATCATATGATGTCACCTAAAGCAGAGATCCTATACAATTCTTCCCGTGTTTAGCTATGCATTTTCCAGCAAAAGAGAGACAAACTAATGGTTGGCCCACCTCAACATACACCTGCTTGGTGGACCCACTATGCCATACTATAATACTATTTGGGCCCACCATGCTCAATAAGTTTGGGCAACTACATACCCACGCCACGCAAGCCATCGCTATCCACTTCCCTTGGCTTGATTGTTCTTCTTCTCGTTTTGCTTTGCTTCGTTCCCAAGCGACCGACCAGCAACCTCCCATCGATTCATCGGTAGGTTTACTTCTCTCTCTGTCGACTCTGCACTGCCTGGATCTGTCTCTTCTTCTACTCGACATAGACCGATCCATGGATGCGCCCTTCTGACAGACAGCGCCTCTGTTTCTTCTCTTTCCGCTGACAGAAAGCAAGAAAATGACTGGCGACGCCGGCAGCTACACCAGCGGCGTTGGTGGTGGCGGCGGCAACGACTGGGAGCTCGTGTCGCTCACGGCGTCCACCTACGCCGCCGCGCCAGGACCCGTCCCGCCACTCCTCCCCGACGCTCACAAGAAAACAGAGCCTCCTCCTCCTACCCATTCTGCAGCTGCTTCTGCAATCTTCATGTCCCAGCACTTCAACTTACCAGCTGCTGAAGTAAAAGAAGAATCCGCTGATAATCTCAACATTCCATGCTATGCTGCTATGCTGCCGCGGGATGATGAAGGTGCCACTGATAATCTCAACATTCCATGCCCAGAAAACTGCGCCAGAGAGCAGGATGGTAGTAGCATGACATGTTGTTCAGATTTCCACAAGGACCTGTCGACCACCTTGGGCTTGGACAGTGGGAATCTGTTCACGGATGCTGCCAATGCCGTGCCGCTGCAGGGAGGAGGGGGAGGGGCGCCGGTTTGTTTAGCCGGAGAGGAACGGCAACTCACCATGCTCTGCTCTTCCGCTCCTCCTGGCTTTGACGAAAACCAGCCTGACGCTGCAGGTTCAGATAATGTCTGCAGAACATCTGTGCACCACCATGTCTCCGCTGCTGATGCTGCCACTGATGGCATTATGGGATCTGCATCCCTGCCCGGTCATGTCGTTCAGATGGCTGTTCCTTCCTCCAGAATCCCTCGTGAAGCTCAAGCTTGGTGGAACAAGACATTCAGGTTTCTGCGCAGCAATTCCAGTGAGTCAATCACCTTCCGTTTCATATTCGTCGCTGCTACCATTGTCGGGCTTGCGATCCTGGGACAGCGCGGCAAGTTGCAGCTCAGGCTTGAGATCAATGTCGACGGCGAGGTATTGTATTTATTACCCTGAATCTCATCTCTCTCAAAAAGTCATTACCATACATTTCATGCAGCAGCATCACATCTTGATAGAGCCATCTATGTAGCTAAAGAAAACATCATTGTGTAGATGTAGTGCTTGGTAATAATGAAAACTGTTCACACTTAAAAAGAAAGAATTCCATGTGAGTAGCAGCTAACCCAACACCCATTGAAATTTCTGAGAGTAGACTGTTGGTGTCTGATGAATTGACAAATTAGGTGCTCACTAGCTAGTTCTGTATGACAGTACCATAGATGATTGGAAACCTGAAAAACTCTTAACCAATTGATGTCGCAACTGCCATTCGTTAGAAACTTTCAGAAATTATGCCGCGGTGGCACTCTCCGCCATGGGTTGTGGATGAATGGTTCAACAGTAGCATATATGCACATTTTTTGTCCAAGAGTAGTACGTATCACACATTGCATCTGAAATGATGGTTAGTAATCTTGCGTGGTGATCATGAAGATTGAATGCAATAACAGCTTGGTCAGATTTTAAAACGACAATTTATCTTGTTCAACTGCTAATTTTGTGCTGTGATATGGCAAGAGAGGGAGGATAACATTAATTTGATTTTTCCATGGCGAATTGTTTCAGAAGATAAGTTGCGGGAGTGAGCCACTTACACTGGATCAGGTAAAAGTCGGCATGCTTGGTGGGAGCCCTATCGCTCAGGGGTAACTAGCTAGCTAAGGTGCATGTAAAAAGCACGGTGACGATGATGATGACGACAATTAAGTATGGTAACTAAGAAGTTGATAATGATGAAGACAATTAAGTATGGTAACTAAGAAGTTGATGATGATGACGACAAGTAAGTATGGTAACTAAGAAGTTGATGATGAGGAGTTAGACGACGCAAGTTATGGTAAACAGAAAATTATGATCTTTCTAGCTTACCTTTCCCCGATGTAAATATTTTGGCATGTGCCTCCTCCCATGTACAAGTCAATGTAACAAACATGTATGATAGACCTAGCGATGTTTGAAACTAAGCAGAAGTATATGAGATGGGGTTTGTTGACTTTGTCTGGCAGGGTTGGAGTAAGCTGTTGGCAGGGCTGGGTATCCGTCGATTATGAGCTCAGATTGCTGGGAAGCGGTGAAGACAATGCAAGAAGGGGCTAAATCTCATGGCATCACCGCAGCGGGTTTTGATGGCTGATATTGTTTTTGTTTGGGTTGCTCACCACATATACCATATGGTTTTTTATGGCTGCTATCATTTATCTACTGATTTACTGAATATGGAGTTTGAGCATATACCTATTGAAGCTAATTTTGTAGCTCATGAGTTAGCTAGGTTGGCTAGGGGACCAACTCCAATTGTCTGGTTAGATGGTCCTCCACAGTCCGTTGTGACTCTTTGTCTCTGATGTAACTGCATTCACCAATGAGTGAAGGGGTTCAAGTTATAAAAAAAAGTCCACGCCGTAGCAAAATAGCACCACTCCCTCCTAATGGCCGATTAATTTTCATTACTTCGTAATTGCTACAATAGGAGGAATTTTCCTCCAAGATAAAACATGCATATTAGTAATCGGTTCCCAAATTCGAAGGATCTAAAACATTCAGAAAGAAAACAAAATGCAGTTCTGATACGATGATGTGCTGATTATATATCGTATGGCATACCACTGAATTGAGAGGGGAAGAGATAAATCAAATAGTGGGGTAAATACTTCCAAGCAACCTTCTGAATGCAAGTCCACCGAAATAAGTGGCAGAACAGAATAAAACCTTCTGAAGATTACAGGGTGAAACCGTGGGCACTGTGATCAGTAAACGCGAACTCAACCGCGTCATGGGCATTCAGGTTAGTAGGTAACAAACATGGGATGCCTCTCTCCTACAACAGTAATGGATTCAGACTCTTTGTTGATCATGATACAAATTCAACTCACGGCATCCTCCTTTCGAGAAACAAAATGTTTATCTAAAATGAATTTTAGAAGCACACACACAAACAAAATTTAAGAGGAAACATCATTTGACATAACACAAGCAGTGACTGGTTAAAATATTAACCGGACACAGCATGGGACATAAGCAAAAACTTCACCGGAAAGAGACCGCACCAGAATTGACATGCAAGTGAGCTTGCCTCAACATGCTTGCTTGGGAGGGATCATGAAAAATACGTGAGATTAACAGATAGGCCCATTAATTAAGCGATTAATTCCTACAAGGCAAATTTCACGATTCACAGGGCAAGTTTCCGGGTGGAGCACATCACAGACCCTGTGCACGGCATACCAAATGGAAGAACCTACATCACACGAACCATTTTCTGCATCTCAGCCACCGGATTGTAATCATAGATACCTGTGGAGCAACCAATTTCATCAGTCAAAACCAACTTGCACAATTCATTCATAGAAAATCCGTTGAAGTTATGTATCACACTTTTTTGTATTACTCACATATTAAACATCAGCTTTACTAGTATTGAGGAAATTGTGCCAACAATAGAAACAGTGAACAGAGATAGGCAACTTTTAGTGTAATGGCACACCTAGAAACTCTACTGTTACCATTGTTTCAAGTTTGTGGCTACATCTTATCTCTGTAGAGACTCAAAGATTAGTGGTTTAAACAACCCCATTAGAGGCAAATTTTATAAAGCCTAGCTTACCAAATCATTTGAAATATTCTTTGTTATCATGGGGATATGAGGAGTACATGGAGTAAAAGAACAGAAAAATCTGGCTTTGAGCTCATAGTCATACATTTTGCATATCTATGAGCTAGCTAGTCGCTACCAAATCGAATTTAATTATATTCATGCAGTAGAAACGTCAAGTAAGGGATCAATTTATGCGATTCGACAGAATCACAATCCAAAACCACAACCATACAAGCCATTATACAATTACGAGGATCATCAATTACTAAAAACTGGCATGATCTTATTAATAGATACTTTCTTCTGATACTGACTTTATGATAATATGTTGGTAAAAAGTGCAGTTCATGACGATAGCAGTACTTAATGTGAATCTAATCATGTCATTTTGATAATATGTGGCACACCTTGAATTTCTACTGTTAACCCATTCTCAAGTTACATGATCGGAGTTTTGAATACCATTTGAAATTTTATTTCTTATTATGTGCATCATGGAGTAAAAAATAGAAACAACTGTTTCTAGCTCATGAGCATGCTTGTTGATACAATGTTGGTCCAAAACAGATATAATTTTATTTTAAAATTATTCAGGGCATAAAAAGACCTTTGAGCATTACCTTCGAATTTTAAGGATGGTCCAACAGTAGCACTAGCTAAGCAAATAGTGCAGAAAAAATCTTAGTCCACTCTTACAATTTGTAACTGAGAGAATATAACAGTAAAAAGGACAACAATACATGTTTCTAAGAACTGTTCAGAACTTCAGAAACCTCACAAGTCAATATACATGGAGAAGATAAGCTTACCTGCTCATCCAGTACATCACAATAGCATATCTAGCCAAATAATCCTCTTATGTATTGTGCAAAAGATCAGTTGCATCATGTCCACCACCAATGCCTGTTTCTGCAAGCATAAGAAGTAAAACACAAACATTCCAACAAAAGGCCAAATAGGTATGAGGAGGCCTCGACAAGATATTTAGATAAACACACCGCTGCAGTCCGAAGAAAAAACCTCAGCTTTGATACTACAATTAGGAATATTAACTAAACCAAACCTGCTCTCAATTTTTCTAAATATTCTAAAAACAGTATAAGCTGATGAATATTGTAAAATGAAGAACATACACAATTAAACTTGGTCAAAAGAGACAAGTTATTTAGAAGTATAAATCTCTGTTTACTACAAAAATCCTGGTGCAAAACTGCAAATGGACTTGCCACTCACAGCAGGACTCTCCTACAAGTGATAAATAGCAACTGTTTCGTATATTTAAAAAAGAGTCATTGATATGGACTTCACAATTATTAGAAGATCAGTAGAGACAACAATATTAAATTAAAGAAATATAGCTAGCTTTAAGCTTCCAGTTTACGTGTTAAGCTATAAATATTTGACAATTTAATTGGTTCAATCTAGTTTTTAATATAATTATCTTCAACTCACAACTTTTATGCATATTATCTTGAATTTTTTTTGCACTGCAGCTATGCGCTAGCACTACCATATGAAGTTCTTGCATATGTGAATAGGCAGACAACAATGATAAGTAGATTAATTATTGCACAAATAATTTGCTAATCTTCTTGTTAACCTTTTATCATACGGATATTTATATAGTAATCTGATAGAGACAGTTTGGTACAGTTGAGCCAGATAGTCCAATGGTAATGATAACAGTAGTAGTAAGAAGTAACCACGATATAGTAGAACAAAAACCACATAGTCCTTATAGCACAGAAACCACGATATAGTAGAACAAAACTCAACATATCGTTATATGTTCATCAAGAAGGGGAAAATAATTGATATGACGCTACTTAGCTTAATACCAGAGGCTGTAAACAACATTTCATCAACCAATTATTGAAAAACAACTTGGTTTTGTTATACCCAATGTAAAGGCGTGCTATTACCTGCAGTATAGACACTTTCAAATGGATGATACTGATACATGAAGCTAATTTCGGGTAGTCCATCACATAGTATCTTGAACTGCAATGACTGAAGCTGGACTTCCAAGAGGCCAATCGATGCCCACATGATAACCACATTATTTTCCTCGGCGAACCCTAGTAGCCTAAGGGGGGTTCTCCTTTTCTCCGAATTCAAGGAAAGTAGCTTGTCCAGTTCAATAGTTCTTCCCAATACCCATGAAGCAACACCATCACAATCGGTCTTCCTCTCCCACAATTGGGCGGTGAAGTCTGACACGAAGAGCAAACCCAGCCCACCACCATCTGCCCTTATAACCGTGAAATCACTATAAAACACATTCAGATGCCCCCGTATCACAGCTAGGCTCTGCTTTTCCAAATCAAATTCAAGGATGCTTGATAAACCACAGTCAAGTTTCCAATAAAGGGAATCCCCAATCAGCACAGAGGGCACCGCGGAAACCCTGGTGGCAAATGAGATGGGATTAAGCTCGGTCTCGGGTTCGACCGGAATTGGTGTTGAGACAAGGTCACCCCATTCGCTGGTTTTCGACGAGTAAACACAGGCGATGGCTCTCTCCCCATCTGGTGTACCATGGCCGTCTATTTCTACAGAGACAAGACAACCTTGAAGTGGACGCCATCGGCATCACGAAGCACCGCCCCTTTGACCTCGGAAAACCCCGGGGGCATGGCTAGCTGGTGATGTTCGCCGGTGACGGTGTCCCACACGACGAACTGGTGCCGTGTCCTGTTGGAGATTAGTACGAGGCCATGGCGGCATCCCATGGACCGGAATCGGCCACCTTGGTAGAGCTGCAAGGTGAAGCGCCCGGGCGGGATACGATTGGGGGCCTCCATGGTAGGTACGAAGGAGATTCCGTTGAAATTTTTGACGAAGAAACCGAGGAGGGGAGGGTTCCGGCGGTGGTGGCGGCGGAATCGGCGGAGGAATCGAGGGTCGGTGAGGAGGCGGCGCCAGCGCTTGGAGACAAGTGAGGCGCGGGGGAGGGAGGAGGGCTGCGGTGGGAGGCGGAGGAGGAACTCACAGAGCAGGTCGTCGTCGTCCAGCGGCGCCGCCGACGGCGAGCTGTGGCGGCGGCTGGTCATCTAAACCTCCTCGCTAAGTTTTTTCTTTCTTTCTGGAAGAGCCCTCCTGAGTTCTCACTGATGTGTGGCATCGAAGTAGTAAAGTGGCCGTGAAGAAATGAAGAAGCTATGCGCAGGCCGTAAAGTGGCCGTGAAAAGCCCAAAATTAAAATAAGGCCCGCGATGGTTGCATTCTCCTCGTGATCAAGCACCAACAAGAAATGGAGCCACGCATAGATCGCGTTTTTCAAAGTTCAAAATAGGCATTTTTTTTTCAAAAATCGTGAAAAAAATACGAGAGGTAGATATTGTGTAGATCTGCAAAATTGCAAATCGAAATTCATTAAATTCTGGGACACACAAAAAAAAGACAGATTGGAAAATATCATTTAAAAAAAAATTATGTATTGTTCACCACTCAAATCCACCAATTTATCATTTTCTCCCAGTCCATTATACAAATAATTTCGAGTTGAAATTTTACACACTTGTAGATCTTATCACTATCTATATCTGGGATTGTTTTCTTGATTTTTGGAAATGCAAAGTTTGATTTTTTTCAAAAATAAAAGGGCTACATGTAGCTCAGGATCCAACGGCTTTGCTCATACAAAAATTAGCTCTGGTTTGATAATATCCCTGACTCAGAAAAAAAAGGCAGGGTTTTCTGCCATCTTACAGATATAAACTGAAACATCGGTCAAGACGATACAAGGTGCAAAGGAACCAGAACACACATCGTACAACAAGCAAAAAAAGAAAAGAAATTTGCAGGCACTGTCTGGTACTGTCGTAAGATGGATGGATCACTCGTTTCGCACAGACTGTCATCGATGGAATCCATGTTCTGTTTTCCCGGAGAAAATTCATTTCGTTCTGATGATTTTAGCGATTTGTGTATTCACACGCCTCTGTGTGTGACTTGCAACAAGTATGTGATTACAATAGCAAACAATGAAGTTCGTTGGGCTTCGGCCGTGCCACTTAATTAAGTCTACAATTCCCAAAGAAAATAATTGTAGTTATTTCTTCAGCAACAAATAATTGCAATTATCGATCCGCAGAGCCCGTTATATATCGACAGTTTTTTCTCTGAAGAGGCTAATTTGCAGAAGAATTCAAACAACAGCAAACTCATTCCATTCCCACCAGTTCAGAGAAAGTACACACTAGAACATGAACACAAAATACAAGCTAAGACTAACTGATTAATTGGAGCAAGTTATGCGGCGTTTTCATGCTAATGGATGACTTGCAGAAATTACATAATAGGCGTGAGTAACAAAACAAGAGATTACTTCCTACAAGTCCACTTCGCCGATGACTGGTGCATGCTCATGGAAGAACCTACTCAGCAAGCGAGCCATTTCTGCATCTCAGCCATAGGATCTTAACTCTAGATATCCTGCAGAGCAACCAACGTCATCAGTCAAAACCAATTTGTAACACTAATTCATGGAAAAGCAACCAAATTTATCTCACAATTTTGTATGATTCAAACAGTAGATAGCTTAACCATTTTGGAAGTTATGCCAAAAGATCAAACCTAAATCATCTCAGCATTATTGGACAAAACTAGCATTACAAACAGAGAACATCATTAAGAAGACAGCCTCCAAGTTCTATTTTTAACATTTTCTGAATTTTCTTGCTCTGATCTCAGTCGAAGCTACATGATCAGTGGTTTAAGTACCTACCTTAGAGGCAAATAATGAACAACCTAGCTTATCAAATCATTTAAAATGGTATTTGTTATCGTGGACATATGACAAGCTCATGGAGTAGAAACCAGAAACTATCAGGTTTATAGCTCATGAGAATATGTTGATTAGAAACTAGTTTCACCATTGTGGAAGTTGTGCCAAGTCAATTCATAGTGACATGCCTTGAATTTCTAACAAATCAAATTACATGATCAGAGGTTTAAATAGCAATTATATTATTGCTTATCATGTGCATAGGGGCCTCATGGAGTAGAAAAAAGAAACAACTGGTTTCTAGCTCGTGGGCATGTTCGCTGATACAACGTTGGTCCTAAACATTTGTAATTTTCTAACATTATGCAGAGCATACAAACCTTTGACCATTACTTTCGAATTTTAATGATAGAAGTATATGAAGATGTCAAATATGAAAAGGTGCAGTTTATATCAAAAGTTTTTGTGATGAATATAGTCAAGATTTTTTACTGTGTACAATATGAATTACTAAGCACACATGGTAACTAAAATAGAAGAAATTAGACTGCGCTCAATTAGCATGGCAGCATTCTTATCTATGAGCAGGACAGACATATATACACATAGGGAATGGGGAAGATCCCAAGTCATCAGTCTTATCTGAGAAGCTAGAGGGATAAGTGCTTGCACTATTAGAATGAACTGCAGGAGTACTAACAGAAAGCTGCTCAGGAAGGGATGAGAGCAAGGACTAGAGAAAATATCCAAGACTCAGCGTGGCACGAAAGCATGATGGGTGGCAGCCGGGTGAGCAATAGCTTAGCAAAGGTCATAGAGAGAATTTTGCAGTCCTGTCTTACAATTTGGTACTTGAGAAAAAAAATAGAAAAAATGTAGGCAAGTAAAGAACATTTCGGATAAACAGAAGATAAGCTAACCTGCTCAATCAATACAACACAATAGCATATCTGATCACACAATCATCTTACGCATTGTGCAAAAGTCCGCCTCCATCGCGTTCACCGCCAACGCCTTTTTCTACAAGACAAGAAGTCAAACAACCAATCATATTCCGACAGAAAGTCAACTAAAACGACAAAGCATCAAGGAGATATTCAGATAAACCTACATGTGTAATTTGGAAAAACAACTCAGATTTGATACAACATACAAAAGGAATGGATAGAGAAAACCACAAGCCTTGTCGAGTTTAAAGAATATCCCTCAAAACAGGATATACTGATATACTCATATCGTAAAGGTGAAGAAAATGCACACTACGACTATCAGCAAATCAAAAGAGAGAATATTTCTAGGCTTATTCTCAAGCTTGTTTCAGGCTATATTGAACAAAATAAAATATGCTCTTTCTATCATATCCTTGCAAGAGAAGTGATCATGACAACTAAAATTTGTATTGTCTTTAAATATAAAATGAACTCAGTTTATTAAGAACATCCTGGTGAATAGCAGCAGGACTCTCAACGAACACTTGTTCGGTATACTTATCATGGATTTACCATTATTTGCAAGATCATGATAGACAACAATATTACATGACAGAACTACAACTAGCTACATATTGAGCTAGGTATCTCGTATTGGGGAAAAACTGCACTGCAGCTGTGCAATAGCACTAGTATTATACGTTTCTTGCACATGTGAATAGGCAGGCAACAAAGACATAAGGTTCAATTGTTACATCAAAGATTTTCTAATCTTGGCCTTATTGTTTTATTGTGTGGATATCCATATACTGAACCGATTGAGACAGTTCAATAGACTTGAACCACATAATTCAATAATGATAATAATAATAACAACACTACTATGAGAACATGAGAAACAACATAGCTACATTTTTTGGTAGCGTTCTTTGCCTAAATGGATGTTTGTTGGCATTTTAGTTGGTTCAATCTAGTTTTTTAGGCAACTACCTTCGACTTACAACTGTTATGTATCTCGTATTGAGAAAAAACTGCATTTCAGCTATACAATAGCACTAGCATAATACAGTTCTTGCACATGTGAATAGGCAGGCAACAAAGACATATGGCAACAAAGATAATAAATACTGAATGAAATAAATAAAGCTAGTTTAAAGCTTCCAACCACCTATTGAGCCACTTGCAGTATGACACTCCTAAAGTGGTAAAATGAACAATGATTCATAGATTCAAATAAATCATCATCATGAGTTTAGTACTATTATCAAGATTAGAAGAGATAATAAATACTGAATGAAATAAATAAAACTAGTTTAAAGCTTCCAACCACCTATTTAGGCACCTATATATCTGACAGTTCAGTTGGTTCCAGCTAGTTTTTCATGTGGTTGTCTTCAACTTCCAAATGTTATGTATCTTATCTTGTCAAAGAACTGCACCACAGGTATGCAATAAAACTACCATTACAAAATTCTTCGCTTCTTGCATATGTGAATAAGCATCTAAGAGGGAAATTTAGTTCAATACTATAGAAATAATATGTGAAGCTTGCTGTTCATTGCTTTATTATATGGACATTGGTATTAACTGACAAAGACAGTTTGCTAAATCCGACCTGAACAACAAAAAATTACTAAAATGAAGCTAACAGTAGACCAATTGCAACCACCGCCTGGCTACCAAGCATAAAATTAATTAGATAGGACTAACAGATATTTTTTCTAAATCACAATCGTTACATAAAGTGCAACCACACAAGAACCCTGACAGAAATACCGCCGAAACAAAATCGCTATATGTTGAAGAGGCCATCAACCAGCAAAAGAAACAAGTGATACGACACTGCTTCAAAATGTTAACTTAACGTGAAAGGATGTGAACCGTTTTACATGAAGCAAATATAAGAAATTAACTTAGTTTTGTTGTCACGGATATGTGAAGTCATGCTTTTACCTGTAGTGTAGACACACTCGAATGGATAATGCTGAACAAAGAAGTTGGTTTCATAAAGCTTCTTGAACTGGAATGACTCAAGATGGACCATAAAGACGATGCCACAGGTCCACAGGAACAGCACACTATTTTCCTCAGCGAGACATAGTATTGTTAATGATTGTGATACACGTCGTGGCTCTAGGGAAAGTACTTTGCCCAGTTCAATAGTTCTTCCAAGCGCCCATGAAGCAACACCGTCACAATCAGTCTTCCGCTTCGACAGTTGGATGCTGCTGCCTATCAGGCAGAGTAAACCAAGGTCACCACCCTCTGCACGCATAATCAGAAAACGGCCCATTCCAAACATATGCCCTGGCGCCTGCACCACAGCTAGGCTTTGCTTCTCCAAATCAAACTCGAGAATTCCAAAGAAATCTTCATTAAGAATCCAGTAAAGTGAATTCCCAACAAGCACGGCGGGATAACCACTTCTAGGGACATTCGATGAAGGAGGTGTTGAGATGAGATGACCCCATAAGCCTGTCTTCGACGAGTAAACGCAGGCGAGCAGTTGCTTGTGTCGCTTGTCGTCGTTGTCTCCCACTGTCAGGACCACCT
This sequence comes from Poa pratensis, assembly GCA_947311845.1. NCBI lineage: Eukaryota > Viridiplantae > Streptophyta > Magnoliopsida > Poales > Poaceae > Poa > Poa pratensis. Next base: position 30,332,887 of record CAMZMU010000099.1, read on the forward strand.
GGAAGTGGTCGACTTCTCCTGCAGGGCGAAGCACGGTCCCCTCGATCAGTGTCTTCTTGGCATGTGTGGCAATCCCCGGGGGAATGGCGAGGCGATGCTGGTCGCCGGTGACGGGGTCCCACACCAGCATCTGGTTCTGCGTTACGTTGAAGACGAGTACGAGGCCATGGCGGCATCCAAGTGGCAGGAAGCGGTCGCCGTCGCCGGGCTGCAAAGAGAAGCGCCCGGGCGGGACCCGATTCGGGGCCTCGAGAGTAGGTACGAAGGAGAGGCCGTCTTCTCTGGTAAAGAACCCGAGGAGGAGAGGATTGCTGCGGTGGTGGCGGCGGAATCGGCCGGAGAAGCCGGGGTCGATGGCGAGGCTGCGCCACCGCTTGCATACGAGAGAGGCGCGGGGGAGGGAGGAGGGCTGCGGCGGGAGGCGTAGGAGGATCTCGCCGAGGAGGTCGTCGTCGTCCAGTGGCGAGCGGAGGCGGCGGCTGAGGCAGCTCATCTCTCGCCCTAGTCTCACGGCTCGTGCGTTTTTTCTTTTCTTTTCCTTGGTTAGAGTCGCTCCTGCGGAGATGTGGTGGACTTTGTCGTTTTATCACCTGGCCACTTTTTTTTTTTTGACATTTAAACGGGTCATCCATTAACCACGGTGCACAGCTAAATCGCTGGCAACCACATCAGACAAGAATTCAGGAACAAAGCCCTCCCAACCGGAGCACTCGACATCGACACGCAGACCATGTTGGGCAAGACTATGTGCCACCTTATTACAGGTACGAGGAGTGAAGCAAAAATCAAAAGACTCGAAAGAGCTACGGCAGATGCTTCGGACCTCTTGCAGCAAAACACCAACTGGAGAAAGGTCATAGCTATTTGTCTTCAGAGCAGCGACCAAAGTGGCAATCAGACTCAAAAACCACACGGTTGAGACCAACAGCAGCAGCACCTTCCGTCGCAGCAACACAGGCTTCCGCCTCCGCTTGGAAAGCATCTCGCAAGTGCTTCAGTTTACCAGCAGCAGCGGCGATGAATTCGCCTGCATCTGAACGGGCGACAAAGCCCCAAGCCCCAGTTCCAGTCTCCATACGGAAGGCTGCATCAAAATTTACTTTTACATGATTAGGGACTGGCTTCGTCCAACGAGCAAGATCACGATCAGAACTTTCAGAGTTGTCTGGCACCGGTGTTTTCGCCCTCAACTGACAGAAGTCAAGCGCATGTCTCTGAATAAGATGGCACACCTTCTGACTTGATCGTTCTTCCTCCCCAGCATTAACTTTATTTCGGGTTGTCCACCAATCCCAAAGTAAAATAATAGTAAGGGATCGTTTCTCCTCTGGCAGTGTCCAGATCAATTCAAACATGCTTAAAGCATTCGGTGCATTCAGAAGCAGCAAGCGGACATCTTCCAAAAGCATATTTCTCCACACTGCCTTCACCTTTTTGCATTTCAGAAACAAGTGGCCACCATCTTCATCCACCCTATTACACATAGGGCATCTGGTGTCTAACTCCACTTTCTTCCTTTTAATATTCATCCTAGTAGGCAAGCTATTGTGGATTAACCTCCAACTAAATTTTTTAATTTTCCCCGGCAGTTTCATGCTCCAAATTTTGCTCCATATTGGACCATGTGTCCCAGCAGCATTGGAGGAACTAGCATCAAGCCGTCGCTCAGAATCACGAAGGCTTATTCCCAGCCTATAAGCTGATTTAACTGAGAAGACCCCTTCTTATCGTAATGCCAAGCAATCCAGTCCTCCGTGTCTGGCCGAACAGGAATTATTGATAAAAAACAGCTTGGGGAATAATTACTAGTGAAAAAAAATCAATAAGAGCACGTACAAGATGCATGCTGCCACTGGTGTTTGGAGGTTTCTTCTCATATACTCCCTCCGTTCCAAATTAGATGACTTCCATTTGTCCACATGCGGATGTATCTAGACATGTTACAAGTATAGGTACATCCACATGTGTATGAATGGAAAGTCATCTAATTTAGAACGGAGGGAGTATATAGTCTTCTACCTCTCGTGTATCTACCTCGATCGCTAGAAAAAAGAGATCAAAATGATAATCAAAGATGTGCGTCGGACTGATGCAAGTCGATATATATGAATCGGAGGCATAGGGAAAAGCAGCAACGGCTGCTGTTTACTTGAGGGTTGCTCTGGTTCCTGCTGGACATGGCACGCATGTAGGAAAAATTCCGGTGTGGCATGAGTTCTAAGGTGCACAGTGCAGGAGGGTACAAAAGTAACCACTAATGCTTAGCTGGCGTTCAACCAGATCACGTCGTTCGTGTCGTTCGTGCACAAGACGGAAAATTGGCCATGCTCTGGGTTTACATTCTCGACATCAATGACGCGTCATGGTTGCTCCAGTCAATCGTCGAGAACACGAAACGGTTGTCGGGCTCGCACGCGCCAACTGAGGTTCACTTCATCGAGGTCTGCAACGTCGGCAGCCGCTCCGAGAGCACCATTTTCATGATCCTGGAGCTGCACAGGAGACGATGGTCGCGTTGTTTCGGCATAAGCTGTGCCGGTCATCTCCTTCTGAATTTCTTGTCTCTGCTTACATCAGTCAAACGAAGTTCGATCTAAGAGCAATCGATGTTAACATCGTCCAATGTGTTTATTTAATATTTCGATAAACTTAGTGGCACAACCCGAATTTCGGCGTGAGTTAGTAATGTACTCGTATTTTTCCCTTTCGTTAAATGCATTGGGCTAAACATCTCACTGCCCCTTTTTTACTAGGTGGTCTGCTAGTGTAGTTGAACCACATGTACTAGATGAAGAATTATTTTCTCTAAAATATGGCGATGGTATGGTTCTTTTGTGAGCCATTGTTTGGGACAACCTGCCAACAGCAAAGATATTTAAGCTTAATTTCGCAGTTGTCAAAACTGAAAAAATAACTTTAACAGAAGTGAAAGTTATTATTCCGGGAAGGAGAAAGAGCACAAACCAGAATAGAATCAACTTTACAGATTAGAAGTTGGGCAACATTAGAAGATTAGACGGTTTCCAAAGTGTCAGCTGCTTGCACAAAAAATATGTAGCCCACGGGCTGCGTGGGCGTGGCCATGTTTAAGCAGGTTGCATCCTAGCCATGAAACCTCTCCCCCACAGTTTCTACATGGACATTGTAGATGGTGGTGGTGTCATTTGGACCAAACATGCTCCCAAGCATCTTGTGAGAAGCACTAAAGTTCTCCCACAACCTAAGCACATGTAGTACGACTGTTTTTTTTGTACGATAAAAACTCGTAAGTTACTTAGAGATGCTATGGTTACTGCTGATCGATATCAGAGGCAAATGAAATATTGAACTGCAAGGTTCACTGAAATATTAAATTCGTAACATTGAAAGAAAAGGTGATCGATGTATTAAATATTCATACTACATTAAGAACAAGCATGCCCACCTGTATTGAATACGAACATATATTCCTCTGGGTTACTTTTTATGATCCTCTGCTAACACATTTCTCAAGTCTTTACTCTGGACAGGATCTGCTACTTTCCAAGACACATTGTTTAGAAACATGAAGTGATGATGATATGTCTAAACAACATGGTTGAACTTTGTCCTATATGCTTAGCATAGCGGCCAAGTACATGGGTGGTTGCAATTGGCTTCTGAATTTTTTTTTCATCTCAGTCACATGTATCGGCCAAAACATATCTCTTACCCACTTGAGTAGATAGGTCATCACAATTCACAAATGATTGTTCAATTCAAGCACATGGGTGGTTGGCTTGTGAAAATTTTAATTAGCGGTACACATTCCTTTTACATGAAAGGTGCGTTGCTTTCTACCCTGCTGGGTATATAAATGAAATTGTTGATTGTTATCATCTCTCCATAGCCACTTACCAAGATAGAGAGTAGCTCCAAACTAACATGAATGGAGTTAGGAGTTAGGAGAATGAGAGCTATACCACTTCAGATGAGTTAAACATACTTTTGCATTGCAATTGGAGTGGGAGGCATCTTGAAGAAAATCTCACGTGGAACTCATTCAAAACGTGTTTGCATATGTAGAACTGGAAGTGGCATCCGCAATATTGGTGGCATGCCAAACACATGTCTGTCAAGGATATTTGGTGGACGTTTGCTGGGGCATTAACCGGATCGAGAATTTCGTGACAAAGGATAAGAGATAACAAATGCAGCGAATTGGCTCCGCTCACATAGTCACATGCCTAACTTTTAAACCTGGAAGTGAAAAATAAAGTGGAAGAATATTATACAAAAATGTACACACATATGTTCGACTTTTTTTGTATGCATGTAACTTTAACTCCGAAACGACAACACTTAGTGCTTCTACAAGAACAATATTTAGAATGCATAAACTTTTTTTATGATAGGGGCACAAGAGTAATTATTAGCCAAAGATAAATGCAAGATAATTTGCATGCGCCTTTTCTTGAGTTCTGCATTTATGAAATACACCCATGTACACCATCGAGTTAGTCATGAGACTATGGGATTTTTGTTTGGTTGCTATGAAACATACTACCTTTTTTTGTTACTATATTGGTCAATTTTACGTTATCAATTCACGTGGATTCTACAAGACCAGATGAATTTAATTTGAAGTTCATTAATAGTTATAATTCCTAATAGTCTTAGGTTTGATCAATATATCATTAGTATATTTGTTATGAACTTCCCAGGAATGTGATATTCTAATGTCTACTACGCTATACTTCGTTAGATTAATCCACCGGAGAGGTGTAGGTTGAAAGTAATCCGTGCCAAACAACTACAGTATGCAATTAAGATACAAAATATCAGTCTATATTTTTATAACATTTAAACATCCTTTTTTTTTGTGTTGAAAACCTTGGTATCAGTCGTCACCAAGTTTCTATGACATTTTCTATGTCAGTAGTCACTCGGTTGTCGCTCGCTTTCATAGCCCACGAGTCAAAGGTCTAGAAAGCAGCATGCCAGCTTAATAGGCTTTTACTATCCGGTGCATTTGTCGATCAGATGATAGGCCTACAACTGGTATCAGTCGAGGGCCTAGGAGTTGACCGGGCAAGGACTTGCCGGTGTCGCCTATCCTGTAAGTCATGATAGAAGCATGTTCCAAGGAAACTCCAATGAAATCCCTTAGAAAGTATCTGTCCGAGGCAGAGCGAACATGTGTTTGGCTGCACCATGTATGCCTCGTCCGTGTCATGGCACCCGACACCCTCACTCCCCCTTCCCCATTTGGTCCGGATCTTTCCATTTATTTGCGCAAATTTTTAAATAGTTCAATATAATACATAGGGGCGTGAACGCCACATTTATCTTTTTTGCAAAATTGGCCTAGCGATACTTGGTGAAGATTAGGATCTATCTAAATATTAGGAGGGTATTATCCCCTCGAGTGTCTCGAGAGATCGGTGTTTGGCCTTGTCTGGGTCGGAGGCGTCCTCCTCTTCCTCCTGGCCTCCTCCTGCTCCTCCTCCTCCTCGGAGTACTTCGCTTCACGGGCAGTGGGTGTCGACTTTTTAAAGAACTAGCCCGCGGGAGAGTAACCGATAGACGTGTGACACTTAAGATGGCGGTTGGCGGATGGGAGACTGACATTTGGGCCAAGGCCGGGTAGACATGAGGTGGACGGTCGCTTTCGCTATACATTTGACCGCATTTCTGGTCCAAATTTGATCCGAAGATGGGTTAAGTCAGACGCCGCCGCTCCCGTCCGTCCGTTTGCGTCTCCGAGTTGGGCCAGCGTCATCTATCCACGCTGACATAAACGGACGAAATACGTCTCCGCATTGGAGTCGCCCTAATGCCAGCAACAGCAATTGTGATGCTCACTGAGAAGAGAATAATTCTGGAGGTCGATCCATGTAACGAAAATATTGCCGACACTGCCTTGTTAGATGAAATAAAATAGATTGCAAATCTTTGATTGAAGATGGATACATTTGTCAGCTATATGAAGAACGCAAGCTCACTGCGGGAGATGGTGGCTGGGACGTCACATCGCCAACTTTACTCTTCGAGAAATGGTGACGAATCCACCTACCTCCGTCCAAGCAGACGGCGACGGCGCCGGCGCCGGCGCCTGCGGCCATGTCCTCCTCCTCGCCTTCCCGGGGGCGCAGGGCCACCTCAACCCGATGCTGCAGTTCGGCCGCCGCCTGGCCTACCACGGCCTCCGCCCCACGCTCGTCACCACCGCCACCTCCTCGCCACCATCCCTCCCCCCGCGGCCCCCTTCCGCGTCGCCCCATCTCCGACGGCTTCGACGCCGGCGGCATGGCCGCGTGCCCGGACTTAGACGAGTACTCGCGCCGCCTGGCCGCCGCGGGGTCCGACACCCTGGACGCGCTCTTCGGCCGAGGCCGCGGCGGGGCGGCCCGTGCGCGCGCTGGTGTACGACCCGCACCTCCCGTGGGCGGGGCGCGTGGCGCGCGCCGCCGGCGTGCCCACCGCGGCGCTCTTCTCGCAGCCGTGCGCGGTGGACCTCATCTACGGCGAGGTGTACGCGGGCCGCGTCGGGCTACCGGTCGTGGACGGGAGCGCGCTGCAGGGGTTGCTGAGCGTCGAGCTGGGGCCCGAGGACGTGCCGTCGTTCGTGGCGGCGCCGGACTCGTACCGGATTTTCCTGGACGCGGTGGTGGGGCAGTTCGATGGGCTGGAGGACGCCGACGACGTCTTCGTCAACTCATTCCATGAACTCGAGCCGAAGGTGAGGTCCCTTGCTCGTGCCCCCCATCTGTTTGCTGATTTGCTCAGTCAAAACCCGACTGGAGAGATGTGAATGCTCAATTTGAAGTACGTCTTATTTGATCTAAGCAGGAGGCAGATTACTTGGCGTCAACATGGCGTGTAAGACCATCGGCCCAACACTGCCATCTTCTATCTTGACGACGATCGGTTGCCTTCCAACAAGACATATGGGTTCAACCTCTTCGATAGCACAGCGCCGTGCATGGCATGGCTAGATAGCCAGCCCCCTTGCTCAGTGGTCTATGCATATGGAACAGTCGCTGACCTTGAGCCGACTCAGTTAGAGAGATAGGCAATGGATTGTGCAATTCTGGTAAACAGTTCCTTTGGGTTGTTAGGGCTGTTGATGAGCACAAGTTATCGGAAGAACTTCGTGACAAGTGCAAGGAGAGGGGCCTAATTGTTTCATGGTGCCCCCAGCTTGAGGTCTTATCCCACAAGGCCACAGGTTTGAAATTACTTACCTGTTTTACCTAGCACTCCTTATGCAATTGTTTCAGCAATATGTAAACACTAAGCTGAATGCGCAAACAAGATGACCAAAGTAAGGGACGGTTTAATAACCAATAACCGTTTATGTGCAACGTTGCAACAGTGCCCGTGGAAGTCTTATATTGTGTGCATATTAGTATGCTCACTAACTGTCCATATTTTCTATATTACAAAATGAAAAGTGTGCTTCTGTAGTCCACCCACCCCATCCTGTCATTTCACATTGGCAGCAATTACAAATTTGTGAACAAAAGTGCTAGTTTTCAGGTCCAGCACTACAAAACAATACCAACTAATTTGAGGCCTAACAAAGTTAATGTGAAAAATGCAACATTTACAATGTGAATATTACACTGTCATAAGTAGGAACTATAAGTCTATAATTCATAAGAATCACACAAGCCATGCAGAATGTTTAGAAATTGCCTATATCGATTTTCACCAGTATAACTGGATAAATCTGCAGGCAAGAGATATGTACACGCCATATTAACGTAGCTTTTGCACAATCTGCAGATGTTTCCTTAGACTGTCTTCAGTTAGTTTACCGTCGACCGTGCAGTAATGGTCTGTAATAGTTCAATCGAAGGAGGTTTTAAACCGTCCCTATCTATTTTTTATCAGTACTAGAGAAACCTGCAGGGGAAAATATAGAAACAGGAGCAGATAACTGTAACTTTTGCGACTGCTCAACCTTCAGACTGTGTCTTCAGTTAATTTAGTATTGACCGTGGAGTAATGGTTTCTAATAATTTGATGCTACAAGGAATATTGCCTCTGTCCCTGATATTGTAGTACAAGTGGTATATGTGTACCATACCATGGAGTAGTACCGTGTCCTTTACTTCCAAAGAAGTATATTGTGCATCCAGTCAATGTAGTTTTGGGTCACATAGTCAGCCAAATCTTGTAAGATGCAGCTTATCTCTTAGTTAAATCAAATTATGTCATCCTCAAAGTGTTAATGGGTTGTGCATCCTACATGATTGTAGTGTAAATATTCAGTGATCTGTTCCGAATAACTAAACAGCTGGTATGAGATGATATTTTACTTCTGAACTCATCAACAGGCTGTTTCTTAACTCACTGTGGATGGAACTCTACAATTGAAGCAATTGTTACTGGCGTACCACTGTTGGCAATGCCTCAGTGGACAGATCAACCAACTACAGCAAAGTACGTTGAGAGTGTATGGACGATTGGTGTGCGGGTTCATCGTGATAAAGAAAGTGTGGTCAGAAAGGAAGAGGTAGAGAGGTGCATACGAGAAGTATTAGATGGTGCGAGGAAGGAGGAGTACAAAAATAATGCTTATAGGTGGATGAAGAAGGCTAAGGCGGCAATGCAGGAAGGGGGGAGCTCGGACAAGAATATTACTGAGTTTGCGGCAAAGTATGCTTCAAGTTGATGTTGAAAAGCTCCTACTGTGGTAGGGGTGTGTTGTATTTGAAGTTGTTATCATGTGTACACTATAATCTTATACACTTACAAAGGTGAATGCCTAGTTTTCCTGTGTTAATATAAATAATAATTACAGGCTGAATAGTATCATAATAACCGACATGGCATATGCATTATGACATGAGTGAGCATATTATCAGATTTGTAGTATCCTCTCTGCCCAATATTTGAATCGCTGGGGCTAAGCACTTCTCATACATCTTCCACCTTAATATTTGTTTAAATGGCGCTTGCTTTTCTGTTTCACTAATGAAAGTTTTGTAGTCTGTCAGATCAGTGAGAAAACAAATGAAATTAAGACAGATATGCGAACAGTCCACCCGCACAAGATATGTATACAAATGTAACTGAAATGAGAAGCAGGAGATCAGGTTTGCATTTTGCACCTTCTTTGCCTGTATTATATTTTTATATTAACTCGTTCATGTAAACAATAAAGAATGAATTCTCCTTTTGGAATTATAATATAAAATAGTAAGAAACATGTAACATGGACCTCTCTTTTAGCTATATGTTTGTTGGTTTCCCAGGCAGGCTTATTGATGTCAACATGGGCACACTCTACTCAGGAAAAACTCTCATTTCTATACCCAGTAGCACAGTTGATAGTCATTCAGATCTTGAGTTTTAATACTTTAGCATTTTTTATGAAACATATTTAATTTACAGTTTCAACATGACCAACTTTTACTGACAGCAAATGTTTGCAATCCAAATGGCTTCAACATACTAAGATAGACACTATAATAATTGATTATACAGAATAAAACTGCATTCCAAGACTTATTTATCATCGACATGAGAATTTTTTTGTGTAAGAAAACATGGCAAAAAAAAAAGACTTGGATAGTATTTTCATGCCCAGTATCTATATAGTATTTCCATTGTGTTAACACCCCCTTTTGATCTAAAAAAATATATTTCCATTGTGTTCCGATTATTCTTTTTGTATGTCCGTCGTTGGTGTTGGTCATGGTTTGTTATGCCATGTAGTAGTGTTGCAAGTAGAATAAGAATAAGGCCCCTTTTGTTTTGTAATGGCCAGCCTAGATTATTTTTATCATATTACTGCCATCCAACCTACTTTCATTAGCATTCAAAACTTTGTTGCCCACTTTCCAGAAGTTGCATAACTAATTTCTGATGATCTACCTGCACCAAGTCTATGACCTTCTTGGCTTCTTCCTTACATCCTACAAATGGAAGTGAGATCTTGTCAACCCAAGCTAAAATGCTAACTGATGTGTTAGTGACACAGAGAATAAGTTCTACAGCTTGCGTTGGCACTTGGCTGCCTTAGCATTTCCCCTACCAATCAGCATTTCTTCTACTGACTGATCGTGAAGTATCGTGGACCTATTACCACTGTCCATCCTGAAATTTTAAGTAAGTAACTGATTATTGGCTTGTTGCTCTGAACATTTGGATGCCAGTACGCTTGGTACATATGCTCTACTGAACATAGTATATGGACCAACTAATTTACAGACATATGGAAGACGATCTTCTAGGCTTCAACAGCTGGTCTGCAGTCCTTTGGAAGCCATTTTCATTTATTCGTAAACCGTAGTAATTAGTTAACCGGTGCAACTATAGATTGATCTGTTTGAAATTTGTCCGTCAGAAAGTACCAACCAAGAAGGTACTGTCCTTGTGTTTTGTCATGTCTTCAGATTTTCGATGAGAAGTCGTTCCACTAACTAAACATGGACTTTTCTCCTTCATTTAGAAATGTAAGACGTCCAGATATTCTAAGGTTTTTTTCATCAACAGTTTGCTCAGTCATAAGACTATATTTCTATATGATAAACATATTTGATGCACATTTAGAAATATAAATATTTCACGTATTGTTGAACTAGTTCCTAGTTAGAGAAAGTAAATCTGGAAATCCTAAGCGCCTTACGTTTCAAGAAAGAGAGAATACAACAATCGATACAGTAAATTAACCAGGAAGAAACTTTGCAAGTGCAAAAGCATGAGAATGCTAAAGCCGTTCATGGGCATTACTTCATAAGCATGAACTCAGAATAGCAGCGCTACTACCACGTGAAATGTATTATGCTGACAGTGACTAGACTACAGCGATCATGTACAAGTAGTGAATTTTGTTGTAGGACATCTGTGTTTCGCTCCCCTTTAAACGAATCGCTTCTTATACACAAGAACCTCTTTTTACTCTTAATGAAAGTGCAGCCCTCCCACCGCCTTCTTAAAGAAAAAGACCTCTTGTTCTAGTTAGCACATCCAAATAGTGCCTCTTAAGTCTTAACTCATGCCATTCTCCACCAAAAGCACATGCGTAGAATTTACGTGATCACAGATGTTTTACGTGAACACATGGGTAGAATTTCACGTGAACACATGTGTAGAATTTCACGTTATTCTGACTTAGGTTTAGAATGGCCTCGGATCTGCTGCCACCAAAATACTCAGATGGTTTAAGATAATTTCAGTGTAAAGTATATTCATAACAATTAAGAAATGTATGTCAGTAAAGTCTGTTTTATAAATAACTCTTTGTGTAAACTAGAGAGGTTCTTTACATTACTAAAACATCAGAATATTGAGTGGAAAGAAGAGGATGTTAGTCCAGATTATCACAGCTCCTGCTTTAAAGATTTCACCACCTAACGGAAATCACCTTTGACAGCTCTGTTTTCTCAGTCGGCTTTAACCAAACTGCCTGCCATGCGGGAAAATTACTCCCAAAAGTGGAGATATAGATATACAAATGTCCATCTGAATTCATTAACGTGTCGAATTTGCAATGCATGCTTACATATTTCCACACTTATTTTGAGCATTCCACAATACTAAATATATTTCAGCCAATTATAGATGTAAAAATAAATTTCCCGGAAAGTTACCCATTTGGACAGGTAACATGCTTACCCCACCAAAAGTTGTCTCACCTAGGTGGAAATCCACGAGCTAAAGAGCCACTGCCCATTGTCAAATGGAAATAAGATAGAAATGAAACAGAAAACTCCATGGTTTAGCTCTATCGTTTCTACCTTTCTGCCTATAAATAACACATAACGAGCTCTTGACTCAGGATAGAAAACAAAAGCCAGAAGTTAACTCTAGGGTTTTTCTTCCATCTCACGATGAAGCTCCTTCTCCTGATTATCCTTGCCATGGTCATGGTTAACGGTTGCGCCATGGCTTCTCGCATGGCACCGAGAGACGAGCCGGTGCATGCAATAGTGAAGATGGTGATGAAGGCAGAGGGGATGGCTATCGACAACCATCATGCGATACCGAGGCCAGACTACGACAGCTGGAGCAGCCCAGGAAACATGCCGGGGAATGGCCATGACATCGGGAGTGAAGAAGCCAAGCCATGAGAAATCAATATGTATGCCTTTACATGTAGCAATCTTTGCATCATGCATGTTTCTGCATGTTGGGTACATATACATAATGCATGCACTATGAATGCTTGGAGGCATGTTGTGCACGTCTGATTGTGCTACTTATATGTAATTAAAGGTTGAACTGACCATTTATATATATATATTTACAGATGTTGTCTTAATATATAATAATGCAATGCTATATATACATTGATATTAATGCCATAATCTGCAGTGTGTGCTTCTAAATTTATCCAGACTAGATAGTGAATCTTCATTGCTACATTAAGCAGATGAATCAATCTAAATACTACCTCTGGTCCACTTTAATTGTCGTGGGAGGAGAACTGCCACATACAAAGTAGTAGTACACCTCACGACAATAATTACGGATCGGAGGGAGTACTATTTTAGGTAGGTTAGTAGAGCCACAAGAATTGGATATATGTATCAAATGAGTACATTGTTAGGGATAAAACTAACCATTCTTGAAATTTAATCAATGGTGATGTAGGTCCTTTTCAATTTGTAGATGGCGATGTCCATCTATTTGCAGAACAATTAGGCTATACCCCACTTTGATGAAAACATATTGTATCATTTATACTTCAATATACATCCTTTTCCTGTATTGCAGCAATTCTAGCGTTGCATATATAGTGCACATGTTTAACTACCATAGGTGATGTATGTTAGAATCTTATAAACCCAGAAAAACATAAAGGAGTAATGTTATCATGTAGTGTGCATAAACAGAAAAATAAGATTATATGAGACATCTAGTTTAACAAATTCATGATGATTAATACTTGGAAAAAATTAGCTCAAAACGCTATCCTTATAAATATAAAAAATTGTACCACATATTCAAGAAAATACATGAGGATGAAAGAACAATATAAATACTGTTCATACTATGTATAAACATGAAGCAAAACATGCAGAATTAGATACAGTTTGCACCAAAATTATCGTAAGCTTACAGGTGCCTTACGCGTGGGGAATGTTAGCATGCTATATTTTCATTTCATTATTTTTTTAAATGCCCGGTTGTTTTTATCATAACTGTACTTATTCAATGAAAGAAAAAACTTTAAAAAATGGCCAAGCTTTACCTTCAGCGCTACAAGACGCCTAAGTATAATTAAATAGAATGGCTAAGCTAACTAACAAGAATGACCCATCTTTATCTCATATATTGTGCCCATTATTTATTCTGGACCTTCTTGCTTGCAAGAGAGATCATTTGCACGGGATGAAATAATATCCAAATGTCCAAGGGATCCTGAGTATTATTGTTAATATACATGCTTATATATTTAGGAGTTCAATTACAAATGGAGAAATCCACTGTGTTTAAGAGTTTAGTGACCACTAATATTTTTGCTTTTACCTATATGCTTACAATGATGGATCATGACACATCCAGTGGCCCATTGAAGCTGTCGGGTTAAAGTCTAGGCAGGGTTATTCTCCACCAGTAAATAAAATATCAAATCGCGTCGTTGCAATGAAAGCATAAACCACTATCTTAGTGGGAAATACTATCAGTAATGTTTGATGATTTGTGCATAACTTATGATTTATCGACAGCTATTGGGCCAAGTAGTCTGCATAATATTCAACATATAGGATAGGAGTAATTTATGCCACTGGGCATAGTAAAAGGCAGGTTCTAGTTCGGCTGCCATTTTTGAGTACAGGATTATACTGGTCCTAAAGGCATGACATATGAACCTTTTACATCCCACATGGAGGATTTTTTATCCTTGTGTACCATTCGATTATCTTTCATTTGTTAGGTTTTCCCCTGCATGAATTGTTACACTATGAAAAGAACTAGCCTTCTCTGACTATATAAAGCAGCGTGCCTGACCTGACCAAACCATAGCCTTCAAGACACAGTACGTGCACTCTGAAACTAGATCGTATCTCCCAGAGGAGATTCGTCGCCAGGTTTGACTCTTCGTTCTAGTTTCTTCTTGCTCATGGTCATCTTCTATACTTCGATCGTACAAATTAAGTGAATTTGTTTTATGATGTTCCTATGCCTCTCTCTCTCGCTCTCTCAGGCTAGTTCTGTCTCCATGAAAAAGCAAGTGAAAGCAAGCAGGATGAAGATCTTAGCCGCCATGCTGATCTTCTGCATGGTCACTCAAGCTGGTTTGGCGATTCATGTCCCGGGGACGGTGAGGAATGACGCCGCCGGTGAGGCCGTCAGCGCGAAACCGACGCTGGGCGTCGGGGGCACCACCGTGGACAACCACCATGCCATCCCACGGGACCAGTACAGCAACCATGGAGGAGGAGAGGACGGATCAGGTGGCAGTGGTGGTGACCCAACAAACAACTAGTGCCTTGTGATGCAGAAATTCTCTGCTACTGTTTCTTTCGTGAAAGAATATATAAACGCTTTGCATGTCAGCAGCCTTAATCATGATTCATGTCTACATGAAAATGAACTGCTGTGAAGGGACGGGTAATGTCCAATCTATATATCTATGCTTTTTACGTCCTCAAGAAGAACCAGTTATGTAATGCCTGTAATGTTCTCCCGTGTAAGAAGGCTCCCGTGGTGTGTTACAAGGCACCCGTCAATAAAATTAACATCTGCAACCTGTTATTCAGGAAAAAACCATGCATCAGTTGAGTACTGAATCATGGTTTTATGTTTAAATTATTGAGTTCTAGAAATTTGTGTGTTGTTCATGACTATGGATCGACAACCTCATGTTATGGAATTTTTAGAAGCTATCTTTTTCTTATAATTTTCAGATTTTTAATAGCACATTGTGTATCTAGATGTGCCATACACACAAGGAAAATTTCGGAATTATTAAATACTTTCACTTGTGAGCTACAGAAAAACAATTCTACAAAACAAAATGTGTGGATATCAAATAGCACTTACATTGTACTGCAACATATTCGTTTCTTTTGTGTATATCACAAATTGTTTTTCATTACATGTTCATAGTGAGCATCTGCATGTACATACAAAAACCATTCAGATTTATACTGGAATTCCTAAATTATTTTTCTCAAATTTTTAAACTGCGATAGATTCATTTATGTTTTTCGTTCCACGTTTCAAGATTATGTGTTTCACATGTTTGTCAATGTACTTTTACGCCAGTATATAATACTGAGATCAATAAAATCAATTCCGTGTATGTGATTGCAAAAGCTAAGTCAATGGATTTTTACGAGAAGTCCTCAACGAGGAGAGTAAAATTGAAGGAATTGATGCTTAAAAATATTTGTGTGGCCACACCAATTGTATGTCAAAGAGTCACTCGAAACTGGGAAGTGTAGTTAGTTCCCTGTTTTGCAAAATATGAGAAATTAAACAGATGTATCAATTACTTGTCAAATCTCGGTCATCAAACTTGAATAAAATCACATGTTTGTCTTTCACAAGATTTTACTCAATTTAGGATTCTAAAGTTATAATAATGATCATTTTTTGAATCAATTTAATCTAGAACAATAACATGACACACGTGATTTGCGATAGCAATCACATAACTAACTGTACTGAGAAATTAATGGTTATAGTCGTTTGTGAACAAACTGAAAAATAATGTTAGAACCATATAAAAGCGAGAATGTAAAGAAACATAGATATTGTGAAAGAGTGAATCCTCTTTTTACCCTCTAGTACATTTGTGACACTAATTACCCCATCTAATGAATAATCATCTAGATTACCCATTTTATTAACTTTGCACTTCTTTTCCTTATGCATGCTCATTGGGAAAGGTGTGAGTCTGGAAAATACCAGGACATCGACGAAGAATTAAACAGATGGCAAAAAGAAAGATGGGCATGATCGTCGATCATGTCCTCTGATTTCTACATATTTTGTCGTGCCCCATTGATTTAACACGCTGGTCTATTTTAATGAAACATGCTAATGTTAAAATGGGGGTAAAACCTAGTTAAAAAAAATATGGTAAATTTTCTGATTTTGTTTCACTAAATGGGGGTAATAAGTATCACAAATGCAGAACTGTGGTGCAAAATGTGGAATTCACTCTATTTAAGACAATATAAAACCATAAACTCTAAAAAGTTACAAAACCATAAATACAAATGTAAAATGTGAACGAGTCACACTATTAAACATCTCTTGGAATTTCATGGAGAGATTCTAAACATGTAATGATGAGTGGCCAAGAAATTTAGTTTGCACTTTGATGTTTTACTAGTAAAACTTCGATCTAGTGGTGTATTCTGGAGACTACCTTGGAAATTGACGTGTCATACATAATAATAGCGAGTTAATGGGATCCAACCTGATTTCACAGTGGCAAAATGATAGCAAATTGTACATGATTGATTTTTACCACTGCCAGTAATTTCATATCAGTTATGAGATTATATATATTTCCGAACAAAGTTGCGGTGAGATTCAAGTAACTATCTGCATAGCCAACTTGTTACACGCTAATAGTTAATTATACAAAAATCAGAGAGCACCTGAAATAGTTCATCCCACTAATCTAGTGGTTTCCACTTTACGGGAAATGAGTTAACCTTTTTATTAACGATCAGGTGCGGAGAATTATTACTGAATGGGCACACGTACATGCCACTATAAATGTCATAGTGGATCTAGCTATAGGCATATGTATAGCTAGGTGAAATCCGATCTTTAGCCTTAATTAGTGCTTGACATAGTGAGATCATGTCACAGAAAATTAGGTAATGTATAAAGAGGCATATGTATGCGATTGAATTAGGTGAAGATGAGACCAAAACATATACTTCCCCGTCCGGAAAAGGATGTCACAAAAATAATTGTATCTAGACATATTTTAGTGCTAGATACTCCATTTTATTGATATCCTTTTCGGATGGAGGGAGTATGTAATTAGCAATGACATACAGCTTACTAAAGAAGCTTAAAGCCGTTCGTTGTCATATTCTTGCCATGTTTTTTTGGGTATGGCGGTGTAAAGTTTATAGGAATCCAAATACACATCCATGGATTCATATATAGTTCTCATTTCTTCTTGTATACGCTTTAGTCTTTCTTTAGTGGGGGTATAGAGTAGGGGGAACCAAGAGCAGTTATTGCACTACTATGTATGGCAAGATTAATTTGCTAAGTCCCATCTTTATCACCTATAAATAATTAATCCAGCTTTATATGTTCCCTACAGGGATTTATTTATGTGTTTATCTTATGATGAAAGTGGGGATTGTAGTGGAATGCAGGCACCTTTCCGACCACAGGATAAATAAATCTAGGGGCCAAAAGAAACCAGCTGTCCAATTGGTCAGTATGGCTTGGCCAAATCTAGTTTACGCCTGTAATCAGATAAAAGTGAAGTGCAAGATCTACTTTTCACCCGTCATGGAATAAAGTAGAATAAAGTAAACAGCAACAGATAACTTACGCACTTGACTCCATGTTGACTTCGGTGGATTTTACCTAGATCTCCAACAAAATGACGTCCTTGAACATATTTTTCATACTTTCAGTAACTCTGATACAATTTGGGAGTATACACCTACAAAACAATATCTTTTTGTGTAGCTTTTGTGTATCGATCCGTGACAAGACCCACGAACGATGTGCTCGAACGATATAGGGCTATAATTTTAACATTTACGGATTATCCCGTGATAATGCTTCCTTAGATGGCATTGTTTGGCAATATTTTGATAGTTTATTTTCAAAAATCTAGAGCTTAGTTTAAGATTTTCTGAAGTGAGCATTATCACCATGGGAATGGCCTCCCACCATGTTTACTCTATGCATGTAGGGTGTTAGTGTTGCATTTGAGTTAATAACAGCTCCCCTTAACGAAAAACAAATTTCCTTTCAAAAAATTCTTGTTTTAATTAAATTTGGTTATCCTTTTTATATCAACCTTTTTTATATCTTGACGTAAAGGCTCTGTAACCCCTCTAACATATGAGAAGTTTAACTTTATTTATCGAGATATATAGATTATTTTAGCAAGGCCCTATTCTTTAGTGTGGATTGAAAATGGTTTTCGATGTAGTTATATGCGTTGAACACCATGTTATTAAAGTCAATTTTGCGCATAGAACTCCGTGAAAAGCTTCTATTGTTTCTTCATCGTGTATCTAGATGACACAACTACAAAAGAGTTCGGATTGCATACAACTCACACGGACAATCACACAATATGTGAACAAACCCGATAGAAAATTTAGTTACTAGAGAATAACGAAAAGCTCTCTTCTAGTGTCACCCTTCAGCTCATAATTTTAAATTGCACAGATATACTACCATCTTTGTTGGGAAAACATGTCCCTGATAACCCTGTCCAATTGCGTACATGCTGGTGTTAAAATCTCGTGGTTGTTTTTGTTGATGAAGAATATACGAGGTATGGAGGCAGTGCATACATAAATACATAATATGTGCATAAGAACTTATATTATGTTTGTCAAAAACATGTCATTACAGCTAAGCCATGATGACCAACATAGAGTTGCTCCTCCAACAAGGATAAAGCATGTCACCAAATTGATAACACCTCAATCAATTACTATATACATCAGCAACACCTCAAGGTTGTGGTAAGTTGAACATGTTACCTCATTTTTTTCCTATAGCTCTACCAAAGTGGCAACGCAGAGAAAATATGGCGAATTAATTAATTCATCGTGGATATAAAAAGGACAGCACCCTTGCCGATTTTTTCAAGAAACGCGCGAGAACGCACGCCTTTTCTTTAAATATAGGAGAAACACAAACATACACAAATACACGAAAAATCCACAACAAACAACCGCTCATAGTGGAGACTAACATAGACCAATATCACACATATGATACTAGTCTATATTACTACCTCAATAATGTATAGTGTCACGTAAGACTTCATTTATTATATGCAGAGTCATTTTCTCCTAGGATGTTGTATGTTATAGTAACATAGCATGTTACATAATTATCTCTCCCCTCATTCAATGATAGGCCATGTTAAGCAAATATTTAGTTGGCACTGCATGACATTGCATGTTACCACTTATGTTAGCGCATTATGAGAGGTCTAACGAAATATTTGTAATTTTAAGTTGCCATGTCAAATAGTTGGGAGTGTAATGTAATTGCTATGTCATTGGTCAAACGAAAGTTTGTCAATACTCACGCTGAAGCGCTGAACTAATCTGTTACTCTTCCGTTTCGTGAATAGTGGGCAGGTTTTACACAATGTGAAAAACATGAGGTCTTAGAACTGACGCTGATACTATTTAGAGGCTGCCGATGGAAGGATTGATGTTGGGATTTCACCCACAAAGACTTCACCTTACGATCATGATGAAAATGGAAGGCATTGAAGACTGGAGTTTGTTAGACAGATCATTCAAGTTAGGCTTGTTAAATTATATGGAGATGGTTGGTTTTCAGCTTGCGCAGTTGATGTGTTTTCTGTTGTAAGAAAGTGTTTAGGTACTATGATGCGTTCTTCATTGTAACAATATCGTTTTACGTTAGCCGTAGGCGGGCTGGAGGGCTTACGCTTGGAACTTGGTTGCTACCTGAACTTCACACTATTATTCCATTATATCCTTCTAAAGGTGGAACCCGAGCACACTTCTTGGTGTCCTCCTATAGGAAAAATTATCAAACCGTCGATGTCTTAGTTAATATTGAAACAACAAAGAAAGTATTTGTATGTCTAATATCAATTTGGATCGAAGACGGGGCATTTATGTTCATTCGATAGTTATGCACTTGCAAATATGGAAAAACACGATTCTTGTTATCATTCGGATCTTATGGTACACACTCGATCAAGTACGTGTTTAATCCATCACATTGAGGCATGTAATGATTGCTATGTCTCAAATAGTTGATCTAGCATTCAAGATAGGTTACTTCAAAAACAAGACGATTAATGTCCTTATTAGCAATGGAGTAGCATAAATTAGAGCTAATAAAGACTTTACTGATAAATATGTTAACTTTATACAGAGCAAGATACTTTTTTGACGTTTACAGAGCAAGATACTAGTCCAAAGAAAAACAGAGCAAGATATAAAAGTGAACACATAGTGTAGAAACAAGATACATTACACATAGCAATCCATAGGACATACATGATATTACACCATCACTTGTCTTCATTTTGCTTCCACGATATGATATGGTGAGTCAGTGTCCTCCAGCTTCAGTGCCTTCCTTGGAACTCTTGAACATCCCTTGGCAGGGATAGTTCCCTAGTGAACACACATGATGCATTTCCTCTCCAGCAGGAGCACTCCTTCCATCAGTACTAGAAGTCAGTTTGCGCATCTCCTTCACTTCCATTGCATTCCCTTCAAAGTTCCTTGGACGAATACAGGTGCAGAGTTGATAAGAACCATTGCCATGATCACCGACACAAATAGTTTCATTTTCGATACTTCTTGCATGCCCTATAAAAAACATACATATGTCAGTCATTGAGCATCACTGCACCTAACCTGGATTAAAGCAACATGTACTTCCATGTACATGTTGAGTTATTTTTTTTTCAGATAGTAAAGGTAATGCATGCACATAAGACTGTAAAATAATCACCAAGCAAGAAAATGCAGAAGTTGCAGCTAAACGCTTCTCCTTCTCCTTCTCTTAGTAGCTGAAAATACGTTAAGGTTGATGCACTACTTATAGGAGATAAAAGTGGTGATGTTGCATTTGAATTATTCAAGGTAAATCTTATGGGGTGAAAACTTGATTCTCCACCAATAAAAGATACTAGACAGCTGGAAGTGGGTGAATTTTCCTCACCTGATACATGACAGGTTAATTTAGATAAACTGTAAGACTTTATCCTGCCTGTAAAAACTACAAATGAAGATTTACAAGGTTGACCAATATTTTAACATCAAGATAATGAAACAAGCTGGTATAGTGAGATACTGATGCACATGTGTTTTCTTGTCAAAATTTTGTACAAAACAAATTATATACTATTTAATATAAAATGAAATTCACTTTAGCTAACTTTATTAGTGGTAATTTCAAAATATAAATTATAATCAAAATTGTAAGTCGACTAGAAAAATTAAGAGCGCCTTATATTTTTGGATGGTGGGAGTATCACACGATTGCGGGTTGATACAAAGGACAACCAGTAAAGACACATGTCCCATCAGACATGGTGAAAACAAAAAAACCTGGGTGAAAAGGCATGCAAGAAATAGCTAGGCCGTCTCAGGGCTACCACATCGGAATCAAATAGTTATGGACGACCGTTGACAATGTGGGTCAGCCACATGGGCTATGGGTATTTATACAGCCATTTACCGATACAAAATAAATTGACAATGTATATTTGTATTTGCTATTTTATGATGTAGCAGTGCAAAGATCAACTCCCTCGGTCCATATGCATGGGCACTCCCGTCGCTCTCACCCACGCCCTATAACACAGGACAAAACTTGCCACTCCCTCTAAACCATATAGTCCACTCCACTCCCCCAGTCGATTCAGATGACCCATCGCCGGTTATTGCCACCAGAGCCCTGCCCAGTTCGAGCCATCCCACCGAAGAGGACAGTCCGCCAGTCCACAACCCGACTTGCCTCACAATTCTCTCTGGCGCCCGCTATCCTTCCTGCCCGACAACACGTCATATCAGAATGAATTTGTCTGTCCCATGAAAGATTTATTGATCATACTTCTCCTACAAACATTTCTAAATCAGGATCCATGTTTTCTAGGTCCGTATGGATATACCAAAACAGGTCACACCGGCAAGGCTTACTTTTGATTATTTTTCATGTTTACTTAATTAGGAATTATGAAAAAAAAATTATGTATTTTATTTATGTCCTTTAGGGCGAAGAAGGATGAGTCGACGATGATGCAAATTCAGGAAACAAAGGAGCTAGGCCTGATCTCCGCCATGTTGATGTATTGAAACCGGCGTCGTCCTTGTTTTTTATTCTGTATAGTTTCAGATCGATACCAGGAGTTTCTAATTTTTATTCATTGGTCATGTAGGTCACTAAGGTGACAGTTGTATGTTTTTTCAACATTGACCATGTTTATAAGTAGTTTTTAAGGTTGCCACATCAGTGACAAGAATGTGGTGACGGAATCCTAAAACAATTATCAAAGATACATTTCACCCGCGTTCATGGTATCAGTTTATAGTAATGTGATCCTCTATCCCGAAAGAACCAAAGTTATTATTTCATGTACAATTGGTAAGCATGGCAAAACACCACTATTCCATTTGTTTTGAAACAGTATCACATATATGGAGATTCTAGGGCTATGTAGTTCTAGATGTACCTTGAAAGTGCAGAAGCTGAATTGCTACTACTGCCAAAAAAATACATACGAACTCGGTTTTTATAATCTAAGATTTTGGTATGGGGTATACATGCATGATTTTCTTTGTAATGTTTAAAAGTTTGAAAGGTGATTTTTGGCAACTGTTTAAATTTGAGTTCATATTTTTGTGCCCAGTTCTGAATATTCAGACTGATATCCAACAATGGGTACATAATATCACAGCTCTACGGACATGAACCCATCACCCCGGGCATGCCAATGTCAAGGTCTTCTCAGTCTCTTTGGCAGAACCCAGCCTCGTTCTCATCAATATCCATTCCAGGGATTTATGCGATCTTAAAGACGGCTACCCAAATTTAAGGCCTTCCATCCTGATGGAATTGTTCTCGGTGCAAAATTTATGATAACGGGGATCGCGAAACTACGTTGACCATGAACTTGCCTATTTTCATATATTGATGGAACATGTCGATTGTTAGTCTTATCCACGGGAGTGTATTTTTTAGTTTGTAAGGATGAACCAATAACGCTATCTCCTGGTTCGTATAAAAATAACAAGAAGTGCAATAATGTGTCTCTTAGTGTGCATTTCCTTAGGCTATTTATCTTCAAACCTGCTAACTAGATCTGGATGTAAGTACCCGGCTCCAGGTAAGTGAAAACAGTTTAGTGATTTACTTTGAAAAATGACCGTGGGTTAAATGACAATGGAGAAACCTAATCCACCATCTTTTTTAGACAAGACAGGTGAAAATCACACCCATTACATCATTGCTCAAATCTCAAGTGGCATTTTTACACTGGATATGATAGGTCAAAACGGCAAAATACATCTCGCAAAGTAAATTTTCTAGATTGTGCCCTAAACAGTACGTGGAAAAGTGTTTTTGTTTAACTTACCTTTGAAGTCACGAGGGAAGTAGTTTTCACCCCACCACCATTTGCCCACAAAATCTTTAATTAGTGGAGAATCCATTTTCCAGGATAGACCGATCGACATATTTGAACAAATTAAAGAGGCAAACGTCCACTCTTACCTCCTATAAGTAGCTTATCACATCACACTTATTGTGTTCTCTCTAGTCTCAACTAAAGACAGTTGTACAAAAACCACTGAGTTCAACTGATTTGCACAGAATTTTGTAAGTATGTACCCCTTTTATTTCATTTGTAAGAGCCTTCTATCCCTTCAGTTATTCTAACTAATTTTCTTTTTCCGTAAATACACTTAGTTGTAATGAAGCTTGGCATGATCATGGTCGTTGGGCTGATTTTCATCAACTTATGCACCTGCATGCCAAGGGATGTTCCAAGCATGATCACGGTCAAATCCTGGTGAAGAAGGAAGTTCGCAACCTGATGTCCCACACTAATGGAAGGAACGGGCCTCCTAGCAACGACCACCAATGCCCACTTGGGACCTACCCTAATTGCCAACGGATGTCTCAGAACACTCAAGAACCAGCACTAGATGCTAGAGGAAACTGAGGATAATATCTGTATTGCATGATGGAGCATGAGAAGGAAAGGACTACCCCTAGTACCCTAACCGACATATAGCTTTTATGTCCACCGAGAGAGAGAATAATCGACATAAGATGTCAGGTGCATTGCGTTCTCTAGATGCATGGTACACTCCATCAAACTCTGTGTAAATGGTGTGGCGATATGCATGTCACCCTTGAATAAAATATTTTCCGAAGTATTCATTAGAACTTACAGATGCGCTTATGTTCATGCCGGGGAAGTAAAATTCTCCAACAAATTTTTGAAGGAACAGAGCAGGTCTTAAAGGACTTGCTATGGCAGGAGGATATTTGCAGCCTCGCTTGGCAGGCTCAGTCCTGTCAGACATGAGTCGCATCTAAGATGTTTGCGCGTGTGTCGGTTAGTTTCCCTTGGTGGTGTGACACCAGGATCTTAACAGTCTCTATTGGGCGCAAAGTTGGTGTTCGCCGATTATTGGTTGTCACCGGATGGATGCATGGGTTGGGAGGGCTTGACAAGGCTCGCGAACGTATTTGCCA
This sequence comes from Poa pratensis, assembly GCA_947311845.1. NCBI lineage: Eukaryota > Viridiplantae > Streptophyta > Magnoliopsida > Poales > Poaceae > Poa > Poa pratensis. The sequence goes on from CAMZMU010000099.1 coordinate 30,357,244, forward strand.
GGGGAGATTTGGCGACTCTACTTCTTCTCTATGTGTGGGTTCGGCCTCTGAGTCGATAGCAGGTGTCGCTAGGTGCTCGGCAAAATGTGTTGCCTGAGCATGGTTTCAGTTGTGTGACTAGTGCCTTGATGGAGTGCCAAGTGGTGGTAGCATAGGTGACTTCGGTTATGTGACGCTCTTTGATTGTCGGATCTCGAGTTTCAAGGAGAAAATCTAAGTATGGCCTCTTTTGTTGAACCTAACAATGGCGATTCTCACTTATTTAAGGTATTGTCGGTAGCTTGTCCTGAATTCTCTTTAGGGTGAAAATCCATTATCCATGCCTCTGTAGCTGGATTAAACGATGTTGGATTTGCAGAACGTTCCTCCCGGAGGCATCATTGTTGTAGCACATATCTTGATGCTTGATGTTGTTGTTTGTTGCACCTATTATAGTTTTTTAATATTTTGGATGCGTGCATCTTTGATGTCTTGACTATCTCGAATATCATGTTGGTGCCGAGCCCACATTAGGACATTGGCTACATTGTATTGAACCGCACCAAACTGCAACCGTCCAGCCTAGTTAAGGAAAAAACTCTCTCCTGTCCTCCCTATTCCATCACGCTGAAGAGCCAAGCATGTTTTTTTTTTTTGGGGCATGAGACGAACCAACAAGAGGAATCGCTTTTATTATCAGATAATACAATATGATGTGATGCTCTGTACTGTATTCAATCGGTTCAAAAGTCTATTTGAACTGGTTTTTCGACACACGGTGGCTGGTCTAAATCCCTAGACCTTTTACAAATGCACTGATTCAAGAGCGGAGCAAGTAACGCGTGTGGGAAAGCATCTGTGAACTCTAGAAATTAATTTTTAATTAATCCCATGTGCATATGCTCCCTTTATCAAAAAAGGATATTTTGGAATGTCAAAAATTCGAAATAAATTCGGAGCATATATACATCCTCACACTCTATGCGCGCATGTCAAGTTTCTAGAGAAACCAATATTTTGAGTGGCTTGTTTAAAAAAGACAAAAATATGTCTTGTGAAAAGTTTTTATTTTAGCACCAAAATTTGTCCTTTTCACAGAGGACACATAAAGTTGGTTTTTGGTGAAACAATTTGATGAACAAATAGGCTGCGAAAATGTATGTGTGAACATCTTTTAGAAAATTCTTAAGCATTTAAAAAAATGTTTGCGATGTGTTTTAAATAAAGGGTACATATGCACCTGGGTAGTCAAAACACCACCTCCCCGTGAACTCTGCTTACAATGTAGTGTTTAGCCAAACCCGAGTCTTTGGACCATCCTATAAAGGGAAAAGAACTCAGTGGCTTGGCCCTTGAAGTGCCCGGAATCTCCACGGACCTTCCATGCATTCTAGTGATTGGGCTAGCCACAATGGATTTTGTTTTAGCATAAGGAGCCCAATTTTATTTCCGGCCTTCTACCCATGGATATAAAATCGTCGATACAGATTTTCTGCACGTGGGCTGTGCTCGAAAATGGCTCAATCTGTTAGATGCGATCGAAACTGAAGAATGACAATGGCGACTGTACCTCATTAGGAAACTTCATAAATTGTGCCAAGACGCTAGGGAGTTAAGTCATAAAAGCCACAAGAAATTCATATACATTCATGTGAGATGATGCATATCACCAGAAATTGTAAACAACAATAGTATACTACACATTTATACACATTGATAATTTTTCATATTGGACTAATTAACGATATGGGTATGTTGATGTCCAGAGTCGTGCAACTAGAATTCCTAATGATTCTCTGTTATTGCAACTTGCCGTCACAATTGCAGATGACCAGTTCCCCTAACTACAATTTGCTATGTGTAGGTCTTCAAATGTGCTCATATTCCATCAGTCCATCACCTGTCATTCCTGCAACCGATCCTGCCAAGTAATTTTTGCGACCACTTCATGTTGTCGATTGATAATGCGTATCTGGTTGATCTTCTCAGTGCCGACGACAATCTACACACAGTAACAGAATACCACTGTAAGTGTATATCCACCGCGCGCCTATAAATATCACAATTCCGTCGCATAGAAAAATATCCGACTTGAAGCGGACTGAAGGAAAATTAAGCAAACACACCTCAGAATCGATCCATACGGTATCAATGTTACAATTTTTTTTGTTACTTGCAGCATTTTCACATCATTTTCTCAATTTTTGTTTCCTCTACATGCAGATTTATACAACAACGTGTGAAAGCATGAAGGCAGTTGCAGTTCTTGTCTGCATCCTGTTAGTGATCACATCATCTGCTGCTGCTCCGGCGAGGAAGTTGGCCGGAGATGATGGCCAGCAAACAGGCCAAAATCAGATAAAGAGGGAGGTGACCATTGACGGGAGGACGACATCGGGCCACGGGGACCATAACTGCCCAAGAAACATAATCCCCGCTTGCTCACAAAGGTTGGAAAAGGTCTTTTCTAATGGTCGTGCTTGAATGGAAAATTGGCAGGTAGCTGCCAATGACGGATCGAGAGATATTGCAGCGGAAGTTTTATATGTGTAAAATAAGCTGATGCTCTACACCAGAAAGGTGGTCTATTGTCGCTAAATTACGTTACATGAATACTACTAGTACAATTAACCATGGATGTGAAATACATGCGGTATCAATAAAGGCATGATGTATTATGTATACATTCAGATTGTATATCTATTATGTACAATTAAAGATGACTGCAAGTTCATAGTAGAATTGCATAGCCACCTCACATTGCACAGCACGAGCCTAAATTGCAGTCGAAAGAAATACGGGAAGTCTACATACATTGCGTTTCTCCCCAAATTCATAGACTTGAGCACATAAAAGATGATCAAATTAGTTGCAATATAAATTTTATAATTTAGGTGCATTTACCAAAAAAAAATATCAATTGTTTTTGTCATTTTTTATTGTACAAAATAAATAACAAGAGATGCTAAGTACATATAACCACATAGATATGTTTTGTTACAATAAGTGGTAAATGATCATATTATCCCCAGAGTTTATTTTCTATATTAACATTCACGAACTTTCTGTGTCAGGGAACTCACAATATGCATATGAACCTATGTTTAGATAATCTTATTTGTAAGGGTCCTTCTTTTAATCGGGGGAAAGGTCACTTCAGATTCTAGTGTTCTGGTTTCCACATATAGATTAACTTTGTATTGAGATTATCACGAAAAAGGAAAAATGTGGATGCTTCGACATTCCTCGAAAAACTAACAAAATTGAATACAAATTAATAAATTCTCGAGAAACATACATATGAAAAAATTGACAATTCCTTATAACTATTATTACAACAAGAAACAAACTGATCACTGGGAGCAATCCCTCCGTGAGGCGCACATTGCCGCAGTTCGCGTGAACCATGCATGCATAGCCCTTGGAACCGAACGCTCTCTGCCGCCTGTGCTGGCGCCACCTCTGAACACAACAAGTCGAACACTAAAATAAAGCATGCATGCCGATTTTTATATTTGTAAAGATATTTCTTACAGTACTACACCCTCTGTCCGCATAAGACTGCACGTCTAGTGCCCAAACTTTTTCCGCAAAAGACTGTACATCTGCGCTTGTGCGATAATTTTGCATTTCACCCCTCCGTCTAGGCCTCGAGTAACGCCACGACAACAACCCAACAACCAATCATCACTCGTCCTGGTTCATCCCGCAAACGAACACCCAATCCTTGGCCTACGTAATGAATGTTATGGTGTGAAACGAAGCAGCTTCTCGACTGGTGGACCAGCGTAACTAATGGAAGGAGGATGTTTTTTTTGTTTGCAAAATGCTTAATTTATCTTAGAAAATTCAGAAGTGCAGTCTTTTTGCGGATGGAGGGAGTACAAGATCTTGTTTCTGAGGTTTTAAGTATTTATTGTGTGACCATCGGATGAAAATGCTTGACTTAAATATCTATTGATAAGAACCTTTTGATTTATTGTCTGTGAGTTAGATGGATAGCTATGATAACCAACTACATCTCCAGTTCTTATGCCTAAAAGTTGTTTAACCACGGCATAAATTTTTATGTCCACGGTCTAACTAAGCGCAAACATATATCTTATAGGAATCAATGTGGAGGATATGCCGAACGGGTATACTCATCACGTTGACAAATATCCAGCCTACCAGGGTGGCCCAAGAGTGGCAAAGCCTTCCGCCTTTACCGGGTGGCCTAGTGGGCTGAAGCGCAAGGGAAGCCCAAAGCCGGCTTAATGAAGACCAAGACGAAGGCTAGGACTCGTCCGCCTTGTGGAGCAAGTTAGGTCATGAGGCCGTGTTAGTCTAGGTCTCCTTATTAGAGTCGGTTAGGTCTTTCCTTGTAAGAGAAGGCACGGCGCCTATATAAGCCGGCCTCCTCGAAGTTTTAGGGCTATGCTTTACAACCCTTATTGTAACCTGTACACATATTCGTCTTAGTGAATTATAGCAGCACGTAGGATCTCGCCGCCATTGTGAGATCCGAAGCTGGGTAAAACCTTGTGTGCAATCCCGTCACCGGAGCCCTCCACGTTCTTCCCTAGCTTCTACCCGTGGCGTATGGCTCCCTACATCAGGCCTACGTTAGCAATACCTCGACAATCAAAAATTTATCATGACAATTATAGTGCAAGATCTGATGTAACAGCAGGAAATTTGTAGTGTGATATGGCTAAATCTCGGACACAAAAGAAGTACCGTATGATAATTCTAGTATATTCAGTACGTGAGAAGTAATTTTTAGTATTAAAATGTACATTTCATACAATGATGCAGCCAACAAATATACAACTGAAATTACGCAGTCCGCGCATATAGAAAATTGGATCTTCAACGTTTACACGGAAATTTCCAGGGATACTGAAGAAAACATTCAAAACCCTTTAGGAGTATAGGTAAAATCGTCACTAACTAGAGCAACCCTAAAATTTATTCATGTCGTGAGACGTGACTGCATAAACAGGGAAACCATAATATGTGTGCCTAGTGTTCAGAAAATACCACCATAATGCTTACCTATGGCGAGAACGAGCAACAGGAGGACGACGACGACAGGGAAGAACTTGCTTGATGACTCCATTATTAATAGGTGACTGTCAACTACACACTTCTCTGGGGTTGTTAAAATCTGAATGACATGTTTGAAAGCATGTGCCGAGGTTAAGGTTATTATGAACGCTGGGCAACGGCCTGCATGCCTGGCAGCGTGCCATGCATTGGCAATGCATAATTCAGCACCACAAGAATGTATTAGGAAATATTTAGAACAATCTAAAAATAGGGTTAGAAGTGCACGACCACACCATGCTGATGTTATGCGAGGAAGTGCATAATTCAGCATCTCAGACTAATACATATGTAAGTATCTGATAGTATTAGCTATAAACCAGAAGCTGCGACGTGTGATACTATCGCTAAATGTTCTCTATCAAGTAGTAATGCATAGTGCTGAAAATGAGGCCGTTTGTTCTATCATGGAGAGTTTGTTGCCTATGGTTGGCACGGTATAACATGTTTAATTTGAGTAGATGGACATGCATGGACATCTTAGGGAGCACGTTCGCCATCAATCCGTCGACACCCCAGCCGGGCGCTGCGGCGGTTCACGTTCTATTCTGTATAGTTTCAGATCGAAACCGGGAGTTTCTAATTTTTATTCATTGGTCATGTAGGTCACTAAGGTGACGGTTGTATTTTTTTCACCATTGACCATGTTTATGAGTAGTTTTTGAGGTTGCCACATCAGTGACAAGAATGTGGTGACGGAATCCTAAAACAATTATCAAAGATACATTTCACCCGCATTCATAGTATCAGTTTGTAGTAATGTGATCCTCTATCCCGAAAGAACCAAAGTTATTATTTCATGTACAATCCGTAAGCATGGCAAAACACCACTATTCCATTAGTTTTGAAACAGTATCACATAAATGGAGATTCTAGCTAGGGCTATGTAATTTTAGATGTGTACCTTGAAAGTGCAGAAGCTGAATTGCTACTACTACAAAAAAAAAATACATACGAACTCGGTTTTTATAATCTAAGATAAAATAATATTTCTAAGTTAAATATGACAAAAATCACAGACTTAGGTATGGGGTATAAATTATCTTGTAAATTATCATAACAATTTACGCATATTTCCAAACTATGCACGGATCGCGGATGGTCATATTTAAGTTCAAATTTTGTAACTTAGCTAGTGTGCCGTCTAGATCATTTTTCATTTTTGTAAATATAGGCAGCTAACTATCATCTTTATATGCAGATTCATGTATCAATTGTCTACATGCATGATTTTCTTTGTAATATTTAAAAGTTTGAAAGGTGATTTTTGGCAACTGTTTAAATTTGAGTTCATATTTATGTGCCCAGTTCTGAATATTCAGACTGATATCCAACAATGGGTACATAATATCACAGCTCTACGGACTTGAACCCATCACCCCCGGCATGCCAATGTCAAGGTCTTCTCAGTCTCTTTGGCACCACCCAGCCTCGTTCTCATCAATATCCATTCCAGGGATTTATGCGATCTTAAAGACTGCTACCCAAATTTTAAGGCCTTCCTCTTGATGGAATTGTTCTCGGTGCAAAATTTATGATAACGGGGATCGTGAAACTACGTTGACCATGAGCTTGCCTATTTTCATATATTGATGGAACATGTCGATTGTTAGTCTTATCCATGGGAGTGTATTTTTTAGTTTGTAAGGATGACCCAATAACTCTATCTCCTGGTTCGTATAAAAATAACAAGAAGTTAGAAGTGCAATGATGTGTCTCTTAGTGTGCATTACTGGCTAGCTAAAAATGTGTGTTGTTTATCTCTATTTATTAAGATGATCGATGCGACGAAAGTAATTATAAGTCACTCTTGCATTTCCTTAGGCTATTTATCTTCAAACCTGCTAACTAGGTCTGGATGTAAGATGTACACTCAGCCGTCTGTAAAACAAAACACGTAGGAATTTAGACGACGTGGAAGAAAGACAAAACGAAAACCGCCCGAGTCCGTCTGTAGAATTACCGTGTATGCATGTCGTGGGCTCGGGTGGTTGGACGGGTCTCGTGTTCTTCTCCACGCACGATTGACGGGCCGTTGGAAATTTTACAGCCTGCCGCAAAATGAATCTTCTGTGCCTACTGTATATACCAGAGTCTGTAGTTGACATGGACGCATGCTACAGACACGGCTGCCGTCTAAACCATTGTTCATGCCCTAAGTACCCGGATCCAGGTAAGTGAAAACAGTTTAGTGATTTACTTTGAAAATGACCGTGGGTTAAATGACAATGGAGAAACCTAATCCACCATCTTTTTTAGACAAGACATGTGAAAATCACACCCATTACGTCATTGCTCCTGATCATCATTGCTCCTGATCATAGCTTATCACATCACACTAATTGTGTTCTCTGTAGTCTCTACTAAAGATAGTTGTACGAAAACCACTGAGTTCAACTGATTTGCACAGAATTTTGTAAGTACCCCTTTTATTTCATCTGGAAGAGCCTTCTATCCCTTCAGTTATCCTAACTATTTTTCTTATTTTCCGTAAATACACTCAGTCGTAATGAAGCTTGGCGTGATCATGGCCGTTGGGCTGATTTTCATCAACTTATGCACCTGCATGCCAAGGGATGTTCCAAAGCATGATCACGGTCCAACCCTGGTGAAGAAGGAAGTGCGCAACCCGATGTCCGGCACTGATGGAAGGAACAGGCCTCCTAGCAACAACCACCAATGCCCACTTGGTACCTACCCTAATTGCCAACGGATGTCTCAGAACACTCAAGAACCAGCACTGGATGCTGTAGGAAACTGAGGACAATATCTGTATTGCATGATGGAGCATGAGAACAAAAGGACTACCCCTACTACCCTAATCGACATATAGATTTTATCTCCACCGAGAGAGAATAATCGACATAAGATGTCAGGTGCATATATAGCGTTCTCTAGATGCATGGTACACTCCATCAGACTCTAGAATGTGTAAATAGTGTGGCGATATGCATGTCACCCTTGAATAAAATGTTTTCCAAAATATTCATTACAACTCACAGATGCGCCTATTTACATGCCGTGAAAGTAAAATTGTCCAAAACAAAACTTGAAGGAACAGAGCAGGTCTCAAAGGACCTGCTGCTAGGACATCGTCTGAATCACTCCCAGGGGCAGCCGGAGAAATCTGACATGCAAAGGCTTCCTTGGAGGCGGTGGTGAGTTTGCCTCCTTTGAACTATAGGAGCCCTCGCAGCTGGCATGTTGCCGCAGCCCTGGACGGTGCATGTATCAGCGGAGGCCGGACGCTGGGGATGGCCCTGTTCTTCTCAGTGGCCCGCTGCGGCTGCAGAGGCAGCACCACGGCGGTCGTGGCGGTACGTAGTTCGTGGCGACGACGTCGATGCATCTTCCTGATCTATGGCCGGACGATATTTGCAGCCTAGCTCGCTTGGCGGGCTCAATCCTGTTAGTCGTGACTCGTGAGTCGCATGCATCTGAGATGTTTGCGTGTGTTTGATGGGCGCTGCTCGGCAAAATGTGTTGCGCGAGCATGGTTCGAGTTGTGTGACTAGTGCCTTGATGAAGTGGCAAGTGGTGGTAGCATAGGTGACTTCGGTTATGTGACGCTCTTTGAGTGCCGGATCTCAAGTTACAAGGGTGAAAATCTAAGTCTTGCTTCTTTTAATTGTTGAACCTGACAATGGAAATTCTCACTTTTTAAGGTATTCTCGGTAGCTTACCCTGAATTTTCTTTGGGTGAAAATCCATTATCATGCCTCGGTAGCTGGATTCAACGATGTTGGATTTGCGGCACGTTCCTCCCGGAGGCGTCATTGTTGTAGTACATATCTTGATGCTTGATGTTGTTTAGTGCACCTATTCTTGTTTTTTAATAATTTAGATGGGTGCATCTTTGATGTCTTGACTATCTCTAATATCATGTTGGTGCAGAGCCCACATTAGGACATTGGCTACATTGTATTGAACCGCACCAAACTGCAACCGTGGAGCCTAGTTAAGGAAAAACCTCTCTCTTGTCCTCCCTATTCCAGCACGCTGAAGAGCCAAGCATGTACGCTTTTTTTTTGGCATGAGACGAACCAACAAGGTGAGGAATCGCTTTTATTATCAGATAATACAATATGATGTGATGCTCTGTACTGTATTCAATCGGTTCAAAAGTCTATTTGAACTGGTTTTTCGACACACGGTGGCTGGTCTAAATCCCTAGACCTTTTACAAATGCACTGATTCAAGAGCGGAGCAAGTAACGCGTGCAAAAGCATCTGTGAACTCTAGAAATTAATTTTGAATTAATCTCATGTCACTACGGGAAAGACACAAGACGCCGACGGCCAGGACATACGCCGACGGCCAAATATCGGGGCCGTTGGCGTAGACCCCGACCAAGCTAGACTTGGTCTTTCCTTTTTTATTTTAGCTACGCCGACGGCAATGCCGTCGGCCTATATTTTCTGTTTTTCTTTTTTGAGATGCCGTCGGCGTATCCTATATTTTTTGTTTTTTACTTACTCACCGTTTTGAGCATAACTTTTGCATTGGAAGTCGGATTTCGATATTCTTTAGCTCGTTTCGAAGAGGATAAGTAGATCTGCATCATCATACACATTTCTCAAACTATATTCTTCAAAAAAAAAATCATGAGCAAGGACAAAAAATTCCATGTTCAAATGGGTTTAGCCGAAGAGGGGCTCCGGAGCGTCGGAATCGAACCAAAAGTTAGGTGGTACCATACCAAGTGGGTACAAATATGTTTTGGGTTGTAAATGTCCAAGATTCCACTCCGGGATGTTAGAGGGTTCACCGTCATCAGTTTCTCTCTAGTGAGTTTCTGGACTTACACCTGGAAACTCCCACTTCGGTCGAATTGGAAGGAATCTTGTGAAGAGTTGGAGTATAACTTTGTTTTGGGACTTCCTAGGGTCCACCCTAACACAACCAAGCAAAGAGTTGCACTTTTCTACCCCATTTTGACACCGGTACTGGCTGTAGTCGTATAAGCCTGGTTTTTCTCTAGCGGGGCTAGGTTTTAACCGGAGAGGGGTTCTAGAGCGTCAGGATCCCAGCACAAGTTAGGGGGTGCCATACCATGTGTGTACAAGTTTGTTATGGGTTTTGGATGGCCAAGATTGCACTCCGGGGTGTGACCTGCTTCACCGGCATCCACCTCTCTCTAGTGAGTTTCATGACTTATAGCCTGAAAGTCCCAGATCGGACAAACATGAGGAAATCTTGTCAAGAGTTGGGTTATACCTTGTGACTTCCTAGGGCCTAGCCTAAGACAACCAAGCAACTTGTTACACTTTGCTACCTCATTTTGATGTCGGTACCGACTTTAGTCGTATAAGTCTGGTTTTTCTCCAGTGGGGCTATGGTTTCACCGGAGAGGGGCTCCGGAGCGTCGGGTTCCCACCACAAGCTAGGGGGTGCCATAACATGTGTGTACAAGTGTGTTATGGGTTTTGGATGGCCAAGATTGCACTCCGGGGTGTGACCTGCTTCATCGGCATCCACCTCTCTCTAGTGAGTTTCATGACTTATAGCCTGAAAGTTCCAGATCGGACAAACATGAGGAAATCTTGTCAAGAGTTGGGTTATACCTTTATCTTGTGACTTCCTTGGGCCTAGCCTAACACAACCAAGCAACTAGTTACACTTTGCTACCTCATTTTGACGTCGGTACCGACTTTAGTCGTATAAGTCTGGTTTTTCTCCAGTGGGGCTACGGTTTCACCGGAGAGGGGCTCCGGAGTGTCGGGTTCCCACCACAAGCTAGGGGGTGTCATACCATGTACTTATAGCTAGGGAGTTTACATGCACTTATAGCGTGATAGTCCCTGACATCCACGTCTCTCTAGGGAGTTTACATGCACTTATAGCGTGATAGTCCCAGATTGGACAAGCCGGAGGGAAACTTGTCAAGAGTTGGGTTATGGATGATATGAATGTTATATTTGAATTTATCTCATTTTTCTAATCGATTTAGACATATTATTTGTCAAATTTCGATTTGCGGATTTGTAGATATGAATTATTCAATATTAAATGGAAAAAGGCAAATAAGTTAATTATTATTTTAATTCAAGATTATTATTAATGATTCATTTCTTTTTATTCAAATAATTATTTGGATTCGTAAAATAAAGGTGTGTGACATCATAGTTCATGAGTTAATAGGATTGATAGACTACTATTGTCAGTAAAACAATTGTTGTTTCTAGGTAGCTCACAGGGAAGGAATTAAGAAGTTAAGCGTGTTGGGGCTGGAGTAGTCTCAGGATGGGTGACCTGTGGGGAAGTGTTAGTAGAAACGAGTAATTAAGGTTGCAATTAATAATGGTTAGAGATAAATGTGTCTCTACTGCGATTAAGTGGATAAACAATTAAAAAAATTGGGAAAAAATTTCAAAGTTTTTTGTTTTGAAATGTTTTTAAACAAAATTCTGTCAATTCATACGCCGACGGCATCGGCAATGCCAAGTTTACGCCGACGGCTTTTCTACGCCGACGGCAGCTAGGCTACGCCGACAACGTGATACGCCGACGGCCAGACGCCGACGGCCGCCGTCGGCGTATCCATACGCCGACGGCATACGTGCATACGCCGACGGCGCCCAGCCGTCGGTTTCTTGTGCGTTTCCTGTAGTGTGTGCATATGCTCCCTTTATCAAAAAAGAATATGTTGGAATGTCAAAAATTCGAAATAAATTCGGAGCATATATACATCCTCACACTCTATGCACGCATGTCAAGTTTCTAGAGAAACCAATATTTTGAGTGGCTTGTTTAAAAAAGACAAAAATATGTCTTGTGAAAAGTTTTTATTTTAGCACCAAAATTTGTCCTTTTCACAGAGGACACATAAAGTTGGTTTTTGGTGAAACAATTTGCATGTGAACAGATAGACTGCGAAAATGTATGTGTGAACATCTTTTTGAAATTTCTTAAGCATTTTAAAAATGTTTACGATGTGTTTTAAATAAAGGGTACATATGCGTCAAAACACCACCTCCCCGTGAACTCTGCTTACAGTGTAGTGTTTAGCCAAACCCGAGATCTTTGGACCATGAAAAGAACTCGTGGCTTGGCCCTTGAAGTGCCCAGAATCTCCACGGACCTTCGATGCATTCTATTGATTGGGCTAGCCACAATGGATTTTGTTTTAGCATAAGGAGCCCAATTTTATTTCCGGCCTTCTACCCATGGATATAAAATCGTCGATACCGAATTTCTGCATGTGGGCTGTGCCCGAAAATGGCCCAATCTGTTAGATGCGATCGAAACTGAAGAATGACGATGGCGACTGTACCTCATTAGGAAACTTCAGAAATTGTGAACAGACCTGTGCGTTGCAACGGAATAAAATATAGTCGTCATAATTTAGACAAATATGTCCAAATATGTCCAATTCTCTCCCTCTTCTTTACTCTAGGCACCTTGTTTAAAAATTAGAAAATCAAATAAATGGTCCTCCTATTCCGCGAGATGGTGGCGCATTAAATATCTTATGTATAAGTATGAAATAAGCACATAGTGCAATGCTAATGTTTGTCCATCCCTTCTTCTGGACGGCAAAAAGATAATGATTTGCGATGACAAATACCTTGTAGATGAGCTTGAGCGAATATTACACCACAAAGGAACAAAGCACACATCTCTTCCTGCGACAACAAGCTTATAGTACCATGCTTCCCTCGTTGGCATGTGCACGGCCAGGATGGTCTCGCCGAAGCCATGGTGGCTGCAGTGGTGGAGCTTGTTTCCTGGGAGTCTGATAGATGGTACCAGTACATGTCAATGAGCACGTTGGCACGTCCTTTCCTTGACAATGATATCGAGCTTGCCGGACTGGAGGTGCGCGCCGGAGAAGGTTAAGGTCTGCCGCCACACCGGATTGACATTCTTCTCCAGGCGCGGCATCACGCTTTTGAAGTCGCCTCCACTTACGGTTACATTAACTGAGCCGGTGATCTGTCCGCATGGAGGATAGAAATTGTTGAAACAAACCAAAACTGGCCTCTGGTCTTGCCTTCGTTCTAGTGCATGCCACGCATTACCCTTGTCCGGCCGGTCATGCTCCTTCACGCCAAGCACGACGCCGCTCAGCTACTGCCTGCAGATCGTGGCCTCGCAAAAAATATGCTGCCTTGTGCCTTCGATTCCGACCGCCCGCTACCGGACTTCATCTCCTCCACGCCGCCACTGTTGAACACTGGATCAGAACCTCGAATAGCTTCGGCCCCTACAGCCCTCGTTCCTAAGCGTGGAAGACGCAGCAGCTCAGACATGGTCAGAGTAGATGGAGACGTACGATGCTGGCCGGCCGGAGTCTGAGAAGACGGTTTCGATTCGCTTAGCTTAGGGCACCTCCACTCGAGTCGTGCAGTTTAATCTGTCAGCACGGCGGCGAGGACTTGTTCTGGGATGTGCATATGTCGTTGCCGGCTCTAGCTACAGTATCGACGCCGGCCGATCGAGACGCCGGCTAGCACGAACGGGCGGACGGTGTTGGCGCTCTCGAGAGATTATTTTATCGGGTTGGTGGCGGGATTGATTGGGAATCGGTTTCCTCTTATCTGATGTCACATTGCCTGGTGACCTTGGCTGGGCCAGGCTCCGATAGCCGATAGGAAACCACGCCACGTACACAACCAAACGACCGAGACGGAGATGTATGAAACAAAGCACGGAAGGCTTATAATTGAAACGTTTTTTTTAACTTGTGGGTGGCATAGGTGAGTAATTATTCATAACTTTATGGGCAAATATAATCTAATGACACACCAAACCGCGGAAGATTTAGCGCTTTTATTATTAGGTAAAGAAAAAGCCACAAGAAATTCATATACATTCATGTGAGATGATGCATATCACCAAGTTCGCATCTACACAATCCCTTTCTCGTTCGTTCAAAATCCACGAACAGATCCATATGGTCAACAACAGTAGTACTATACTACACATTTATACAACTTGATAATTTTCCATACTGGACTAATTAATGATATGGTTATGTTGATGTCCAGAGTCGTGCAACTAGATTTCGTAATGATTCTCTGTTATTGCAACTTGCCGTCACAACTGCAAATGACCAGTTCCCCTAGTACAATTTGCTATGTATAGGTCTTCAAATGTGCTCATATTCCATCAGTCCATCACCTGTCATTTCTGCAACCGATCCTGCCAAGGAATTCCTGCAACCACTTCATATGGTCGATTGATAATGCATATCTGGTCGTCTTTGTTAGTGCTGACGACGATCTACACACGGTAACAGAATACCACTGTAAGTGTATATCCACGGCGCGCCTATAAATATCACAATTCCGTCGCATAGAAAAATATCCGACTTGAAGCAGACCGAAGAAAAATTAAGCAAACACACCTCAATCGATCCTTACGGTATCGACGTTGCATTTTTTTTTTTTGTTACTTGCAGCATTTTTCACATCATTTTCTCAATTTTTGTTTCCTCTACATTCAGATTTATACCACAACGTGTGAAAGCATGAAGGCAGTTGCAGTTTTTGTCTGCCTCCTGTTGGTGATCACATCGTCTGCTGCTGCTCCGGCGAGGAAGTTGGCCGGAGATGATGGCCCGCAGACAGGCCAAAATCAGATAAACAAGGAGGTGACCATTGACGGGAGGCCGTCATCGGGCTACGGTGACCATGCCTGCCCAAGAAGCATGTTCCCCGCTTGCTCACAAAGGTTGGAAAAGGTCGTTTCTAATGGTCGTGCTTGAATGAAAAATCAGCTGCCAATGACGGATCGAGAGATATTGCAGCAGAAGTTTTATATGTATACAATAAGCTGATGCTCTAACACCAGAAAGATCGTCCATTTTCGCTAAATTACGGTACATGAATACTACTAGTATAAGTAACCATAGATGCCAAATACATGGCGTATCAATAAATGCATGATGTATTACGTATACATTTAGATTGTATATCTATTATGTACAATTAAGGATGACTGCAAGTTCATAGTAGAATTTGCATAGCCACCTCATATTGCACAGGGCGAGCCTAAATTGCAGTCGAAAGGCATACGGGAAAGTCTAGATCCATTGCGCTCCTCTGCAAATTCATAGACTTGAGCACATAACAGATTATCAAATTTGTTGCAAATATAAATTTGTAATTTTGGTGCATTTACAAAAAAAAAAATGGTCATTTTTTACTGTACAAAATAAATAACAAGAGATGTTAAGCACATAGTACCACATAGATGTTTTTATATTTATTTTTACAATAAGTGGTAAATGTTCATATTATCCCCAGAGTTTCTTTTCATTATTAACATTCATGAACTTTCTGAGTCCGGAAACTCACAATGTGCATATGAACCTAAGTTTAGATAATCTTGTTTGTAAGAGTCCTTCTTCTAATAGGGGAAAAGGTCACTTCAGATTCTAGTGTTCTGGTTTCCACGTAAAGATTAACTTTGTATTGAATTTACACACGGAGAAGGAAAAATGTGGATGCTTCTACGTTCCTCCAAAAACTAAAAAAATTGAATACAAAATTAAGAAAATCCCGAGAAACGTACATATGAAAAAAATTGACAATCCCTTATAATTATTATTACAACAAGAAATAAACCGATCACCAGGAACAATAAAAAGTTAAGAAGGAGAAAGAAAGATACACATATGATCGAACGAACACTTGCATACATGGACCATACATCTGTGCTCAAAGAAACAAAAAATATATCCTTCATTTTAGCTGAGAGATCACGATGCGGCAAACCTGAAACTCATTATATGCACGACAGATGTAACTCAAACTACGTGAACAGAAAATCCATGACCAGGAGTACGGTCACAGTTCATCCAAATGCTGTCTAACATTTGGCTTTATAATGTCCGCTTTCTGCTCGTCGCTGATTCTTCTGTGTGAACGCAACAGACAAGCAAGATCCCGTGGGGCCAAAGGATGGGTGTGTTCATCGATGAAATCCTTCACAAACCACTGCCCTGTTTCCTTGACCCTTGAAATGGCCAATTTGGCTCGACACCCAACACGAGTGAGATTCCGTGGCCTCCTCTTCCTACCTTCACTCTTCATGTGCTTTGCTTCACGCGAACCTTCAAGACTACAAACAAGTTTCCTCAGAATTATCTCCGTGTTGTCTTCATCCCACTCAACATAGCTTTTCCGCACACGAAATCCTTTCTCAAGAGCATATCTGTTATAGAACTTGAATCCATCATCCTCGCTAGCAAATGTCTTGCTGACGATGTCAAGGTACTCATCGACAGACTCGTCACCCATGTCTTCGTGCATATCACATACAAATTAACATTAGGTTTCAATCACGTGAGGAATGAAAAATGAACTCTCTTATGTTTAATTTCAATCATGTATATGGTAAAGTGCAATATCAAAGCATGAAGAATGTTTATCAAGTTGTGATTTATTTCTTACACCGAGGATCTCAACACTGCATCTTTCATGTACCAGTTTACATTTTTTGCTCAGTAGGATGATGTGAAGTTTGCACTATCGGGAAATTGAGATTTAAGAAAGGTCTTATCATATCTGTCAGCACTAGATACTAATTTGAACAAGACCAAAAGCTTGGATCTAGGTGGGAACAATTAGTTGGAACTTGGGACAGACATGGGTACTCTGCCTCTGCAATATATGAGTACATATGAATTTATTTTTGGTTTTTTTTTCAGAATGTGAAAAAATTACAGACAAAAATCCGGATGTACATTACAGCGTGATGTGTTAGCACAAAAATTGGCATGGTGAAAAAACTTTTTTAGCAACCTGTACAAAAAAGACAAAATTCTGACACGTATATATACATTTTGGTATGTCCAAATTTGTCTTTTTTTTGCACAGGTTGCAAAAAAAGTTTTTTCTTCGCGTAACTTTTTGTGCTGACTTGAAATGTGTTGGACCACATGCAAAAATTTTATTTTGAATTTTTTAACATTTGGAAAATTGTTTCACTACCCGTTGTGAATATCCGAAGAAAAGTCCACTGTCATTCTATTAACGTTGTGAACCACCTTTTGTGAGGAAGATAAAGACGTAACCCAGAAATTTAAAATTAATGAAATAAGAAGGATATTTGCTACTGAATGATGATTGTCTTTATGTTTGCATATTTTACGGTTGGTACAAAGCATACAAATATCACTACGGGAATCGAAAATTATGCCGAGCGCCATAAACGCTCGGCAAGTATAGGAAAACGCTCGGCATATTGGTATGCCGAGCGTTACGCTCGGCAAATCACGCTCGGCGTACACATCCTCGGCATAGACTGTACCTACGCTCGGCATACGAAAACGCTCGGCACATAAGCCATATGCCGAGCGTCAGTAGAATCGTCGGCAAATCTACGCTCGGCATACAAGTTGACGGAGATGGTCATCTAACGGCACGCCGTGTGTTTGCCGAGCGCCAGTACGCTCGGCGTACGGTCGACGCACGCTCGGCAACTATGTGCTGAGCAAGCACCAGCAACGGCCACGTGTGCTCTATATGCCGAGCGTAAACCCTCGGCGTACCCGTACGCCTTTGCCGAGCGTATTACACTGACCGTTGCCGAGCGTATGGAGCGCACGGCATACATAACACATGAGTGACCAGCGTCGGCCACGTGTTGACGTATGCCGAGCGTAAACGGTCGGCATATGTTTGAATATACGCTCGGCATACGTTCTATGTGTTTGAACATACGTTCTGTATGCCGAGCGTTCACGCTCGGCATATCACATGAACTGTTTTTTTTTTAAATTGTTTTTATTGCATCCCTGCATTTTTAAAAATTGCACAGCAGCATATAACATAGAACACACAGGTTCATAACATACAAACAGGGTCACACAGGTTCAAAACACATGTTCAGATTCAGATTCACACAAATAACATACAAACCAGGGTCACACAGATTCACACATGTTCAGATTCACACACATAGCCACAAATGGTTCACACATAGCACAACATGTTCACCACTGACTTGGCACACTGCCAAGAACACAACAGTTCACAAAGACCAAGAAAACTAACACCAAATTGCAGCTGAAGCCTACATGTTCGAGGCAGGAGGAGCATTGTTGGAGGCTGGGGTGCTAGGGGTAGGGCTCCGTGAAGCAGGAGCATCACAACCTAGGAAATGCTGATTAGATGCAGCTGAACCCTACAATTATTAGCAAGAGGTAGTAAGTAACAGATCATGTGTTTCTATTTGGGCAACTTCACAGCTGAGCTTGTAGAAGTTTGGTAAAGGACTAACCGGACTGCTGTTGGAAGGATGTCCCATCAATGCAGGCTGTGGAAGCACAGGAGGTGGCGGTAGCGGTGGCGGCGCCCAACTGGCATCGGAGTGCCATTAGTAAAATGGGAGTGCATGGCCTGCAAACAAGACAAGTGTTAAGTACTGAAGAGTTTTCTCATGTTTATAAATGGGCAAACAAGACAAGTGTTAAGTACTGAAGAACTAACCATCTGATAATTATTGTTGTACACCTGGTACTCTGCCTGCTGCCTCATGTTTGTCTCGTAGGCCTCTTTGAGAGCATCATAGGCATCACGCTGCCTGAACACCTCTGCCTACAATATCATGTAGTTCATGTCATAAAGGCAGCCATGAAAGCATATAAAACCCTATAGGATGAGAAAGGAGAAAATGAGGAAACCTCGAGAATGGCCATAGTGGATCTAGGCTGTCCACTAGTGTGGGTACTAGGAGATCCACTTGTGCAGGTTTGGACTTGCGAGAGAGAGGGGGCATCCTCAAGCATGCCATCCAACATCATGAAATGGCCATGTTTCTTGCCATGTCCTGCTAGTACTACCGCAACCTTATCAATATCTTCTTCATAGGGATCAGCATCCACACCCTTTCTCTTCTTAAACTCTGTGGTGTACTTGTCCAACTTGGTCGCAACTCCATCGAAGAAGAGCTGTGGGGTGTCCTTTGGCTTACGGCCAAGTGACCAGGATGTAAGTTGTGAGACTGGTGCTCCACGCTCACGCTCCTGCAAGACAAAACCAACAAAATATGTCAGCAATCAGTTAAACCAGTGCTGAAGCTAAATGAAGCGAATGCTAAACCAATTATATACCAGTTTCTCTTTGAAACGTCCATCACTCAGGCTGCCTTGGCGGTGTGTACCGGCATTGCCGCGATTCGCTGCACAGGTATTGCTCTTAGCTTTGAAGTCAGGGTTTAACCACCTATCCACCAAGGCTGCCCATCCGTCACCCCGTCCGGAGCACCAACCAGGAATCACCTACATAAACAAACATAGCATTTGAATAAAACATGCTGATTAGATGCAGCTGAAACAAGGAATAAAACACTTACATCTAGGTAATTCTGCCTTGTCAATACAGGTTTTTCTGCCTTCATTTGTTTTTTCGTGATCGATTTGCCGAGCTTCACCCCATAGAAGTGGGATACGGCCGTGAAGCGCACCTCATAGGGCATCTGTTGGAGAAGCCTCTTCGCTGCTGCCAACAAGTTCTTGTCTGCCTTGGCCCGCTTCTCTGGTGCAACTCTGTAGTAATGCTACAATGATGCATAAAACCAAAATGGGAAAAGCAGTGAGTAAAATAAGCAGTGATGCCAATGCAATAGTAAAGCTACAACTATAGAATGGAAGAAGCAGTGAGTTATCTACCCAAAAACTTACCCAAAAACGAGTGATCACAGCATTCGCCTTAGTCCCAAAGTCATCATCTGTCTTGGCTTCATAGTGGTGCCACTTGAGTGCTAACTCATCTTGGTCCTTGATTCTCACCAAGCCTGGCCAATATGTCTTAAGCAACACTCCAACAATACCGTTTGGAGCCCGGCGCTTCACACCATCAACAAATTTCCAATTGCTACAAAAAGATCAAGATGTTAGTATTAGGCTCAGAACATCAAGAAGGTAACATGATCAATATGTTAGTATTAGGCCATTTACGAATTTTGATTAGGCTCAATGAAGATCTTCTCCTCCTCGGTAGCTGGTCTCTTTTCAGGGAGATCTGATTCTCCACGCAACCACACCGTACCCGCTGTCTCCTCCTCACTCTCACCCTCTCACCCTCACCCTCACCCTCACCCTCACCCTCACCCTCCTCACCCTCACCCTCCTCATCATCCTGCCTCTCCTCATGCACCACCACCTCCCTGTTCGTCTGCCTATCCATCTGAATATCCTCCGCATTATCCTCCTCCTCCTCCTCAGTCATGGTGCCACTGGCTGAGGGTAAAGAACTAAACGAGGGTGTGGCAACTCGGGCTACAGCTCGGCCTCCTCCTCTTTTTTGCCCCCTGCCACGGCCTACAGCTCTAGGGGGTCTCCCCTGCTGCTGCTGCTGCTGCACCCGAACTTGTCGGGAGGGCCCATCATCCTCACCTAGGCGCCTTCTAGGATTAACCACCCTTCCACTTTGCGACTTCATCACTGGCCACACCTTACTAATAGTATTGCAGGTTGTATTCTTGCTCATGGTTCAATCACCTGCATCAAGAAAGAATAAACAATTAGCAAGGATAATAAATTGAAGCATACTAACCAAAAATATAGATGCAATGATAAAGGAAGGACAGTACAGTGGTATTTGGCATTATAGAAACCTAACATATAGAAGCATACTAACCAAAAATATCATCATCAAAGTCAAGATCGATTTCATCCTCATCGTCACTGTCACGTGTGTATAAAGGTTGATCCGGAAACGAGGGGGGTATAGGTTCATCGTCGTCGTCATCTAGATGTAACTTGGCAAGTATATCTAGGTCTTTCAGATTCAGAACTGTCTCACCATCATTTGGTGCATCCTCATCAAGGGCATCAAGACCATTCAACATAGAGGATATATCAAATACCCCATTAAGCTCTTGCTCTTGATAGAACTCTCCCTCATAAGTGTTGGGGTTTATGTTGTTATAGTCTTCATCACTTGGCACAGGTAGCTTACCATGTGGTGATACCTGATACACAACTTCCCAACCTTTTAGGCTGGGTTTTTGGCAGGGGTATGCAAGGTAATAAACTTGCTTTGCCTGGTTAGCCACAACAAAGACATCTGAACCTCCATAGATGCTTTCTGTCTTAACTTCAACTAAACCAATGTCAGGGGTTGATTTCAGTCCATGGACAGGGTCAAACCAAACGCATTTGAACACAACAAGATGGAGATCTTTGGCCCCACGACGAAATGATAGCAAGTATATTTTTTCTAATCTTCCATAGAACTGTGTTTTGTTTTCATCAGCTCCTCCAACAAACACTCCAGTATTTATGGTCTTTGCATTAGGCCTAGTGTTCTGGTGCTCCATGGTATGGAAGCGATATCCATTCACATCATATTTTTCATATTTTTTTACCCGATTGTCAAAACCCTTGGACACCCATCGCAGTTCGGAACTCATTGGAATGCTGGAATCTGTTCCCTAGATGAATTATTGAGTGCATTAGTTTTTTCAATAGAAACAAGTTAGATATGTTGAGTGCATTAGCTATGTGTAATAGAGACAAGTTAGAACAGTGCATTACTTTTTCCATGAACCAATCAACGAAACATTTCCCTCCATTGGCACCCTCTCTTAGAAGTCTATCAAGCTCCTTGGGAGTAGGCACTCCCGGTTCCTTCCATTCTTCAATAATGAATTGCTCCTTGAATGGATCCACTTCCACGGTATTGTCCAAGATATAGAACATGATGGACTGCCACTCATCATTTTTAATGGTATAAGATCTAGAGCCACCAGCAACACCACCTTGCCCTTTGAAGAGGAGGAGGTCAGGTTCATTTTCTGAGTTGCTGGTATTGTATCTAGAGAGTTTATTATGCAGAGTGGGAACTTCATCTCTATAGTATGTTGTTGTCGTGTCTGACACCTCCTCAAGAACATACGACTCAGCCATGGATGCTTCAATCTTAGCTTTATTTCCACATTTAAGTCGAATATGCTTGAACTCTCTCTCGATAACAAACTGCCACCGATTCTGCACAGGGCCTCCCAAATATGCTTGGTTGGCCAGATGCAAAATGAGATGCTGCATGGGATTAAAGAACCCTGGGGGAAAGATCATCTCTAAAGAGCAGATCAACTCAGGAGCTTTCTTGTGCAAATGCAGCATCATATCAGGGCATATTTCTTTAGCACAGAGCTGACGAAAGAAATGGCTCAATTCAGCAAGAACTCGCCAAATACGTTCTGGGAGATAGCCTCGAACCATCACCGGCATTATCCGCTCAATCCATATGTGGTAGTCATGACTTTTGAGACCAGTGACTTTGCCTGTTAGAAGATTGACCCCATTACTGATATTTGATGCATAACCATCAGGGAACATCAATTGCTTCTTTAGCCAAACAAATACCTCCTTCCTGCCAGGCCTTTTAATGACAAAGGGAGCATCTGGCTTCACCCAATTTGTCTGAGAGCCCGAGGGAGGCTGCATGTTCAGCGCAGGCCTGTCACATAGCTTCTCTTGATCTGCTCTAGCCTTAACATTATCTTTTGTCTTGTCAGTAATGTTGAGGATTGTGCTAAACAGGGACTCACCAACATTCTTTTCTGTGTGCATCACATCAATGTTATGGGGACATCTGAGGTGCTTGTAATATGGGAGCTTGGTTATGCCTGCAACATGACTCCAATTGTGTGTCTCACCATATCCCTCAAAACCTTTGCCTTTGGTTTTAGGCTTAAGAGCAGCTAGCTGAGCCAGAACATATGCACCGTTGAACTCAGGTATGGCATTTACTTCATGTACAACTCTGCCTTTGGTGAAGTTCTTCTTGTCTTCTCTGTATGGATGGTCTTCATCAAGAAACTGACGATGCTGGTCAAAAGCAGAATACTTGCCTCCCCTCTTCAGCCAAGAGAAGACAAGAGCCTGCATGCACACTGGGCATGGCATCTTCCCATTTGTACACCAGCCACAGAACAGGGCAAACCCGGGTAGATCATGCATGGAGTATTGGAACCAAATTTTCATTAGAAAGTTTTCTTTACTTGCCCGGTCGTATGTCCATGTCCCATGTTCCCATGAATGGAACAAATCATCCACCAGTGGCTGCATAAGCACACTCAGATTCTTCCCAGGGTATTCAGGGCCTGGAATTATCAGGGACATCAATATGGACTTGCGTTGCATGAGAAAGCCGGGAGGTAGATTCAGAGGAATAACAAAGACAGGCCAGCAGCTATATGGGTTAGCCGCCATACCATATGGATTGAACCCATCAGTGGCTATAGCAATTCTGACATTTCGAGCATCTTCGGCTTCTGTGGGGTATTCTCGGTCAAATGACTTCCATGCTTCACCATCTGCTGGATGTACCATCTTTTTTGGATTGTATCTATGCCCAGTTTTATGCCATGTCATCTGTTTGGCAGACTCCTCGGTCATGAAAAGGCGTTGGATTCTTGGTATGAAAGAGAGATACCGAAGAATCTTTGCAGGGACTTTGGTTTGCTTCTTCCTCTGGCCATCAGGCATGTCTACCTCAAGATACCTAGAAGAGTTGCAGATCCTACAATACTTATCCTCCTGAAACTCCTTCCTAAACAAAAGGCAATTCTTAGGACAGACATGTATCTGTTCATAACCCATCATGAGAGCTTTCACTATTTTCTTGGTCTCATACATATTTCGTGGCAGAACATGAGTTTCAGGGAGCTGGTTACTGAATGCTGTCAGAAATGCTTCAAAGCAAGCTCGGCTAATGCCAAACTGAGCCTTGATGGCCAGTAGTTGCGAGATGGCATCCAGCTGGGAGATTTTTGCCGTCCCATAAAGAGGCTTCTTTGCTGCATCTAACATATCAAGGTAGGCCTTAGCACTTGCCTCTGGTTCCTCGTCTTCACGTGCCATACGTGTAGCATTGACATCATCCATCAGGTTTCTAAGCCCATCATCCTCAATACCATCAACACGTTGCCGCATCACTTCAGCTCTAGCACGATCAGGTTCTTGCTCACCATGCTGAACCCATACTGTAAAACTAGGCATATATCCATTCAGCATAAGGTGTTTGGTCATGATATCCTTGCCACGATGCAAACGGTTCTTGCATACAGAACAAGGACAAAATGGCCTCATTCTTTTTCTCTTCGCAACACGGAATGCCTCTGACAAGAACTCATCAGTTTTTTCAATCCACTCATCACTAACTTCATTTGCACTAATTCTACCAGCATACATCCACTGACGATCATCCATCCTCTGATTTATTAGGGTCAAAAAAATTAGCATTTGACATATAATGGACAGAGCAGAGCCAAGGGAAGAGAGCATTGAGCATACAGATCAAGGAATAGTTTTTTTTTAGAAAATATTAGCATCTCACCACTTAAGAACAGTTTGTTGGTGTCTTTTAGATAGTTTAGGCACTCAACTTCGAATTTATACATGTAATTTCGTATACATATAAGCACAATATATTACAAGCAGTGTTATCCCCAATATAAGCACAACATATAAGAACCTAATGCCAGCATAATCTAGAGCTGAGCCCACCAATATTCTCTCTCACAAGAAACATAGAATCGAGGGTGGTACTACGACAGAATCAAGAACAGTCCTACAGATTGGGTAAGATACGATCATTATTTCGTCAAAAAGGAAGAGGTTACCAATCACAAAACTTCCACTCTGACAACGATATACGACCAGCTGTACACAGACATGGAAAGAGGCTATTCCATTTCATTTCCAATCACAAAACTTCCACTCTTCTCTACAAGTATCAGAACAGGATGAAACTGAACTTTATTGACAACAAGGCAGTACAAGTACAATGAAGATACAACCATGGTAGCAACCATGAAGACAAAATATGAGCAACTGCACAAAATTCAGAGACTCGGGCCCGTGAAAATTCAGAGCAACTGCACAAAATTCAGAGGCACTGCACACAAGAAAAGAGACTCGGGAGGAGGAAATTGTGACTTACCCTCGGAAGTAGAGGAAGTAGACGTCGGAGATCGGTCGGAGATGCGGCCGTAGAGGAAGTAGCGGTCGGAGAGGCGGCCTTTTGAGCTCGGGATCGAGCCCTGTCCTTGGAGCCGGGACGGTGGAGCAGGGGCCCGAGATGCGGCTACCTTCCCTCGGCTCCCTCGCGGAGGAGGAGCTCACGAGCCGGTAGAATGGACGGCGACGGCGGCAGAGGGGTGGCGAGAATGGGGATGCGGTGGAGGGGCGGCCGAGGGGAGGCGGCGACGGACAGCGCGGGGCCGAGGGTGGGAGGAAAGGGACAGGCGAGGAGGGGCGGCGGCGAGGGACGACGAGCACGGGCGGCGGCGAGGGACGACGAGCACGGCGGCGGCGATGGGGATTGGGGTGGCGGCGCGATGTGGATTGGACAAGCAAGAGGGAGGCGCGGGGGTTGGCGGCGGGGATTGGGACAAAATTAATGAGGACAAGAGAGTGGCGGCTTGTCTAAAAACCCTAGCTATTTGGGTATGCCGAGCGTCCATGTATGCCGAGGGTATCGGCAGCAATATAATTTATTAATTTTGTGAAAACGTGTCTTTACTATTATTTTTCATATAAAAATTAAAACTAACACACTTCTAAAAGTTATGTTAGGACATAACCTAGCTGTCGTCAAAAAAAAAAGGACATAACCTAGCTTTTTGGTGTGTTTCCGACACTCCGGAGCCCCCCCTTTCGACAAAGTTGACCCGAAGTCAACCGTGTCGTCTACCCCTCCCACGGGCGTCGAATGGGGGTAGCTCGGTGGACTTTGCTACTTGGTTGTGTTGGGGTAGGTCATATGAAGATATAAAACCTACTTTGTACATATGTTTTCACATGTTTACGCCGGTTCCACCCAAAATGGGAGTTTCGACTTAGAAGAGCATAGACTTCGTGCATGATAAGTGTGGCGTGTGAAGCCGGTCACACCTAGGAGTCTCAAATTTGCTATTAAATCCTGCCACCACACTCTAATGCATATTACATGACACAACCTAGCTTTTGGTGTGGTTCCGACACTCCGGAGCCCCCCGTTTCGACAAAGTTGACCCGAAGTCAACCGTGTCGTCTACCCCTCCCACGGGCGTCGAATGGGGGTAGCTCAGTGGACTTTGCTACTTGGTTGTGTTGGGGTAGGTCATATGTAGATATAAAACCTACTTTGTACATATGTTTTCACATGTTTACGTCGGTTCCACCCAAAATGGGAGTTTCGACTTAGAAGAGCATAGACTTCGTGCATGATAAGTGTGGCGTGTGAAGCCGGTCACACCTAAGAGTCTCAAATTTGCTATTAAAGCCTACCACCACACTCTAATGCATATTACATGACACAACCTAGCTTTTGGTGTGGTTCCGACACTCCGGAGCCCCCCTTTCGACAAAGTTGACCCGAAGTCAACCGTGTCGTCTACCCCTCCCACGGGCGTCGAATGGGGGTAGCTCAGTGGACTTTGCTACTTGGTTGTGTTGGGGTAGGTCATATGAAGATATAAAACCTACTTTGTACATATGTTTTCACATGTTTACGTCGGTTCCACCCAAAATGGGAGTTTCGACTTAGAAGAGCATAGACTTCGTGCATGATAAGTGTGGCGTGTGAAGCCGGTCACACCTAAGAGTCTCAAATTTGCTATTAAAGCCTACCACCACACTCTAATGCATATTACATGACACAACCTAGCTTTTGGTGTGGTTCCGACACTCCGGAGCCCCCCGTTTCGACAAAGTTGACCCGAAGTCAACCGTGTCGTCTACCCCTCCCACGGGCGTCGAATGGGGGTAGCTCAGTGGACTTTGCTACTTGGTTGTGTTGGGGTAGGTCATATGTAGATATAAAACCTACTTTGTACATATGTTTTCACATGTTTACGTCGGTTCCACCCAAAATGGGAGTTTCGACTTAGAAGAGCATAGACTTCGTGCATGATAAGTGTGGCGTGTGAAGCCGGTCACACCTAAGAGTCTCAAATTTGCTATTAAAGCCTACCACCACACTCTAATGCATATTACATGACACAACCTAGCTTTTGGTGTGGTTCCGACACTCCGGAGCCCCCCTTTCGACAAAGTTGACCCGAAGTCAACCGTGTCGTCTACCCCTCCCACGGGCGTCGAATGGGGGTAGCTCAGTGGACTTTGCTACTTGGTTGTGTTGGGGTAGGTCATATGTAGATATAAAACCTACTTTGTACATATGTTTTCACATGTTTACGTCGGTTCCACCCAAAATGGGAGTTTCGACTTAGAAGAGCATAGACTTCGTGCATGATAAGTGTGGCGTGTGAAGCCGGTCACACCTAAGAGTCTCAAATTTGCTATTAAAGCCTACCACCACACTCTAATGCATATTACATGACACAACCTAGCTTTTGGTGTGGTTCCGACACTCCGGAGCCCCCCTTTCGACAAAGTTGACCCGAAGTCAACCGTGTCGTCTACCCCTCCCACGGGCGTCGAATGGGGGTAGCTCAGTGGACTTTGCTACTTGGTTGTGTTGGGGTAGGTCATATGAAGATATAAAACCTACTTTGTACATATGTTTTCACATGTTTACGCCGGTTCCACCCAAAATGGGAGTTCGACTTAGAAGAGCATAGACTTCGTGCATGATAAGTGTGGCGTGTGAAGCCGGTCACACCTAAGAGTCTCAAATTTGCTATTAAAGCCTACCACCACACTCTAATGCATATTACATGACACAACCTAGCTTTTGGTGTGGTTCCGACACTCCGGAGCCCCCCTTTCGACAAAGTTGACCCGAAGTCAACCGTGTCGTCTACCCCTCCCACGGGCGTCGAATGGGGGTAGCTCAGTGGACTTTGCTACTTGGTTGTGTTGGGGTAGGTCATATTAAGATATAAAACCTACTTTGTACATATATTTTCACATGTTTACGCCGGTTCCACCCAAAATGGGAGTGTTGGGTAGGTCATATTTGCGAACCCTTTTGTTTAGTCTCTCTCAATAAATAAGCTCTTTTGATTTGATTTTTTAAAAATTTTATTTTAGGGAATCTTGGAACATTTCAACAAAGAAGTTGTTTTAATTAAAATTTTAATTATTATTTATTATATAGGAAAAATAGTATGCCGAGGGCTGAACTGGCGCTCGGCATATTGAGGGTGCGACCTAAATATATCGATCACCGACCCCTCCCACTAGTCGACACTCGATCTCCTCCCATCCCCTTCACGCCCGTGCCGCCGCCGCCTACTCCCCTCCCCTTCACGCCAGTGCTCGCCGCTCTTGCTCTCCACGCCGGCAGCGAGGCCGGCCGCCATGAAGACCGCTGTCGCCTGCCGGAGGCACATGGGATCCCCATCTCCGGCCGGAGGAGGAGCCCGTCGCCACGGCCTCCCCGGCGGATCCGGTCGCCACGGCCTCCCCGGCGGATCCCGTCGCCAAGGCCTCCCCAGCGGATCCCGTCGCCCAGCTGGTAAGTCTGCACTGTCCCTCCCCCGCTCTGCTCTTCCGCGCACCCCTCTCTTGCTAGGGTTAGGGTTAGCTGAGTCTAGGGTTAGCGATTTCTTCAACGGCGGCGTCCTTGTAGCTGGGCGACGGGCTCCTCCTCCGGCCGTGCCTCTTGGTGCACCGCCGGCCCGGAGAGGATTGAGAGGTCTGGATAGGACTGAGATTTGGGGCAGATGCGAGATGCGAGTGGATTGAGATTTGGGGCAGCACAAGTGAGATTTGGGGTCTGGATAGGACTTAGAGGCAAAAAAAATTCTGTTGAAGTGATATGCGAGAGGATTGAGATTTGGGGCAGCACAAGTGAGATTTGAGGTAACACGTCGTCCATCTACATCCACGCTTGCTTTCCTTGCAGTGTTCCTTGCACACAATGGAAAGATAGTCATGCAAACCCTCTCACTGTCCCCATGCTCGCCAGCGTGTCGTCCCGTCCATCCATCACAATGTACATGAGCTCACAATGTGTAGTACATGGATGAATCAGAGCCAGAGTTTATATGCTGTGTATAATGTTCAACTGATGCAAATTCGACTCCTAGGTGTTGGTATTGGGGACAGCTGTCTTTTGCTGCGTTTTTGATAAATTCCATTGAATTGTTGTTCGTACAGAGGTTAGTCTGGTATTAATATTCATGTTGCTTTGATACAGAGACGGCTATGAGCATCTCTACTGAGAACAGTGGATCATTTTCCACTGATGAACATGGGGGATATGCTGTGGATGGACCCCTGTTTATCAGGAGAGGTGATCATTATGAAAACTTGTTTATCCCATATAGCTACTGTTATGTAGTAGTGTAGTACATTGCCTGATGTTTATATTTGATTTTGTTGCATATGTAGGACCTCGTCACAAGGGAACTAGAGGCTTTGACAATCATATGATATTTGCAAGTGATATGTGGCTGAGCTCACATCAAGTGGACCAGTTGATAGAGTTGGTTGACTGTTCTTCGGTGTCACCCATCAAATTTTATGTCTACAGGATGTCGGATTCATGTGCAAGGGATAATGGAAGCAAGATGGTGAGACTGTTTGTTGCATCTTCTGCTTGCTGCATCTTCTGTTTGCTACCTATATAATTGTTGCAATCTTTATATTTGGACAGGAGTTTGCAGCCACTTACAGCCAAGCCTACCTGGAACCATATCTTGCAAAGCCCTTGAAGCTCCTTGTTGAATACAGTTTCCCGAGGTGTAGACCAGTTGAAGTGCAGATGAAGATGGGAATGACTAGGCCGAATGCAAAAATATCAACCGGATGGGCAAATGCTATGCGTGAGTTCAAGTTAAAGGAGGGGGACATAGTGGTCTTCAGCTTCACGCCATTTTCGAGCAAGCCACCAGTGCTTCATCTTCAGTTGATCCCATTGCTGTGCTGAACTGAACTAGTTGGTCAAGTAGCAATGTCCTGAACTAGTTGGTCTAGTAGTTGAATATGAACTAAGTATCTAAGTATCTAGCAATGTCCTGAACTAAGTATCTAGTTGTTGAAGCTACTGCTTTGTGCTGCATTTTGCTGAACTAAGTATCTAGTTGGTGGTGCCTGATGGATATCTGTAAAACTGGATGCAAAATATGTGTTGAATATTCTGTTATGAAATTCTGATGCAAACAGACTATGCAATGACTTCTCTTATGAAATCCTGATGCTCAGGTTGCTACACTTATGAAATCCTGATGCTGATGTATGTCCTGGGTTCAAAACCCAGGCCAAACCCTTTTTACCTCACATTTTTGCAAAACAACACTAGTGTGTTTGCCGAGCGTCCACGTATGCCGAGCATATCTCAACCGCCGTCAAGGATCCGTCAGACTCCGGATGCTGCTGCCGAGCGACGCGTCTATGCCGAGCGTTACGCTCGGCGTTCAGAGCCTTTATGCCGAGCGTAGGTTTATGCCGAGCGGGATACAGCAAAAACCCTCGGCATAGTCTCCAGTTGCCGAACGTGGAACTTTGCCGAGCGTTTTCCGCAGGCCGTCGGCATATGGTTCAATATGCCGAGCGTACCGCTCGGTATATATATGGCGCTCGGCAAATCTGGCGTTTCCCGTAGTGTATGGTCCTTAAACATAGTAAACGTATGCGATGACTCTATAAACACACGAGACTGACTTAACTAAAACACGTACGATTATCAGCAAACACACATGACTAAACTCCGGCAATCGTGTGTGATCATCTACCGCTTCACACATGCTTTAATTAGTAAAACTTCCCATGTTAAAACTATCGCACACGATTATTCTAACCATGTAGAATTGTCAACACATAGATCCTAGAGTCTGTTGCAGAGAAAAAATTATTATTGGGTTTGGGAAGAAGCAAAAGCTGATGAATTGAAGAACATCTGCATGTGGACTCAGACGTGGTACTATAAGATATGAATTTGATTAGATATTGAAGGATGCTGGTAATGTGCCCACCAACTTTCCCTTCATTAAATATGGTCATAACCTAAAATTTATCCTCGTGCCATTGCTTACATATATCAAATTGATTGTTGTGTGGTACTCATCGTTTGTATCACGGCTCCCATTCTCAGCACACAGAACCAACCATTAGATTTGGAGGGGGCATAATCATGTTGGAGGGGGAAAATAGCTTAGAATCACCAACTGTAAGCATATGAGGAATATAGTCGGTGGCTTAGCCCCCCCCCCCCCCCCCCCCTTCATCCATCCCTGTGCCCAGATTTGTAGAATGATAGAACAAAGGCAATCAACCGAGATATGTTATCTGTGAGACATTTGGAATATGATGCATCTTGAAACACGTCCCACGAGACATGGAACAAGATGGTTAAAGATGACTAACATTGGCTGCCGAATGCTGAATAATTATTGGGAGTTTTTGGGAGAGCTTGCCTTTTCCCCAACTAAAGAAAAATGTTTGGGAGGAGGTAGTTGGCTCCAAGAGAGGATTGTTATCAAAGTTCCAACCACGCTTGTTCACTTATCTTTAGATTTTTAATTTAGAGATCTTTTTATTTTTGTGATTCATGTCTTAACATTTGCTCATGCTCGTTATGGATCTATACTTATATTTTCAGAACATTGCTTGCACTCTAATTTAACATTCTCAGCAAGAAAAAATACAAATTTGTTCTGACGTGTACAAGGAAAATCAAATTACAAGTTTTAGAGTACTTGGTAATTTTGACAACCGTCCATCCCCTCTAATCCAACGGTGATAAAATTAGAGCTACCTGAAACTACTAGATTAAAAGAACCTGAAACTACCAATTATTCTTTTATTTTTAATCAAAATTAAAAGGGTATTTAGGTAATTTTGTGTGATTGACACGGTCATTATCCCCACCCGAATCGGGCTCACTCTCTAACCCGATGCAGAACATTTCGAGGGCGCCGGTGACCTCCATCCCCGCTCTTTTCGAGGCAGAGGAGGTGGAGTTAGCCGGCGCCGCGGTGGAGACGGTTCCGGGTCGGCCCGACCGAGGTCCCGTCGGCTGCTTGGGCGGTCTTGACCGACGTGGCGGTGAAGGTGAAGTGGCCGCCAGGAGGAATAGCCGGCCGCGAGCGCCATCGCCAGACTTCTCCACTTCCCCGGCAGTAGCTGGTCTTTCGTCTCCGGCTGGTGAAGCGCAGCGCGACGGAGGCGCTCGAGAAGTGGGCCGGAGGTAGCCGCGCTGCTCCCGTGCCGGAGCTCCGCGGCATCGCGCGGGATCTCAGCCGCGCCAGCCGCTACAAGCACACGCTCGAGGTATGCGTACTCGCAGATCCTTGCTCTCTTCTGATTGCTAGCTATGAGAGTTTCAAAAAAATTCGGATTAAGTTCTCGTGTATGCGGCATGTGATGCGATCTGATCGTAATTCCCTTGGAAATGGTTATGAAATGTTGCCTGTGGCTTAATTGTACCATTTTCACAAGAAGTGATGCGTCCATACTTGGGCCTTTTTTAATCTATATAAGACGCAAGCTATGTAGGTTTCCAATGGCAGTTATGTGCTTTAGAGTTCTTCTCTTGCAGTTAAATTGATTGGAAAGGTTGTAGAGAAGCTCATATGTTATTGTTATAAAGAGCTGTAACCTGCAATTCAGTATCTTCAAGAGTAGTAGGAAACTAGTTGTTGTCACTTAAGTAGTTCAGCTTCTATCTTATGTACTATATGGTGTGGCATTGCAGGGTGACGCAATATATTTTCATCATTTTTTATCTGTGTTTTCATTTTTTAATGTGTGGGTCCAGAATATTGAACTGTATATTACAGCTTGCTGAATAGTTTGCTCTATTTTGAGGGTTCATTATGGGACATATTGAAATTGAGAAAATTGCAAAATTGAAATTGTTCCATCCTTAGATGTGATGATCTAATATATTTATAGTTTCTTATTACTCTCACAGAAAGCTTTAAGAAAACAATGTAGATAGCTTTTTTTTGTAGGATCAGATCAATGCCGATAGCTATTGTTGTTTCAGGCTTCCACATACGCCTGTTAGAATTTCCAACCTCTATTTGATTTCCGTAGTACAATGCTATGTTTATGGTTCTGTGCTTTAATAGATCGTCACCTGCAGCCAGGAATTATCTGATATATGTTCATTTCTTGCAACAGATGCAGCCAGTCTTGTTACAGATTATTTCAAGTTCATGCCTTCACGGATGATCATTGGAAAGAACCTGATGAAGATGGCACATCACCAAGCACAATGCGCTCTACACTTGACAATATCAACAAAGAATTGTCTTTTGACAAGGGTGACGAACAATATCAAGAAAGAATTGTCTTTTGACAAGGGTGACGAGCAGAAGAGCCCATGATCATTCAGCACATAAAGAAAATTTAAGAACCAAAATGATGTTTAATGGCTCTTTAATAGGTTTTGAGTTTTCGTTATTTGTCCTAAGTGACATTTACTTCATGTTTCCTTCTGTTTGATCTCAGTTTTGTAATACCTACCAAAGACCATGCGAATATTGATTAGTTCAGAAAGTGCGTCCGATCAAATTCTTGGTTAATGTAACGTTTTTATTCTTGAACAATATCGATCATTGAGCTACGAAATTTTGACATGACATATACCATTTTTGGACATTTTCGGATCAGACAGCAAATATAGATGATAATGATAATAACAGAACCACTAGATACACAAATCGCTCGTGCCAGAGGACAGTCCGGTACACAAACGCTTGATCAACAGCACAAAGGTGTCACTACACTTGGAGACGACTCCATTCCGTGAGATAGGAAAACAACAAGATTAACAACCTTCATGATAATATCAACAATCAAAAATACATTTGAAGAGCAACTCGATGGACTGGAGTTCTGGGCAACAGAGCTACACTCCCGTGAGATGCAATGCGAGGAGATTATGAAGTGCGCCGCGTCCCTTCAGTCACTTTCTTCTTGCAGGTGGTACAGGCACGGTACCACATGCATTGGTCAGGCTTGATATGGCTTATGTGAGCATGCAGCCTGAAGAAAACAGGCTGCAAAACAAATTCTGTCAGCTTACTCTAGGATAACTGCATGTTCAACACTGAATTATTCAGATTCACTTGGAACTTCAACATCTTACCTTGTCCTGACCCAATTCAGGGTCACTTGTGATGTGAGACACGAAAACTCTGTCAGAGTACATTGATCTCGTGCCACCAAGACTATATGCAACCATACCTGCACCAACTGATGTCATGGAAGTGCCCTCGCCTTAAGTAAAGTTGCCGCTTACGAGTCATCTGCAACAACAATGTCACGCTTTGGAATCGACTCGTTGTCGATCTTTCTTCTGATACTAAGAGTAGATGACACGCTCTGAACAACACCAATGATATCTACACATAAACATGGAAAACAGAGTAGGATCAGTCAGACTGCATACAACACGGTACTAAAATAGCTCACTGAATATAAGAAATTATTCCTCACCTACTAGCTCCCTGCCACCAACGTCATAAGGAAACAGACTGAAACCCATTTCCTGCACAAAGAAATCGAGAATGTCATAAGGTGACCGTAATAAGTTCTAATTCAGTCCAATGTTTACATCCTAAAACAACTTGTTTTTGCAAAATATAAATTATCTCACTTGATCTTGATCGAGGGACTAGCAGGTTCAGTAGGTTAGTAAAAACAGTTGAAACTAGTTCTGTATCTGCTAGCTGAAACTAGTTCTGTATCTGCTAGCTAAAACAATTATTTTGATGAACACCACAACGCCATGAACTGCACTCCCAACTACAGTACTAAACTACTTACAGAGAGTGACAGCACGTCGGGAAACAGACGAGTGGCCGGAGGGTAGGAAGCGGAGGGCGTCGGGACGGCGTGCACGATCCTCCGGCCGGGAGTTGTTAGCATAAAACCGCGACTTTGAAGGTGAAATTCCGGAAAACCGCGACAATGGCGTGGGATCACAGAAAACCGCAACTTTGGTGGTAATCCGTCGCAATTTCCAAACTTTTTTCCCTAAACGTGAATTGACACCGAATCTGACGTGTGGGACCCACATAACAGCTGACGTGGCAGTCCCACATGTCAGATTCGGTGTCAATTCACGTTTAGGGAAAAAAGTTTGGAAATTGCGACGGATTACCACCAAAGTTGCGGTTTTCTGTGATCCCACGCCATTGTCGCGGTTTTCCGGAATTTCACCTTCAAAGTCGCGGTTTTATGCTAACAACTCTCCAGCCGGCGATGGGGCACCTCACTTGCCCGAGATGGGGACGGTGGCCTCCGTTCCAGCTGGAGAGGAGAGAGATGGCCGCCAAATCGAATCCAGCTGTCCTCGAGGGCCTGACGGCGGCTCCGATCCCGCTCTCCTCCAGGGCCTAGCGGTGGAGGCGAAGCTTGGGGAGCTCTTTGACGACGCACTCGGCCTCCACTGGGCGGAGGCGGTTGCCGGACTTTTCCGCACAACGCACGATCTCCGGCACCACGAGTGTGCCCGCCCCTGGTGGCCCGGCAGACTGCAGGCTAGGCGGCTGCCGCGACGGCTTCTCGGAGCTGTGGCGGCGATCTGGCGGGGGAGAGGCGAATCGAGGGGGAGCAGAGGAGCGGAATCCCAAAGTTAAGATGCACATCTATGTACCTGCTGCTCCACTTGATATATGCACGTGTGTGAGAAGCAGTTTCGTGGCATGTATGCATATTCTTCCCCACCTGGTACTTTGAAAGGGCTCGCTTCTTTTTCCTCGATATAACATTTTGAACGTAGAGCTTCTCTGTTTTTATTGAATGCAGATACCAATGAATTCAAACATCTTAGTACCATGGTTTTCTTTGTACTAGTTGATATTACTGATTTTTATTGGGAGGCATATGATAGGTAATGCGTCCACCAACCATTGCTCATATAAGCACGACGTATCCTTATAACTGGCATGCTGCCACTGGTGTTTGGAGGTTTCTTCTCATAGTCTTCTCCCTCTCGTGTATTCACGTCGCTAGAAAACAGAGATCAAAATGATAATCAGGGATGTGCGTCGGACTGATGCGAGTCGATATACTCACTCCGTTCTAAATTAATTGACTTGGTTTTGTCCAAATACGGGTGTATCTATACTTGTTTAGTGTCTAGATACATCCATGTGTAACAAAATGTGTGTCAATTAATTTGGAACGGAGGGAGTATATGAATCGGAGGCATAGGGAAAAGCAGCACATGTCAACGTCTGGAGGAGGGTACAAAAGTAGCCAATGATGCTTAACTGGCGTTCATCTAGATCACGTCGTTCGTGTCGTTCGTGCACCTGACGGAAAATAGGCCATCCTCTAGGTTTACATTCTCGATATCGACGACACGCCATGGTTGCACCAGTCAATCGTCTAGAACACCGAACCGTTGTTGCGCTACCACCGCGACACACTCCTCCACGTTGGCAGCCGCTCCCAGAGCACCGATTTCATGAACCTGGAGCTGCACTATCAAGAGACGATGGTCGTTAACTGCGTGTCGTTTCGGCATAAGCTGTGCGGGTCATCTCCTTTTGAATTTTTTGTCTCTGCTGACATGAGTAAAATGAAGTTCGTCTAAGAGCAATTGATAGTAACGTTGTCCAAAATGTTTTATTAAATATTATTGTTTTATGGTAATCCAAATCTATCTATTATATACTAAAAATAAAATGAGGGTGTCTAATAGAGCCACCACGTTAATCCACATCATCTAAATTAATTTTAACAGTTAGATCTAAAATATGTGGCTAGGATTTAATAAAATACTAATAGTTACATAACATATTTGACAGGATATATGTGCAGAATCACGTCTCCTGGAATAGTTAACGTTTAACATGTTGTCCGTTTAAAGACCAGCCGATACTAGCTGGAACGTGATATCTTCAACAAAAAAGAAAAACGAAACACGTACATGGGCAAGACTCTAAATGGCTCCGTCCATTTAAAAAACCAAATCACTACCTACCTTCCAGAAACGTGCATGATAGCAAAACGAAAAAAAAAACTTTCTTGAGCATGGTGCCAAAGGGTACGAGCTACTAGGACAGGGTCATGGTCAGTTTAAAGAAAAACTATATATACTCATCAGTAAATACTTCGTGTACTTTATTTACTGCATCCTGAGTATAGTTCAAGTCAAATTTTATAAAGTTTGAATAAAGATGTACCTAAATAACCGAATTCGTATGACATAAAATATAACTTACGACGATTCTAATTATAATGATTTTATATCTTAGATATCGATATTTTTTTACTGTATATTTAGTCAGATTTTAAATTTGTTGATTTTACTAAATTCAGAATACACATAGTAATTTTGAACGGATGGAGTATGTTGTTTCTATTATTACATGCACATAAATGAAAATTTTATTCGATTACTATCATACCAAAGTACTAAGAAAACATCTGCAGAATCTGGAATCGTGGAAATTTAAAATAATGACGTCGTGACATTGATCACGCTACGTACATTGTTTTATTATCGAGTACACATAAATTGATAAATGACAAATTTATTCGACCGCTATCAGACCAACACTCTCTCAAAACGCTTTTCGAAGTCGTGGAATTTTAATATTAATAAAATCACAATTAGTTGCACTATCAATGGAACGTCCCTCACACTAAGAAAATTATGGACTTAATGATACGCACATGGCTGAGTCAACACCTATCTCACGAGAATTTGAATGAACTTCAACTGAACGAATATTCTGACTTAATGATACACAAAACATCAAACCTTCAAAATAGATGAAGATACAAAATTAGTGGACACACTATCGATGGGAATGTCCTTCATATTATCGAGTTTACATAAATGAAAAATTTATTCGATCGCCATCAGACCGCTGTCATACCAACACTCACACAAAACGCAATCCGGATTCGTGGAATTTTAATATTAATGAAATAACAACATTAGTCACACTATCAATAGAATGTCCCTCACACTACACCTATCTCACGAGAATTTCAATGAACTTCCACTGAACGAATATTCCGACTTAATGAGACACAAAGCATCAAACCTTCAAAATTGACAAAGGTACAAAATTAGTGGAACTATCGATGGGAACGTACTTCATATTATTAAGTACACATATGTGACAAATTTATTCGATCACCATCAGACGAAAAGTCACACAAAACGCCATCCGAGGTCGTGGAATTTTAATATTAATGAAATCACAACATTAGTCACACTATCAATTGGAGCGTCTGAAAGAGCATACTTGCTCTAAAATCTATTTTGGGAGTCTAATGACAACACATCATCTGGTCTAATGTGTGCTTGACAATTGCAGATAAGTATCGTCGAAACATTGTGTCTATTTGGAGTTACTGTCCCTGGAAATCAGCTCAGGAGAGTTTTTCTGTGTCTGGCGGTAGTACCGCTGTCGCAGCGGTAGTACCGCTCCATCTGGAGCGGGACTCCTGCAGCAGAGCTGGTACTCCTCCTGGCGGTGGTACCGTGTGGTACCGCTGGCTTCAGCCAGCGGTACTACCGCTGGTGGTACCGCCAGGGGTACCGCTAGGCCGAAATTGCTCTCTGGACTCGCTACGGTACCCGGCGGTAGTCGCCTCGTACTACCGCTGGATTCCTTCTGATTTATTCGAAGGATCCCAGCGGTACTACCGGCAGCGCCGCGGTAGTACCGCCATACCTGGCAGCTACGGTACCTCTGTGAGGTACCGCCGCAGCTGGGACGTGCAGTGCACTGGGTACCGCAGAGAGACCAGTAGCGGTAGTACCGCTGTCCCAGCGGTAGTACCGCTGTGCAGTTTTTCTGCACATAACGGTTAGATTTTCAGGGACCCCTATTTAAAGACTGCTTCTTCTCCAAGAAGCTTAGCTCGCCCAAAAAGAAGAACACCATTGTTGCAAGCTCAAGAATCACAAGATCTCCCAATCCCTCCACCCAAACTCGTCGATCTTTGGAGGATTGAAGGAGAAGGCCCGGATCTACATCTTCACCAAGCCGTTTTTCATTTCCCCCTTATTTACTTAAGGGCCCCTTTGCTAGGCTTTCCTTTGGGAAAACCTAGCTTCTTGTTGTACTCATCACTTGTCTTTGTGACGGATTTGTAGCTGTTTGGGAGCCCCCAATCCCTTGTGTGGGTTGTGCCCCGAATCGTTGTTGTAAAGGCTCCGGACTCCGCCTTGAAGGTTTCCGATAGTGGAAGGTGAACCAAACCTTTGTGGTGCGGTTCATCGGAGAATAAGGTGACACCTTTGTGGCGGTTGAGCTTTGAGCTTTGTGCTAGCTCACACCTCTCCAACGAGACGTACTCCCCTAAAAAGGAGGAACTCGGAAATACATCCGTGTCTCCGCGTGCTTTCACTTCGGTTACTTCTATCCTTGTTTACCTTCTTTACTTGTGTATCGTGCTAGTTGCTAGCTTGTCATATAGGTAAATTCACCGTAGTTGCATATCTAGAGAATTTACCTTTTGTGTCAAGCCTAATTTGAAAAAGTACTAAAATTGAAGTAGCACCTATTCACCCCCCCCCCTCTAGGTGTCATACCGATCCTTTCAATTGGTATCAGAGCCTCGGCTCTCTTGTTGGGCTTAACCGCCTAAGAGAAGTATGACAGACGGTGATGGTGCGTCCGAGAAGGACCAAGCCGCTCCGGCATCCATGGCCGATCTCAAATCGATGGAAACATCATTGAAATCGTCCATGGATGTCAAATTTGATGAGATACGTGACTTGATCATGAAACTCACAAATGGCAAGGCTCCTTCGGAGATCACCAAACCTCCAGAGGAAGTGGATTCCGCTAACTCCAATGACGGTGAATCCGAGGAGGAAAGAAAAAGAAGAAGGCTAAAGAAGCCGATGAACTTCTTAAGAAGGGGGATGAAGAAACCAAAATTAAAGATCCCCTCCATCCACATCCGAGCATGATGGTGGGAAGGAAGGTTACCATGCGGTTTCGCATTTGTACTCTCCCGACCCACCTATCCCTTACACCCGCATAAACCCTTTAGGTCCTCCACCTAAGCTTAATGCATTGGCTTTTCTAGTTGGCAACACTCAATGAAATCTCATGTCAACAGTTCCTCTAT
Source organism: Poa pratensis (assembly GCA_947311845.1). Lineage (NCBI taxonomy): Eukaryota > Viridiplantae > Streptophyta > Magnoliopsida > Poales > Poaceae > Poa > Poa pratensis. The sequence goes on from CAMZMU010000099.1 coordinate 30,397,220, forward strand.
CGAGCTTTGGAGGATCATCAAAGAGGGCTATAAGGTTGTGGATCCAAACAACTTATCAAGAAGAGAGGTGGCCGAGAAGCAACTCAATGTCCGCTCTCCACATGATTGAACTTGCCGTTGGAGAAAATGGCATGCATCACATTTCACATGTCACCACCGCCAAAGAAGCTTGGGATTGCCTTGAGGTGGCATTTCTTGGAAATGAAAGCATGAAGAGGAATAGATTTGATGCTTGAACAATGAAGCCGAAGGCTTCTACATGCTTGATAATGAAACTCATGAGGAGATGTTGGAAGACTCAAGATTCTTGCCAAAGCCTTTTATAATGTAGGGGCAACCTATGTGGATGATGCTTGGATCAAGAGGAAGTATGTGAATGCTCTCATGCCCTTCGAGCCCATTGAATTGAAGGCCATACAAGGAAGACACAACTACCTTGAAATGTCATCCAATGAAGTTATGCAAGAAGTCAAGCCTCCAAGGTTGCCACCAAGAATGCTCAAGACAACCGTGCTAGGGCCATGGGAATGAAACAAGGTCCCTCACTTGCTTTGAAGGCCAAGGTGGTGAGTCTTGATGATAGTGTGGAAATTGAAGCATGCCCACAACCTTCCTCCCGATGATCTTGAACAGCTCTCAATGGTCACATAGCTCTTGCAACAAGGACCTTTTGGCGTGACCCGGCCAAGGCAAAGGCTCAAGTTGATCTAAAGAACAATCCAAGTGGGAAGAAGGAGTTTGCTACAAGGATAAAGACTTGCTACAATTGTCATGACAAGCATCACTACATCAAGGATTGCCCTTATGAGAACCGAGAACAAATGGTGGAAGGCTTGTCCCAAAGGATCACTCAAAGTTGATTCAAAAGAAGCCGTTAGCAAGAGGAAGCCATTCTTCAAGAAGGCACCGAGAATTGTGTTGGTGGCTCAAGAAGAGTATCCTTCCGAAGATTCCGAAGAAGAAGATGAACCCACCGACGAGGTGGCCGCATTGGCTATTGTATCAACTCCATCATCTTCTCTCTTTGAATCCCCCAATGAAAATCTCTCCACCAACAACGCTCGTTGCCTCATGGCTAAAGTTACCGAGGTATCATCTTCTACACCCAAGACCATGCATGAAATGAATGATGAATCTAGTCTTGTGGTTAAGAAAGAACTTGTTGCTTCATGCTTTCGATACTTTTGTGGCTAACTTGCAAGGTGAAGCTAAGGAACATGTTGAGTCTCTCTTGAGACAACTTAGTGGGGCCGAAGAACTCCTTGAAGACAAGGGTAAAATTGAGAGAGAGGATTCTCTCACCATAGCATCCTTGAATGCTTCCATAGAATCCTTGAATGCTTCTCTTGAAGAAGAGAGTGAATATAGAACTACTCTTGAGGAAAGACTTGAGTCTCTTGATGATAAAAATGATGAAATAATTGCTAAAATCATTAAGGATAGAGATCATGTCTTTGCTAAATATAAAGTGATTAAAAAGGAGAAAGTCGAATTTGTGGCTGCTAATGCTAGACTTCTTGAGGATTGGAGAAGCTTGACAAGGCTCACAAGGCCTTGGAAAGTGAACACTCCAACCTTGTCAAGTCTCATGAGCAACTTCAAACTCAACTTTCTAAATCTACTTCACCTAGTACCTCTATTCTCTCTCGTGATCATGCAAATGTTATTGAGGAAAATGCTAGGTTGAAGGTGGATCTTGCCAAGGCCACTAGTGCCAAGACCTCTACCCAAAGGTAAAGAAAAGGTTGTTGCTTATTTTTGAGCAAAAGCCACACAAAGGGAAGGAGGGTCTTGGTTATGTAGCCAAGGCAAAGAAAAGAAGAGCAACAACAAGGAGAACAAGACCAAGCCCGCACAAGCCAAGACTTCCATTGCGGGTGGTAATGCCACTAGGGGCAAGACCACTCGTAGTGACTTTGCGGGGCATAACAATCCCAACTACATTCTTTATGTTGATATTATGGGGATGTTTATGCACAATATGTTGGTCCTTATGATGGTTACATTGATTATTCTATTTGGGTTCCTAAGACCCTTGTTGCTAACAAAAGAGGACCCATTGAGAAATGGGTACCTAAATCCAAGCAATGATTTCTTGTAGGACTATGCTTCCGGTGGGTCTAAATGGGTGGTTGATAGTGGATGCACTAGTCATATGACCGGAAGCAAGGAGATTATGACGGAGTTGAGACCAAATCTAAATCATCAACCGTCTCTTATGGTGATAAGTCAAAAGCTGAGGTAAAGAGTCTCGGCAAGGTGGTAGTTGCAAAGGATATCACCCTTGTAAATGTCATGCTTGTCGAGTCTCTCGGTTACAATCTTATGTCCGTTCGTGCACTTAATAAGATGAACTTTGATGTCCATTTTACTATTGATATGGTGGTACTCTTGAGGAGCAAGACTCTAAAGGTCATGTTCGTTGGGTATGTTGAAAATGAGTTGTTTGTGGTGGACTTTTCGGGGTCAACCAACACTCAAGCAATATGCCTATTCGGAAAGGCCGACGTGGGGTGGTTGTGGCATCGCCGCTTGTCCCATGTCAACATGAGAACTTTGCAAAGTCTTCACAAGGGTGGCCACATTCTTGGACTAAAAGACAATGTTTCTTTTTCTAGAGATCGTCTTTGTAGGGCTTGTGTTGAAGGAAAGATGCATGATTCTCCCCATCAAGCAAGACCATCATTTCATCAAAGAGGATATTGGAACTTCTTCATGTTGATCTCTTTGGTGCCGTGCCTCAACCTAGTCTTGGTGGGAAGAAATATTGTTTGGTGATTGTTGATGACTATTCAAGATTTACTTGGGTTTATTTCTTCAAGTCGAAGGATGAGACTCAACAAGCCGTCATCGACTTCTCCAATGAAGTTCAACGTCAACACAATGTTCCCATATTGGTCATTAGGAGTGACAATGGCTCCGAGTTCAAGAACTACACCTAAATGAGTTTCTTAGTGAAGAGGGAATTCGTCATCAATATTCCGCTGCATATACCCCTCAACAAAATGGTGTAGCCGAGAGGAAGAACCGGACTCTCATGGATATGGCAAGGTCCATGTTGGCGGAGTTTAAGTCTCCACTTTCTTGTGGGCCGAGGCCATCTCCACGGCGTGTCACTCATCTAACCGGTTATTCTTTCGTGTTGGAAGAAAGGAGACTCCTATGAAATGCTTACCGGCAACAAGCCCAATCTCCTACTACCGTGTTTGGTTGTAAGTGTTTCTATAAGATCAAAGGTGTTCGTTTATCTAAATTTGAATCTAAAGCTTTAGAGGGTGTTTTTGTTGGTTACGGTGCCGAATCTCACACTTATAGAGTCTACGACAAATCCTTAGGGAGAGTTGTGGAATCTTGTAGTGTGAGTTCGATGAGAATGACGGCTCCCAAGTGGCGCAATTTCATGTTTGTGATGTAGATAATGAGGAACCTCAAGATGCAATAAGAAGAATGGGCATTGGTTTCTTTCGCCCTATTGAGATCCATCATGAGCCTCCTCAAGCAAGTCCAAGCTCCACTCAAGTGGAGACTCCATCATCACAAGTTGAACCGGCGCCTACCATGGAAGCAAATGATGCACCACCCAAGAACAAGTTCAAGACCCTCCTCAAGTTGACCAAGTTGCTATGCAAGAACCAAGTTCTCCTATTGTTGATGCTAGCCAAGGTCATGACCAAGATCAACCCTCTCCTTCTATTGTTGAAGATGTGCAAAATGATGATCAAGGTCAACACTCCGGTCAAGACGGGGACTCAAATGATCAAGATGATCAAGAGATACCTCATCAATGAGGATATCGAAACCCGTCGTATAGCAAGAGTTAAAAGAGATTGGAAATAAAGAGTCATTATCTAGAATATCATTGGATGCAAGTCGCAAGGTTACCACAAGAGGTCAATTGGCAAGCTTTAGTGAGCATCAAGCACATCTCTATGGTGGAACCAAAGAAAGTCTTTGAAGCTCTTGAAGATCCGGATTGGTTGGAAGCTATGCATGATGAACTCAATAACTTCAAGCGCAACAAAGTGTGGAATTAGTTGAGAAGCCAAAAGATTGCCGCAATGTTATAGGCACAAAGTGGATATTCAAGAACAAGCAAGATGAACATGGAATGGTTGTGAGGAACAAGGCAAGATTGGTTGCACAAGGGTACTCTCAAGTTGAAGGCATTGATTTTGGAGAGACTTATGCACCCGTGGCTCGCCTTGAGTCCATCCGTATCCTTCTTGCATATGCATCACATCATAATTTTAAATTGCAACAAATGGATGTGAAAAGTGCTTTCTTAATGGTCCTTTAAAGGAGTTGGTATATGTTAAGCAACCACCGGGATTTGAGGACCCAAACTTCCCTAACCATGTCTACAAGCTTGATAAGGCGCTCTATGGTCTCAAACAAGCACCTCGTGCTTGGTATGAGCACCTAAGAGAGCTATTGCTAGACCGTGGATTTGAAGTGGGGCAAATCGATCCCACCCTCTTTACCAAGAGGGTTAAAGGGGAGCTTTTCATATGCCAACTTTATGTTGATGATATTATCTTTGGCTCATCTAACAAAGCTTTTAATGATGAATTTTCAAAGCTTATGACCGATAGGTTCGAGATGTCCATGATGGGAGAGTTGAAGTTCTTCCTTGGTTTTGAGATCAAGCAATTGAGTGGAGGGACTTTCATCTCTCAAACAAATTACCCAAGACATGCTCAAGAGTTCAAGATGCAAGATGCTAAAGAGAAGAGGTTTCCTATGGACACCAAATGTCATCTTGAACTTAATCCAAAGGGTAAAGATGTTGATCAAAAACTTTATCGCTCTATGATTGGTTCTTTGCTTTATCTTTGTGCATCTAGACCCGATATTGTGTTGAGTGTAGGGGTGTGTGCAAGGTATCAAGCGGCTCCTAAAGAAAGCCACTTGCAAGCGGTCAATAGAATCCTTCGATATTTGGTTCATACCCAAGGTTTGGTTTGTGGTATCCTAAGGGCTCAATTTCTCTCTTGCCGGGTACACGGATTCGGATTGGGCTGGTTGTAAGGATGATAGGAAATCAACTTCCGGGGCATGCCAATTCCTTGGTAGGTCCTTGGTGAGTTGGTCTTCTAAGAAGCAAAATTGTATATCTCTCTCCACCACCGAAGCCGAGTATGTGGCAGCCGCTAGTGCTTGCACTCAATTGTTATGGATGAGGCAAACTTTAAAGGAATACGGTGTCCATTGTGACAAAGTGCCTCTTTTATGTGACAATGAAAGTGCTATCAAGATTGGTCACAACCCGGTGGAACACTCAAGAACGAAGCATATTGAGATTCGTTATCATTTATTCGTGATCACATCAACCGGGGTGACATTGAGCTTGGCTATATTCCAACCAAGAACCAACTTGCCGATATGTTCACGAAGCCACTTGATGAAGCAAGATTCACTTATTTGAGGCATGAGCTAAATATCGTGGATTCAAGGAGCGTGGCTTGACTATCTTGCATACACACCTATTTCTTGACTATCTATTTGGTTTAGGTGTAGGCATGGACATAGGGGGAGTGCGGTCCTAATCCATTGGACTATCCCTCCCCCCATTATGCCGATAGTAAGAACTCATTTTGTCTCTATATTGTTCATTTTATGAATTGTGAGCTTAAATGACGAATTGTGGCGGTGAACCCAAGATATATCTTCGCGGTGTCACACCACACACTCATACATGGTGGCCTAGGCCACCGCCCTCCTCCTTATGAGGAGTTGATCTTATTTGATTTTATTTTGGGTTCTTTAGACCTCCTTTTGCATTTTGTGGAGAGTACCAAGTTTGGCCTTTACGTTTGTTTCTTGCAAACTTGGGTTGTCTCTCTTCCCCCAGTTACATTGTCTATCCTAAGCCAATAACTTATCCCTTAAACCACTCTCTCTATTTGTAAAAACTTTTTGTGACCATTCCGTCGATGTTTCGTGGCAAAAGTGCCCGGTACTACCGGTGCCCTCGCGGTACTACCGCTGCCTGGAGTTTCCAGGCACAGCAGTCCCTCGAGCGGTACCGTAGTCACCAGGTGCCTAGTACTACCGTTGATTCACAGCAATTTTTGTTGGAAGTCAATAGTACCAGGTAGCGGTACTACCGCTAGCCGAACGGTACTACCGTTCCTTCCAGGAGCGGTACAACCGTAGGCTACCGTAAGTACCAGCGCGGGCGGTACTACCGCTGGGTGCGTTTTCACCAGGGGTTAAGTTGGGAGTGGAGCGGTAGTTTCTTATTCTACCCTCTCCACCCCCGACCCCCTTTTCGAAACACACCTCACCGCTGCCGCCGCCACCACGATTCGTCGCCGGGGAGCCCATCTCCGGCCTGGATAGCCCCTCTCCGGCCAGGGGGAAGCTCAAGCACCCTCTCCTTCCTCCTCTCCTCCGCGATGAGCTCCGGTAATCTCTCTCTCCTACCTCTCAACCTAGTCGATTCGTTGAGATGCAATGGAGTTAGGTTTTCCGTAGTTCTAGTGGTAGAAGTTGTAGGAAATAGATGGTACTTAGTCAACCGCTAGATCTGAAGGTAGCGGTACTACCGCCGTCGTGGCGGTACTACCGCTCCACGGTACTACCGGTGGACCAGCGGTACTACCGCTGGAACTGGCATTTTTCCAGAACTGTGCAGTTTGGATTCTTCTCTTTTGGTCCCAGTTGTTTTTGCAATACTTATCCCCTTGCTACCTCCTATGCTATCACAGGTGCTGGTAAGCAGGCTAGTGGGAGTCACACCAAACGGGCTGCTAAGCGTGCTCGTTCAGGCAAAGACATTCGTGAAGAAGATGATGAACCAGAAGTTATGCCTGAAAAGACCACTCGCCGTCAGAAATCTAATGCTGCAAAGATCAAAGCTGCTCAAAGCAAGTCACTCAACCTAATGTCATCCAAGGATTTTGTTCGAGAAAGGCGGATGAACCCCTATGCCACTCCTAAACTCAGAAATTACACCACTCCGGGGTTCCACAATCTATTTCAAGAGAAAATATTCTATGAAGTCCTTCCAAGGCACAAGACCAAGGTTGTTGAACAGTTTTGCATTAACACCGATTACATGGAGAGCCACCTTGAGTACTTTGGAGAAGCTATTGAAATTTGCAAGGAGTTTGGGATCTATGACTATATTGGGCTGCAGCAGGATTACAATGAACACCTTGTCATGCAGTTCTTTGCCACTGTCCACTTCTTCTCCGACGAGCCAAGGCGGATCAAATGGATGTCAAAAGATGTCGTTCTTGAGGCCAAGTGGAGTGAGTTTGCTACTCTTCTAGGTTTGGTTGAAAATGGTTTTGAGTTAAATGAAGCTGCTCAGCAACAATTCTTTCGCATCAACTATAACTCAAATCCGATGAAGCCCGAGGTTCTCTATGATCTGTACATCCAAGGACGTGCCATGGTGGGGTTCCGAAAGCACTTGCTAAAGGTTTGGGACATAATGCACAGGATCTATCGCAACACCGTTACGCCCCGTGTAGGCAACTTTGACCGAATCCATGGAAAGCTTATTGATCTCTTGTTTGAATCCTCTGTCATGGTTGGGCAAGGCAAGAAACTTGATGTGATGGACATCATATGGCATGAGATGTATGCTGTGGTGATGAAGAAGAGACCTTCCATCTTTGGTGCTCACATTATGCATTTGATCATTGCCACGTGGACTAAGAAGAAACTTCCTTTGGATCTCTTGGACAATGAGGAGCAGCCCACTGAGCACAAGGTCAAGGAGCTGAGCATAAAGAAACATATTGCTCCGCTTATCCCCAATGTAGAAGAAAGCTCCTCCAATGATGATGAGGATCCCTTGTTTGAACTTCCTCCCAAGGCAAATGCTCAAGATAAAGGGTTCAAGAAGTGGATGGCTGGTGCTTTGAAGACCATCTTTTGCCGCCAAGACGATGCTGACGTAAGGGCCTATAAGGAACATGTTAGGAACAAGAAAGAGCGTCAACTCACCCGTCAGCGTTTTGAGCACCTAGGCGTTCCGGTTAAGCCCGGGTCTGAGGACAGAATTACTGCAGAAGCTGTTTGGCTCAAGAACCGTCGCCCTTGGTGGATTTCGATCTTCAGGATGATGCTTCCTCCTCTCAGCCAGAGATTCCTTGGTCTCGCACTCAGATTGGTCCCTCCGCTGCTCATGCTGATGCAGAAGTTTCTGATGATGATGATGATGAGGATGGTGATGCACATGATAGGGATGGTTCAGTTTCTGCCGACAAAAGTGAGGAGATCGCCCCGGCCACTACCTCCGATGAAGACTCCGATGGAGCATGACTTCTTCGTGGGACGTTAGCATCGCCTCTCCCTTTTTGGTGTCATGATGCCAAAGGGGGAGAGAGTTCTATTAGGTTTCCGGGGAGTTGCATGGTTGAGGGCACAAGCTTTTCTATTTGGTGTTGTTTATCTTTCGCTTGTGCTCCTCTAGTATCTTTATTTGTTTTAGTTGAACTCATGAGGTAAGACATGTGAGAACTTTAAATTCTTGTAAGACTATGTGTGTGCTTTTATCTCTTGTCTTACTTTTGTGCAAGTTGTACCTTATTGTTTATCTATGAACTTGCTCGGTTTACAAAATCTAGGGGGAGTGTTGATCCTAACCTATATGCATTTTGCATTCAAACGCAAGATTCTACTAATGCATATAGTTAGGGGGAGCCCGTCTATATTTTGTGAACCTTTTTGATGTGTTGTCATCATACTCCAAAAAGGGGGAGATTGAAAGAGCATACTTGCTCTAAAATCTATTTTGGGAGTCTAATGACAACACATCATCTGGTCTAATGTGTGCTTGACAATTGCAGATAAGTATCGTCGAAACATTGTGTCTATTTGGAGTTAGTGGCCCTGGAAATCAGCTCAGGAGAGTTTTTCTGTGTCTGGCGGTAGTACCGCTGTCGCAGCGGTAGTACCGCTCCATCTGGAGCGGGACTCCTGCAGCACAGCTGGTACTCCTCCTGGCGGTGGTACCGTGTGGTACCGCTGGCTTCAGCCAGCGGTACTACCGCTGGTGGTACCGCCAGGGGTACCGCTAGGCCGAAATTGCTCTCTGGACTCGCTACGGTACCCGGCGGTAGTCGCCTCGTACTACCGCTGGATTCCTTCTGATTTATTCGAAGGATCCCAGCGGTACTACCGGCAGCGCCGCGGTAGTACCGCCATACCTGGCAGCTACGGTACCTCTGTGAGGTACCGCCGCAGCTGGGACGTGCAGTGCACTGGGTACCGCAGAGAGACCAGTAGCGGTAGTACCGCTGTCCCAGCGGTAGTACCGCTGTGCAGTTTTTCTGCACATAACGGTTAGATTTTCAGGGACCCCTATTTAAAGACTGCTTCTTCTCCAAGAAGCTTAGCTCGCCCAAAAAGAAGAACACCATTGTTGCAAGCTCAAGAATCACAAGATCTCCCAATCCCTCCACCCAAACTCGTCGATCTTTGGAGGATTGAAGGAGAAGGCCCGGATCTACATCTTCACCAAGCCGTTTTTCATTTCCCCCTTATTTACTTAAGGGCCCCTTTGCTAGGCTTTCCTTTGGGAAAACCTAGCTTCTTGTTGTACTCATCACTTGTCTTTGTGACAGATTTGTAGCTGTTTGGGAGCCCCCAATCCCTTGTGTGGGTTGTGCCCCGAATCGTTGTTGTAAAGGCTCCGGACTCCGCCTTGAAGGTTTCCGATAGTGGAAGGTGAACCAAACCTTTGTGGTGCGGTTCATCGGAGAATAAGGTGACACCTTTGTGGTGGTTGAGCTTTGAGCTTTGTGCTAGCTCACACCTCTCCAACGAGACGTACTCCCCTAAAAAGGAGGAACTCGGAAATACATCCGTGTCTCCGCGTGTTTTCACTTCGGTTACTTCTATCCTTGTTTACCGTCTTTACTTGTAGTATCGTGCTTAGTTGCTAGCTTGTCATATAGGTAAATTCACCGTAGTTGCATATCTAGAGAATTTACCTTTTTGTGTCAAGCCTAATTTGAAAAAGTACTAAAATTGAAGTAGCATCTATTCACCCCCCTCCCCCCCCCTCTAGGTGTTATACCGATCCTTTCAGCGTCCCTCACACTAAGAAAATTATGGACTTAATGACGCACACAGGACTGACTCAACACCTATTATCATGAGGATGTGAATGAACTTCCACTGAACGAATATCCTGACTTATGAGACACAAAGCTTTAAACCTTCAAAATTGACAAAGATACAACATTAGGCGATCCACTGTCGATCGGAATGTCCTTCATATTATAAATATTTTGTCTCAATGATTCACGTAGGGTTAACTCTCCATAGATTCCTGCTTGATATGTTTCACATTTAGTATCAGAACATGGTGTGCCAATACTAGTTTTAATCTGAGGACCTGAAAAGCATACACTTAATTTTTATGAATTATTTTCGCGGATATTGTTTGGTTTCCATGGTAGAAATTATTGACTAATGTATGTGTTTGTCTCTCAGGTAACAAAATTAACATAAAAGGAGACATGTCATTTCAATTGCAGAACAAAACTGATGACCAATTAATATATAGTCTTGAACTATGCTATCTAAACCACATAGTCATTTGGCATAACACAACAAAAAAATGTGCCCGGGTGTGTAAAACCATTGAATGAATATCATAATAAGTCAAGACTCTGGAGAAGTTAGATCCGTGCTTCTTTAATTTTGACTATTGATGTATAAACATGTTAACGAATATGCCTAGAACAAAATAATTTTTCTTAGTAACATATTCATAGAAAAATAGCAGCCAAAGTTTCAGCATGTTCATGTTTTTAAAGTGTTGTACATTGTGACATGCAGTGAGGAAATGAGAGAAAGAAACATAAAAAGACATAAGGATAAACTGTTTTATCTTAATTCAACCAAAATTTAATAAAAGATAACTACCCTAGCGTACTGATCTAACATTATGTAAGAACTATAGTTCAATTTACAGATCCAATACCACTTACATGGATGTTTCAACATATGAAATGACAATCATTTGATCAGAAATTTCAAATTACCAAAGATGTTGCTCGCATACGTGATATTTTGCTTACCGGAACATTTGCAGTATTTGATGAATAGTTTTATATATTGTCACATAGTAGGAAATAAAGCGATATCAATTAAGCAATATTGGTATTTCTTGAATACTTTGAACCAACTACCGATGATGCCCTCGCATTTGCGAGAGCCACCAAGCAAAATGAGGTAGTTTTTCGAGACACCGCGTTAATCCACATCATTTAAATTAATTTTAACAGTTAGATCTAAAATATATGGTTGAGATTTAAGACAATTTAGTAGTTATGTAACATTTTTTAGGTAACACGTCTGTTTAAAACACCAGTCGTGTATGAGACAAAAATCTTGGCCCGTACGTGATGGCTGCAAGCAAAAAAAAAAAAATTGCTCGATCGTGATGTGTACGTGATGGCTGCAAGCAAAAGGGAAAAAAATCGATCGTGCCACGTGGTTGCAAAAGGTATATAGGAACTAATTTCAAAAAAAAAAAAGGTATATAGGAACGGTTAGGATTGCCCAGTTTACAAAAAATTAAAGTAATCAATACGTATTTCCCCTCTTTTGTTTTATTTAGCCTATGCTTTGAATTTAGTCAAACCCAAATTTTGTAAATATTGACTAAATATGTAGCAATAAATATAAACTTTCCTACTACCATATTTTGTAAGGATAAGTTAAGAGTCAAGAAAACTTAGAGTCGTACTTCTCTAACTTTTATTATTGATGTATAAACATGTTAACAAATATATATAGAAGAATATAATTTACCGTTAGAAGTATATTCATATGACTGGCTATGTAGAAACAATATACAAAGACCAGGATAAGTTAAGAGTCAAGAAAACTTAGGGTCGTACTTCTTTAACTTTTACTATTGATGTATAAACATGATAACAAATATACCTAGAAGGAAATAATTTATCGTTAGAAGTATATTCATATAAATATAATTGCCAAAGTTTTACCACAACATGTTTCTAAAATTTTGCACATTATAACATGGAGTGTGTAAATGAGAAGAAAAAACTCGGAACAAGATTGTTTCGCAAAAAAAAAAAAAAAAAAAAAAAAACTCGGAACAAGATAACTCACACTATTAAATGTGACCTACCTATTAAGGAGGATAGAGTGTTTTATCACTTAATTCTTATGATTTGTTTGGCAGCTATTGCTTGGTTTGTATGGTAGACATATTTGGACCACTATATGTGTCTTTCTCTCATGTAACACAATCAACATAAAATCACATGTCATTCCAATTGCACAACAAAATTTACGAGCGATTAAGAGTATTTAACTATGCTATCGAAGCCACGTAGTCATTGGCATACCACGGCAAATAAATATGACTTGGTGTGTAGACCCATTGAACAAACATCATGATAAGTTAAGAGTCTGAAACATTTAGAGTCGTCAAGTTGACCTACCTTATCTTAATTAAATGATTTTTTTATCAAAGATAACTAACTTCACATACTGATATAACATCATATAAAACTATACTTCAGTTTACATATCCAACATCAATTACATGGGTGATTCAATATATGGCATGCTAATCATTTTCTCATAAATTCTAGATTACCAAAGATTTTTCTCGCATACGTAATATTTTGCTTACCAGCACAAGTTTGATAGTTGTAGAACAGTCTTTTTATTGTCCCATAATGAAAAATAATGTGATATCAGCAAAACTATATTTTTATTTCGTTTACACTTTCAATCAAATACAGATGATGCCCTCGCATTTGCGAGGGCCACTGTGCTAGTTCATATAAAGATAAAGGCTAACTTCTCCGCGAAGCGGAGGCCCGTCGCTGGAGGCTTGGGCCGTAGCCGATTTAGAGTTTTGGCCCGTCGCCGGAGGTACGGTACGGATTTTTTCCGAGTTGGACTGCAGCCGACTTAGGGTTTTGCCTCCATATAAATACATCTTGTAAGCCGCCGGTTGGGATAAGTCGCATTGTGTAAATCCCCGGCGTTTGTAACCTCAACTGATATAGTGAAGTTTTGCTGGCTGGCGCCCGTTGTTTTTTCTCTCCCATTGTTGGGAGGATTTTCCACGTTAAATCTCGTGTCCCCGTTGGTTTGATCTTTCCGCTCTTCATCGTTTATCTTGCTATCGTTTCTAACAAATATTTCAATAAACTTAGTGGCCAACCAGACTTTCGATGTGAGTTAGTAACATACTCGTATTTTTTTCCTTTCATTAAATGCAGAGACCATTGGGCTAAACATCTCACTGCGCTTTGTTTTCTAGGTGCTCTGCTAGTGGGGTTGAAGCACATTTGCTAGACGAAGAATTTTTTTCTCTAAAATATGGCGATGATATGGTTGTTTTGTTAGCCTTCTGGGACAAGCTGCCAACATCAAACCTACTTAAGCTTAATTTAGCAGTTGTAAAAACTGAAAATAACTTTAACATAAGTGAAAGTTATTATTCCGGGAAGGAAAAATAGCACAAACCAATATACACTGAACTTTACAGATGTGGGTGGGGGTAGTTCATTTTCTTTGAAATACCATGGCTTAATCAGTTGGACAACATTACAAGATTAGATTTTTTTGTCGCTGCTGACATGAGTCAAACCAATGAATTAAAACATCTTAGTACTTTGTTTTGTAATAGATGATAGTACTGATTTTTATTTGGAGGAACATGATAGGTAATGTGTCCACCAGCCATTTCTCTTCTGATGTACGCACAACTTGTCCTTATAACAGGCACGTTGCCTCTGATGTTTGGAGCCATCTTCTCTTATTGTTCTACATCTTGTGACCCGCCGCGCTAAAAGAGACATCAAAATGATAATTAAGATGTGTTGGATTGATGCAAGTCGATATGAATAGGAGGCATACAGAAAAGCAGCGACGGCTGTTGTTTACTTGAGTTGCCCAAACAAGGATAAGACAGTTTCTCAAATATCTGTTCAAGACATGGAGCCAAAAGCCCTACTTGAATCGAGTGGCGTATACCCTTACGGAGGTTGCATAAGTGATATTTTTTACAGAATGGTGATGAAAGAAGTAGAAGAAAAGTCCACTGTCATTCTATTAACGTTGTGAACCACCTTTTGTCAGGAAGATAAAGACGTAACCCATAAATGTAAAATTAATGAAATAAGAAGGATATTTGCTACTGAATGATGATTGTCTTTATGTTTGCATATTTTACGGTTGTTACAAAGCATACAAATATGGTCCTTAAAAATTGTAAACGTGTGCGATGATTCTATAAACACACACGACTGACTTAACTAAAACACGTACGATTATCAGCAAACACACACGACTAAACTCCGGCAATCGTGTGTGATCATCTACCGCTTCACACATGCTTTAATTAGTAAAACTTCCCATGTTAAAACTATCGCACACGATTATTCTAACCGTGTAGAATTGTCAATGCCATCGCACCTACTAAATAGCGACCGTGCCGTCAATCATGTATGATGGGCCATATCCACCGTGTGCGATTGACCGATTTGTACTCGTGTATGTATTTTCAATATTTTTAGCAAGCAAGATAGCCTAGTCATAAGAATTTAAATGTGTTTTTCTTAGTTTTGTTAAAGTAACCATATATTTCATTAGACAATCTTTTTACAGAGATTACACATATGGTCACATACAAACACAATTGACAAGCTGTCAAACAAAAATCACAATTGACAAGTAACTTTGCACAAAGAACACTGAAAGAAGTAAAATTACAATTCCACCCTTGAAAAATATTGTGCCTCGCCGAAACGTCGTCCACCATCGTCATCCGACGCCACGATGGCAGCGCCAGAAAGGAGGTGACCATCCGTCATACTTAGTTATGGGAGAGCACCTTCGCATACAATGATGCTTTCCGAGCCGATGAACTGAAACTTTGTGGCACGTCGGCTGGGCATCTTCCCCCTGGTCACCAGATCCCGATGCCGTCAACTTCATCTGACATAGTCAAAAGAAGAGGAACGCCGCCGCCTGCCGTTATCCACGCACCCAACTGCATGATACCAAACACAACTACAGCAGCCGAGGTGACCGCCACCCGAGAGAGTGCCGAACGCCAATCACCAGACACTAATCTCACCAGATCTAGAGACCGGCGAGACGAACGGGCCACCTGCCCCCCGCCGCCGCCGGTTGGAGCGACACCGAGATGGAGTAAGAGTAGAGGCAAATATTCCGACGCGACGTCGTCTCCTCCATAGAAGCAGCGCCCCAAGGAAACACTAGGCCAACTCGAACTATAGACCGGAGCCGAAGCACCGTGGTCCCCACCCCCTCCCATGACCGGAGTGGCCGACAGTGCGGGTAGGGACCGGGCGCTTGGCCAGTGTAGTTGGGGGCAGATCGGTTCTCCACCGGATCCCTCTTTCTCGGAGTGGTTCCTTGCTTTTGTTTAGCTGGATGAGAGAGAACATAAATGGGCTATATGATAAGAGCCTGCAGCAGCACATCCTACTAGGCAATTAGTGAGAGTTTAAGGTGGGGCAACTATTAATAAAGTAGTTCATATTTACAGCCAACTATTATGCTTGTTGACTATTAGGTGGGCTATATATAACATGGCACTGCCTTATGTCACTACCTTGTATCAACACCCCTCTCTGTAAGCCAGGTTCAGCATCGATAAATAACGAACTACGGGCTAGGTAGTGTGCATGAGCATTATAACATCTCCGCTCATGCGCTATCTAACATAATCGAAATCTCGACATATAACAGCCACCGCTCATATGCAATCAGTTTTTGCCACGACGGTATCTACATTTAGTTTCATAAGAGCATCTCCATAGGTATCCCTGAAAATATGTCAGGATCCTTCCAAAAAATATATCCGATTTTTGGGGTGCCCGATATGTGTCCGGTATATACGGCGTCCGGTATATGGGTGCCGTCCAAACCAAAATTAAAAGCAATGGAAAAGCCGGATCATATTCGTAGCAAAAGGTTCAAATTTTATTGCTCCAGCTCCGTGACGCCGTCGGTGGGCTCTGGTTTAGGCTGCTGCGTCGTCACGGTGGGCTGCCGTGGCTCCATCAACGCGCAGCGACAAGTAGTAGCCGGGGCAGTCGTTCAGATCTAGCGGGTGGCCCGGTGGCGGCCGAGGCTCGTTCTACAGCCTATGGCTTCCTCTTTGTCAGCCATCGGCTGTAGAAGACAGGTAGTTCTGTTCTGACGAAAACCTCCTTTGAAATCCATGGGTTATCTCACCGAGCTTCTCCTAATTATAGCTTAACTTTGGTCCGTAAATTGTAGCCCTATTATCTGGATCATCTTTTTTCGAATCCTTCATTTTTGTGTTGTACGTGTTCTACCACCCAATTCCTTCTGTTTGTGGCAAGACCAATATGTATGGCAAATCTGCGGTGAAGGCAAGCAAAACCAGTGCATCCGTGGTCAAAGCCATGGGTATGTCAAGATGAAGATCAACGGATGTGCGTCGATTTCGGCTGAAAAATACTCGAGAGCGACCATTGCTGTGACATGGGATGAACAGGGGCCTCTTCCTCAGCATGACAACTTGGTGTATGGCTGAAGCTATAGCACTCAATTAATGGGATATCTACAATTCAGGCACCTCCGTGATGGCTATACAGATTCAAATGCTATCTCTGTTCTTGTGTTGAAGTACAGAGTCTTGCCTAATATGATACACAACAAACGTAGACCCACATCTATGAATTTGATAAGTGAACATCATGGGACGAAACATAAGATATTTTGAAGTTGAAATCTCAACCTGATACTGCATGGGGCGCAAGTAAACAATACTGAAACGAGGCGCGCACGCGCACACACGACAAAACTCACGGGGCGAGCTGCATCAACGTGCTTGCTTAGAAGGAGCAAACGAAGATTAACAGACAGCGTAAACACTGATCATTAATCTAAGCAAGTCACTGGGTCTTCATGCCAGTTCACTATTTGTGTACAGAAATTAGATAATGGTAAGTTAGTAAACTAAGCGATTAATTCATACAAGGCAAACTTCACAATTGACCGGCACGGAGGTCCAATTTCAAAATGGAAGAACCTACAGCACAAAACCCACTTTCGCATCTCAGCCACCATATGTAATCCTAGATACCTGCAGCGCAACCAATTCCAACAGTCAAACCAATTTGTAATATTCCTTAGTGAAGAAGTTATTAACTATTAAGGTTATGTATCACAATTTTTTGTACGACCCAAACCATAAAACAATAGCTTCATATTGTGGAAATTGCGCCAAAAGGACCAAAACTGAATTGTCTCAGCATTATTGGACCAAAACTAACATTAGAAACAGAGGGCAGCTACAGGATACTAGTTGATTTTAGTGCCACACCTTCAAATCTTATTGTTACCATATTCTCAAGTAAAGGCTATAAGATTACTATTTCAAATAACTCCACTAGAGGGGAAATACTGAACATCCTAGCTTATCAAATCATTTGAAATATTTCTTGTTATCATTGGCATGTGAGGGGCTCATGGAGTAGCAAAGTGAACAATCCTTTCTTTAGCTCATAGATGTACTTTAGGAAATGTACAAGCTAGTGGCTAACAAATTAAAATAATTAACCGATGGAGTAGAAACCTCAAGTAAGGGATCGTGCACCATCTTATCACTTTTTTAATGAATTTACAACGGTTAATTATAGCATTAATATGTTAGTAATAGTAGGGAATCCGTGAAGGAAGAGAAATAATTAACCAATGCTTGTTTCTTCCATCATAAAAGTGGAACAGGTTCTTCGAGAAAACGCAAAAGATTTTGCGTTTCATTTCATTGAATAGGAAGACATCGAGGGTACAACCTCCAGATAGGAGGGACACCCACACACTCACGACCGTCCTCACCAAGTGACTACAACTAGGTATGAGGGGCTGGACTGGCACGGTATGCCAAGTGCCACACCCCGGGACACTAGGCAAACCTGCTGCGCTAATATACAGTTGGTAAAGCCCTGCCGGCCGAAGTGCCCAGTGGCAGCCATGTGGCTGCTTTGCCGAGTGTAATAGGCAAACACTCGGCAAAGCCTGGTCAATTTGTGCAGTATTTACCTATTACAGCCGGCAAAGTGCATTTCAGCATGAAGGCAGTACTTACGGTGATCTGGATCATGTGCTAAATATGAAGTTTAAACCATCTAAATTGCCAAAAGTGGAGAAAATCTGCCTGGAAAGCGAAGCTACATATGGTTTGGGGTGGATAAATTATGTTAGTGAGGAATACTGATAGAAAGCTGCTCAGGAAGGAATGAGAGTAAGGCCTAGAGAAAAAGATCCAAGACTCAGCCTGGCACAAAAGCATGACCTGTGGCAGCCAAGTGAGCAATAGATTCCAGAAACATCAGGTTTATAGCTCATGAGCATACATATGTTGATTAGAAATTAGCTTAACCATTGTGGAAGTTGTGCCAAATGCTCAAAGTTGAATATTCTCGCAATTATTGGACAAAACCAACATTAGAAACAGAAAACATTAATATTCTCAAGTTACATGATCGGAGGTTTATATACCATTTGAAATACTCCCTCCGATCCATATTAATGGTCTCAACATTGTCTAGATACGGATGCATCTAGTCTAAACACTTAACTAGATACATCCGTATCTAGATAAAGTTGAGTCCATTAATATGGATCGGAGGTAGTATTATTTCTTATCCTGTGCACATATAAGGGGCCTCATGAAGTATAAAATAAAAACAACTGGTGTCTAACTTATGGGCATGTTTGTTGGTACAACATTGGCCCAAAACAGATGTAATTTTCTTTTAAATTACTCAGAGCATAAAAAAAAACCTTTGACCATTACTTTCGAATTTTAATGATAAAAATATATGAGATGTCAAATATGAAAAGGTGCAGTTTATGTCAAAACTTGTTGTGATGAATCTAGTCATGATATTCTTTTATCTGTGTACAATATGAATTATTAAGCACACATGATAACTAAAGTAGAAGAAATTAGACTGCGGTCAATTAGCATGACAACATTCTTATCTATGAGCGGGACAATCATACATATAAATAGGGAATGGGGAAGGTCCCAAGTCATCAGTCATCTTAGAAGCTAGAGGGATAAGCACTTGCACCATTAGAATGAACTGGAGGAATACTGATAGAAAGCTGCTCAGGAAGGAATGAGAGTAAGGCCTAGAGAAAAAGATCCAAGAGGCCTGACACAAAAGCATGACCGGGCCAAGTGAGCAATAGTTTAGGGAAGTTTGTAGAGAGAACTTTTGATTCATCTATTACAATTTGGTACGTGAGTAATAATAGAAAAAGATAGGCAATAAAAAACATTTCAGATGAACTTACATACAGAATATAAACTTACCTGCTCAACCAAGACAACACAATGGCATATCTGACGAGGCAATCATCTTATGTATTGTGCAAATGTCCGCCTCCATCATGTTCACTGCCACTGCCTGTTTCTACAGCACAAGTCAAAAAACCAATGACGTTCTAGCAGAAAGCCAACTAGCTAGAAATGAAAAAGCATCAAGGAGATATTCAGATATACCCACATGTATAATTTTAGAAAAACAACTCAGGTTTGATACAACGGACAAAAAGAATGGATAGGAAAAACCACAACCATAGTCAAATCCAAGGAATATCCCTCAAAACAGGATATACTCATATCATAAAAGTGAAGGCAATGCACACCAAGACGATCATCTAATTAAAGGAGAGAAGATTTCTAGGATTATTCTTAAGCTCGTTTCACGCCATATTGAACAAAAATATACTCTTTCTAAGAAATCCTAGCAAGAGAAGTGATCATGACAACTAGAATTTAGATTGCCATTAATAAATTTATCCCTAAAATATCAAACGAGCTCAGTTTATTACAAAAATCATGGTGCATAGCAGGACTCAATTCCAGGTGATGAAACGAACACTTGTTACATACATTTATTATGGATTTACGATTATTTGCAAGATCAGGAGAGAAAACAATATTACTCCCTCCGTTTCAAATTACTTGACATGCATTTGTCTAGTAACGAATGTATCTAGACACTAATCAAGTATAGATACATTCGTATTTAGACAAAACCAAGTCAAATAATTTGGAACGGAGGGAGTACATGACAGAAAGACAACTAGCTACGTATTGAGCTATGTATTTAGCATGGTAGTTGGTTTGATCTAGTTTTTTATGCAATTGCCTTCAACATACAACTGTTATGTATCTTGTATTGAGAAAAAACTGCACTGCAGCTATACAATAGCACTAGCATTATGCCATTCTATAGTTCTTGCACATGTGAATGGGCAGGCAACAAAGATATATAGTTCACTAGTTATTCAAAGAATTTCCTAATCTCGGTATTAATTGATAGTTCAATACAGTTGAACCACATAGCCATAATAACACTAACTGTGAGAACATGAGAAGCCACACTGCCACGTATTATCTTCAATCACAGATGCAACGAGAGACGAAGAACCAGTGTCATAAACTAAACTAGACACCGCTAATAATTTCTTTCCTATATATCAGAACTAATGCATAAAACACCACCACAAAAACATCGACACAAAACACTAGAGAAAAATGTCACTATATCAGGAAGATATCATCAAGAAGTAAAAGAAATAACTGGTATGGCACTAATTGAAATTGTTAGCTTCAGACATAGCAACGTGAATACGTCCCATCAATCAATTATCGAATGATGAAAAAGTAACTTTTCTAGTGTCATACCCACAGTGTAAAGGCATGTTATTACGTGCAGTATAGACACTTTCAAATGGATGGCAAATCGACATAAAGTTGGTTTGAGAGAATTTCTTGAACTGCATAGATTCAAGCTGAACCATGAAAACGTCGTTACATGTCTCCAGAAACAGCACATTATTGTGCTCAGCGAACCCTAGTATAATGAGGGACGCTATATCTCTATCTGGTTTGAGGGAAAGCAGCTTGTCCAGTTCAATAGTTCTTCTAAGTACCCATGAAACAATACCACCAGGACATTTCTTCATGTTCCATAATTGGGCATCAAAGCCAGACAGAAATAGGAAACCAAGACCACCACCCTCTGCCCTCATAAC
Source organism: Poa pratensis (assembly GCA_947311845.1). Lineage (NCBI taxonomy): Eukaryota > Viridiplantae > Streptophyta > Magnoliopsida > Poales > Poaceae > Poa > Poa pratensis. The sequence continues at coordinate 30,418,289 of CAMZMU010000099.1, forward strand.
CGTGAAGTGGCCATTGTCATTGGCAAAGATGTCCACTGGCACACGTATCATAGTAAAGCTCTCCCCATCCAAGTCAAACTCGAGAATTCCAGCTGACTTGTTAGAAAGCAACCAGTAAAGCGAATTCCCAACCAGGACACAAGGCATGGCCCTATCAATCTCGCTGCCAGAAGGCAAGCTCGTTAAGATGGCATTACTCCAGAGGCCGGTCTCTGAGGAGTAAACGCGAGCGACGAGTCTTGTATGCTGCTCTTCGTATGTGCCTATCAGAACCACTTGGAAGTGGCGGACATTGTAATACTATCTGCGTCCCTCTACCATATATGTCATAGAATTTGGATACACACTCAGCGTCACGCCGAGAAGCAGTCCATATCACGATCTGCTTGAGGAAGAAGAAGCAAAGAGGAAGGAGTAGGTGGGGAAAGGTTCAGCATATGCTGGTACTATTCGCTACCTTTTTCCCTGATCGACTAACCGAGCTATATCACCACTCTCAGCCACATGTCTACGGCGTGACCGACCCGGCCTTGGGCTGCTTCTCTTGACTGGCGGCCCATTGAGCTCTCGCCTTCTTCCCAGTGGCCCACTTGGCTTGCTTGGCTTGGCGCCGCTTGCGGCGCTGGTCTTCATGCTTCAGGAACGTCGTGACAATACCCCCTCCTGAAGAACCAGCATGCCCCCATGCTGGTGCGTGCGGGTGCAAGCTATGCAGTGCATGAAGTTCTTCCCACGTGCTGAAGGATGGTGGCAATCCAGTCCATGTCACCCGAGCTTGAGCTAGCTTCTTCTTCCCACGGACAATGATCCTCTCCTCCATTATAGCTTCAGGAACTGCTGTAGAAACCTGTTCAAGCATCACAAGGGGAAGGTCAGGAGTGACTGTTTCTGATGTTTTAAGCGCCTTCTTCAGTTGAGACACATGAAACACGGGGTGAATTTGGCTCTTCTCTGGTAGTTGCAGTTTATAAGCTACTGCTCCCACGCGCTGCAGCACTTTGTAGGGTCCAAAGAACCTGAAACAGAGCTTCTGTGATGATCGATGTGCTACTGATGTTTGGATGTAAGGTTGCAAGCGCAAATACACCATGTCCCCAACAGCAAATTGCCTCTCGGATCGATGACGATCGGCAAATTTCTTCATGCGTTGCTGGGCACGCGACAGATGCTGTTGTATGAGTTGCTGCATCAGTGCTCTGTCATTCAACCATGTTTGCAGTTCGACAGGAGCCAAACCGTCAGGAGGTTCGATACCAAAATGTCTCGGTTTTTGCCCGTACAACACCTCAAAGGGGGTGCGACCCAGAGCTGAATGAAATGTGGTGTTGTACCAGAATTCTGCTTGTGGCAACCATTGTGACCACTTCTTCGGGTTTGCGTGCACAAAACATCTCAGGAAGGTCTCGAGGCATTGATTGACTCTCTCCGTTTGTCCATCTGTCTGTGGATGGTGAGAAGAGCTGAGATTCAGTGTAGTATCTGCCAATTTGAACAAGTTTTGCCACAGTTTGCTAGTGAACACCTTGTCTCTATCTGAGATTATGACCTGAGGCATGCCATGCAACTTATAAGCATTGTTGATGAACAACTGTGCCACAGTCAGGGCTGTGAATGGATGTTTCATTGGCAAGAAGTGAGCATATTTGGAAAATTTGTCTACAATGACTAAGATGGTGTCAAAACCTTGAGACACTGGCAGCTTTTCGATGAAATCCATGCTAATAGTGTGCCATGCTTCAGGAGGTATTGGCAGAGGTTGTAACAGCCCCGGGTACTTCACATGTTCCCCCTTCGCTTGTTGACATACCTGGCACTGTGCAACGAAATTTTGGACGTCTTGCTTCATTCCTGGCCAGACAAACAGGTTCTGAATTTTCTGATATGTTGCTAACACCCCAGAATGTCCCCCAATTGCGCTGCTGTGCAATGCTGTCAAGATTGCATTGTGTGCCTCTTTATGTTTCCCCAGCCAAATTTTGCCGTGTTGTCTTATGATGCCTTGCTGCAGTGAGAACCCATCTGAGTTGGTATTAGTGACTGCCAATTGTGCCAAAAGCTGTTGTGCTTGTGTGTCGCCAGTATATCCTTCTTCAATAATTTCAAGCCATCTGGGTTGAATTACTGATATATCGTGCATTTCTTCCTCAGGATGATGCCTTCTGGACAAGGCATCTGCAGCTCTGTTTTCCAAACCCTTTTTGTATAAAATTTTGTACTGCAGTCCCAGTAACCTGAAGAAGGCTTTTTGCTGCATGGTTGTGTTTGCTTTGTGATCACCAATGTGTACCAAGCTTTTCTGATCTGTATGAATAATGAACTCTCCTTTTTGGAGGTACGGTTTCCACTTGTCTAATGCCATCAAAATAGCCAGGCATTCCTTATCATATGTTGATAGTGTTTTGTTCTTGGCCCCAAGCGCTTTGCTGAGGAAAGCTACAGGGTGCCCTTGCTGCATGAGTACTGCTCCTATCCCAGCATCACTGGCGTCTGTCTCCAATGTGAACTGCTTAGTGAAATCTGGGAGCACTAACACGGGCGCCTGAATTAGTGCCTTTTTTAGAGCATCAAATGCTTCCTGAGCACTTGCAGTCCACACAAACTGCACATGCTTTTTCAACAGTTCAGTTAAAGCTCTGCTGATAAGACCAAAATTTCGAATGAACCTCCTATAGTATCCAGCCAACCCTAAGAATGCTCTTAGTTGTTTCACATTGATTGGAACTGGCCAATTCTCCACAGTGCTTATTTTTGATGGATCTGTTGCCACACCTTTATCACTGATAATGTGACCGAGATACTCGAGGGCACGTTGGGCAAACGAACACTTGGACCTTTTTACCAGCAGCTGATTCTGTTTCAGCAGCCCAAAGACTTGTTGCAAATGTATACAATGCTCTTTGAGAGTCTTGCTGTAGACCAATATATCGTCAACAAAGACTAACACATGTTTACGAAGGATTGGTGCAAAGACAGAGTTCATCGCCGCCTGAAACGTTGCTGGTGCCGACGTAAGGCCGAATGGCATGACTCGGAATTCAAAATGCCCGTGGTGCGTTCGGAAGGCTGTCTTGGGTTCATCTGTAGCGGCCATCCGTATCTGGTGATACCCCGAGCGCAGATCAAGCTTGGTAAAGAAGGCTGACCCTGCTAGTTCATCTAATAATTCCTCCACCACCGGCATAGGGAAACGATCTTTGACCGTCACCGCGTTTAACTGCCTATAATCAACACAAAATCTCCACGAGCCATCCTTTTTGCGCACCAACAGTACTGGAGATGCAAAGGGACTATTGCTGAATTTAATTATCCCCTGTTCCAACATCTTCTTCACTTGTTTCTCCAATTCATCTTTTTGCTGAGGAGAATAACGATATGGCTTAACTGATATCGACTGTATGCCAGGCAACAAGGGTATTTTGTGATCATATGCTCGCTGAGGAGGCAGCCCAGATGGTTCTGCGAAGATGTCCTCATGTTGCTTTAGAAGCTGTTGCACTTGTGCTGGCAGTTGCTCCTCTGTGGCCTGCTTTGTTACTGGTTCCAACAGCAATAATTGGTCCAATTCCCCTTCCTCAATGATACAGTTTAGTTGTTCCACTGATATTTCTGTGCACGATGCTGTATTGGTTTTGATGCCCTTCAGTGTGATACGCCTACCTTGGTGTTTAAATCTGAACACTTTCTTTGTCCAGTCGATCCACATTGGCCCCAAGGACTCCAACCATTCCATACCTAGTATTATGTCGTAATTGGCCAACCGCAGTACCCTTAGGTCAGTACAGAAGGTGTGTCCTTGACATTCCCATGTTGCTTCTGGCAACAATGTTTTGCACGGCATGACGCCACCATCCGCAATGGTAACCGACAAGGGAGGAATTGCCATTGTTGGAGCTTGTAGTTTGTCGATCACTTGTTGGCTAATGAAATTGCTGGAACTGCCCGAGTCCACCAAAATCAGCACAGGTTGCCCTCTTATGTGAGCATGGAGACGGATGGTTTTCCTTTTGCTGGTTCCAGCTGTGGCACACTCAGACAGATGTAACCCTTCAGTTTCACCGTCTGATTCTTCGTCTCCCTCTGATTCTGATTCCACATCAAGTGGCTCATTTTTATAATCTGCCAGCATCATCAAATCTTCAATGAGTTGGAGCTGTGGAGTAGAAGCACACTTGTGGCCCCTGTGATATTTTTCGCCACATGTGAAGCAGAGTCCTTTTGCTCTTCTCATAGCTTTGAGAGCATCCAGCTTCTGCGTAATCTTGTGCTTTTCATCAAGTGGCTTCTTCTCTTCAAAGGAAGGATGTGATCCCATTATCCCTTTTGGAGAGAAAGAAGCAGATCTGTATGTTGATCTGTATTCACTTCTTGTTCTTGTCTGTGATACTTGTTTAGCTTCTTCCACCATATCCTCCTGCGTTTGAGCCAAAGAAAGAGCCAAATCAACAGTTCTAGGCTTGTGCAGCCGAATGGCTGATTGAATTTCAGTTCTTAACCCTTTAATGAACTTCGTAACAAAGAAAGCTTCATCATAATTTTTGTTGTAAACCAGCACTCTATGCATGAGTTCCTCAAACCTATGGTGATACTCCTCTACAGAAGAAGTTTGTGTAATTTTCTCTAGTGCCTCCAAGTGTCTGTGATGTTTATCTTTCCCAAATTTCTGTGTAACAGCCACTACTAATTCTTCCCAAGTGTCTACATCATGCATAGCTTCATAAGTTTGCAGCCATAAGGCAGCATTACCACGAAAATGTAAAGTGGCAAAGCTAGCCCAGGTCTCATGTGCAACATTATACATGGCAAAGTATTTTTCAGCAACATTTTTCCACCATTGAGGATTATCGCCATCAAACTTAGGGAAGTCAGTTTTAGGCATGCGAGAATTGCTATTCCCATTTCTGTAAGCTGAAGCAGGTGTGAAGTTTTGGGTACCCGAATTCTCTCCCAAATCAAACTGGACAGGGGTGTGGCAAAAATCACGCTTACCCTTGGCCAGGGCATGCGGTGGTGCGGTGTGAGCACCAGGCGCAACACCCTGTTGTTGTTCTTCAACGCCGTGCCCATCGGGCCGAGGTGTACAAGCCACCCCACCGATTGCTTGTTCTGCTTCGAGAACCGCCACCCGCGCGCCAACTGCATCGATTGTCGTCTTGAGAGAATCAATGGAGTTGTCGACCCGCGGCATCCAGAGACCCATCGCGGAAATTGTCTCCGTCATGGTCTTGATTGACGCAGCCACCATGTTGCTCTGCGTCTTCATCTCAGTGATGTCGGTCTGTAGCTTCTCCATGTCGACGCGAGGTTGTGCCTTGCTCCTCGTCGTCGCTGCGCGTAGGTACACGGACCGAGTCCTGGAGCCGGGATTTTACCCCTCACAGCACGGATCTGCGAGGAACCGCTCTGGTGCTACTCGATCTGTATCTGAATTGTTGCGCTGCCGCCGCCGTACGCCTCCGAGGTGCCCGAGTATATACACCACGCCGCCGCCGAATCGCCTCCGCTCTGAGATACCAAATGTAATACTATCTGCGTCCCTCTACCATATATGTCATAGAATTTGGATACACACTCAGCGTCACGCCGAGAAGCAGTCCATATCACGATCTGCTTGAGGAAGAAGAAGCAAAGAGGAAGGAGTAGGTGGGGAAAGGTTCAGCATATGCTGGTACTATTCGCTACCTTTTTCCCTGATCGACTAACCGAGCTATATCACCACTCTCAGCCACATGTCTACGGCGTGACCGACCCGGCCTTGGGCTGCTTCTCTTGACTGGCGGCCCATTGAGCTCTCGCCTTCTTCCCAGTGGCCCACTTGGCTTGCTTGGCTTGGCGCCGCTTGCGGCGCTGGTCTTCATGCTTCAGGAACGTCGTGACAGACATCTCCGGCACCGGCAGCACCAAGCACCGCTCCGTTCATCCGATCCATCACCACCATCTCGAACCCCGGGGGAACGGCAATGTAGTGCTGGTCGCCGATGAAGGGGTCCCAAACCAGGAGCTGGTTAAGCTTCAGGACGAAGATGAGTAGGAGGCCATGGCGGCAGTTGAGGATTCTCATGTAGCCATCGTTGTCGGTCTGATGAGAGAAGTCCCCGATTGGGGCACGATTGGGGGCATCCACAGTTGTTACGAAGGAGAGATGGACGCAAGGTACCATGTTCTCGACGAAGAACCCGTGGAGCGGAGGGTTGCGGCGGTGGTGGATGCGGAACCGGCGGAGGAATCGAGGGTCGGAGACGAGGAGGCGCCATCGCGGGCAGACTGCAGAGGCGCGGGGGAGGGAGGAGGGCTGCGGTGGGATGCGGAGGAGGATCTCGGCGAGCAGGTCGTCGTCGTCCAGCGGCGAGGCCGCCGACGGCGAGCAGGGGCGGCGGCGGAGGATGTGTTTTTTTTTTTTTTGAGGGGAATGCGGGATGTGGTGGAGTGAAGCGAAGTGCTGTACAATCTGTTGAAGAGAAGATTTGGAGGCCCACCGAGCTCACAAGTTGGGCCACTTTCCTTCCTGGGCTTCAAGCGGTGCGTCGCTCTTCTCTCCGAACAAGGCCAGACCACGGACCAACAGCCGTCGGCGACCATCTGCTCAAAAAAAAAAAAAAGCCGTCGGCGACCGTCCCCACTTTCCTGCTGCCGCCGCCGCCACCGCGCGCGACATGCTCCGCCTCCGAAGCTGTGTCCTCACCCATCTCCTCTCCTCTCACGCCTCCCCTCTCCACCGCCTCCTCTCCGCCGCCGCGCCCGCCGCTGTTTCCCCAATCCCTCGATTCGCCGTCGACGACTACCTCGTCAGCACCTGTGGCCTCACCCAAGCGCAGGCCCTCAAGGCCTCCGCCAAGCTCTCCCACCTCAAGTCGACCGACAAACCCGATGCCGTCCTCGCCTTCCTCGCGGGCCTCGTCCTCTCGGGCACCGACGTCGCCTCCCTCGTCGCCAGCGACCCGCAGCTCCTCTGCGCCGACGTCGAGAGGACCCTGTCGCCCATCGTCGCCGGGCTCACAGGCATCGGCCTGTCCCGCCCTGAGATCGCGCGCCTCGTCACGCTTGCCCGCGGCAACGTCCGTCGCAGGTCCGTCGTCTCCAACCTGCACTACTGTCTGCCCCTCTTCGACTCCTTCGAGAACCTCCTTCGGGTGCTTAGGAAGAACTCGTACCTTCTCGGCGCCAGCACTGAGAGGGTGATCAAACCTAATGTCTTGTTACTGCGGGAGTGCGGGCTAGGTGCTCCAGATATTGCCAAGCTGTGCGCCGTCATCCCATGGCTGCTCACCGTCAACCTAGAGAGGCTTCAGGAGATGGTGGCGTGCGTCGAAGGTCTCGGTGTGCCCCGTGGATCGGGGATGTTCAGGCACGCGCTACATGCTGTTAAATTTCTCAGCAAGGAGAAGGTCGCCGCCAAAATGGAGCACTTGAAGAACACGTTGAGGTGGTCAGATGCTGAGGTGCGTCTTGCTGTTCATAAGGCTCCAATGATGCTAACCAAGTCTAAGGAGATGCTGCAGAGGAAGTCTGAGTTCCTTGTCTCTGAGGTGGGGTTGGAACCGGCGGACATCGCAGGTCGGTCGGTAATTCTCTGTCTTAGCCTGGAGGGCCGGCTCAGGCCCCGGTTCTACGTTCTCAAGTTTCTTAAGTCAAATGGATTGCTAGATAACAACTGTGGCTACTGCACGATTTTTAAGGAGAACGACAAGGTGTTTGTGGAGAAATTCATAAGCCCTCACAAGGAAGTTGCGCCGTACCTTGCTGAGGACTATGATGCTGCTTGCAGAGGTGAAACACCGACTAGTTTTAGATTTGCATGAACCAAGAACAGGCTATGAGAATTGGTGACTGTGTATATCACAACAAAGTTTCCGCCCTTAGATGCTCGCAAATCATGTTTCAGTGTTCTCTGCCTAACTGAATATTTGTTGTCTCGTATTGACTTCTGAACCCTGACGAGTTGATGCCTCACTCGGTAGAGAAAAAGCATCCATTGCAATCTGTGACCTATGAGAAGTCCAGGAATATATTTGGGGTTCCCATTTCTGCTTAAGATGATGGAAATTGGATGTGGGTGGACCAAATTTTCCGTTGAAACCAGGACCTGAGAACCAGAAGGCAAAAGTACTATCCTGCTGTGATCTGCTTTCATGTCATTTTTGTCTAGCATGTTCATTTTTCAACGCATAATCTTTTTTGTTCCCTTATATGTCACTTAGTATTAAAATTGCAGCTCAATGTTGAGAACTTCAGATTATGCTCGAAATATATTTCTATTTGGTGTATGCTTATTTGTGCCTTTTGATTGCTTTCCCTATTTTCTCCAAAGATTGATTCTAAACACTGCAATTGACCGTACCTTTTCTGTAAAATGTTTAATATTGAAAAACTAAAGCATAATTAACAACTTCATAAATAAACCAATGGAGATGGTGTGAATTAGTTTTATCATTTCTCTCTAATATTCAGTGCTTGCATATTGAAACTGTATCCAATCACAAAATGACATGTATATTTTGGCTGCAAAACTGTTGATTCAAAAACCGATCCTGTAAGCAACAAAATTCAGACAAAAAATTGTTGCTTTCAGTTGAGCTATAAGCCTTAGAACACTGTCTGCCTTAGGCTTGTTGTCCATCCTAGCATAAGTGGCGAATGGCTGTGTCTACTGATGCAACTCTGTGCTGCGATGGTGTTTAATGATGGAAGAGGGGTACTATCCATTGTACCGTTCCAAACCATGATATGTATCTTTCTTTTAAGATGGATGAGTCAAAAAAATTCCTCTTTATAACGCATGAAAGATATGTATCGGAGCTAAGAAACTGTGAGATCAGGCCAATCAGCATGTACATTGAGAGTATAGTGAGCTATTCGTTGTACTTATCAAGTACAATAATCTGCTTCAGTTTTTCTCAACTACTCCTATATTGGGCTTCTCCGTTGGTGGGTCTATCCTGCAGTGTAGTTTTGTCAAGCATCAGACGCCAACGAGCGGCACTGCCTCTGATTCTCAATTACCATAATCTGCTTCAGGTGTTTTAAAATTATATTCGACCCTTGTTGATGAACCTGTACTGTAGTGTAGGTCTCTTGGGCATCAGCTATCCATTTTGTTTTGTAGGATACAGTTTTGAAGGAATGCAACGGAAATATCTTCCTATATAGCTTAGCAGCAACTGTTAATCCATAAACTTTGCTTTTGCTGAAGGTGCTAGATGCGATGCTTGTAACATTTGTCTTTGAAATATTCATGTTTAGTGAATTGGTTTATGCATCCTTAACTTACACTTTAGCTTTTCGCTTCCGCATGGCAGTTCTGCTCCGTTGCGATATTCTGATAAGAACCTCCTTCGAAATCCATGGTTATCTCACCAAGCTTCTCTTAATTATAATTTAACTTCAATCTGTAAATTGTAGCCTTATTCTCTGGATCACCTTTATTTGAATCCTTCATTTTTTGTGTTGTACGTTCTAACTTGTCAATACTTTGCTTCATCCCAATTCTTTCTGTTTGTGGCATAGGGTTGAAAACGGAACGGAAACGGAAGGAAACATGAATTATCATTTTCGTTTCCTTTCGTCTTACCGGAATCGGAAACCCCAGAAACTAATACGGAATCAGAATTCGCCGGAAATGAATATGGAACAGATATGATATGCAAGCGGATATTTGTCGGAACACAATAGGTGTATAATATATTGGTGCATACTCCCAAAATATAAATATAAGTAGGTAACAAAACAAGGGAGCAGTGCGCTAGGCAGGGAGGAGCCGTAGAGGGCTCGAGGAGTCGAGACGGCTATCCTCCAAGGGAATGTCGAGGCGGCATTATAGGGGTGTGATTGCACGCTGCATGTATATGTAACTAGATTAATTAGGGTTTACTATTGACTAATGGATTTAACTATCGATATAGGCAGGCCTCAGTTTGCACCTGGGCCATGGGTCCCTCGAATCCAGCCTGTATTGGTCGTGTGGAAAGCTTCCGTATTTATATTTCTAGAATTTTCCGTTTCATTTCCACTTCCGTTTCCATCGGAAACTGCTAAATCGTTTCCTTTGTCATTTCCGTTTTTGAATATGTCGTTTCTGTTTTGTTTCCGCAAAATGTCGTTTCGTTTTCATTTTTTGCTCTTCATTTCCTTTTTCTACGGAAACAGCCGAAAAGTTTCCTTATCATTTTCAACCTATGTGGCTAGACGTATGGCAAATTTGCAGTGAAGGTAAGCAAAACAAATGCATCCATGATCAGAGCCGTTGCATGGGTATGTGAACATCTGTCGTTTTCGACTGAAAACTACTGGGGAGCGACCAGTGCTGTGGCACGCGATGAACAGGGGCCTTTTCCTCGGCATGACAACTTGGTTCATAGTCCATACGGACCATACCCCTCTGCTCGTGTATGGCTGAAGATATAACACTCAATTAATGGTTTTACTACTATGGCAAGTCATCTGGGTGCAACAAGCTGGTGTTGTAGTTTGATTGCCTTCCAAGTCGTAAAAGCTACGCAGGCTACAGCTGGTTACCTCAGATCTCATGTTGCAATCATCGGCTTATTATCTGATGAATAAAGTTGTATTCCTATAAAAAAAGAACTCAACAGAACTACGGTAGCATTCTGGAAACAAACATGGTTTATCTGGAATTCAGGCACCTGCGTGATCATGATACAAATTCAACAGCAATTCTAGTACAAATTTTTTCCTGATGTGAATACAACAAACAGAGACACGGCATCTATGAACTAGACAATGGAACATCAGGGACGAAACATAAGAGATTTTGAAGTTGAAATCTCGACCTGACATTAATAAAAGTACACGGCAAAACTGAAATGAGGCGCACATGACAAAACTCACAGGCGAGCTGCCTCAACGTGCTTGCGTCAGAGGAGCAAATGAAGATTTAACAGATGTGTCTACACTAATCATTAATCCAAGCGAGTCACTGTGTCTTCCATTCCAGTTGACTAATGTCTACAGAAATTAGATAATACAGTAGATGGTCAGTTCGCAAATTAAGCGATTAATCCCAACAAGGCAAACTTCACAATTGACCCGCACGGAGGGCCGATTTCCGGGTGGAGCACAGCGTACAAAATGGAAGAACCTACAGCACACAACCCATTTCACATCTCAGCCACCAGATGTAATCCTTGATACCTGCAGCGCAACCATATTCCTCAGTGAAACAAATTCGTAATATTCATTAGAGGAGAAGTCATTAAGGTTATGTATCACAATTTTTTGTATGATTCAAACTGTAAAACATTAGCTTCATAAACTAAATTGTCTCAGCATTATTGGATCAAAAGGACCAAAACTGAATTGTCTCAGCACTATTGGACCAAAACTAACATTAAAGACAGAGGACAGCTACAGGATATCAGTTGATTTTTACTGCCACACCATCAACTCTTATTGTTAGCACATTCTCAAGTAAAGCTTATTAAGATTAGTAGTGGTTTCAAATAGCTCCAACAGAAGGAAATACTGAAGATCCTAGCTTATCAAATCCTACCATCAAAGCAAGGAGGGGTATAATCGATTTGACAGCATCATAAATAATACTTTGACAACTTTTAATGATAGTATTAGTATGTTAGTAATATTATGGAATCACTAACGAAACAAGTATTCATGGTGATTCCAGTCACGCCATTTTGCCGTGTGTTTAATATAAAGTGTTAAGACATCTAATGTGACCAGAAGTGGAGTTTGTCAACAAATCATAGCCTATTTAGACCAAACAAAATGTGTATTGTCAATTATTAACTACTGACGTAAGACGCAACATCATATAAATCACACTGAGACTTCATAGACCCATAACCACGAAAAAGTAATCAGAGGCATGTAACATAGGTATAACAAAAAACACCCATGGAGAAGAGTAAAGAGGATGCATTTCATTATGCTAGCACTTAAAATATGCACAAAAAACAGGAACCGTCCTGTCTTCTGAGGAGCTAGAGGGGGAACAACCCACATTACCAGAAGGAACTGCGAAAGGAGGAGGTCAACTGAAAGCAAGGCAGCCAGATGGAACAGGAAGACAAGTAAAAGTGCACACATCCAATAGAGAACATCAGCAAATAAAAGAGAAGGCAGGTGGTTAAAGTCATAAGAAGGAGATGAAGAGCTGTTGAGGAAGCAAGGGCTGGAGCAAAGATCCAAGATGCAAGGAGGTCGGGGGGGGGGGGGGGGGGGTTGGGGACAGGACACAGACAAGCAAAGAGTGTGTTTATCTTACAGCCCTCTCTTACTTCAGAAATGGCAGTAAAAAAAGGAAGGCAATACATATTGTTCAGATATTTCAACATACATACAGAAGATAAGCATACCTGCTCAATTAGTACATCACAATAGCATATTTAACCAGACAATCATCTTATGTATGCTGCAAAACGTCAGCGGCATCATGTCCATCACCAATGCCTGTTTGTTCAATCATAAGAAGTGGAACAAAATAAACAGATATCAATCCAACGAAAAGAAAAATAGATATGAGGGAGATATTTAAGTAAACTCGCAGCTTAAATCTGAAAGAAAAGCACATTTTTCGTAGAACATTACAAAAAAGATAAACAAGACACACATATTGTCAAACTTAAAGAATATTCTAAGAACAATATACACTGAGGATTAATGAAGAACATGACACTCAGACACTTAGCTGCTCAGTGAGGGGCAAGTTATTCAGCTCGTTCCACGCCATACCCAAGAAGAAGAAAAATGAAACTTACAACCATACTAATAAAGTGCAGGACAGACGTGATCATCAGCTTTCTGATTTAGATTATCCTCAAACAGATTTAGCGTGAAAACCAAAATGAACACCACATATTAGTTTTCCTAGATACAAATGGACTTGACACTTGCAGTAGGACTCTCCTAAAGTGGTAAAATGTGCAATTATTCGTAAATTAGAATAAATTCATCATTATGGGTTTAGTATTCGCAAGATTAGAGGAGATAATTAATACTGACTGAAATAAATAAAACTAGTTTAAAGCTTCCAAACACCTATTGAGCCACTTATTTGACAGTTCAGTTGGTTCAAGCTAGTTTTCATGCAGTTGTCTTCAACTTCCAAATGTTATGTATCTTATCTTGTAAAAAAAATTGCACCAAGGCTATTTACATTTTAATTACAAAATTCTTGATTTAAATTTGCGAATAGGCATACAACAGGGTAATTTAGTTCAATATTACAGAAATGATTTGTGAATCTTGATGTTAATTGTTTTATTATATGGAACAATATACACCGAGGAATACTGTACAAATGAAGAGCATGACACTCTTAGCTGCTCAGTAAGGGACAAGTTATCAGGGCAAAAGGGTTGTACCGTTTCGCTCGCGACTTGCTAGGGCGATCGCGAGGCAACTCGTGCCTGCCCTAGCCGCCGCTGCCGCCGCCGTTTGCCGCCACCGCAGGCCACCGGCGTAAGAGCTGGGCCCCTCTCCTTCCGCTTGCCGCTCCAGCAGTAGGAGAGAGGGGGACCCCGTTTTTTGCATGGTAATTAGGGTTAGGAAGTTTCTGGCATGGTGCGCCGTTGGGGTGGTGGGAGCGGCGCCCGGGCAAATAGAGCGGCGCCCGGGCAAATAAATCTGCCTCAACTTTACTCCCACACTGGCGTTGTCCTTCATGGCGGCGTCTCGGAGTTGGTGACAATGTGTGCTTGCCGATCTTGCAGATCGGTGGCTATAGGGTTCATGGATGGTGTCAGCGAGGCGGCGGCGGCGACTCCATCAGATGGGTTTTTCCTCTTGCTTTGTCCCCGTTGCTGCGGCGTTGTCTCCGGCGCCATGGTGGAGCAGAGAGGATTTGTTCAGGAGTACGTGCAGATGGTGATCTGCACTGGTGACAGCTGGAAGATGGTGCACCTTGTGGTGGGTTTGTGGTTGGAGGCTGACGGTTCTGGTTACCTACTCCGACATCGTCGTGCGTGGGTGCCAGTGCTGAAGTTCGATGGCGTGTCCGGGGTCGTGTTGCCCCGGTCTGATTCTTTCAACGGCAATGGTTTGTCCTATGGCAAACTATTTTGGAGGTCCGAAAAGCTGATGATCAGCGATGGAGCCGCGTCAATCTCGGGTGAAGAGGTGATCTGTCTATCTTTCCTTTGGTGGCTGCTACGGTGGTGCCGAAGAAGATGGATATGCGTTGGTTTGTCACATAGGTTTATCCTATCTTTCCAGATCTGTAAGATCGGTGTATACGTACTTTGTATCTCGTCTTTTATTTATCAATGAGAATCGTATTACCATGCAAAAAAAGTAAGGGACAAGTTATCCAGAATTATAAGCTCGTTCCACGCCATACCCAAGAAAAAAAAATGAAAATTAGTACAACCATACTAATAAAGTGTAGCACAGACATGATCATCAGTTTTCTGATTTAGATTATCCGCAAACAGATTTAGCGTGAAAACCAAAATAAACACCACAGATTAGTTTTCCGTCATACAAATGGACCTGACACTTGCAGTAGGACTCTCCTAAAGGGGTAAAATGAGCAATTATTCGTAAATTCAAATAAATTCATCATTATGGGTTTAGTATTTGCAAGATTAGAGGAGATAATTAATACTGAATGAAATAAATAAAACTAGTTTAAAGCTTCCAAACACCTATTGAGCCGTTCAGTTGGTTCAAGCTAGTTTTTCATGCAGTTGTCTTCAACTTCCAAATGCTATGTATCCTATCTTCTAAAAAAAACTGCACGCAGCTATTTACATTTTCATTACAAAATTCTTGACTTGCATTTGCGAATAGGCATACAAGTCAATATTACATAAATAATTTGTGAATCTTAATGTTTTTTTATTATATGGATATTCGTACAAAGACAGTTTGCTAGATCCGACTTCAACAACATAAAAAAAAAATAGAGAAATGAAGCTAACATTAAACCAATTGCAACCACCGCCTGGCTACCAAGCATAAAATAAATTAGATACGACTAACAGATTTTTTTTTCCAAAATAACAATCATTACATAAGGTGCAACAGCACAAGAACGGAGACATCAATACTGCCGAAACGAAACCGTTATATGTTGAAGAGGCCATCAACCAGCAAAACAAACAAGTAATACGACACTACTTAATAAGTTAAAATTGTTAACTTAACACGAAAGGATGTGAACCGTATTACTTGAAGCAATTATCAGAAGTTAACACGATTTTATGCTATTACCTGCAGTGTAGACACTTTCGAATGGATGATAATGTTGAAGGTAGTTGGTTTCATAAAGCTTCTTGAACTGCAATGACTCAAGATGGACCATAAAGACGCTGCGACAGGTCCACAGGAACAACACATTATTTTCCTCAGCGAGACATAGTATTGTTAGTGATTGTGATACGCGTCGTGGCTCTAGGGAAAGTACTTTGCCCAGTTCAATAGTTCTTCCAAGCGCCCATGAAGCAACACCGTCGGAATCAGTCTTCATCTTCCACAATTGGATGCTGCCGTCTGTCCAGGAGAGTAAACCAAGGCCACCATCTCTGCACGCATATGCACTGGCGCCTGTATCACGGCTAGGCTTTGCTTCTCCAAATCAAACCGAAGAATTCCAACAATATTCCCAGTAGTCATCCAGTAAAGGGAATTCCCAGCAAGCACAGCAGGGTGCATAGCCAAGGTGAGACGACCACTTGGGACCTCGGATGAAGGCGGTGTTGAGATGAGATCACCCCATAGGCCTATCTCCGACGAGTAAACGCAGGCGTACACTCACCTGTGTTGCTCGCCGTAGTTGTCTCCCACTGTCAAGACCACCTGGAAGTGGTCGTCGACTTCTCTGGCAGGGCGAACCACCGCCCCGTTGATTAAGCTCTTCTCCCCATGCTTCGCGATCCCCGGGGGGATGGCGAGGCGGTGCTGATCGCCGGTGATGGGGTCCCACACCAGCATCTGGTTCGGCGTTACGTTGAAGATGAGTACGAGGCCATGGCGGCATCCAAGGGAGTGGAAGCGGTCGCCGTCGCCGGGCTGCAAGGGGAAGCAGCCAGGCGGGACACGATTTGGGGCCTCGAGAGTGGGTACGAAGGAGATGTCTCTTGTAAAGAATCCGAGGAGAGGAGGCTTGCGGCGGTGGTGGTGGCGGAAGCGGTCGGAGAAGCCGGGGTCGGAGGCAAGGCTGTGCCAACGTTTGCAGACGAGAGAGGCGCGGGGGAGGGAGGATGGCTGCGGCGGGAGGCGGAGGAGGATCTCGCCGAGGAGGTCGTCGTCTTCCAGCGGCGTATTCACTGCCAGCGAGCAGGGGAGGGGGCGGCGGCGGCGGTGGTGGCGGCGGCGGTGGAAGAGGCGGAAGCGGAGGCACCTCATCTCGCCCTAGTTCACTGCTCGTGAGTTTTTGTTTTTTTACATTTTTTTAGTGGATTTTGTTTTTTTACAATCACCCGTGAAGTGCAGTGCAGGCCGTAACCGGATATATCCTAACATAAAAACTTCAACAACAAAAACTCCAAAGGCATAGTTTGGGAGATCTGTTTTCTTAAAACCACAGTATTCAAAAATTAATTATTTTAGTGAAAGGCGGATGAATACTTCGGTTTTTTGGTTTAGCAAAAAAGAGGTCAAGGTCAAAATTTAGTATGACAAATATTGCAGTTTGGGGGAAATACTTCAGTTTTAAAACCACACTATTTATTGCATCCAAACACTTCAAAGTATTTAATACTTCAGTTTTTTTAAACATAGTATTCTCATAATAGTTCAAAAATACTTTGACGACAAACTGACCCAAACCTGCACGGGTCACCGATGAAAAGTATGATGGTGTGGGCCCACGTATCTCTCGCTCATCACCGAGAGCGACAAATATTGGGATTAACGGTGATGCTCGGCAAAAACACGCTAAAGAGAGAGCGAGAACTCAGAAAGATAGAGATTGAGGGAAAGCCATCATGACGTACTTTTATTGATAAGGAAGACTAGTTACATCGTCAGTAATTACATCTTTGATAAAATCTGGAGGTTCCCCATGCCACAACCCATGGTTCATCTCAAAACCTAACTAACAAATGAGCTGCCATATTGGCTTCCCTAGGACAATGCGAAAAGGTAACATATTAAAAGTTTTGACAATGTACACTCCTCTTAGATGGCAGCCGCAGCTCCTAGCGAATTTCCTCCATTTTGCATGGTCTCCACCACCTCAGTACAATCGGACTCAACAACGAATATGTTACATCATGTTTCAGCAAGAAGCAACTGTCACGTAGCGCACACGCTTCTGACGTCGACGCTTCCTCAACATACTACAGCGTCCACCTGCCTCCAGACACGAAGTTTCCAGCCATAACTCATAAAGAGAGAGATTAAAACTAGAATTTGCCCAAGTAATAGGCGAGGCCAGGAAAGCATGGGGCCAATTACCAAACAATGTTAGCAGATAGCTAGGCCGACCCAGCAATTAGATGCTTCAGGCGGCGCGATCGAAAGGCGTCGCTAATGAGGGAAAATCCTAGTTAATGACCAGGAGCTTATTAGCTCCCGCGCACCCCATCGTGGGCCGACCCAATAAGTAGTAACTCGATCCACTTTTCGGTATTTTGGGGTTTTCAGATTTTTTCTTTTATTTTCTTTCTTTATTATTCGTTTTTCTTATTTTTTGTCTATATATTTTTTCATATTTATTTCATGTTTCTTTATTTATTTATTTTTTCTTTTATTCAAATAAGATGAATTGAGTACTTTTGTTCAAATAAAAAATGTTCAAAATTAAAAATTGTCAAAAAGTAAAAAATGTGCAGTTTTCAAAAAATATTTGAGTTTGAAATATGTTTAGTTTTTGGGAAATGTTCAATTTTTAAAAAAAAATCAAAACTAAATTTGTTCACAATTTGAAGATGTTCAAAATTAAAAATTGTTCTGTTTTCGGCAAAAATTCAAATAAAAATGTTCAGAAATAAACATTGTTCGAAATTTAAAATTTTCAATTTTCGAAAAATAATCAATTTGAAAAATGTTCAGAATTAAAAATGGTTCATTTTTTGAAAAATATATAAAATAAGTGTTCACATTTGAAAAATGTTAGAATAAAAAATGATTCAAAATTAAAAATTGGTCAGTTTTCAAGGAAGTTCAAATGTGGAAAATATTCAAATTCGAAAAACTCAAAGAATTTTGGTAATGCCGAGTTGTTTTTCCTCGGCGCTGGTCGATAGGTAGGAGCTGCCGCTAATGAGGGGTACATAGGAATTGCCAACAATAAAAAGGTTACCGAAGAGATATAGTTGGGTGGGCTAGATTTTGTTTGTTAGGCGTTCGTCCAAATACAAAATAACTAGGCCGCTGAAAAGAAAAAGAAAGAAGGAAAATCGTATCAGTAGGTGCAGGTCAAGTACACAACGAGTGGTGGTACTAAGGTGGTGGTCGTATGTAGCAGTACACGTCCACGTCGATCTAGATAGGCGTGTTAATTAAGCAGCCAAGTGACTAGTAGTAGTATTGCTGTTCCAGGACTTCGCATGATTGTACTCGCTCACTCATAATATGTTTTCTTGGTCCCTAGCCCACCCACGGCGCCTCACCTGGCCGCATGCAATTTCTTGCCGGTGGTTCCTCCGCCGCCATCACCGAATCAATGCCATGCCTTGCCTTCGATCTCCTCCATTGCAGATTAACTTGAGCACGATCGATCGAGTTGAGACGTCGCTGTCTCTCTCTGTTAGACTTGGATCCATCTTGATTGTTGTTTGCAGGACCATGCATTGTCATGGACTCACTGAAATGCATATGCCTGGTATGGTCCAAATGCAACCGCAAAGTACGTCCGCCAGGTTAAGCGCATCAAAGACGAGGCCAGGAACTGGATCCTGGGCAGGAGCAAAAAATCTTGCTGAGTTGATTGCTTAGGTGCGATGACAATCTTTTTTTCAGAAAGAATTGATGGAATTGGTTGATGTAGTCTAGTTTTCCCTGGTCCTCCCTGTTTTTTACTTTGGCCTCGGCCGTTACTTGTTTGCTCCTTCTATATCAATATAAAGGCAAATCTTTTGCCCCGTTAAAAAAAAAAAGTACGTCCGCCAGCATAATGGAGCCATGCTAATGGCTGTCAGCAACCGCTTGGTTGGACTAGCTAATCACCACACAGAGTCGTATTGCTAGCACTATACTACTCGCTAGCTCCTTACCAAAATGTCGTGCATATATACAAGATTCTTTAAAAGTCGTCGAACGATGTAAAGTGTGACCAAGTAAAAATGTATGTCGTACGAAAATATACATCACGACGAATCTCATACTCCCTCCGTTCCAAATTAATTGACTTGGTTTTGTCCAAATATGGATGTATCTATACTTGTTTAATGTCTAGATACATCCATGTGTAACAAAATGTGTGTCAATTAAATCCGAACGGAGCGAGTATAAGGTATTGGTTTGGTATTCTAGACATTGATATCTTTTATACATAATTGGTTGAACTTTACATAGTTTCTTACTTTTCAAAAAACTTACACGCCCTACATTTTGGCAAGGAGGAGGGCGTACTACTCTTGTTCCTTATACGTTTTGACAGTTCAATTTAGACTTCCAAAACGTATTAAGGACATAGGTAGTATACAATTAAACGATCAAGGTTTCTTGTTTGAAGAATAATAAAAGATTAAAAGGTTGTTCATAAAGTAGTATGTATACTATACATCCTAGGTAGGTAGGTAGGTAGGTTGCGAATTGTGGCCGGCACTGTAGGTGATCGGTTGAGCATTAGCTCTAGCACTATCTTGGTCCTACTACTTGTATTAATCAACGGCTTCCTTTTTCTCAACAAATAAACGACTAGTTTCATCGTCTTCGTTCGCTAGCTGCTTAAATGAAGGTGGTTGGGTGTTTATTATTAGTCATCGCATTAGTAAAATATATCCGGGCGAGGACTCAACTGAAAATTCTTCGGAGCACCTTAGTTTACCTTAAATTTGAGCTAGGGTTGCCTTTATTATATTATTATGTTTTCTTCGGATTATGTCACGCTCTCTATTTAACTAATTAACTAGTGATGTGTTTGGAGTAAGTGACAACCGACATCTTTTTTTTTGAAGGAGGCAGTGAGCACTGCTTCAAATTATTAAGGGGAAACCGGGATAAATACCGGGAGTGTCTGTTACAGGAGACAACCGACATCTTCCATTACTAGTTTGTATCTTGTGGTGTTCCAAGCATATTCAATCCCCACAAATGCAGCTAAGCTTAGCGTGCATCATGATATGACAGAAACATATATCCTCACAATATTTAAGTTATTGAGACCATGCACGGTATGTGTGGGTGTGTACGTATGATCGATCTATCATATCCACCGAAAAGATAAATAGATATGTACATCTTCCATTACTCATAATGGACACCACCAATCACCAACTCTGGAAAGATATGATCCTCTTCTGGTAGTAACAGTTCCAAAAGTGATCAAATAACGCATGCATTGCCTCCTCACTCTCGGACATTCCGAGAAAATCGTGCCGATAATCGGATGGGCTGAATTAGGAATGGCAAGATCGTGTGATGTGATGCGCAAGTCATGTCCCTTGTCCTTAGATTACAATTCAAGTGGTTTTTTTGGAAGGCCATAACAAAGTCCCACCCTTATAAGAACACCCCTACTAAAATAATAAAATTTATATTCATGTTCATCTCCGACCACGACATGTAAGCTCGATACCGCACCTGCTCTGCATCGACAAAGACAGAGAGTTGTTATATCTGTGGCGGGGGATTCACCGGAACTTCTCAGGCGGGAGACACAATCGACGATTATCCGAAGCACGGACCGTCGACCTAGTAGAAGAAGGTGAAGTTTATTTTGCCTCGTTTCATTTTACCAACAAGTTGGTGGTCCTCAAAATTAATTGATTAGTTACCAATCAAAGTAAGTTTAGTAATGGATGGATCTTAGGTACTCCATTGTTAGTATAGCAAAGTGGAACTCCCGTTCAACTCCTTGATAATCTCCACGATGATTAAGGGTAAGCCACGCTCTGGACCATGAGTTTGTGGTAGTAGCTTTATCATATCTCTTTGCATGCCTGGCTACCCTACGTGACTATGGTCAACATTATGTTGGTGGATCTTATTTCAGAGTTGATTTATCATATATATAATTCTTTGTTATGCTAGATCATGAGATATCTATATACCCATATTGTTGCGATCATTTTTGATGCATATTTGTTATGGTTGCACTTTGATTCGATGAATAGTCGAGGGAGGGCCCATTCATGTGTGGATATAGAAGATATTAGCACGTGATGCCCATATGGATGTTGTTGTTTTAAATCATGATTGTTGTTGAAATTGAACGAATGATTAGAGGGTTTCTCAAGTGACGTGATTAAGTAGCAATTTGTAGGGGTGTGTACGCCGTCCTTATGACGAAGTTCGCTATACCCTATTCTAGAGTTGTCACAACGATGTTTCTTTTAGAGTAGGTTGGGCGGACCCGTTGTTGCGCGGCTTAATCCTATGTGAGGAGAGCATCGAAGGGTTTGAGGATGTATCCCCAGTCGAACGCGAGACTTGACATGGGAGAATGGAATGGCACATACAACGTCGGTCTGAGTGGAACAAGCCTTCTCAGATCAATAACTAGAGCTCCCTGAATGAGGCTTGAAGCTCTAGTCTTCTCCCTTTTTGTATTGAGTAAGGAGTGAATGAGCCCTCCACCCTCTTGGGGTTTATATATGGAAGGGATCATTGACAAATGACCAACATTACCCTTCATGGTGGTAGGTGAGAGGGGTACAATGATAAAGTCCGGTCCACTAGTCCATGATGGATATGTATGACATAGGAGATGGGTCATGTTCCATTGTGGACTTGCCAATTAGGCCTCTACCTAATTGGCTTCTTCCTTCATGGGTTCATCTTTTGAGCTTGACTTTTATATATCTTATTTTGATATTTTACTTATTGACCATTCCATGACCATGGGACTTTGTTGATTAGTATTGGCTTGATATTACTCGGCTTTTGTCCGTGTAGGTGCCTAGTAGGCTTGGGGGTCTCTTAGGTAGGCAATATCCAATTTGACAACAATGGTGTTTCCCTTTTGGATGGATCATTAGATATATGTGTGCTATATATTTTATGCCACTATGTTTATGAGAGATAGATCAAATAACCCATGAACCTTAGTCCTTTGTCATACTTGCAACTCCTCGTTTACTTTACTAGTTAGTTTACTTGGACTTTTACTTCTTTTCGAAAATAACTAATTGCTACCATCTTGTTAACTGCCTAGAAGGTTATACAAGTGACATATATAGCTTGAGGTAAAAAAACTTACCTACTGCTCATGCGGATTGATACTGTTATTTCCATAATGATAGGTGCTACAACTATCCCCTCCGGTGGGTGTTATCACTTGTCTTTAATGGGACCTCTAAAACCGCCATCACGACAGCCAGGCGATGTGTGTACAACTTGCACCCTTTTTCTATCAATGTAATGATGCTAATTTTAAGTATGTTATTCTCTCTTGGTGTGACACCTTTGAACCGCATTGAATCCTCCTGCTTTCATCATCATCTTCTTCTTCTTCTTCTTCTTCTTTCATGTTCCCCTTTGTGTTGATATAAAGTGATTAACACGACTTTGCCCGTGGTAGTTATGGTCTAAAACCATTCTCGTCGAGAGGCGCTAGTTAAACCAAATATCGATGTATATAAATTTCCACATGATCGCACAATGCTTGAAACATGTGAATATCCCTAATCATATTCTTATACCTACGATTGAGTAGAGTATTTCATTTTTATTAATAATGTTTGTTGTGACAGGCTTTTCACCACTATCTTAAGTGTGGTATATAATAGATAGATGCATACACTTTATTGATTAAATGATGTAATTACTAAGTTTATTTCGATTATACCCCGATGTGAAGGAAAAAAATGTTCCCGAGTGCTGACAAGACATAGAGACTGTCGAGGTGAAAAGTTGTTCTCATAATGTTTCCCCTAAATGTCGCTTCTCTCAATATAAATTTATTACATTCTACTTAATAAAAAAAGGTGCTTCTGCGCTGGTTCGTCTAAAAAGTCGGTGTTGTCGTCACAAGGATTATGTTATGTCCACGATAAATACGTTTGAGATCATGTAGTATCATAATTAGATTAATAAGATGTCTAATATCTCATGTCACAATCTCGATGGTTATCCATGGATGATGGATGCATGCAACTAGTAAACTAATGTTCGATTTAAGTCAACATAAACAATTAATACATCAAGCTACCGAAGTAACCAAACTAATGATTAAACAATAGGCTTAAACAATGGAAGATTAGTTCCATAGGATAGAAAGTGTATACCGTTTAGTCGGATAATAGAAAGTGTAAAGCGGCGTGACGAGAAAGATGACCAAACCCAAAACCCAGCCGACGTGTTCAAAAAAAAAAAAAAAAAAAAACCCAGCCGACGATCGATTTCGATACTGTGTATTCCACTGACACCTGGGCCCGGTCTACACTATTTCCACCGCCAGAAGGCCCAACAATCCGACCAACCCCCTATAAATTATTCGTATAGACACACTATTAGCGGCCGCACGCGGCCCTCGCCTTCCCCACCGACCAGAAGAAAACAGAGCACCCACTTCGATCGCCGGAGCAGAGCAGCCATCAGCCATGGCCGCCCGTCCGTCCTAAACCCCACTAGTAACCACCACCACCGCAATCCCAATCCGATCGGCGACGATGAAGCTGGCAGTGGAGATTGCGGACGCGTCGGACCTGTCCCCGAAGGACGGCGCGGCCTCCTGCAACGCCTTCGTCGAGGTCGAGTTCGACGGCCAGAAGCAGCGCACCGGCACACGGCCCGGCGACCTCTCCCCGCAATGGAACCAGACCCTCCTCTTCGACGTCCGCGAGGACCCGGCCCACCCGGGCGGCGTCCCGTCCGACATCCCCGCCGTGGAGGTGTCCGTGCTCCACGACCGCCGCCTCAGCGACCACAACGCGGTCCGCGCCAGCGCCTTCCTCGGCCGCGTCCGCCTCGCCGGGGACTCCGTGGCGCGGTCGCCCGACGAGGCCGTGCCGCAGCGGTACCCGCTGGAGAAGCGCGGCCTGTTCTCGCGCGTGTCCGGGGACATCGCGCTCCGCCTCTACCTGCTGCTGGATAATGAGCGTGCGCGTGACGGCGATGCCGCTGCTGCCGGAAATTCTAATTCTGCTCCGAACGCGGCTCCTCCGACGGTGAACGCGGCCGATCAAGACCAGCAGCAGCGTGCGGTGCCCGCAGCCGCCGCCGCAAGCATGGACCCCGAGAGGATTGTCAGGAACGCCTTCGCCGCTGCCCCGTCCGAGGCGGCGGCGGCCGAGAACACGGAAAGGGGGGGCAGCCACGAGCAGTCACGCGTCTTCCGCGCCGTGCCCTCCTCAGAGCCACGCCGCGCCACGCTGCACGCCATGGCGGCGCCGGGCGCGCCGCCGGGCCAGACCGTGGTCGTGCCAAAACCCGCAGGAGGCCCGACGCCAGCCCAGGCACCAGGCTCCGCCTACGGCCTCACGGAGACCAAGCCTCCCCTTCCGGCCAAGATGGCGCGCTCCGCAGCTGCCAAGATCGCCTCCACCTACGACATGGTGGAGCCGATGAAATACCTCTATGTGGCCGTCGTCAAGGCGCGGGACCTGCCGTCCATGGACATCACCGGCTCGCTGGACCCCTACGTGGAGGTGAAGCTCGGGAACTTCAAGGGCGTGACGCGGCACCTGGAGAAGAACGCCAACCCGGTGTGGCGCCAGACCTTCGCCTTCTCTGGCGCGCACCTACAGTCCAGCCAGCTCGAGATCATCGTCAAGGACAGGGACATGATCCGCGACGACTTCGTCGGCCGCGTCATCTTCGACATGTCTGATGTGCCCAGCCGGCTGCCGCCCGACTCGCCGCTCGCGCCGCAGTGGTACCGCCTCTCCGACGCCCACGGCAACAAGCTCCGCCACGGCAGCCACCACGGTTTCGGCGAGATCATGCTGGCGGTGTGGCTGGGCACGCAGGCCGACGAGGCGTTCCCGGAGGCGTGGCACTCGGACGCGCACTCGCTGTCGCCGGAAGGGCTGATCAACACGCGCTCCAAGGTGTACTACTCGCCCAAGCTCATCTACCTCAAGATCTCCGTCATCGCCGCCCAGGACCTCGTCCCCGCCGACAAGGGCCGGCCGCTGGCGGCCACCATCACCAAGATCCAGATGGGGAACCAGATCCGGCGGACGAGGCCCCAAAGCGGGACGGCAAACCCGGTGTGGAACGAGGAGTTCATGTTCGTCGCCAGCGAGCCGTTCGAGGACCCGCTGGTGGTGACGGTGGAGGAGAAGGTCGCCGCCGGCCGTGACGAGCCCATAGGACGCCTGATCATACCGGTCAATTCGCCGCACGTTCCGCGCAACGACCTGGCGAAATCGATTGCGTCGAAATGGTTCAGCCTGTCGCGCGGGATGACGATGGAGGAGGCGGCGGCGGACGCGACCACCAGCCTCAAGAACAGGGAATCCTCCAAGACTTTCGCCAGCAAGATCCACCTGAAGATGAGCCTGGAGACGGCGTATCACGTGCTGGACGAGTCGACGCACTACTGCAGCGACCTGCAGCCGGCGGCGAAGAAGCTGCGGAAGAGCGCGATCGGCGTCCTCGAGGTCGGCATCCTCAGCGCGCGCGGCCTCGGTGGAAACAAGAACGCGTACTGCGTGGCCAAGTACGGCGCCAAGTGGGTGCGGACGCGGACGCTGCTGGGCACGGAGGCGCCGTCGTGGAACGAGCAGTACACGTGGGAGGTGTTCGACCTGAGCACCGTCATCACCGTCGCCGTGTTCGACAACGCCAACCTCCACCACCATGGCGACGGCGGAGATAAGGACAAGAGGATCGGCAAGGTGCGCGTCCGGCTGGCCACGCTGGAGTCGGACCGCGTGTACACGCACTACTACCCGCTGATGGCGCTGAGCCCGTCGGGGCTGAAGAAGACGGGGGAGCTGCACCTCGCCGTCCGGTTCACCTGCACGGCGTGGGCCAACATGCTGGCGCAGTACGGCCGCCCGCTGCTGCCGAAGATGCACTACACGAACCCGATCTCGGTGCTGCAGCTGGACTACCTCCGGTTCCAGGCGATGCAGATGGTGGCGACGCGGCTGGGCAGGGCGGAGCCGCCGCTGCGGAGGGAGGTGGTGGAGTACATGCTCGACGTGGACTCGCACATGTTCAGCCTGCGGCGGAGCAAGGCCAACTTCAACCGGATCACCTCGCTCTTCTCCGGCGCCGTCGCCGTGGGCAAGTGGTTCGAGGGCATCTGCAAGTGGAAGAACCCGCTGACGACCATCCTGGTCCACGTGCTGTTCCTCATCCTGGTGTGCTACCCGGAGCTGATCCTGCCGACGGTGTTCCTCTACCTATTCATGATCGGGGCGTGGAACTACCGGCGGCGGCCGCGGAAGCCACCGCACATGGACACGGTGCTGTCGCACGCCGAGCTGGCACACCCGGACGAGCTGGACGAGGAGTTCGACACGTTCCCGACCTCCAAGCCCAGCGACATCGTGCGGATGCGCTACGACCGGCTGCGGAGCGTCGCCGGCAGGGTGCAGACGGTGGTGGGCGACCTGGCCATGCAGGGGGAGCGCGCCCAGTCGCTGCTCAGCTGGCGGGACCCCAGGGCGAGCGCCATCTTCATCACGCTCGCCCTCGTCGTGGCCATCGTGCTCTACGTCACGCCCTTCCAGGTGGTGGCCGTCATCGTCGGCATGTACCTGCTCCGGCACCCCAGGTTCAGGAGCAAGCAGCCGTCCTTGCCCTTCAACTTCTACAAACGGCTTCCCGCCAAGGGCGACATGCTCCTGTGACTGATCCACCTGGAAAATCTCTTCTCCTTTTTGCATATATAGAGTTACCAGTATATATATACCACGAGAATTTAGCAAATATTTACAGTGAGTGGACACTCAAGAAATAAGAGTGTTTGGAGTGGATATAGATACTCTGAACTTTCAGAAGCTTCCTCGATCTGCAATTATTGAACTGAGTTGGGAAAGGAAGGGAACAAAGCAGCAGATGTAACATTCTTTTCATCCAATTTTTCTGTTCCTTCTTCCTCCTCGTTGGATACATGTAGCGTGCGGAATAAAGTTGCTCAAGCCTTATAACAAGAATAAAGTTGCTCCAATCCTTATAACAAGAATATACTACCACTGTATCCAAATGGCAACTTAAGGCTTTATTCATCAAGCAATAGCAATGTCATTTACAAGAAGAGATGAAAGAAAGCCAGGTATATTATCCTCCCAAACCGTCGAGGATCTAGAACTATAGGCTGATTTGGCTAGGCAATCAGCAACTGCATTTGCTTCTCTAAAACTGGTTTTTGGTACATATAGTTCTAGATATTCTCCATATATATTCTATTTTATGTTATTGACAAAATAGCTGTGTACTGCCAACAATGTGGAGTGTATACTATTGGTCTTTCAAAAGAATCTTTGTCTATACAGTTGCATTTCGTTGGTCAGACAAACATTTATGTTTCTCCAAATGAACTCCAAAGAGGCAACTGATTAATTAGGCACAAAAGTTGGGTCTGTTGCTTCCTAGCAAGCTAGTGGTAGGGCGTTCCATGTAAATTTTATTTTAGCTCAAGTGGCCAGTCCATATGCATGCATGATCAGTTCGATTTGGTGTCCAATCCAATTATCCAATACAACTATGGTCGAATAATCAAGTAAAGCTAGCTACTTAGTAGGAAGATACATACATAGCAGTGAAACATTCATAAGTTATAAATACAGAAGAATACAAACAAGACAATAGTCAAGAAACATATACGGGAGCAGAGCCTGCATTGTTGAAACTCACACTTCAACCTCTCAATCATCATCATCATCAAGCTCAGAAGATGACATCAACAGAACACCAAATAACATCAGAAGTGCAACGATCTGTGGTAACAACTCTAGGGACCTCAGGATCAGCTTCAGACACTCTAAGAAATGAACAGACATCCTCCTTATGTCTCATATAGTCATATGACTGGAGAAGAATCAATGCTAGACGACTTCACTCCAAGTTCTTCAACTTCTCAATATATCACCTTCGAAAATTTCAAAAGCAAGTGAGTTTGGAGTGGCTAGAGACACTCAGAACATTCAGAAGCTTCCTCTGCAATTATTGAATTGAGTTGGGAAAGGAAGAGAACAAAGGCAGTAGTTGCAACATTCTTTTCATCCAATTTTTTGTTGCACCGCACTACACTACACTATACTATTTCGTATATTCCATCGTTTCTTTTGTCTCTACACCGGTCACCTTTTCCATGCGCAATGTGTAAAGGTATGTACTTTCTTCTTCATCATCCTCCTCGTTTGATACGTGTAGAGTGCAGAATAAAGTTGCTCAAGCCTCATAACCAGAATAAAGTTGCTCCAATCCTTGTTTGGTACGTAGGAACTAGATATTCTATATTCCCTTTTTATCTTATTGCCAAAGTATAGCTGTACTGCCAACAAGGTGGAGTATATACTATTGGTCTTTCAAAAGAAATCTTTGTCTATGTGGTTGCATTTCGTTGATCGATCAGGCTAACAGTAGCATGTTTCTCCAAATGAACCAACTCCAGAGAGGCAACTGATCAGACTAACAGTAGCATGTTTCTACTATTGCCAAAGTAGTTATACTGCCAACAAGGTGAAGTATAATGTATATCGCTATACTATTGGTCATTCAAAAGAAACAGACAAACAGTAGAACGTTTCTCCAAATGAACTAACCGGGAGGCAACTGATTAATTAGGCACAAAAGTTGGGTTTGTTGCTTCCTATCTAGCTAGTGGTAGGACCTTCCATGGCGGTTTTATTTTAGCTCAAATGGTTAGCCTATGCATGCATGATCAGTTCGATTTCCTCGCCAAAACAAAAAAAATGATCATTTCAATTTGGCTGTCCAATCTAATTATCCAATACTCAACTAAAGCTAGATATATTGCTACTCTATGCATGATGATGGATCGCCTTTAAGATTTGCATGGTTTTGTCATGCCCATGGCATTGCCATTTCTTTTTCATGAATGGCATGTGGACAAAAGGTGTCAAAATATATTTCATGATGCTAATTGATGACTCTACTCGATATTATTATGTGTATCTTCTGAAATCAAAAGATGAGTCTTTGATTTCTTCAAAATCTATAAAGCTGGAGCAGAAAACCAACTTGATCAAAAGATCAAGAGGCTTAGGTCCGACTGTGGTTGAGAGTATTTTTTCAGTGAGTTTGATTCTTTTTTGCGAAAAATGGTATAACTTATTCAGAAGCTTCCCCTGCGGTTATTGAATTTGGGTTTGGACAGCAACATAACAAAGCAGTAGATGCAACATTCTTTTCATCCAAATTTTATGTTCCACCGCACTACACTACACAACATCTTTTATATTCCATTTTTTCTTTTGTCTCTGCACCGGTCACCATGTCCATGCGCAATGTTTAAAGGTATGCACTTTCTTGTTCTTCATCCTCTTCGTTCGATACGTGTAGAGTGCAGAATAAAGTTGCTCAAGCCTTGTAACAAGAATAAAGTTGCACCAATCCTTATAGCAAGAATATACTACCACTGTATTATTTGTTTCGAGCTAGTGCTGTCGATGCTGATGTTTAGTGTTTGGTACGTTGTACTAGATATTCTCCACATTCCCTTTTAATCATATTGACAAAGTATGTTGTACTGCCAACAAGGTGAAGTATATCCTATTGGTCTTGCAAAAGAAATCTTTTTCTATGCAGTTGCATTTCGTTGATCAGACAAACAGTAGCATAACCAACTCCAGAGAGGCAACTGATTAATTAGGCACAAAAGTTGGGTCCGTTGCTTCCTAGCAAGCTAGTGATAGGGCCTTCCATGGCGATTTTATCTTATAGCTCAAGTGGCCAGTCTATGCATGCATGATCAGTTCGATTTGGCTTCCCAGTCCAATTATCCAATATTCAACTAAATCCAGATAGATCGCTGGTCTATGTATGATGATGGATCGCCTTTAGGATTTGCACGGTCCGTTTTGTCATGCCCATGACATTGCCATTTCGTTTTCATAGCTAGCAATAGCATGCTGCAGGTGGTTGCAGTGCAAGACGGAATCAAAAGGTCGTCTGATTGGGCAAGGGAACACATTATTCAAGAGAGAGTGCGTGCAGGGTACACCCTGCCCTCCCTCGCCGGTCATCACTGATGGAGAAGAAGAAGTTTCTTTCCCTCACCTTCTTCAATGAGTACGAGGCAGGACCATGGGATCGAGCAGCATGCATCGGTTTCATCTCATAAATATAATAATGGTTGAGATGGTCCGGAAACTAATTGACCGATGATCAACCACGATTGAGATGTTGATTAGTGTGCTTGATGGCGAGGAAGCTAGATGATGGGAGAGTGACAATGAGGATATGAACATCTAGCTTGTTAATATAACCTTGCCGTTGTTATAAAGAGAGAGTTCAGTTAAGTTCACCGTACTAAATGTGCGTAAACACACCGACCGACAGCATTGCGAGAACGTGCAATTTTGGCCTGAAAGTCGATGTGAAACACATGAGGAGGTGAAGTGCCGTGGCCCTTAGTTTTGGTGATCTCTGTCGATCCAACCAATGATGAATTCCATCTCACATCCTGCCAAATGTAAGTCCCAAGCCATAGCTAGCAATACAGAGATGCTATGAGTGATGGATGTATGGTTCACATGCATGGCCGGTGGCTAATTAGCTCGACTTGATGTCTCGGAGATGGACAGGGTAACCAACCAACCCAGACGACCAGCCAATTGTACTCAAGTGGGCTTGCAGAGATCGAACTGCATTTTGCAGTGCAGACAAGGATAGATGTTCATGTGCAGAAAAACAATGCATGGCCGGCCGGCCGGCCGGTGGCGTTGAACCGGGAAGCATAGTGCAAATTACAACCCCTTCGATACATATTATATTAATTGTCGCTAAATCACATATATCTAGATATGTTTGCCTGTAGATACATCATATGAATAGAAGGGAGTATTACTTGACATGCACCGGTTGGAATGATGTTTTCATGTGATTAAGGCCGGCAATCGGGTCGGGTTTGGTCGGGTCGACCTCTTCCAGACCCATGCCCGTTTAACAAATGGGCAAGCTTCTCTGCTCGCGACCCTGCCCATGGGTCAGATTTCATGCCCATGCCCATGCCCGTCGGGTCACCCGACCCGTCGGGTCGCCCGTCGGGTCTGCATACAACAGCTCCTCATGTCAATTCTGGCACTCCAAGATGACATATTTTATGTGTCAAACTGCATCAGTACATCAATAAAATCATAATAAGTGTTGAAATGCATCACTGAGCAGAGAGAGAGAGTAGGGGAGAGGGATTGCGGCGGGGACGGGGAGAGACTGGGGAGGGACACGGTCACACCTAGGGTTAGTGGCTTAGTGCGGTGCGTGATGGATTTGGACTGTTGGGCTGGGCTGGAAATTATATGGGCTCTGGTCATGTCTTACTATGAGACCCCACATGTCAGCCCATACCCTACCCATGACTAATCGGGTTACCCATCGGGTCGCCCATGGGTACACATGTCTGCCCATACCCTACCCATGACTAATCGGGTCGCCCACGGGCGAGACCCATGGGCGAACATAGCGACCCATACCCTACCCATTAGGGTCGGGTGCCCGTGGGCGGACGTGCCCATGGGCAGAATTGCCGGCTTGACATGTGATCGACGAGGCAACTTACTTGGTCATGCGCTGCATGCACGGTGTGATGTGGAACGGCGATGGTCTCTTACTGTTGAAAGAAGTGCCGGCCACAGTAACAATCAATCAACTGCTGTTGCAGAGCCGTCGATCCTGTACATATAATCCCGAACTAGGTGTGCTAGTTCAGGAACGACAGTTGGGTATGTCGTGGCCGAGCTATACTGGAAGTGGAAACGGACGTGCAACTGTGTCGGTCAGTGTAGGCTTCTTAGGCATCGGCAGAGTACTTTTTAAAAAAATAGAAACATATTGAATTCAACAAAAAGCTAAGAGCATCGCACAGATGTACCACTTACCTGAAATCTTTGGCAAACTTCCATTTATGAAAAGGTGCGTTTAGAAATCTATTGTACAAAACATGCGGATTCTTTGGGCACGCATGATTTGATAACCTGAAGCCAAGGTGAGGCTAGTAAGAGTTCTTGTACTCTTATGGCGCTACAGCCTTAGAGTTGTGAATGGGAAGACCCTGAACATCAGGTGTTACCCGTAGAGACTGCAATGGTAATGTGCCAATGGCTGCAGCAGGGCACTTGGCCCTCCATGGTGCACTACAAGCTGAAGCTGATGGGCGTGGTCAGATTGACATGGGCCTGCTGGTTCGATTGACAGTGGAAACTGATGCAGTGAACCCCAGGACTCTGTTGAAGGTGATGAGGTGGGCGATGGCAGGCGAAGATAACACAATCTTTGGAGAATTCATCAAATTATTGTTTGTAAATTTGTCAAGGCTCAAGTTCTTTTTTGCCCCACCATATTTGTGACTCTGCTGCCCATGAACTTGCAATTTATGGGGCGTCTCTGGGGTCCTCGGACAATCATGTCTGGTCTGGCTAGATGAATGCTCACAGTTGTATCACCTCTTGTGGCTAGCGACTTACCTCTTTCATGTTCCAAATGCCATATGGTTATCTATCTCACAAACTTCAGCAGAGATTTAAAGTTGAATCTCAACCTGAACCAAAGCCGAAATGAGGCGCGCACACACACACACCAGTACACAACTAACAGGTAAGCTGCTTCAACGTGCTTGATCAACACAGGGCCAATAATAATCGATAAGCCAAGCATGTCACTGTCTTCATTCCAGTTGGCAAATTGCGTACATAAATTTGATAAGTTACAAAATTAAGCCATTAATCCGACAAGTCAAACTTCACAACTGACCAGCACGGATCAGAGGGCCGATTTCCCGGTGAAGCGCAGCATACAAAATGGAAGAACCTGCAGCACAGAACCTGATACCTGTGGAGCAACAAATTCTATTAGTCAAACTAGTTTGCACATTCATTAGGAGATTTCGTTAAAGTTAAGGTGTTTGTTTCAAGAAAGGAAAAAACAAACGCAATCAAGTGACATTGTTGCTGTTCACGGTATGGAAAACAACCGAATCTGTTTGGTTACTAAAGATGGTGTAACGTTAATCAATACCTGGATCAACCGACAAACAGAAGCAAAAACACAAAACAGACACAAAATCACCAATCGCGGAAATAAACTCAGCAGATCATTAATTGATCAAATCTGACTGCAATTTTTCATCCAAAAGGAATAATTTAGAAGACCTGAGATGAGAAGAAATCAGGTACAAGAACCCAACTTACATCAAGCCATTATCTGTTTGCCGATCAGGAAGAAAACCTGAGACTTCAATCAGCTCCATGATGTCCACCACCAATGTCTGTTTCTGCAAGCATGAGAAGTCAAACAACCACTGTAGTTCCAACAAAAATAAGTAGATCATCTTCAAACAAATTAGCCTGAAACATAACAGATAAATAAGTAAACCATACTAACAAATACTAGCAACATACATGATCGAGGCTATTCAAATAAATTTAGCCTGAAAATGGAATGAACTCAACTATTAGTTTCGGTGGTTCAATTACAAATGGATATGCTACTCGCAGCAGGGACTCTCCAAATAAATAGAGCTAGATTTTAGCTTATGAATGTACCTACTGAGTCACCTATTTGACATTTCAGTTGGTTCAACCTAGCTTTTCATTAGTTCTCTTCAAGACTTCAACTTCCAACTATTTTAAACCACCACTGCACAATTCTTGCATATGTAAATAGGCATGCAACAGTGACATTTAGTTCAGTATTACAAAAAGAATTCGCCGATCTTGGTGTTCATTATCTTATTATACGGATATTCATATGACAAACAAATTAGGACAATTTGCCAGCGCTGACTTGAACAGCAAAAACAAGAATGACGCTAACAGTAGACCAATTGCAGTCACCGCCTGGCTTCAGAGCATAAAATAAATTAGATACCACTAGAAGATCTTTTGTCCAAATCCTAATCATTACAAAAAGCACAACCACGCAAGTATCAGGGAAGAAATATTGCGGAAACAAAATTTCTATGTGATGAAGGGGTCATCAAGCAGCCAAAAAAACAAGTGATATGACACTAAGAATTCTTAACTTAACTCGAAAGGATGTGAACTGTATTCCATGATGCCATTATTCAAACAAACTGGTTTTTGTTTTTGTAATATATATGTGAAGTCATGCAAGTACCTGCATCGTAGACACTTTCGAATGGATGATAATGAGAAAAAGCGTAGGTTTCAAATAGTTTCTTGAACTGCAATGACTCAAGATAGACCATAAAGAGGGCGCCGCATGTCCACAAGAACACTACATTATTTTCCTCAGCGAACCCTCGTATTGATACCGTCATGTCCCGTGATTCTAGGGAAAGTACCTTGTCCAGTTCAATAGTTCTTACGCGTCAACACTCGATATTTCTGGAACCCCCTCTCCCCTCTACAGTGCTAGCGAGCGACGCGGAGGCGACTCGGCGTCACCAGGCGGCCGCCGGCGTATCCGGGGATTTCCCGCCCTCCGCCGGCCGCTCCGGCGGCGGGAGGGCGGGGAACCCCTAGATCTGCGCTCCGGCGAGTAGCGGCGGGGCTTTTGGGCGGCGCGGCTGAGGCGGGGAAGCCGGCGCCGTTGTTTTGGAGTTCTGTGGCTCCCCCTCCCCGGTGTCGTCGACGACGGCGCCTGCGAGCTGCAGACTCGTTCCCGGGCTGTTGCTTTCTTCTCCGGCAATGGCGGCAGCCCGGTTTCGAGTGTGAACGAGGCCGGTGGTGGAGGAGGTGCGAGGCGGCTGCGGTGTGGGGAAGCGGCGTGCAGGCGGTGGATCTGGCCACCTCTGGTGAGGTGGGGCGGTGCTGGCCCCAGATCCGGCGCGGGTGGAGCTCGGGGCCCGGCCCCGGCCGATGGACCACCATCGTCTCAGGTCTCAGCTCTTCGGAGCTGGGCGTCGATGCGGCTCAACAACGCCTTCGGGCATGGAGATCCTCCGCTCCAGGGTGCGGGTTCCTGGGTGGCTGCGCTCTTCGTCACCTCCGGTGGTGGAGATCGAGCTGGCCGGGATCCCTCGAGGTGGAAGACGGCGTGCTACGGCAGCTTTGTCCTCTGTATCCTTCTTTGTTCTTTGCTTGTATCCGGCCATGTATATTTGTCCTCTACGTTTGAATACAAGTATGGAAATTCAAAAAAAAAAAAAAAGTTCAATAGTTCTTCCAAGCTGCCACGAATCAACACCATCACAATCAGTTTTCCTATTCCATAAGTGGATGCTGCAGTCTGACTGGAAGAGTAAGCCAAGGCCACCACCCTCTGCCCGCATCATCCAGAATCGGTAAATCCCCTCTTCAAGCATATGCGCTGGCACCCGGATCACAGCCAGGCTTCGCTGCACCAAATCAAACTCGAGAATTCCAACAAAATTCCCAGCAAGCATCCAGTAAATGGAATTCCCAGCAAGCACAGCGGCCTTGTTGGCATAAACCAAGGTGGGAAAATTCCTCATAATAATATCACTCCTAGGAACCTCGGACGGAAGCGGCGATGAGATGAGATCACCCCATAAGCCGGTCTCCGACGAGTAAACGCAGGCGAGCGCTCGTCTGCGTTGTTTGTCGTGGTTGTCTGCCACTGTCAACACCACTTGGAAGTGGGCGTCACCGCCGGCACGAAGCACCGCCCCGTTGATCGTTACCTTCTCCGCATATGTCGCAATCCCCGGGGGAATGGCGAGGCGGTGCTGGTCGCGAGTGACGGGGTCCCACACCAGCATCTGCTTATGCGCTATGTCCAAGATGAGCATAAGGCCATGGCGGCATCCAAGGGAGATGAAGCGGTCGCCGTCCTCGCGCTGCAAGGCGAAGCAGGCAGGCGGGACACGATTTGGGGCCTCGAGAGTAGGTACGAAGTAGAGTCCTTGGTCTCTGTTGAAGAAGCCGAGTAGGGGAGGGTTGCGGCGGTGGTGGCGGCGGAAGCGGTGGAAGAAGCCGCGGTCCGAGGCGACGCTGCGCCAGAGCTTGCAGACGAGGGACGCGCGGGGGAGGGAGGAGGGATGCGGCGGGAGGCGGAGGAGGATCTCTCCGAGGAGATCGTCGTCCTCCAGCGGCGTCTTCACCGCCGGCGAGCAGGGGCGGCGGCGGAGGCAGCTCATCTCGCCGTAGACCTAGCCACTGATGCGGGATACGTTTTGTTTTGCTGTTTGTGGAAGATGATGCGGGATGTGGTGGACTGGACTCGAATCGGAAGGAAGTAAAGTGCAGTGCAGGCCCAAATAGTGCCAGTCTCCAGTGAAGCCCACGGTGGGTGCAAGATGAAGGGGGAAAATAAACAGAAAACCATAAATGGAGGCTCTTTGTCTAAAAAAAAGATGGAGGCTCTATCCTCTATGGAGCATTTTATTCTTAAAAATTCGAAAATCCATATTTTAAGTTTAAAAAAAAATTAAGACATATACGGAGGTACACGAGGATGCATTCTATCAACGTGCAAAATCTTAATTCAAAATAATTCATACACTGGGGTAAACAAAAATAACAAAATATGATAGATTTTGGGGAGTTGAAATTTTACACGGTTTAGAAAAGCCTACAATTCCACCGTGGTATGCGTCGCTCCCGTCTCCACACGGAACGCTTGCCACGCGTCCCCATGGACCCACCAAGAGGCCTCAAGCGCTGGTTCCTACACGATTGACGTGTCCCCAAGCTTATCCTCTCCACGCACGTGTTCTGGTACCCCGCACATGGCAGCCATGGCCACCACAGCCTACAGGCTCCTCAAGACCCCGTTTGCATGCGCCCTCACTCCCGACCGAGTGGCGCCTCCTGCACATGACACTGACTCCCCTTTCCCCACGCATCGTGCGCGTGAGACCACACCTCGCCTCTCCCCCAGGTCCTCCTCTGTCAATCTCGTCGCAACCTGCTATGGCCTAGCATCGTCCTCCTCCCGTCATCTGCTCCTGTTGCTCGTCATGGCGGCGACACCGGTTGCGACAGCCAGGTGCTGAAACGGCCCCGCACGACCGCACCTGCCGGAGGTCGGAGGGAAGCCACGCCTGTTGAGCTACGCGTGCGGGTGTGAACATTTTTTTTACAGGTGGTGCAAACTCTTGTAAGGTTTGTAGAAAAATAATCTTCTCTTGATGCAAATCCACAAACTGATTGTAGCAATTTTATTCTTCACATGATGCAAAAAAATTATGTGGTGCAAATATTTGGAAGGTTTGTAAATAACCAAACTTGTATTTGCAAATTTTCAAAATTGTACGACTCTCGGGCTCGAGGAACCCCGGTATTTTGCAAAGAATCAAAAATTGTATTTAAAATATAAAAATCTTTTTTTATAGGGATACATGGAGATGATTTCTATGAACGTGTAAAATTCTGTTGATAAAGACATTGGGCTAGACAACAATCAAAAAAGTGTTGGCTCTAATTAGGCATTAAATTTTCCTATTTTGTCTTCATATTTTTCATTTTTGTGTACACCGGTGTATTAAAACATAATTATATGACTGATCCAACAAGCCGCAAATTTGAGCTCCATGAAATCCTTGCATATATCCAGTGTGAAATGATCTTGATTTTGCAATTCTAAGCTCAAAAAGTGGTGTGAAGAAGATAATGTTTTTGATTGGGTTAAGATTGCATATGTTTGTAATGTTGATATTAAGATATATGTGATGCATGGCCTGAAATATGATGGAGAATTAGGTAAATACTTACACTACTCCATGAGGCTATAAGTGAGAGTGGACACTCAAAAAATAACTGAGTTTGGAGTGGATATAGATACTCTGAACATTCAGAAGCTTCTTTTGCAATTATTGAATTTGAGGTTTGAAAGGCAGAGAACAAAGACAACAGATGCAACATTTCTTTTCATCCAAATTTTCTGTTCCACTGCACTACATTACATGTATTCCATTGTTTCTTTTGCCTCTAAACTTTCTCCTCCTCCTCGTTGGATACATGTAGTGTGCGGAATAAAGTTCTTCAAGCTAACAAGAATAAAGTTGCTCCAATCCTTATAACAAGAATATCCTACCACTATATTCTTTGCTTCGAACTATTGCTGTCGATACTGATGTTTGCTACATAGTACTAGATATTCTCCATACCTTTTTATCGTATTGGCAAATTAGCTGTACTGCTAACAAGGTAAAGTGTATACTACAGGAGGCAGCGATTTGGGTAGTAGGTGCAGATGCACCTATTATGTAAAACATTTTTAATTTTTTTTCAAAATGTCAAAAAATTATAGAAAAAATTCGGATACACATTAGAACATTTTGTGTCAGCACAAAAAAATTCGTTGAGAAAAAACATTTTTTGTGGCCTGTGTAAAAAAAGACAAAAAAATATCTCGTATGAAATCTTTTTTTTGGAGGGACAAACAGTGGGAAAGATTCCCACTGCAATTTATATATATATATATATATATATATATATATATATATATATATGGCGGTTATTTACAGAGAGATTACAGTGGCAAAGGTGTACAAAAAAGAAAAAAACTTCTAAGTTTGTGTCTCCCTCCAAAAATTGAACTGGTCGGAGTGCTTGGCTTTTATTCTGTACTTGAGCCAATTTAACTCTGACAAGAAGATGGCTTTCCACCTCTCAAAGGTGGGCCTTTCATCTCTAATTTTTTTATTCTTTCTGATCATCCAAATACTACAGCTTGCAAGAATAAAAAATGAAATCATTTTGGAGCGTACGGATTTGTCTTTTTTGCACAGGTCACAAAAAATAGTTTTTCTTCACGTAACCTTTTGTGCTAACATAAAATGTCTTGAAGTATATTCGAAATTTTTATTTTGAATTTTTTGACATTCTCAAATTTGTTTTTTGAACAGTGGGTGCATCTTGCACCTGCTACCCGTGATGGATTTCCGGTATATTATTGGTCTTTTGAGCTCAAAAAAATATACTATTAGTCTTTCAAAAGTGGTTTGTCTTTAGGTGATTGCAGTGCAATGGATCAAAGGGTTATCAGATTGGGCAACGAAACACATTATTCAAAAGAGAGTGTGTGGCACACCATTGTCGGTCATCGATGGATCGATCATTTGAGTTATGAATCATGGCCACAAGAAGAAGTTTCTTTCCATGCACCTTCTTCATTAGTATTACTAGGCACGACCATCAATAGATCGAGCACCGTCGATCTCATTTCCTAAATACTAGGTAAATTTGGCGCGGCGTCGTCACGCCGCACCGGTGTGGTAAAATTCAAATTTGGAAATGTCGACATTTAAAAATTGTGTAGATTTGAGAATTGTTGGAATGCAAAGAGAGCTTATGTTTGAAAATTGTTTAGATTTCGAAAATTAGTCAAATTGGAAAGTTATTTAGATTTGAATTCTTTTCACGTTAGTAAAATGGTTAGATTTGAAAGGCAGTTGAAATTTTAAAATATTCAAATTTGTTTACCGTGTTATAGCGGTAAAATTGAAAGTTGGAAAATGTCCACATTTTAGAAGTGTGTAGATTTGGAAATTGTTGAAATGCAAAGAAAGCTTGTGGTTAAAAATTGTTTAGATTTCGAAATTCGTTCAAATTGGGAAGTTTTTCAGATTCGATTTCTTTTTTCATTTGTGAAATGATCAGATTTGGAAGACATTTAAAAGTTTAAAATATCCAAATTTGAAATTTGATCGTATGCAGTAAGTAGTCAGCATTTATTTTTTGTGGTCATGTTGATATATTTTTCATATTTTGTCGGTGGATGTACTCGAAGTTACTGATTTTGCACCATTTAGTAGTTTTTGAAAATAGTTTAAATACCCTAAAACAATATCTATAAAGTGTCTTAAATTTTTGAAAGCATGTTCTATTTTGAATTTTGTTTTTTGATTCAATTGTATTTGTTTGGAAAATAAGTTTGAAGCAGCTATGTCTCAATATTTACATTTGTGGTATTCTTATTTTGATATTTTAAAGCTCATGATATAAATGGGTAGTTGTATTTAAACGATTTACCAAACTGTATTTAAATGAGATGTTTTGTACCAAAAAATTATTTTATTGTGTTTGTCATACTGAATGATATTACCGATATTATTTTTCTGGATTTTATTTGAGTTCTGAAGAAAATTATGAAATCTATGTTTTATAAAATGACGTGAAGATGTCAAATGAGCCTTTATGTATTATTTAAAAAAATTAAGATTTGAAATAATTTGGAAAAGATCCCAAAGTAGTTGGAATGACTATTTTGATTTTTACAAATTTTTGGAAGCTGGTCTGAATTGATTTGGAGATGTATTTCAAAAGTTACAAAAGTTTTGAAAAAAGGAAAAAAAAAATAAGGGTCGAGCCAGCCGCACAGCAACCAGCCCATCTCCCCAGCCCAGGCCCACTGTGACGTCGCCGTGACGTCACCAGTGGCCGGGCTCTGCCGCGGCGGCGTCGACCTCGCCGGCGGATTCGTTGATGGTTTTTTAGCGAGGTCCCTGCTTTTTCGTCGAATCGCAAATAGGTCCCTCACAGCGGAAACCGGGGGACTACGGTGTAATTTGTCGAGTTGCGAGTTTGTTTTTGCAAAATCGCTGCGCCAAAATTCGTGCGCGGCCGTCGGATCAGCAACGGACTGGCTGGATCGAGGCGAGGGTACTGTTCAACACTGTAGATAGCTACAGTGTTAGCTACAGTGCCCGGATCGCTGTGGGAGCGAGGAATCCGGTGTCTTTCATATAGTTAGTAATAATGGTTGAGATGCATGATCCGGGATTTAATTGACCAATCAACCACAATTGAGATGTTGATTAGGAATTTTTTACAAAATAACCACTTCGGCGAGTGGATTGTCAAAAAGGACTAACTCTCAAAAAAAATTGTCAAAAAGGACCACTTACACCGTGACAGTAGGCGCGCCAATCGACACGTGTCGCCTGCCACCACGGACTGAGGCGGCATTGCAACACAGTAGAGTTGTCAGTGAGAAGAAGATTCTGAACATCTCTTGAAGCTCTACACCATGTGGCTAGATGAATGCCCAGAGTCTCTATCAGCTTTTTGTGGCTAGCGATTCAGCTAGTTCATGTTGCTAATGGGAATTTCTATGGTTTTCTCTCTAGGAACAATAACAATTCCTCAGATAATACGAATTCAATGCTCACGCATACGCACGTACAAAGCAGAAATGGGGAACATCATGGGACAATGATCTGGGACATGTATAAGCAAAGGATGATAAATGAGACGCACACACGACACAACTCACGGGTGACCTGTCTCAACGTGATTGCTTACTTGCAAGGCACGAAGCAGATGAACTCAAGCATCGACACAAGCAAGTCACTCTGTCTTTTATGCCAGTTGACTACAATCTACATAAATTAGATAATAGACGGTAAGTCTGCAAAATAAGCGATTAACTCCCGGTGATGGTGTCGGCGGAAGCGGCGGGAGAAGCGGGGGTCGGAGGCGAGGCTGCGCCAGCGCTTGCAAACGAGAGAGGCGCGCGGGAGGGAGGAGGGCTGCGGCGGGAGGCGGAGGAGGATCTCGCCGAGGAGGTCGTCGTCTTCCAGCGGCGTATTCACCGCCGGCGAGCGGGGGCGGCGGCGAAGGCAGCTCATCTCGCCCTAGACCCTAGCCAGTGCTGCGGGATGTGTTTTTTTCTGTATATGTGGAAGATGCTGCGGGACTGGACTCACTGCAGGCCCAAATAGTGCGAGTGAAGCAATTTGAAGGTACAAAAATACACACACAAGATTTATAAAAAAAACACATCTCACCCCAAAACCTCTATAACCTCGAAGAAAACTTTGACACTAGTCATTGTTCCTTATGTAAAACGAAAGAGACTTCGTAAAACAATATTTGCAAAACTTGAAGCCGAGGTGAACCGATTCTTGTACAAGTTGTTGCGTTCGCAGCCACCACCCGTCGAGACGTCCGGGCCACTCATTTGAGCACCGGCGAGTCGGTGGCCACATACGCGTCGTTAAGATAGACCACCCACGTCGTTATGTCCACCGCCTGGGATACTGAACTCCATCGGACCGCCGTATAACATGTTGGGGTCCAACTGAGCAGTGTTTTGGGGATGCCAAAGTCCACCAACCACCAGGGAGGAGAAGAGTATCGGCGGCGCGTGCGGCAGGCGACGATCCGCCGACCTCAGGAGAGAAACGACTTGGTCCCGATGATACGGGACCATCACGAACATACATCGTTGAAGACGCCTAGATCCCCGGCGAGGTGCTCCTTGGAGGTTGAAAAGGACGAGCAACGGTCTAGCTCCCCTTGGCTCCCATCGGCGTCGTTGTATTGTCCTCGACGGAGCACTCAAGCCGTTTGGCGATGGCTCTTTCAACTTCTTACACCTCGGAGATCTTATGGCGCACACGTTGTTCAGCCTACTGCGCACTTACCGGTTTGACCGCCGGGTCCACGGGCAGCGCCGGAGGATTGATCGCATTCGTGCTAGAGAACAAAGTGAGACAGGGGATGCGGCGACAGAGGTGTCGGCTAAAACATGAGAGGATGCCACACGTGTGGGATAGAGAGGAGTGTGAGGAGGGCCACACTAAATAGGGTTTCCTCTCACTACCGAGTGGAGGCGGTGGGGCAGAAGTTGCCCATGGTTGGACATCTGCAGACACAAATAGTGCCAGCCTTTAAATACGCTACTAGTTGAATTTAGGCGCGTCGTCACGTCGCGCCCTGGGTGGATATTTCTGTAAATATACTTTGTTTTTTGTATTTGGTTACATAATATACTTTGTGAATAGAAATGATGAAGTTGTTTGTTTAATGCATTTATTTTTGCATAAATGTTAGAACTTATTGAGTTACTGCGAAAACAAAACAATAGTTTTACTGTTTTACTATAAATTTAAATGTTTTTTTGCAAATCTATTAAAGCAAACTAAAAGTGGAAAAGGGAATTTATAATTGTTTTGTAAACTTAAATGTGTTTTTTTATCATTATTGTAATGCGAAGCAAAAGAAAAGCAAGAAACAAAAAAAAACAAATAGAAAGATTTAATTTCAATGTTTTTACAAATTTACTACAACAAACTGGAATTCAAAAAGGGAAATTATAGTTGTTTTGTAAGCTAAAATGTGTTGAAATTATTTTGCTTCATCGTGATCATTATTCCGATGTTGTTTTGTTGCAAACCAAAAGAAAAGAAAAAGAAAGAAAGAAATATAATGTATTAACGTTTATTAAATTCAATCCATCTGTAGAGGAGATGAATATGTGATTTCTTGAAATATGCATGTAGTCAAGTATTATTTAAGTTGTTTAGATATTTGTTCTGTTGTGATTTTTAAAATTAAGTTTACACTTATAAGTTATTCGAATTTTAAAATAAATTAAAATTGGAAAGATATTCATGTTTGCATTTTTTCCTGTCTGTTAAATACTCAGATTTGAAAGTCATTTTAGTTTGAAATAATCAAATATGGAATTTGATCATATGCCATAAATAGGCAACGTTTATTTTTCGTGTTCATGTTGATATGTTAAGGGGAAGTTATTCAAATTGAAATTGTTTTAGTGTTTACAAAATGATCATGTTTGAAAGAATCAAATTGGAAAGTTGTTAAGGTTTGATTTCTTTTTTTCGTTTAGAAAACAATTAGGGTTGAAAGAATTTTAAAATTTTAGAAGACTTAAATCAGAAACAAATTGGATTTAAATGCCAATGTGGTTGTTTTTTTTCATAGATAAATCTTTCCAAATATTGAACAATTTGAAATATTCGAACATGTATTTTTTTATTTTTTAAAGTAGTTATAACATTTTTTTTGTGAGCATTTTGATGTGTACTGCAATATTTTTGGGAGGAATTTTTCCTGGGAGGAATTTTTACGCCGCGCCCTTGATGTTAATTTCTGGGAGGATTTTTTTCTTGAAATATTCAAATTTGAATAGTGATCATATGCCATAAGTAGGCCTTTTTTGTCATATTTGTGAATACCGTGATGTAAATAATTGAAATTTGGAAATGTTTACATTCAAAAGGTGGTTCGGACTTTAATATGTTCAAATTCAAGGGAGTTTGCGTTGTTATGGTGTTCAGATTTCAAAATTGGTAAAATTGGGAAGCAATTCATGTTTGATTGATGTTTATGTTTATTGAATGCTCATATTTGAATTGCATTAAAAAAAATTAAGTTTTACAATTTTAAAAGTTGGTCGTATGGCATAAATAGGTTACATTTATTCTAGTGACCATTTTGCTGTATTTTTCGTTTTTTTTGCGGTGTGTAAATTTAAAGTTATTGA
Organism: Poa pratensis; assembly: GCA_947311845.1. NCBI lineage: Eukaryota > Viridiplantae > Streptophyta > Magnoliopsida > Poales > Poaceae > Poa > Poa pratensis. Next base: position 30,462,608 of record CAMZMU010000099.1, read on the forward strand.
ATTTGTAATATTTGTCTGCTTTCTGAATTTTGTGCGAAGATTCGAAATATTTTGGAGGAGGTCCAAAAGTGTTTGGAATGATTATTTTGGTATTTTGAAATTCGAATGGCGATCATATGCCATAAGTAGGCATTTTTTTTGTCATATTTGTCAATACCGTGGTGTAAATAATTGAAATTTGGAAATGTGCACATTCAAAAGGTGTTTCGATTTTAATATGTTTGAATTCAACAAAAGTTTGCATTGTTAGGCTGTGTGAATTTCAAAATTGGTAAAATTGGGAAGTCAAACCTTTTTGAACGATGCCTACAAACTTGAACTGACGAAATATTAAGTAGGACATCAAATTGTTCATAAAAACAACACTCATAGACTATCAAGCAGCTCACGATAGAATATGCTTGTGAATGACATGAGTTCCTCAGTTTTTTTATGTGACCAAGAGATGGTCTGATGTACTGGTATATAGCATAGATACGTTTTGCACAATTAGTTTGAGGTACTGAAGTGTACGATATGGATAAAAGATTTTGGACATGTAAGTATACATTAAACGTGGAGAAGGTAGCATACATTTGAAGTTTAAATAGATATTGTTCGTACTGTTGTGATTTGCTTTTGTTATAATAGAATTGTGCAAGCACAACATTCTATCTATCTGAAATTTTAACGATGATAGGGATGCAAAGTGTTACGAAGATAAGCCATAAGAGAATTTAACGCGGCGTCACGCCGCGATTTTGTTAGTATGTATTTTTTCATAAATTTGTAAGATAATTCCGTAATTAAAGAATATATATTTTCCGTAATAGAGAAAATATATTTGAATTATCTCCAAACATTTGCCAATTTTTAAATTTTTTAGGCAACTTAGTGAAAAAGAGTAGTGTTAATTTTGGTAGAAGTTAAATTATGTTGGAAGCAAATTTATATGCAACAACAAAATTGCATTTAATTACTGAAAAGGAGTGAGAAAGAGTAGTAATATTTTTGGTAGAAGTTTAATTTTGTTGGAAGCAAATCTATATGCAACAACAAAAATGCATTTAAGTGTAGAACATAAAGACATGAATCTTTGCGAAATAAACAAAAAACAGAGTGTACACAATGTTTTTTTTAGTGTATTTTTTATGTAAAAAGTATGGAGATTCGTTAAATTTGAAGTTTTTTTGATATATTGTTTGCATTATTCTGATCCGTCGGGAAAAAGAAAAAAATCATTGTTCATTACAGTCAACGCAGGTAGTATAGCACTGTCGGAGTCGGATTAGAAAGAGCTGCTGAATTCGGATTTTTTGTGATAAAGTTCACTAATAGCTTTTACATCCGCACTGAATTATTGAAGCTTTAAGCTATTATTATTTGCAGCCAGTTTGTATACACTTCCAAGTATTGATTTTGCAACAAAAAAGAATAGTGGTTTATACAAACTGTAGAAAAATATTCGGAGTACTGTAGAGGGTGTTGGATTGAAGGAGGCAGGAGGCCGGCGAGGTTCCTTCCTCAAGTTGAAGAAAAAAGTTTGCTAGTGGATTGCAAGCAATTTCATATAACAATTGATGAATGTTTGAGAGAACACAAAGAATTAGAAGCTTATTTGCATGTTTAGACATGGTTATGAATTAATTCCGCAATCGTCGGGATTCGAAATGTTGAAATTCGCAGGAATTTGTCGTGTGGAGTATCTTCAAATATCTAGCCGGAGTATCTTCAAATATCTAGCGATTTGAGATGTTAAAATTCTTTTTTCTATTAATATTTAATTTATGTTCGTAATAAGTAGAAATGCACATTTATTGAATTGAGTTTCATAATTAGAGTTAGTTCATTTGGATTTTGTCCAAATAATTACCAAATCGAAATGTTCAACTTAAATACGTAATGAGACGAAATGGGTTTTTTTGAGCATCTAATAAATTTACCATCATATATTTAGAGGAAGTACATTTGAATTTTCTTAAAATATTTACCAAATTTGTCCGAAAACATGTTTGTTTTTTGTCATAAATAGCTAGCATTTATTTTTACGACCATTTGGATATGTTATGCATATTTTTCCGATGGATAGACCCAGAATTATTATTTTTTTGTATACTTTATATTATATGGAAATTTAAATAAACATGGTTAAAATTTGTTAAACATGCATGAAATTGATATAAGTAGACAGATTATATTTTTATGCACATTTTGGTACATTAATTACATTTTTTTGATTTTAATTAAATTAATTATGAATTTTCAAAGTTTAAATTAAAATCTGGAATTTTGGAAAATATTAAACTACTTATAATCGGGCCCACTGTCAAGGATTTAATATTTATCAAAATCAGGTTTAAAAAATATTGTATAGCTGACAGGTGGGACCCGTGATGACGTCACCCGACGACGTCATCAATGGCTACCGTCTTCATCTTCCTCGGGTGGCTATGTCGACGATGGCGCCGTCGTTTGAGAGCGAGAGAGGAGGCGCGGCTTAGCGCGTTCGACGCGGCGCGTCGCGGGGAACCGAACCGTGGCGGCGCTGGGCAAGGCGAGGTCGGGAGACGGTGAATCGAAGCGCGGCGGCGCGGACGGATACGGCGAAAAAGACGACGGCGCAGGCGTGTCTGAGCTTCCCAGCTCGCGATTCTCGGAGAGGATGGAGAGGGGGCCGAGGCCGTCCCGCGGGTGGGCTTCGATTTGCTCGGGAGGGCGTGCAGCGGCGGCAAGCTTCGGCCGCGCGGGAGAGAGGAGAGGGGGGGGAGATGCTCTGGCGTTTTTGCAAAAAAGTCCTTAAGGTTTCGGAAAATTACAAATAGGTCCCTCCGCGAGGCACTGTTCAACACTGTAGCAATGAACAGTGCGTACTGTTCCTTAGAACAGTAGCAAGGGCGTGGAGAGGCCGCGATTTGGCTCATCTTTAAATATAGTAGTAATAGCATGCTACAGTGTGCTATGAGTAAGACATTGTACACTGATTTATACAACGAGACGTCTCTCAAAACGCTATAGCTATTTTTTCGGTTTCTACACCGGAGCCGACCCGAGCACTGTTCATGTTGAAGCTGTGGCAGGCGCCAGGGACGGCTCTGATGTCCTAAAGCTACCATGAATGCTCAGAGTTCGTATCAGTTTTGCGTCTAGCGATTTAGCTTGTTCATGTTGTTAATCTTTATGTTTTTCTACCCCAGAAACTTGCCTAATACGAATGCACACACAAACAAAGTATAAATGCGAACATCATGGAATGAAACATAAGCAGAGATTTAAGATTTTGAATTTCGAATCTCAACCTGACACAACATGGGGCATAAGCAAATGACACCGAGATTAAGCACGCACAGGTGAAGGCATGAAGCACATGAACCCAATATCGACAGAGGCCAGAGGGTCAAGACTAATCGCTGATACGAGCAAGTCATTGTGCCTTCCCCCACACACACAAAAAAGTCATTGTGCCTTCAATTTTCCAGTTGACTAATGTCTACAGAAATTAGATAACAGACGACAATTTATCAAATTATAAGCCATTAGTTCCAACAAGCCAAACTTCACAATTGACCTGTCGGTGGGCCGATTACCGGGTGGCGCACAACATACGAAATGGAAGAACCTACAGCGCAACATGAACACCCAATTACTGCATCATAGCCACCAGAATGTGATCCTAAATACCTGCGGAGCAACCAGTTTTTACAATTCATTAGTGGAGAAGTCATCGAAGTTATGTATCACAATTTTCTGTAAGACAAAGACCATACAACATTAGCCTCAGCATTATTGGACAAACCGAACATTAGAAACAGAGAACAGCTACAAGATATCAGTTAATTTTTACCGCTACACCTTCAACCCTTATTGCTAGCATATTCTCAAGTTCTTTGGCTGCATCTAGTATTCTGTTCTCATTAAAGGTTATAAGATTAGTAGTTCAAATAACTCCATTAGAGGGGAATACTGAACATCCTAACTTATCGAGTCATTTAGAAAAACTGTTATGATGGGCATGTGACGGGATCATGGACTAGCAAAACAAAACCATCTGGTTTCGAGCTGCTAGATATACTTATAGGAAATGAACAAGCTAGCTAGTGGCTAACAAAACGGTTTTAATTAATCTCATGCGGTAAAAATCTCAACTAAAGGATTGTGCACCATGTTATGCTCTTCTAGTACTATGACAATCATTAGTTCACTAAGTACCTTCATGATCCAAAGTAAGCAGCAACGTGAAATGGCATATAGTTATAAGCCGTTTAAATAAAGGAAGTATGAACCAAATGTTCATGTACTGTCCGTTATCAACTACTTAGTAGACAGAAAAACATATAAACTGCACTAGGACTTGATCGATCCATAACCACAAAAAACTAATCATAGACATGTGATAACTGGTAAAAAAATGTAGAGCACAAACAGGATGCGTTTCATTATGCTACCACTTAGCATACAAATATATGCACAAAAAGGAGAAGGTCCTAAGTAATCAGTCATCTTAGGAGCTAGAGTGAGAAACTGCACTAACATAATGAAAGGGGGGAGCACTAAGGAAGAGGTTTAACTGAAAACAAGGCAGCTCGGTGGACAGGGAAGACAGACAAAAGAGCACATTCAATAGTGAGCGGGCAGAACATCAACAAATAATAGAGAAGGGAGGTGGACGCAGGCATGGGGATGAGACTGGAGAGCTGCTGATGAAGGTATAAAGGGGATGAGGAAGCACGGTATGGAGAAAAGATCCAAGCTGGTGCAGCCTGGCATGAAAGTGCGATAGGAGTGGCCAGGTGGTAAACAGCTAAGCAAAGAGGCAAGAAAATCGTATCCTTTCTTTCAATTTGGTACTTGAGAAATGGCAGTAAAATGGAAAGTAATACATTATGTTTTAGAACAGTTCAGATACCTCAACATAAATGCAGAAGGTAAGCTTACCTGCTCAAGCAGTACATAACGATAGCATATCTAACCAGTTCATTGTCTTATGTATTGTGCAACAGATCAGCTCCCTCATGCCCACCGCTGAAGTCTGTTTATGGAAGCATAACAACTCAAATAACCAATGACAATCCAACAAAAAGACAAACATACACAAGGCATCAACAAGATATTTGAATAAGTGGAAAAAAAACCAGTGTTATACAAGATTAGGAATAAATAAACAAAACATGTTAAACTGATTACCATCTTAAAAATGAAGAAGATGCACATTGTACACACAGCCTATTAGCAGGTCAGAACAAACAAATTATCCATAATTATCAAGCTCCTTCCATGCCATTTCAGAATAAATAAAGTATAATCGTATTAATTAACCCTAGCAAAAAGACGTTATCAAGCCTATTCAAATTTAGATTATCTTAAAAATAGCCTTCAAAAAAACATGCTAAAAGTCCTAGCAACGAAAGTGATCGATACTGTTAACATTTAAATTATCTTCAAACAAATTTAGCCTGAAAGTGAAATGAACTCAATTTATTAGTTTTCCACTTTTCCCTGGTACAAATGAATTTGCACTCGCATCAGGGACTCCTTAAAGTGATAAAATGAACAATTATTTTTCCATTTGAAACAAATTTGGCATTATGGACTTAAAAGTTAAGAATAGTGCAAGATTAGCAGAGATAGTAAATATTGAAACAGGACTAGCTTTAGGCTTCCAGCTGTACCAATTGAGCTACCTATTTGACATTTCAGTTGGTCCAAGCTAATTTTTCAGGTAGTTCTCTTCAACTTATAACTCTTATGTACCTTATTATCTTGAGAAAACTGCACTGCAGCTATGCACTAAAACCAATAGTATGTAAATGGGTACAGAATAGTGAATATAGTTCAATATTACATAATTACAGACTAAATTTGGCAATCTTGGTGTTCATTGTTTTATTATATGGATTTTCATATTATAATTGATAATCAGATTTTGCTACCTCTGCCTTTGAACAACAAAAATTAAAGAAAGATAACAGTAGACAAATTGCAACCCGCTGCCTGGCTACAGAACGTAAAAATAAAAGATACTACTCAGCAGTCTTTTTTCTAGATCCTCATCATTACATAAAATGCCACTAGACAATATCAGAACATAAATACTACAGAAATAAAATCGCTATATGTAGAAGAGTTCATTAAGTAGCAAAATAAACAAGTGATAATACACTACTTAAAATTGTCGACTTAATATGGATAGATGGGAACGAAATTCCTTCAGTCAATTATCATGAAAGAACTTGATTTTTTACAACCGATACGTGAAAGCAAGCTATTACCTGCAGTGTAGAGACTTCCGAATGGATGATAATGAGGAAGGACGTAGGTTTCAAATAGTTTCTTGTACTGCAATGACTCAAGATGGACCATAAACATCGTGCCATTTTCCCACATGAAAACCACTTTATTTTCCTCAGCAAACCCTAGTATTATTGGGCTCACTGAATTCAGGGAAAGTACCTTGTCCAGTTCAATAGTTCTTTCAAGCCCCCATGAAGTAACACCATCAGAATCAGTAGTATTCCTCTTCCATAACTGGAATCTGCTGTCTAACTGGAACAGTAAACCAAGGCCACCACCCTCTGCCCGCATAATACAGAATTTGTAATCCCCCTCTTCAAGCATATGCACTGGCACCCGTATCACAGCTAGGCTTTGCTTCACCAAATCAAACTCGAGAACTCCAGCAAAACTCCCAGCAAGCACCCAGTAAAGTGAATCCCCAGCGAGCACAGCAGTCTTGCCCGTATAAACCATGGTGGGACAACCACCCGGAGGAATCCCGGATGGAAGCGGTGTTGAGATGAGATCACCCCATAAGCCGGTCTGCGACGAGTAAACGCAGGCAAGGGCTCGTCTGTGTTGTGTGTCGTCGTTGTCTGCCACTGCCAAGACCACCTGGAAGTGGTTGACTTCTCCGGCAGGGCGAAGCACCGCCCCGTTGAGCAATGTCTTCTCGGCATGTGTGGCAACTCCCGGGGGAATGGCGAGGCGGTGCTGGTCGCGAGTGACCGGGTCCCACACCAGCATCTCCTTAGGCGCCAGCATCTGCTCAGGCGCTATGACCAAGATGAGCATGAGGCCATGGCGGCATCCAAGGGAGATGAAGCGGTCGCCGTCACCGCGCTGCAAGTCGAAGCGGGCAGGCGGGACGCGATTCGGGGCCTTGAGAGTAGGTATGAAGTAGAGTCCTTCGTCTATATTGAAGAACCCGAGTAGGGGAGGGCTGCGGCGGTGGTGGCGGCGGAAGCGGCGGAAGAAGCCGCGGTCGGAGGCGAGGCTGCGCCAGCGCTTGCAGACGAGGGATGCGCGCGGGAGGGAGGAGGGCTGCGGCGGGAGGCGGAGGAGGATCTCGGCGAGGAGGTCGTCGTCTTCCAGCGGCGTCTTCGCCGCCGGCGAACGGGGGCGGCGGCGGAGGCTGCTCATCTCGCCCTACTCACTGATTTTATGGATTGCGGGATGCTGTGGATTCGAACCGATCTAATGCCTAGAGAAGTGAGCTCGCCGGCGGCAAGCGGCGGCGGCGGCGGCGGCGGCTGAGGCAGGCTGTCGTTTCGCCCTAGTCACTGGTGTCTCTCGTCTGTGGTGGAGTGAGAATGCTATGAAGTGCCAACGTAGACTGGGCTGGACACGAAAGCCCACATGGGAAAAGGGTACTCTATTCTTCTGAAGAAAAAAGACCCATCAACAAACCCAGCCAAATCTCAAAAAAAAAAAAAAAAAAAAAAATCAACAAACCCAGCCCAGAACCTCTATACACTCGGTAAGAGAACTAATCTCTAAAAAATATAAACTTAAACTAAGAAGCTAATGATTCAGGAACTCTACCGCACTTTTTGAGACGCTACCTTTCACGATTGAAAAATTCTTAAAAAATCAAAAGTAAATACCATGAACCCAGTTAATTGATGAGAAGTCGGGCGAAAACTGTTACAAATGCACATTATAGCATACAAACATTCAAAAACACGAAAACCGTTTGGCCACTATGCCTAAGTAATTAGGCTAATTCCCACAAAAATAAACAAAATCATTTGGCCAACTGAACCTAGCTCATTTGTGACTGGCCTTATGAAAGTAACAAGACCAGATAAGATACCTACTAAATGGGTTTGCGGAGAGTACATCTTGCTCTTATGACACATGTTTAAGGTGGGTTTAGCCACATGAATGGCATGTCATCATCCATGTGACAGGGAGGTTCTACAAAAATTGTAGTGGTGAGGTTTGTTTCGATTTGCTACTTCCAAGTTTTCAAGCAAATCTTATTAGTTGGGCTCAATGTGAATTGAAACAAAAAATGAGGTAATTAATTCTTTATTTGTTGATTTGTTAAATGCAGTCACAACATGATGCTAAGTTATGAATTTAGTAAAACATCCTTTATCAGAAAAAATGGCATTGGCAAAAAATGTCGGGTCGAGAAAACGGTGTCTAGTTTTGTGGGAAAATATTCACAAAATGTTTCCATCACATTGTATATGTTACCCTGATATAAAAATCAGACGATTAACCCTCCCTCGGAGCATCGCCACCGGGGGCCTCCAAACGACCCCCAATCCACGCGTCCTTAGGCAAAGTTAACCACACGTTAGGGGAATGCCGGTTCATGGAGGACTTCAAGAAGGACCCCGAGGTTGGCTGGAAGTCAAAAAAGAGCAAAAAGGCTGAGAAGACAAAGAAGGAAGACGATGATGGGGCAGTTTCCATGTCCGAGGATGAGGAACCTAAGCTGGTGCGCAAAGAAAAGAAATACCCCAAGGTACATGGCCAATTGGTGTGCTTCTTGGGCATCCTTCGGCAAAGGAAGAAAAGGCGGAGATGCGCGAGCTAAACGCCACAGTACCAGATGTTCCCCAGTATCTAGACTGGTCAGAGGAGCCAATAACTTGGGATAGAGAGGATCACCCAGATCACGTACCTCACCCCGGCAAATACGCCCTTGTCGTCGACCCAATTGTCGATAACTTCAGACTCACCAAGGTGTTGATGGATGGCGGCAGTAGCCTCAACATCATCTACGCGGACACACTGAAGCGCATGAACTTGTCGGAAAGCCAGCTTGACTACAGCAAAGTCAAGTTTCATGGCATCGTTCCGGGAAAGCAAGCCAAGTCAATGGGAAGCATCAAATTGGAGGTTACTTTCGGAGCTGAGACAAACTACCGCTCGGAGTATCTCAGGTTCGAAGTAGTCCCCTTCAAGAGTGCCTACCACGCCATCTTTGGACGGCCAGCTTTCGCCAAGTTCATGGCTCGGCCGTGTTACATCTACAACAAGTTGAAGATGCCGGGACCCAACGGTACAATCACCGTCAATGGCAACTTCAAGAAAGCAAAGGAGTGCGAGCGTGGAAACGCCGCCTTCGCTGAGGCAGTCCTCCACACAGAGGAGTTAGCCATGTTGAAAAAGGAGCTTGATACGTCGCAGCTGCCGGAGGATGTAAAGACCGCTGAGCCCAAGAACACTTTCAAGGCGTCCGAAGACACAAAGAAGGCGGATCTGGTCCCAGGTGACAGCTCCAAGCAAGTCACCATAGGGGCAGGCCTGGACGACAAATAGGAAAGCGCGCTCGTCAGGTTCCTCCGTGAGAATCAGGACATCTTTGCATGGTCATCAGCCGACATGCCAGGTGTCCCGAGGGAACTTGCCGAGCACTCTCTTAACGTCTACGAAGGAGCCAAGCCAGTGAAGCAAGGAATAAGGCGCTACGGTGAGAAGAAGCGGACAGCAATAGGGAAGGAGATCATCAAGTTGCAAGAAGCCAAGTTCATTAGGGAGGTAGTACACACTGATTGGTTGGCAAATCCTGTAATGGTTCCAAAACCTAATAAGGAAATGAGAATGTGCATTGATTATACCGGTTTGAACAAGTGCTGTCCTAAGGACCACTTTGCTTTACCTCGTATAGATCAGGTCATAGACTCCACAGCTGGCTCCGAGCTGCTGTGCTTTTTGGATGCGTACTCCGGGTACCACCAAATCAAAATGCGAGAATCCGACCAAATCAAAACGTCGTTCACTACGCCCTACGGGACCTTTTGCTACATCACGATGCCCTTCGGTCTAAAAAATGCCGGCGCAACGTATCAGCGGTGTATGCAAAGATGCCTTCACGAGCAAATTGGCCGCAATGTTCACGTCTATGTTGACGACATTGCCGTCATGTCAAGAAAGAAGGCAGATTTGCTTGAAGATTTGAGAGAAACCTTTGATAGCCTCCGGGTATATAGGATGAAGCTCAACCCGAAAAAATGCGTCTTCGGGGTTCCTGCCGGCAAATTGCTCGGCTTTA